>CAWUFW010006064.1:25000-625000 GCA_963921515.1 Calotriton arnoldi
TATGTGTGTATATATACATGTGTGTATATATGTGTGTGTATATATGTATATATGTGTATATTTATATAGGTATATATGTGTATATTTATATGTATATATATATATACATATGTGTATATATATATGTGTGTATATATGTATATTAATATTCACTGAAAAAGCCATAGGTTTCAGAGACATTATAGTTAGTTGAGCTAACTATAACTCGCGCCCCCACAATGCACTGCTGTTAACATCACATATTACATCACTCATGACATGGTCTGTGACATCTGTGATGTCATCAGTGATGTCATTTGAGATGTCATCAGTGATGTCATCAGTGATGTCACTGACTATGTCATGAGTGATGTAATATGTGACGTCATCAGCAGTGCATTGCGGGGGCGCGAGTTACAGTTAGCTCAACTAACTATAACGGCCGAATTGCTCTGGGTTTGTACAAGTGAAATGTCAGCCTAACTATAACGTCCCTGAAACCTGTGGTTTTTTCAGTGAATTTTTAAAGTTTTTTAAATGCTAATTTCTAACTATAACGACCCTGAAACCTATGGTTACTGTAATCTATGCTTTTTTACAGAATTTGTAAGTGTTTTATACAATTGCTTTTATTTAAAAATGTTTGGAAGTATTTTTAAGAACTTTTCTTTTAAAAAATATTCATAGTTTTTAAAAAAATCTTCTCTTCTCTTTTAAAATATATATATCATAGACTATTAAAGATTTTTACTGTTAATTATTTGAACGATTAAAATTAATATTTACTTGAAATAATGCTTTTGATACTGTGAAAGTTGTATTGTTCTGATAACTATCTTTGTACCTTTTTTTTTAATTTTGAAAAAGGGTCGCGCACCGTGCGCGATACTACGCGATGGGTGCACGGATTCGGTATATGAATCTCAATCTCAAAAACACATTTAGTATGAATTAATATTTGTTTTAGACGTAGATGTGTATTAGAGACTGCTTATAAATAGTAATAAAAGTGTTTTAAATTTGTTTTCAAATGATTTTGACAGATTTTTGTGGATGCAATAGTATCGCGTACGGGACGCGGTTCTACGCGGTGGGTGCGTGAACCCTGCCGGCGCGTATTTCTGGGATCGCACAGGGGTCGCGATTCCGGCGTAATTTCAAAAGTATGGAATATGACTGTGGAAACTTTAAATATCACTTTTGCTTAAAGACTTTCACTAATATACTTTAGAAAACAATTTATAAACAGGAATTTATACTTTAGAATTAACTGTACGAGATTTTACGGGTGCGCGACTATGCACGTTGGATGAGCGAACCTTGCCGGCACGTATTTCCGGGAACGCTCAGGGGTTGCGATTCCGGCATAATTTTAAAAGTATGAAATATCAGTGTGGAAACTTTAAATATCAGTTTTGTTTAAAGACTTTCACTAATATACTTTTCAAAATATTTTATAAACAGCAATTTATACCTTACAATTATGTATAGGATATTTTACGGGTGCCCGAAGTCTAAGCGACGGGTGCGCGTCACGTACGTGAATCCATGTGACATGGAAACAAAGCTTTTGATTGGTTTAAAGCCTTTTCATTCTGTTAGAGGAAGGATCTAACACCTATTTTATTCCTCTTATTTTGGGTGTGTCTTCCTGGCAAGACCTGTTTTTTGTAGGCTCTTGGAATTGCTTTTATTTGGGGTGCTTTGACTTTTTTCCAACAACATGGCATCCAGTCATCCTGAGGAAGATCTCCTGGAAGAGCCTGAGGAAGTAGAGGAGCCTGTAAAAAAAAGAAAGGAAAGTGTAGTATGGTTTTTTTTTACAGTGCCAGAGGGCGAAAAGAAGGTCAATGCCAGGAAAGTGACTTGCACTCTGTGTCAAAGAGTACTTTTTCGAGGGTAGGATAAAACGTACTCGTGTGGAACATCATATATGAAGAAGCACCTCGAGACAATTCATCCTGTTCGTTTGGCCAAGGAACTCATGGTGCGGGAGAAAAATGAACAAGCTGCCCAGGCTGACGCAAATGCACCATCAACATCGGGTGCAGGAGTTCCACCTTCACCTCGGCCACATATTTTTCCGGAGCTAGTGGATGCTTCCATCAATTGCCGTAAATGTGACGCAAAACTGTGTGTTGGGGAGCAATGCATTGATGTGATTCTCAATGCAATAAAACACACGTGTTATTTTTTTTTTATGTGTTTGTCAATCTTCTTTTTCCTCTTTTTTTTCAACTTGTCATATTGGACTGTTCAATTTTGTTTTGTTTGAAAAGAAGTTAAAAAAAAATTTGTTTGAGTGCATGGATGAGTGCATGGGTAGTGCCTGAGTGATTGCATGAGTGCATGGGTACTGTTTGAGAGAATGGATGAGTGCAATAGTAGAGCCTGAGTGATTGAGTGCATGGCTAGAGCCTGAGTGCATGGATGAGTGCATGGGTAGTGTTTGAGGGAACGGATGAGTGCAATAGTAGTGCGTGACTGATTGGAGGACTGCATGGGTAGTGCTTGAGTGATTGCATGAGTGCATGGGTAGTGTTTGAGAGAATGGAGGAGTGCAAAGGTAATGGCTGAGTGATTGGAGTAGTGCATGGGTAGAGCCTGAGTGCATGGATGAGTGCATGGGTACTGCCTGGGTTATTGGAGGAGTGCATGGGTAGTGCCTGAGTGATTGGATGAGTGCACGGCTAGAGCCTGAGTGCATGGATGAGTGCATGGGTAGTAATTGAGGGAATGGATAAGTGCAATAGTAGTGTGTGAGTGATTGGAGGACTGCATGGATAGAGCTTGAGTGATTGCATGAATGCATGGGTAGTGTTTGAGAGAATGGATGAGTGCAATAGTAGTGCCTGAGTGATTGAATGAGTGCATGGGTAGAGCCTGAGTGCATGGATGAATGCCTGGGTGATTGGAGGAGTGCATAGGTAGAGCCTGAGTGCATGGATGAGTGCATGGCTAGTGTTTGAGGGAATGGATGAGTGCAATAGTAGTGCTTGAGTGATTGGATGAGTGCATGGGTAGAGCCTGAGTGCATGAATGAGTGCATGGGTAGTGCTAGAGTGATTGGAGGAATGCATGGGTAGTGCTTGAGTGCATGGATAGTGCCTAAGTGCATGGATGACTGCATGACTAGTGTTTGAGGGAATGGGTGAGTGCAATAGTAGTGCGTTACTGATTGGAGGACTGCATGGGTAGTGCTTGAGTGATTGCATGAGTGCATAGGTAGTGTTTGAGAGAATGGATGAGTGCAATAGTAGTGCATTAGTGATTGGAGGACTGCATGGGTAGTGCTTGAGTGATTACATGAGTGCATGGGTAGTGTTTGAGAGAATGGATGAGTGCAATAGTAGTGCCTGAGTGATTGGATGAGTGCATGGGTAGTGTTTGAGGGAATGGATGAGTGCAATAGTAGTGCGTGACTGATTGGAGGATTGCATGGGTAGTGCTTGAGTGATTGCATGAGTGAATGGGTAGTGTTTGAGAGAATGGATGAGTGCAATAGTAGTGCCTGAGTGATTGGATGAGTGCATGGGTAGAGCCTGAGTGCATGGATGAGTGCATGGCTTGTGTTTGACGGAATGAATGTGTGCAATAGTAGTGCATGAGTGATTGGAGGACTGCATGGGTAGTGCTTGAGTGATTGCATGAGTGCCTGGGTAGTGTTTGAGAGAATGGATGAGTGCAATAGTAGTGCCTGAGTGATTGAAGGAGTGCATGGGTAGAGCCTGAGTGCATGGATTAGTGCATGGGTACTGCCTGGGTGATTGGAGGAGTGCATGGGTAGTGCCTATGTGCATGCATGAGTGCATGGCCAGTGTTTGAAGAATTGGATGAGTGCAATAGTAGTGCCTGACTGATTGGATGAGTTCATGGGTAGTGCGTGGCTGATTGCATGAGTGCAGGGGTAGTGCCTGGGTGATTGGAGAGTACATGGGTAGAGTCTGAGTGCATGGATGAGTGCATGGGTAGTGCCTGGGTGATTGGATGAGTGCATGGGGAGTGCCTGAGTGACTGGATGAGTGCATGGCTAGTGTTTGAGGGAATGGATGAGTGCAATAATAGTGCGTGACTGATTGGAGGACTGCATGGTAGTGCTTGAGTGATTGCATGAGTGCATGGGTAGTGTTTGAGAGCATGGATGAGTGTAAAGGTACTGCGTGAGTGAATGGATGAGTGCATGGGTAGAGCCTGAGTGCATGGATGAGTGCATAGGTAGTGCCTGGGGCATTGGAGGAATGCATGGGTAGTGCTTGAGTGCATGGATGAGTGCTTGGCTAGTGTTTGAGGGAATGGATGAGTGCAATAGTAGTACCTGAGTGATTGGAGGAGTGCAATAGTAGTGCTTGAGTGATTGGATGAGTGTATGGCTAGTGTTTCAGGGAGTGGATGAGTACAATAGTAGTACCTGAGGGATTGGAGGAGTGCATGGGTAGTGCCTGAGTGCATGAATGAGAGCATGAGAGGGAATGGATGACTGCAATAGTAGTACCTGAGTGATTGGATGAGTGCAAAAGTAGTGCCTGGCTGATTGCATGAGTGCAGTGGTACTGCCTGGGTGATTGGAGGAATGCATGGGTAGTGCTTTAGTGCAAAAGTTATGCTTCAGAGATTAGATTACAGCATGGATAGTGTTTGTGTGAAAAAATCACTACCTGGCTGATGATATCTGAAAGTTTTTAAATAGTGTAAAGGATCTACATTATTTTTATTAGAAATAAATAACATTTAAATAAACTTTAAACATTGTTTCACATTATCATGCATATTATGTTATGTGTCCTTACCTTTTTTAGTAATTTTGATACGTAACTCTATCGAACTGTTTCAGAGTAGTATTGTGATGAACAGCATTAAAACTCCTTTAAAACATCATCATTACCTACTGTAAACAAAACAAAAAAACTGTTATGTAATGTAACGTATTATACAAAATATAATATTACATTTTTAAGAACACAATATAATTTTAGAATTACATAGCATTTCAGTTTCCCTTTTTTGCTGTTCTCAGATTCTACTGAATATCACCATACTCAGTGATTTCAATGTAGTATCATCAATGAACAGCGGGAAAAAAAACAATCAACGAGATTCTAAAAATAAACCCAAATCAGCTCAAAGAATTATTGGCAATATGTGTAGCGATGTGTTTATCTACCTATACTTTCTTAATTGCGTCCTTCTTGTACATTAACTCTATTATTTCTCTCAAGTACATTTGAGAAATTTACACACTCATTTACATCTGGTACAATTTAGACAATAAATATATAAACTATTTACTTTTAAACACAATTTTCCAAATGCAATATCAATTAGCATAAATAGTAATCCAAAGTCTAATTATTAATAGTAATTCTTTCAATGTTGTGTATTTTCTGTTCACATCTTCCCAATAGGCCGAATAATGTAGTTAAAACTTTTGCTTAAAAAAAATCCAATATAAATTCGTTATTTTGTGTTCACATCTTCCCAATAGGCCGAATAATGTATTCAAAACTTTGGATTCAAAAATATGAAATATTAATTTGGTAATTCATAAGGCAATCTAGGTTTGAATTCCAAGTGGGCATCATTGCAATGTGTCCATCCTTTATTACACTTTAAATATACAGTATAGTGTCCAGATGTGGTAGCAGGTCCAGCATGGAAAATAATAGCCACTGCTATGAAAGTTCTTCCTGAAATAGATATTTGACTTGCTACAAAATTTTTAATTTTTGTTTCCAATTTTCTTCCATTTGCTCTACAGCGTTGTAACATTAAAATGAAATATTTTCCATATCTTTCTATATGTAATGTAGACAACATCTCTGATCTACAATGTGAACATCTCCTGTCCTGATTGGCTGTTTTAATCAATTTGTTAAAAGGTACTGATTCACAGTCTGGTATTGTCAAGTATATGAATCATTCTGTTTGTATTTCAGTGACAGTAGTAAAAGAACACTCTTCACATTTATGATCCCAACTGTAACTAAGTCCAAATAAGTTTTCTATCATAATTCCTTCTTCTTCTAACACTGAAAGTATAACCATTAAAAATTCTTGTGCATCTTGTTGTACATTAAGAGTAAATGTCAGTGTACCACTACATATATCCAAAAGATGATGAACTCCAGAAGCAGTATGTATTTTAGTTCTGTCAGTTACCAACTGTTGAAATACATGATGTAATAAAGAACAAAATCTTTTTTCATGATTTCCCATGATTTCACAACGAAGCTCTTCTAGATAAAACACAACATTCAAAATCACATTAGCATAGCAGTTGATACCTGAACTATTTTCCAACTGATATCCTACAATCTCATCAACAGTTTCCATTTTCTTTTTCTTTACACCATCAAGTTTCTGTTCATTTATTTTCTTTTTTTGAACCTCAATTCCATCTTTGAAATATATCCGTTTTGGACATATTACACATTTCTCATATATGGGATATTGACCTAAATCGGGAGCATAGTCTTTTTAAACGATTATACTCTCTTACACAATTTGCATCAGCACTAATCTTTTTGTCATCAAAATCTATCAAATACAAACCAGACAATGTTCTTACTCAAGATAATGCAACATATGCATGCCATTCCATCTTTGAACACTGTCCTTCCAATATTTACAAAAGCGCTGTCTATACTTAAACCTTGAGATTTATGAATAGTTACTGCATATGCTAAAGACAGAGGAAACTGTTTTCTGCAAACGTACAAGTCTTTTACAAGCAAAAAACGTACAACACAACGCCCAATCTGTGTTACCTCTTTAATCTGATCAAATTTTATCTTCAAGAATTCTATTCCATCTCTGTTCTGATATTTTACAAACTCAACCACTTTTCCGATTGCTCCATTTACTAAACCTTTTTCTACATCCAAATTACGCCGTAAAATTACCCGACAGATTATACATACATGTAAAGTGTTTTCTAAGTCTGCTGTTTTAGATACAAACTTCTCCAAAGAATACAATTTAGACTGTAGTTTGTCTGTGAGAAGATTATTCACTCCCTGGTGTTCAATTTTATCAATAGCTTTCATTTGAACTATTTCCTGTTTTTCCAGTTTCAAAAGTTCTTGATTAAATGTAGAACACTCTTGCAGTGTAGGCATTAGGCAAACTATAGACTTCTTTTCTTCAAGCTTATTGTATATTATTTCAGATGCTGTGTTTCCAGTTGTAAACAAGTTCCTTAGTAGCCGACTTTCCAAAGCTTCTTTACGATGTTTCGTCAAGACACCAATTCTTATATCTTGAAGAATATTTCCATAATCTTCATCACTTGCTTGTCGCATATTCTTAAAAAGTTCTTTATATTCAAAATGTGACCAAATGTTCACATTTCCAATACTTCCCAAAGATTTCCTAGTGTCTTCATGGACAAGTGTTTTAAACAGGTTGTCATTTTACAGGAGTAAGTTGTAGTAGATCTCCGAATACAATTACATAACCTCCAAACAGTACATCTTAATCTGTTTTTAAAACCTGTTGCATCCTCAAGCGTACAAAGGCAAGCATTAAGTTTGAGACCTTGCTCACCTCATCAATGATTAAAAGTTTCATTTTCTTCAGTATTCTTGAAATTTCATAAGAAGCTTCTCCAGATAGCTTGTGATATTCCAATTTGTTATCATGTTCAACTGGTAGCATAAGTAATCGATGTAAAGTAATCCCTTTAATGTTGTGTGCTGCTAATCCAGTTGGAGCTGTTACAACACACAATACATGTGATTCTGTAGTTTTGTGAAGATAACTGGTCAAAACTTTAATTAAGAAACTTTTTCCTGTTCCAGCGTGGCCACTGATATACATGAAAATAGGTTTAAATGATGAACATTGGCATTCTTTTTTTCGTGCAGCAAACCATGTTGTATCTGTTGTGTCACTTGTTGATCCATTTCTTTTTCTTCGATGTTTAGTTGTTCTAAATTTTCTAACTGAATAATATCATGTTGTGCTTGTTGCATTGCAGCTTCTACTTCATTCATGGCAATTGCTGCTTCATTATCAATAATTGGTTGTCCTAATGGATCTTGGCTTAGTTGAGCCGAACTTTAACTATCTTGACAACTGTCTCTGGCTATTTCACCTGCAATAGTAGCATCTTGTTCAATTTCATCATTTAACATTTGTAGATAAGTTGGGAAAATTTTTGCATTCAATGGTATCTTTACAGGCATTGAAAGAATCTTCATAGCAGTCATAATCTCCAAGAAATTCAGGTTCACTACGCCAAGGCTTCAACAGTTGCAGAAGTGCTAAATAGACAAATTCCCTTTCACAACTGAGTTTTCTGTGGTTAATAACATTTCCTTTGGCATGTTTTACCAAACATTCGTCACATCCAATTACTGCATATTTTTCTTCATTTATATTTTCTGTAACATTTCTTTTAAAGCTGTAATGTTGAAGTATTTCATAGAGACATAGATTTTCCAGATGTGGACTCCTTTTGGGATAGTACGTATCTAACATATTAGTTTTAACAATATCTGTACTTTCTGGTTCATTCAATGCTAAGTATTGGATTTCTTTTAGAGATTTCAATACTCTATTTTGTGTTGCGGCAAGACCTAGACTTACCCAAATGATTCCTCTTGACTTTGAATATAAACTAGCAGAGCTCAACCGATCCGAACATTCATAGGATCCAATCTCTCAGTGGGAAATCATTCTGAAGCTAAAGCTATACAATTTCTTGCTAAGACTCTTTTCCTGTGAAATGTCTTTCCACATTTCTTTCAACTCTGGGGCCGATTCCGATCTCGGCCGGTAGGGCTCCGAATCGGATTCGGCTTTACCGGATCCGATTCGGAGCCCTGTTTCCCGACCGAACCGTACGCGGGTCCGGCCGAGCGAGTACGATGCGAAATCGCCGACCGACTCGTCCGGGCGTCCCGACCGCTCCGACCGACTCGCTCCCGGCTCGACCCGCTCCGACCGACTCGCTCGGACTCGACTCGCACCGCGCAATGGAGACGTTTCCCGGCCGGGTAAGTACGATGCGCGCCGTGAGCAGTCCGACCGAGCCGCGCCGTCCGGCTCGTAAGAGCTGTCGGAGCCGTACTTTGGGGGTCCGTGTCGGACCCCCTGTACGCGTAGCCGCGCGAGTCGCACACAGGGGGACCCATGGGTCCCCCTACCTGTGCGTGTACGGCGCGAATCGCTCCGCCGCGTACCCGCTGTAGGGGCGCCCTTGTCCGACTCGCACCCATTGAGTCAATGGGAGCCCGCGTACGCGTTGTACGACCGGCTCCCATTGACTTCAATGGGAGTCCGACCGACTCGAGTCCGATAACATACGGACGCATCGTACTCGTTCGGTCGGACTGCACGGGTCCGATTCGGTCGGAAATCTCTCCGGGTCCGGCTCGGTCGGAGAAATTTCCGGCCCGAATCGGAATCGACCCCTCTGTCTTTTCCGATTTGGTTATATATGACGTAACATAGCGAGCAACAACAATTGAATTATCTGCAACATATTGAATATCCATGTTTGCATTCCAAATTGTTAAAATCACTGGATTGTAGTCATTAATATACTTTGAATCTTCGGTTCTTTTTAAGTTGTATGTATTCTTCTGAGATTTCCGAGTTATTGTATGCCTTACTGCTGACATAAAACTATTCACTCTTCCTTTAGAAATTATTGGACGTGGGAATCCAAAACGACATTTTATATAAAATTTTCCCTTCGATTTGTATTTTCGTCGACAATATTTCCCACATCGATGACTTTGAAACCGTAAAACGTGTTGTCTAAAGCTGTTTTCTCCTCTTTCTTTTAGAATGGCACAGGTAACATACTCTTCGATGAAAGAAAAAACACTTTCATCAGTATCAGTTCCAAATTTTGGTGCATTCTTGATCCATAGTAGCATGTGTATATGAGGAGCACCTCTGGCTTGGTACTCCTTTCTCCAAAAGAAATCAGTAACTTCTCCAAGAGGTGGATTATTTTTAATTGCAGATAAAAGACATCATAGCTTGAAACCTATGATTAAAATATCTGCACACATTTACAGGATCCAAGGAACAGAGTTCTCCAACTGTCTTCAATTCAATATTTTTTACATTTGAATTTGCTTCTCGTAAATCGTCCCATGCATATTCAGCACAGGAAAGTGTTACAAACCACTTCGGGGTACCTAAGTTTCTTAACATACATTTAAGTTCTCCGTGACGACGATACCAATACTCATTGGTACTACGTTGACACGCCATCAAATTAATTTACTGAGTTTCTAAATGATCATCTCTTTGTTCAACTTTGACCATGAATTCCTTTGCAGAAACATGTGTAAGATGAACTCCTGTTTTTAATATGTGGTTCAATGCATATGAAGGTGCAGACCAGTCACTTTCAAATAGAAGATGAAATATATATGGAATACACTGTCAAAATCTTGGATCTTCTGAGTAAAATCTTGTAGAGCGGTATTCTGAAGCTGAAATCTGTACTGTTCGTTCATCATATCATCCACCTTCTCCATTGGGGAGCAGCTGTGGAAAACAACGAGCTTCTAAACTATTTTCCCATATACTCATGGGAGTTCCCTTTGCTTTCCCACTTGTGTATTACCCACTTGTATATTTACCCAGCCCACAACACGGTCACGGAGACTTAAAACACCTTTGTCCCTTATTTGACCAGGATGTGTATGTGCTCTTGGGTGAGTTGTTAGTGTGGATGGTACGGAAGAGTATGAGTGTGGATGTCATAGGTCAGTACGAGTGTGTGATGAACTGATAGGGGTTTCATTGAGAAAACTGTACTTTGTGTGCAAAAATGTTTGACTTTTGTTCACTTATAAAACGTATAAAGAAAGGAAAAAACTGAAAAAATTATTAATAATATGTATGGTTTTTAACTCTTTTTGAGATCAATAATGAAATAAATTAAAATCTAAAAAACTAATAAAAATGTTTTGATAAAGTGATATTGTTTATACTTATTATCATGTCTCAGAGTGTATATCAATAGCCCATTGGAGCAGATCTAGCCCTAAAAGTAAAGAAATAGAGGTCAAGTGGGAGGTTTTTGATAGAGTGTTTGGTTTGATTGTCCCCCTTTTCTCCCAGACCTAAAATTGAATTATTAGAGTGGGCTCCCTTTTCTAGGAGAGTTCCCATTGCTTTCTTCATTTGAAATAATTCAATACTGTTTCCAATCACTTCTTTTGAATGTAGAGGATGTATACTGTAATGTTCGTAAATCTCTTCAGTCCTGGACTTGTCCACTTTTTCTATTTGTCCACTTTGAATTTCTGTTTCATCCTCTAAACATATTTCCTGTTCTTCCACATTTGCATTTTTATAATAAATATTATTGTGTGCAAGATATAATGTAGCCTTTTGAAGTTTGGTAACATCTACTAACTCTTGTCATATTGTTTGACTCTTTGTTGGTACACCATTAACTAGAATAACTACAGGCTCACTTTCCTCTCTATGTATACCAACAGTTTCAATGTTTTTCTTAAAATCTAAAGGTAAGTACACTATTCTTTCAGACCTCTTTGTAAATCTGTTGGAGGAAGCTTACCTGTTTTAGGCTCCGTACGAACTATAGCCTGAAACAGGTGCACCGATTGAATAAGAATGGACTCATATGCATTTAAATCTGACAGTTCCGGAGGTTTAGCTACCAACTCTAAGTTGTTATGTACAGCTCTAGCTGGCATTTTGTTCTCTTCTAACTTGTTGTAACAATATTTACAAATACGTTGATCAGTACCCAACTCAAAACGACCTTCCACCAACAAATAAGCACCAAGTTGCTGCCACTTATCATTGTTTTCCTTTACACTTTTTAAATATACATCAACATTCCTAGTTTGACTTCTAAAGTGAGTAGGTCAACAACAAATACCAACATAGTTTGGTTTTTCAGATTAAACTATCTTAAACTTTCTAATTTCTTCTGCAAACTTGTCGGAACTAATATCTTCCACCTGTTCTTCAACACCTACACTAATCAATCTGTCACTTTCTCTGCACTCGTCCTGTGAACCAAAGAAACAAACCTCTATATCATCACAAACTTTTTTACATCCAATATTGAACCATGCAAAAGAACTGTGTTCATTTCACTTAAAGATAATGCAGGACATTTTACGAAGTACAATCTCCTTACTAACTTCCGCATTTCTGAGTGATGTACAGCTAACATTCTTAGATGATGAAAAGTACTTCGACACACTTTTCTAGAAAGACAAGCCAGAGAATGACCCTGCAACTTAGCATATTTTCTCACTTTGCAAGGATCTAGTCCTTGCAACATCTTAATCTTCTGTTTAACACTTTTTTACATATTCTCGTAAGAAAACTCATAGTAATAGATTCCTGTCGAATACTACAAATACTAATACAATCCCACTTGTACCCTGGAGCTTGTATACGTCTCTCTTGAACTTCTTCAGCTATTACTTCTTCAACATTTCTAGGAACCATCTTTTCTTTTTCAATTGGACAACCATCTTTTATCTTATAACAACGACCACTGGTATCAACTGCATGAACTAATACATTTTGTTGAAAATAGCTTTCTTCATTAAAGAAAGGCTCAGTACTAGAAGTGTGCTTCCATTCACCAGAAAAGGTTTTGCAAAAGTTACTTCTATTAACCAGTCTTTTTCTTTTGCTTTTCTCCTTCATAAAATGCATTGTTTTATTCAATGTTTTCATTCTCTTCAATACCAATATAAATAATTTTTGTTTCAATTCAAAAGCTTTTTCTACTACACTTTCAATCTGTTGCTTTTTCATATAAGCCACAAAACAAAAGCACAAATTCAATGTACTACAACACAATACACTTTTCAAGTTTAACTTTTTTTGTTATATATTACTACTAACTCAATGAAATTTAATGTGATTATAAACTTCAATCACACTCACTCTATAAAACAAGTTCACAAATGCAACAGTACCTTCTAAATTAAATACTATTAAATTATTTAAGATGGATCTGCGAATCCACCGCGACGTAACACGGGGGCCGCAATGAGAGCCGCGACCGGGTTGCGACTCCAAAATCGAGAGAAAAAAACCCCACCCTACTTTTATTACTCGGTGTCCGCCCCGGGGACCCCATCCCCCAGGGCAAGCCGTCATGTTGGAGACCGTGGGGAGAGCCCCAATGCCCCCGCGGTCCCTGCCGGCTCCCCGCCTCCTGTGGGAGCCGGCATTGCGTTTGGACAAGGGAAGCTGCTAACATGCAGCTCCCCTTGTCCAAAGGCAATTTGCTTCGCTTCATGAAAGTGAGAGCAGTTTTCCTGCTCTCGCTTCCTTGAAGCGAAGCAGGAGTTTGCAATGACAGGGGGGGAGCAGTGCTCCCACCCTGCCATTGCAAACTGCAATGTCCCTGGGGTGGGCACCACAGGACATTGCTGGAGCCGGCCCTGGGGGGTGGCGGTCCCCAGGGCCATAGAGGGCTCGAGGAGGGGGGCCACGCAGCCCCCCTCCCAGCATTTTCACAGCCCTGGGGAGGTGGTGATCCTCTGGGCCCAGGGTCACGCAACGGACCCCTACCCTTAATTTAAGTTTGCCCCGGGGAGGTGGTGGTCTCTGAGGAAGTGTGGAGAGGAGCAGCAGCCCCCACACTTCTTTATTAGAATGAAAGCCCCGGGGAGGTGGCAGTCCCCGGGGCATGGGGGGACCCGCGAGGCCCACCGCCCATAATTACAGTGATGCCCCGGGAATGTGGCGGACCCCAGGGCAGCGTGGGGTGGCCAGAGTCCCCCACACATTTTTTATGAAAAGCCCTGGAGAGGTGGCGGTCCCCGGGGCTGCAGGGGCCCCCGCGGACCCCCACTACATAATACCGGATTGCCCCTGGGACCTGGCCCACCCAGGGGTATAAAACAAACGAAGCGCGGGAGACCGCGCTTCGTTTTTTAAAAAACAATTCTGCCGGATTTGTGCTCCCTACACGAATCTTGCCATAAATCACAAAAAAAAAAGGCTTTCATTGGTCCTCGGGGTCCCTGTGGCACCCCCTGAGCAGGCCTAGGGGGTCAGGGTGTTTCTACCCTGCCCCCTTATCTTGTATTGTGACCTTTTTTCTTGTGACTTGGTTCAACCGAGTCACAAGATGGCTGCCAATACTTTCTGGTTTGAAGTGTTGGCAGCCAATCAGAAGTCAGCTCGTGCTCGGGAGGGTTCGCGAATCCACCGCGGTCACCAGATATTGATATTTGTTATTTTTGAATTTCTCAGAAATTACTGAACGGATTTACACCATGTAAAAAAAAGAACGCTTTCTGAACCAAGAGCTACCTTTTTGCCAAATTTGGTCTAAATCCGTCCAGCAGTTCGGGCTGTAGCTTTGTCTAAAGTTTCCTATGGAAACTAACATGGAGAAAACGCGTTTTGGGACCCCCTTTTTTCACAGCCCCCGCTTGACAAATCACCCCGAAACATTCAAGACAGGAGCTGACCGGAGCGCCGCTTTAGTTTTGAAAATTTCGCGAAGATTCGTCAACCGGCGCCAAAGATATTGGCAAAAGAATAAATGCTTTTCCTATGGAAACTACGTCCTAACTATAACTACCTACTGGTGACTGCCAGTAGGTAATGTGTGTATATGCATATATATATGTGTGTATATGTATATATGCACGTATATGTATGCATATGTATATATGTTTATATGTGTGTGTATATGTATATATATATGTGTATGTATGTGTGTTTGTGTATATATATATATATATTCACTGAAAAAACCATAGGTTTCAGGGGCGTTATAGTTAGTTGGACATTTCACTCGTACAAAACCATAGAAATTCCCCCGTTATTGTTAGTTCAGCTATCTATAACTTGCGCGCCCGCAATGCACTGCTGATGACGTCACATATTACATCACTCATGACATGGTCAGTGACATCACTCATGACATCACTGATGACATCTCAAATGACATCACTGATGACATCACTGATGACATCATCCTTGTGATAGAGTGGCAGACCTCCTCTCACCCTAATATAACCTTTGATACACACACTCAAAAATACAAACTAACATTTTCAAAACAATGGACATACCAATACCAGTTACTTCACACCTTTTCTGTAATTCCTAGATCTACACACACACCCACTCATTCACCAACAGTCCCTATACAGTCACTCATACATGTACTCACTCATCATATGTACTCATACACCTATACATCCTGTTACACACCGCCACTCATCCATAGAGTTACTCACACACATAGTCACACATGCAAACAAAGTATCAAACATCCATTTACTTGCATATACCGTTATACACACACTACCACACTTACTTCTACAGAAACTTACACATACTTACTCTCTTAAACAATCACTTATAGAAACACCTACTTATTTGTACAGGAACTCTTCCAATCTCTCACTCTCACATATACTCACTTATATACACCAATACTCACATATACTAGTTTAAAACATATATAGTTACTCATAAAGACACTATTGAGACAGTCATTCACTCACTAACAAACCCATACACATACTCATCCACCTATACAGTCCTGCACACATGCTTTCTTCAACACATACAAACAGTGAGTCACTCATTCATGCATCTATGCACTAAGTAATACCCCCCACCGAACCATACAGACACTCATACTGATACTCAAAAAACCAACTAATAACCCATATAGACACTCATGTAGCTACTCACCAACCCATGCAGCCACTTATACACAAAGTGAGAGACTGATACAGATATTTTCATATGTAAACATTACTCACTAACCCATGTATTCACTAAGATACACTTAGTCAGTTATACAATCAATTTTACAAAATAAATCATCCATTTAGACACTTATATACCCATTTATTCTTCCATCGACCTTGAGATATACATATATAAAACATATTTAATTTTCAGAAAAACACACATTCACTGGATGATGTCATCAGTGATGTCAACAGTGATGTCATTTGAGATGTCATCAGTGATGTCATGAGTGATGTCACTGACCATGTCATGAGTGATGTAATATGTGACATCATCAGCAGTGCATTACGGGCGCGCGAGTTATAGTTAGCTGAACTAACTATAACGGGGGAATTTCTATGGTTTTGTACGAGTGAAATGTCCAACTAACTATAACGCCCCTGAAACCTATGGTTTTTCAGTGAATTTCTAAGGTTTTTTAAATGCAAATTTCTAACTATAACGTGCCTGAAACCTATGGTTTTTTCAGTGAATTTCTAAGGTTTTTTAAATTCTAATTTCTAACTATAACGTGCCTGAAACCTATGGTTTTTTCAGTGAATTTCTAAGGTTTTTTAAATGCTAATTTCTAACTATAACGTGCCTGAAACCTATGGTTTTTTCAGTGAATATATATATATTTATTATACTATGTATACATGTGAAAATGTCTCCGTCCCCTGTTTGCCTCGGTGGCACGGAAAAAATGGGTGGAACTGACGTCAGCACGCCGATGAGGTCCTGTTATGGCTCCGATGACGTCCTACGGTGTCGCGAGCGGAGCCGTGCTCGTTGACGTGGGAGAGCTAGGAAAGAATTTCCGTGGAATGCTGGTGCAGGGGATATTCACCTAAGTGTTCAGGCTAGTCCTTTGGGAGCAACTGTTTATGTTGCCACTCCAGAAACCGAAACCAGTAATGCGAGGGCAGAGGCCCTGCAGATGGCACACGAGGTGGGGTGCCCAGTCGTGTGCACCGGTGGGGCAGCGAAGTGACAAGCACCACAACCCACAAAAAAGGTAACGAGGGCACTGAATAACACAGGATCTTCTCTTTGTATCTGGCAGGAACAACGAAGTTAAAATGCCCTAGTACCAAAATGTAGAATTAGTGCTACAACGGTCTTCAAGAGGACCTGCGATGCCGCTTCTGCCTCCCGTACCCTGGAGGCGGCACATGGGTCAGCCGGTACGGTCATACTGCGGTGGGACGCACACTCGTTGACCTCTCATGGCACTGCTCCAGACTTCAGGGAGGACGCTTTCCATTAGCTATGTTTTCTGATGACATGTCGCGCCGGCCCCGTCCAACATTAGAACTCCTTTAGATCCAAACAGACTCTTCCACTCTCTCACCGGAAGTGAAACCAGGCCACGCGGACACTTTCACAATACAACAGCCGGGAATGCACTTTTCGGTAAAAACCACATTCCTTCCTCCTAATTAATCAAATAAACGTCTCACTGAAGAACAGGGGCCAGCTTCGATCGGTAAACAGCCGTTACAACGACTTTTTACTTTGCGATACCATTACAATGCATGCATTACCACGCATGCGTTGTACATCACGAAGTCATTACTACGCATTTTTTAGAACGCATGGTCATTTACCACGCATGCCTTTACAACGAATTTTGTTGTAAAGGTATGTATGGTAAATGACCATGCGTTCTAAAAAACATGTAGACGATCCATGTCATTGTAAGGAAACAGAGACTGTTCCATTTCCTCACAACGACGTGCACCGCCCCTCAGAGATGACGTGAAGCAGGAACCACGAGGAGAGAGGAACCATGAGGAGTGAGAGGTAAGGGGTATTGGGCATGGGGTGGGGGTTTCTTTTCTAGGGTTTAGGGTAGTGCAGTGGTGTATGGGTAGTGTAGGGGGTCATGCTGGTGGTAGTGTTTTAGGGTTTAGGGTAGTGCAGTGGTGTTTGTGTAGAGTAGGGGGTCATGCTGGGGGTAGTGTTTTATGGTTTAGGGTAGTGCAGTGCTGTTTGGGTAGTGTAGGGGGTCGTGCTGGGGGTAGATTTAGGGTTTAGGGTAGTGCAGTGGTGTTTGGGTAGTGTAGGGAGTCGTGCTGGGGGTAGTGTTTTAGGGTTTAGGGTAGTGCAGTGGTGTTTGTGTAGTGTAGGGGTTGTGCTGGGGGTAATGTTTTAGGGTTTATGTTAGTGCAGTGGTGTTTGGGTAGTGTAGGGGGTAGTGCTGGGGTAGTGTTTTAGGGTTTAGGGCAGTGCAGTGGTGTTTGTGTAGTGTAGGGGGTCATGCTGGGGGTAGTGTTTTATGGTTTAGGGTATTGCAGTGCTGTTTGGGTAGTGTAGGGGGTCGTGCTGGGGGTAGATTTAGGGTTTAGGGTAGTGCAGTGGTGTTTGGGTAGTGTAGGGAGTCGTGCTGGGGTAGTGTTTTAGGGTTTAGAGTAGTGCAGTGGTGTTTGTGTAGTGTAGGGGTTGTGCTGGGGGTAGTGTTTTAGGGTTTATGTTAGTGCAGTGGTGTTTGGGTAGTGTAGGGGGTAGTGCTGGGGTAGTGTTTTAGGGTTTAGGGCAGTGCAGTGGTGTTTGTGTAGTGAAGGGGGTCATGCTGTGGGTAGTGTTTTAGGGTTTAGGGTAGTGCAGTCATGTTTGTGTAGTGTAGGGTCGTGTTTTAGGGTATAGGGTAGTGCAGTGGTGTTTGGGTAGTGTAGGGGGTCATACTGGGGTTAGTGTTTTAGGGTTTAGGGTAGTGCAGTGGTGTTTGGGTAGTGTAGGGGGTCGTGCTGGGGGTAGTGTTTTAGGGTTTAGGGTAGTGCAGTGGTGTTTGTGTAGTGTGGGAGGTAATGCTGGGGGTATATTTAGGGTTTAGTGTAGTGCAGTGGTGTTTGGGTAGTGTAGGGAGTCGTGCTGGGGGTAGTGTTTTAGGGTTTAGGGTAGTGCAGTGGTGTTTGGGTAGTGTAGGGAGTCGTGCTGGTGGTAGTGTTTTAGGGTTTAGGGTAGTGCAGTTATGTTTGGGTAGTGTAGGGTGTCGTGCTGGGGGTAGTGTTTTAGGGTTTAGGGTAGTGCAGTGGTGTTTGGGTAGTGGAGGGGGTAGTGTTTTAGGGTTTAGGGTAGTGTGCCCAACCAGCCACAATATCCGTGGACAAAGGGGATCCTGACTCTTTGGAACGCTCCGTCAATTGAATAATTTGGGTCAAGGGCCCTACCACGTCCAAGACCTATCAATTCCTTTCTTGGGATCCCTCATATACTTGGAGAAAAAGGTACATAGTTTCCCATCAATTTCAGGCGTGTGTGCCACCTTCCCCTTCAGTGAGTGCCTGGGGCATTCTCCCCTCATCCTATTCCTGACCTCCCTTTCAAGGGGTTGATGGATTTTCCCCACCACATACTCTGCCACTTTGGCGTCAGGTGTCCACTCTGCTGACCTAGGATGGTAAATTTGGGTAGGCTCGAACATGTCAGAGTGGACCCCGTCCCCAACCGGGGACTGAGAGGAGTGGGACTCTGGACGCCAGGGACGCCCCGAGTCCTTATCCTCATCGGAGGAGAAATCGTCCTCCGATACACCCTCTCCCTCTAAGGCAGCGGTCTTCAAACTTTTGGATGCCGAGACCCCTCTGTCAACATTTTCAGGTGTAAGGACCCCCTCCTGACAAAAATTTCTAAACCTGTAGGCAGGGCTACTGGAATTATGAGGCAGATGAGGATAAAATTACGCGACAGGCTTGACTAAAATGTGTGGGAAGAAAATTTAAATAATGTTATGCCGCGTATTTTGGGATAGCATTGTTTCATTAGTTTGGCATTTTTTACACACAGTAACACTGAGGAAAGATTTCACCCCATCAGTACCAGTTTATAACCAAAATACAGTAATTATCAGAAAGATGTCTAGTCAACCTGTGTGAAGGGTATTCCACTCTGCAGGAGTAAGTGCTGCCACATTAGAAGCTCACCTGGCCCTGGCCATGAGCAGCAGGTGTCCCTTAAAACCCTGGCGGTCTTGTGCAGATTTAAGCAGTTTAACCATGCTGCTTTCCTCTCACCCCCTTCCCTTCCATCCCTCTCTTCTCTCGTCTCCCAACCCTGGATCCCTCTCTCACTTTGTAGGCCATTTTCTTTCACCCCTTTTTACAACTTCTGAACTCCCCCATGCAACCTCTCACTTCACCTTAAATCACCTCTTGCCATTCTGTCTTTTCACTGCCCTCATCTCTAACAGACTCTCACATTTATCTCATGGCCTCTCTGGCCCCGTCACCTCCAGTGCCCCTTAGCACTTCTCATTCACCTCAGTCTCTCCATTCAAATTTTTGTCTATTTGTATCTTACACCTCTCCAGTCCCCCCATTCATCTTTCACATCTCCTCTTTGTTCTTCCACACTTTCTTGAACCAACGTCCCTCTCCCCATGTTACCTCAGCACCAGTGCCTAATTTGAGCAGGTGGTATCCGGTGCTCCGCACTGGCACCTAACTGTGCACACTGGCACTATGAGAGACTTTCACATGGTGGCTCTGTCTGTGTAATTTAGAGATGAGCAGAACAGCTGTTTATTAATTCAATATACATTAAAAATGATAAACTCCTGACACCCATGCCATTCTTATAGCTTTGGGGGCTTGAAATAGTCTGAATAGTCACACTTGTACGAGTGTTAAGGTTGGTAGTTGCATAGGTATTGTCATTGGCCGTGCAGGCCAGGCAATGGGTGGGTGGTTAAAGTTGCAGTGGCCGACTGGTGAGGGCCCGACACATGTTTTATTACAAATTAATCACTGCTCAGCACCCACCCCAGTACTCCCTCTCTTCCCCTATCGCTGCTGTCTCTCACCCATGTTGCATCAAATTATCTTTTAAGGTCACAGATCATCTCTCAGCTATCTTCTCTCACAGTTTAACAGTAGCCCTCATCTTTCGCTCACACTCACATCTTGCGTGTCCGCACTTCCCTTCGTCCAGAGCAGGGTGGGCAAAAAGCATGTATTCATGGCTCTGCCAATGCAGCAGGTTAACAAATGGTTCGCTAAGCCTACATACTCAGTGCTTTAAAAATGTTACGACTCCAGCACATCCACAAGACCAAATTCTCACGACTTGGAGTGCCGAGATGCAATGGGACTTGTATATTGTATTGTATTGTAATTGCATTTATATAGCGCTTACTACCCCTGACGAGGCGTTGACGCGCTTTTTCGGTGAGTAGAACTCTACTCAAGGACCCATAGAGGATTAGTGTTGAATTAGTATAGTGAAATATGAAAGTAATTTAAGTGGTGGATAGGTTAGTCAGTTATTTGGATTTGGAAGGATAGCAGAAGGCTAGAAGAGGAAAAAAGGTTTGTATTTATATAGCGCTCATTACCCCTGATGGGGTGTTGAAGCGCTTTTTTCGGTGAGTAGCACGCTACTCCGGAAACCCATAAAGGATTGATGGTGAATCAGTAAGGTGAAATATGAAAGTAATTTGAGTGGTGGATATTAGTCAGTTATTTGGAGTGAGATGGATTGCGGAGGGTTAGAAGGGGAAGAAAGGTTTGCATTCATATAGCACCTGTTACCCCTGATGGGTGTTGAAGCGCTTTTCTGGTGAGTAGCACGCTACTCCGGAACCCATAAAGGATTAGTGTTGAAAATTAGTATAGTGAAATATAAAGTAATTTGAGTGATGGATATGTTATTCAGTTATTTGGACAGAGAAGGGTAGATATTTTTGTGATGCATAGTATAAAGGACACATTTTGACTGAAGCATTCTGTACACGTAGTCTTCTTTTCTGCTAAATATAATAATGTATATTTTATACACAAGGTTTTACTCGGGTGGTTAGACTTAAGAGTGTTAAATAAAATGGCTTTCCTGACCTTCCATGCAAGACAACAACATTATTTGTAGGCGAATAGCATTTTGAATAGAGGTTACCGAGTGCATATGGGTTTCCTTCAGACAAACTATTTTTATATTAGAGAGCATTTGCATCCCTCTTTTATCAATGGGTTTTTGAATGCCAGCATTGCAAGAGGTTACTGCCACAGAGTTTGCCTCATAATGCAACATACTTTCCTTTCCTTGTTTCATAAGTTGGTCTAGTATGTCATATAATGCTGTCCTCTATTGTCGCATAATTCCAGCGACTCTGCCTTAAGAATCTATGATGCGGGTATTGAGAACACGTTGATAAAATATATTATTTATATATATATACATACATACTATGATGCTCTAGTTAGAGTAACTACTAGGGTTAGATGTTATCCTTCAATGGTGATGGCATTGACAGAATAAGGTACTCTGGGGTAGGGTGACTGTGCAAGTATAAGGTGCCCTGCATGAGAAAAGCTTTCTGCCATGTGGTGACAGTAAGTGCATAAACTACTCTATCATGTGGCAACAATGTGACTAGAGTGCTAGATGTTTTGTCAGCTAATGGGTTCCTTAAATTGAATATCAAATTCTTATGCCGTTTTGAATTCTAAAGAGCATTATACATCATCTGTAGAAGACGACTTCACGAATCCTAAATTATTTTTTTTTCCAATTGTTGTGTTTCATTTTTCACTAAGCGATGTAAAACCTATCGAGTATATTTTTAAAACAGACACTTCCGCCGCACACAACTGTCACAGAAAATAATTATTAAAAGGCACTGATTGGCAGGTGCCACATCAGGGTGGGGGCGCTGTGACGAACCTGTGGGTGCTACCAACAGATTTATAGCCATGACCTGCGCTTCAATCTTGGAGCCTTTTATGAGTTACATATTCTTTAAATCTCATTTGTGTGCCCTTCCAGCCTGGCTGCGTGGACAGAGCCCATCTACAAACAGATGCTGCTGCCTCCTGCTGGAAAACATAAAGCAAATATTTATGGAAACCCAAGCGCTAAGGGCTGCGATAGCACCTATCACTGACAGAGCACAGTGGGGTAGACCGTTGTGGGAACTCAGAGCAGAAGCCTCTCTGAATACCACGTTCAGTATACAGGCAATAGAACGCTTCAAAAATATGTCATTAAAAAGTGTCTCAAAGTTCACTGTAAACAGGAACAATTTGATATTAATAAAAAAAATAAAAAATTACAGCGATAGTCGATTCTTGTGATGAGTACATAAGAAGTATCATGTCTGCTCGAAGAGCACCAGAACCCCATGAACAAATTAAGAGGAAATTGTACCTAGGTTAAAAATAGACTTCTGATTATTTCTAAGGATCCACGTGCTAAAGCCATCTTCCGCTGCCAAGGGCGGAGGAACTCGAACACCAAAAACAATGTACACCTACTGTACCAAGAAGGAACGGAAAAAACGTATAACATCAGATGGGCTACAGAATAAAAAAAAATCACCACCATGGCAATCCCAGCCATCAAACCTTTTCTTTCTATGGCTTTCCACCAATCAAACCGGCATATTTCCCTTTAACTGCCATTCTCCGTTCTAGAGTTACCTCGGGTGGCCAGCAGTCCAGAATGCCTTTCTGTTCAGAAAAAAACCTTTTAAGATGTATGAATGTTTTTTTCGTTCTTGGTTAATTTCATTTGTGGTTGAACTGTGACATTCTTAACTTCCTGGAGTTATATTCACAGCTGCGTTTGATAGGACTGTTTAAATGTAAGGAATAGGCAGAGTAGGGGCCCAGGGGGTACTGGAACGAGAAAGAAAAGAAAGCCTTGGTAACCAGTTTACAAAGGCATGTAAATATGCAAATGGTCTTTAACGACCTGTGAAACACTCGGGCGTGCAGAGATAAGACTCCAGACACTGCCCAGCCGAGCCCACAGCAGCTCAAGCTGCACTGCAGCAACCCGGGCTGAGACACAGACGGGGAGGAGGGGGGCTGAAGCCCTTGTAGTGCTATGGGCCTCTGCAGAAGTGTGACTGGGAATGCGCGACCCCCTTTGTATCACTCCACGCCCCCCCTGGGGGTCGCGCCCCACAGTTTGAAGACCCCTGCTCTAAGGGAAACCCGCCGTCGGGGTCTACAATAGTGGTGACAGTGTCGCAATTTTCTCCGGGTCCCTCCTCCTCCCGGCAGGGTGCATGTTTTAGCGTTCGCGCACTCTTGAGGAAGGTCTCTGTAAGTTTATCAAATCCTTCCACGTGCCCGGCGTTATGCTTAACGGCCCTTTTATTCCCCATCTGGGAGCTACTTGGACCCGCCACCACCAGATCTGGGTCACTGAACACCCCAGGGATGCTTTTCGCCAGCTTATCAACCTGATCCCTAAGAGGAGCCAGCGCCCTAGAAATAGCCAGAGCGAGGGCTTGGTCCACTGCTGGAGGGAGAAGTTGGGGGGCCATTCCTCCTCCACTTCCTGGTAGGAGGAGTAAAAATGGTCTTCTGGACAAGACATGATAGCAGAGGGTGTGAGCACAGAACAAATGCCCTTAAAATCCTTAAGACAGCCCCCTCGCTCCAACAGCTGGGCTTTCCCCGAAGCTGTTATAAGAATAGACTGAGGCGCAATACCAATTACCACCACCAGGTGGCGCTGGTCACTAACGTGGCCGTGTGGGGAAATCACCGCGTAGCGGTGTCAAAATTAGGCGAGGGTTGGTTGGGAATCAAGCGGACACTAAAGGAGTGACCGGATTCCCAAACGCGCGTAAAGACCAGCGGGAGCGCTCGACGGAGCTGCCTCGCTCGGACCAGACGCGCCTGACAGGATCTCACCGCACGCAGAGCACACAGCGGCAGAAACTGCGAGGGGGAGAACGCGCTCGGGCAAGAGCCTGCTGCACAGGGAATATGAAACAATACCAAGGCAATAATGCTAATAACGTGCACAAGAAACCGCTATACAAACAGCAACAACGTCAGATTAAGCCAAGAATGTAAGGAATGCACTTAACTGACGAGCAGTGAAGAAAGAGGAAGCGGAAGGGACGTCACGATATTATATACGATGGACTGTGATATGATTGGACTATAGTTGCCTTGGAGACTACCCCCTAATGGTTCATGGGTTGTGTAGTCTTTTGTTTAATGATTGTTGTGTTACGTTTTCTTTGAACTGCTATGCAAATAAAGTGAGGAAAGATATGCATAATCCTCGCCTCTGTCCTGCCATAGAATTCATTAAACTTTATTTGATCTGATTTAGAAACATAGATCATAAAAGTGTACATAAAAAGAGTAAATCCTCTTTCCTAATACAATACAGTGAGAATTAATTAAAACCAGTAGGTAAAAACGGGTGTTACAAAGCCCGGTTCAGAGCAACTTCAGGTTAACAGAATCGTAAAGTTCAATGTTTCGCAAGATCAATCTCATGTACTTCGTGCAAAATACGCAATAAGGGGTCCAAGTAAGATGTAACACTCCAATACCTGACCAGTTTGCACTATATAAAACTGCAGAAAAACTAAAAATAAAAAGTGTTTTGCACACTTCTGTCATTGGGCTATATGTGGGCTACATCTGGGTGATATTTGTGCTACATTTGGGCTCTTTTTTCTCTGGTGGCCATCTTTGGAGACTTATTTGTTATGAAGTTTCCTAATTTCGTCATTTACTGCAGTCTCCTCAGTAGGAAATGCTTTCAGTTTTTTACTTTGATTCCATCAAGAAGGCATTCAGATGTGTCACACATTTGCCATAAATTCAGAATGTTAGCACTCTAGTTGTAGTAAAGCTACTGCTCACCAGGGAGTTAACTGGAAGCCTACTGCTGGTATTGAAAGTGATTGTTTCAGTCTGCATGTCAGAATTTTCTAATGAAATAGAAGAGGATTTGAGATCTCACTTAAAACATGCCCTAAATTTTCTTTCTGCAGCACTAACCATAATTTCTATGGCAAAATGAACCCCTCATTTTGTTCCTTTTTAAATTAAATGTTTTAAGTGTTACCAGTTTATTTCAATCAAGATGGCTTCAGGTGTGCCAAACGTTTGTCATAAGTAAAGACTGTTAGCGCTCTAGTTGTTCTTTAGAACACTCTGGGAAGCTGCAGTAGAACACAAAGGCATCAACTGACAGGCTGCTCCTGTTGAAATATAACAGGAAGATATTTGAGATCACACTTAAAACATGTCCTAATTTTTCTTTCTACAGCACTAACCATAATTTCTATGACAAAATGAACCCCATCATTTTGTTCCTTTTTAAATTAAATGTTTTAAGAGTTACCAGTTTATTCCAATCAAGATGGCTTCAGGTGTGCCATACTTTTGTCATAAGTAAGGCTGTTAGCACTCTAGTTGTTCTTTAGAACACTCTGGGAAGCTGCAGTAGAACACAAAGGAATCAACTGACAGTCTCTGCCCTTGTTTGATGTACATGTTTTACTGAGAATGTCAGACTTCATTCTCACATGACTGAGAAAGATAATGTGAATTTACAGAAAATATGCTCTCATTTTAGCTTCTGGAGCACCTTCCAAAACTGTATGGGACAAGCATGTGAAAATAGTTTTCTCTCAAACAGGATTCATGATATCCCAGCAGAAGGTTTTTCACAGGGTAAAATCACCTTAGAACACACCACAATTCCTGAAATTAGTATGGTACCATCAACAAATGAATTCTAATGTAACTAAAGTCTGTTATCACCCTTTATAGTTCTCCTTTTGGTAACCCTCAAAATCTTCGATTCACTACAATGCATTTCAATGGGGTACTATCATTTATATTGGTCCCAAGATGGCTGCCAGCAATTCCAGGATGAAGTGCTGACAGCCAATCAGATCTCACGATGACATGTGTGGTTAGGCTCCGCCCAGATATATATGTGTTTTCTTTTTCAAATTTCTCAGGAACTACTGAACGGATTTACACCATTTAACCAAAAGGCACGACTCTGAACCAAGGGCTACCTTTTTGCCAAATTTGGTGTAATTCCGTTCAGCAGTTCGGGCTGTAGCTGCGACTAAAGGTTCCTATGGAAAATTGCATGGGGAAAACACGTTTTGGGACCCCCCTTTTTTCTCGGCCCCCACTTGATGAATCACCCCGAGACTTTCAGGATAGGAGCGGACCGGAGCGCCCACGAGTTTTGAAAATTTCGCGAAGATTCATCACCCGGCGCCAAAGTTATTGGAAATAGAATGTTGTGAATTTCCTATGGAAAATAGGTCCTAACTATAACTACCTACTGGCGACCGCCAGTAGGTAATATATATATATATATTATATCTAGATATGTAGTTATAGTTAGGATCGCGTTTCCATAGGAAAGGCAGTGCAGTAAAATGACATGCGGCGCTGCCTTACTCCAATTCTTTGTAAATATGCCCCTCAGTCCGAGTCCTAAAAATAAATGAAAAAAAAGACGCAGGGTAGAAATACCCTGATCCTCTAGGCCTGGTGGTTGGATCCCATAGGGATCCCGCCAAGGGCTAAAACTGCTTTTTTTTTCAAAGTCTGCTTTGAATTTGTGGAGGGTCCGTAAATCCATGACAAAATTTAACAAAAACCCTGCGGGGTGGGCCAGGGCCTAGGCAGGAAAGGAGTTTATTTTTGGGGGAGAGGTGTGTGTGGCCTCCCTCCCCAGGCTGATCTTGGTGCTGAGGACCCTATCCCCTTGGCCTGATATTTTATTTAGGGGGAGGAGGAACGTGCCCCCCCCTTCCAATGCCGATTTTGGCCCCAGGGACCCCATCCCCAGACCTGGTGTCTTTTTCAGGGGAGGAGGGCATGTGGCTCTCCTCCCTGGGCCATTTTCGGCCCCGGAGACCCTATCTCTTGGGATCTGTCGTGTTTTTGAGGGGGAGGGAGGCAGCTTTTGTGGCCAACCCTCCACTGCGCACAGCAGAGGTTGTGCGGAGCGTGGGGTTGGCTGCATGTGGGGGGTTGGCCATAGGAAAATTCCCTAGGGATTGGGTTCAACAAATGAACCCAAACAATATTAATGTTAAAGAAACAAAGAGCTTCAAGGTACACAATAGAGTAAATTCAAAAGAGAAACATGTGATAGGTAAAATGACAGAAAGATTACGAAAACCAGATGTAGGTATGAAAGTTTATGGAAAAAAAGAAAAATTGTCCTATCAGGTACATTTTAAACCTATTGGATATATTTGATTCCAAACAACGCCCAATGCAACTGCTAACCTGCAAGCACATGCGGTCTGTGTCAGACTGATGGCTGATTAAATTGCTTCAGATTTTGAAAGTTTTCTTCAGGAGAATTTTTTCTAGTATGGCAAACCAGACTGTTGTATCCATCAGTGTCTCCATGAACTCAAATATGCTGACTGTGCGGTTCCCTGGTAACATCTAACATCGAGCTTGACACCGAAAATCTCCAAGGCAGACAAGGTGGGTCTGGTGGCAGTCCTGATGCAAGGGCACAAGGCTGTTGAATACTTAATGATGCCTTTTCCCTGGTAGGTTCTCTGGATAAGTAGTCTTATCAGGCATGCCAAGGACAGATACCCGGCGAGAGTTGACTTTCCATAAGTTGCCAATTTTGCAGCTAAAAACTTTCAAACAGAAGAACATCAAAGTTGAGCCAGCTGATGTTCCGCCTTTTCAAAGAGGGTCTTCACTGAGATGACCATTTTATAAGATATAATGAAATTTCTATCTATGAGTTGATTTGTTTCAAAACCCCGTTCAGAGAGCCACAGGGGTTGCTGGGTCCAACTGAGGTGGTTGAGGTCCTTTACTCATGAAGTCCCTGTGCCCACCCCACTATGGCTCCGTCTCAACTGGGTCAAGCACCTCCTACTGCACCAGACTTTCAGTTAGTGAAATATCATGAGCAATCAAGGCTCCCTCGGAGTGAAGTGTAGATACAGATCAGTGAACACAACTCATAAGTCAACCTGCACACAATAAATCAATATCCAGCCAAATACTTTTTTTGTATAAAAGAAGTATTTAAATTCTAATTCTACACATGCAAAGGTAAACGACATTCAATTAGCAATAACACAGTCCCCTTTGAGGTAGACACCCTAGTAGTTGTCTGGCCAACCCCCCCCCCCAGTCTACCCAGTTCCCATGTAACAGATGTGTTATTACCCACTCACATGCCGCAACATCCAGGGAATGTAAACAACAAGGCCTTGTTCACAGGGTTTCTCCCTCTTGGACTCAATCAATAAGATGTAGTCGCTTAGAGTCAAGTAGGGTTGCAAAAACCAAAGGCGGTATTCCTCTGGGCCTAGTAGGCCCAGTTCTCCGCTTACCCTCTCCGACGGTATGAACCCTGGCAGCAGTGGAGTGCGGTCCTGGTCCAGATCACATACGTTCACACGTGCAGCTCCAGGCAGGCCTGGCTCTCTCTCCTGAGCCGCGCTTACCAGCCTCCTGATGATCGGAGTTGCTCCGGCTCCAGCAACATGCAGTAAGTCTTATTATTCCTCACTCTGGGATGGGGGCAGTCTCCTTGCTCTGGCAGGGCTCCGACAGCGTCTTCTCTGTCCTCAGGCCTCCTCGTATACAAAGCCTTCCTCGTCTTAGTTGTAGCAGCAATTTGGATCACGGCAATGACCCCGACCTCTGACCTCAGTGCATCAAGTGGCCCCTCCCGGCATACGGAGGCACTCCAATTAACCTCACTGTCTGGTCACGCTGGCCTCAGGTTGTGGCAATTTTCTGCACAAAGGTGATGACCCAATCAATGCAACACAGGGGCCACCAACTTCCACAACACTGTACACGGGCAACAGCCTGATTGATGTTGCACTGTCCTCAGTGCCCAACGGTCCCTCCTGGCATATAGGGTCGCCAATCTTCACAAAACAGCACAAGGGCAAAGGCCCAATTGGTGCAGCAATGTCCTTGATGCACAGTGGCCCCTCCTGGCATATGGGGTTGACAAACTTCTCAACGTGGCCAACGAGCAACGGCCCGATTGGTGTAGCACGGCTCCTCACACCTCTCTCAGGTGTCCCACACATATGGGCTCCCCTCTGGATCTCCTTCCCTCCAAGAATCTCCTCTCCCTCATGGGCACACTGGTCTTGGCAAATAGGCAGGTACCGGTGCTCCAGACTCCAGGGCAGATGATCTTGGTTTCCCTGGGTGATGTCCCTCACCCAGCAGGGTGACTAACAAGTTAGGCCCCTAATCCTAGTCACAGGCAGAGTCCAGACACAAAATGTGATTTAGAGTCTGGTGTTGGAGTTCTGCTTCTTTGATATGGACCTCTCTCCCTTTCATCCTTCCTTCTGAAAGATGTCTGTCACAGGAGGCAGGACTCCAAAGCTGGTTAACCAACACCAAGATTCGTGAGTGGGAACAGAGTTCACACCTGGATGTCCGCCACAGTGATCTGTGGATCAAAGGTTAATCTTGGGCCTTCAGCCCTACCCTTTATGATTCCTTTATAAACCTCATCTTCCTCTTCCTGAGGTGTGTCCAAGCCCTTTCTTTGTGATCTGTCACTGGCACCACCTTTGCTTGTCCCACCCAACTTACAGGAATGCAGAAATATACAATTCTGTCTGGGGTAGACACTTCTACTCCTCCTGCTGTCACGGTAGTCACCCACCTGCGCTCCAGTTTGTTCCTTTCTTGATGCTGCCTTTTTCCCAGATCCCTCTGGGAACTACCAGAACGGCAAGGAGGTAGGTACTTATCGCACTGATAGTTCCTCGGGGGAAGGGGAATGGGAGTGAGAGACAAGAGAAAACAAGAGACTGAATTCTTGCAGACTGACTCGTTGGTGAAGTCTCTTTTAACGTCTCTCGGGGACTACGAAATATGATGGGATTTCAGGTTTCTACTAGTGACTGTTCAGGAACAATTATCTATAAGAGAGACAACAGCCGTCACTATTTCTGTTGCACAATTCTATTGGACTTCTATCATACTATTTGTTATCTTGACAACCTACCCGACTAAACAGAATGCCATGAATCACTTCTTCAAATAACTTCAGCAATTTCACTTCTTAATTACGTATACCTTTGTAAATAAAAATATTACAACATTATGTCAAAAGTCTGCGTTCAGTATTTTTCTTCATTAATCTTAAACATTACTCAGTTTTATGTTGCTTCACATACCTGAACTTTGTTTGTGTCAAACCCAAAACGATCCGTAAACTAAAAATAAGAAATAAGAGAAAAAACAAAAGAACAGAGCAAGTGCGTCCTGCGTTGCACCAAGTACTTATTACAGAGATTACAATAATCAGCAGTATGAACTGTCCTGTAACATTATTTTATGAAGAACGCAAGTTCTTAATGGGTTAAAATCATTTAACACATGTCATAGAGTTCTTTTGTTGTCTTTTGCGAAACTCAAATGCTTAATTAGATTGATAGTTCCAAATACTCGTAATCGGGAACTACTCTTTTCTTTCTTTACAGTAGTTTATTATTTTAAAAGGCTTACCGCGTTAATAACAAGGTTAGGCAGCGTTTCAAAAGATGTCAGATAGAAAAAACACAGTTTCGCAGTCTTGGCAAACCTGTAAAATGTTATTTTAGCTTACCGCGCTATCTTGGTCTCTGAAATGCTTTACCGTTCTTGTTGCTACGTTGCCTAGCAACCTTTTGTTGAAATAACCTTTTCTTTCATGTCTTTACAGGAAATTGGAAGGAGCGTCGGCGAATGTCCGGAACCGGAACTCCATCACAGTGTTATATCCCGCATAGACCCTAATGTAGACCCGTTCGTACATGCCCTAAAATGGACGTATTCATATTTACCCTAATATGGTCATATTCGTACTTGCCCTATTATGGTCATAGTCGCATATGCCCAATTATGGTCATAACTGTACATGTCCTATTATAGTCATGGGTCCTTATATAGGCATGATCTTTCACCTACATTGGTCCCAGCTAGTACACAACGAGCTCTGAGGGCTGAACGTTATCTATCCTGTGGTTTTGAATACAGCAGGGTTTTTCCCAAACACAGGCCCTCACTGTACTCATTAATTATGCATGGCTTTCTAGGAATACACCACGTGCATAATATGTATGTACAAAGTTTACCTCTGACGTCTTCCTCATGTCCAATACAAACCATACTGAGGACCGAGACTCTTTAGGGTATAAATACACCACATCTTGCCCCGGTAAGACAGAGGGAACCGAGACTTCCATGCTGACACACTGACCAGAGACGCTGAGGCTCCTGCATGCAGTCGCTCCAGCTGACAGTGGTCTGACACAGCCCTGACGGGGTGTCCAACTCGAGACCAGGACGGGGTCCCACACTCTCTCTATTCAGGTATGGGGGTTTGACTAAATCCTAGAAGGATTCTTGGCTCTTAGCTTTTAGACCTACACATATGCTAGGTACACACCGGTACATCTAGGTAGGCATCGTAGGAGTACGCGCACTTGCATAATGCTTTTATATTCGTGTATGTATTCATGATTATCGCAATATGGTAGAACTGTTCTATCCCTTTGCTTTTATCGTACTGCTGATAATATATCTCTGCTATTGTCTGCTGGTTACGGCAGCACATATATTTTACACTAGAATAACAACTGTTCAATAAATACTTATTGAAACGCCCGACTGTTTATTCTGTGTAACTCTCTGAGACAAACCGAATAAGTGAGCACGAGTGACTGAGCGAAAAGTAGTACATTGTTTCCACGATTCTGAGGGAATCAGGGTTGTCATGATCTAAGGTTGCCAGAAACGAATCTCTCCCCGATAAGAGGAGACACTAGTGGCACTGCGAGCTAGCTAATGCAAAACTAGGCTAACATATACGTTGGGGGTGCACGGAGTCAGTCTGCCACCAAGCCCGCAGTATATGTTATCCAAATGCGCAGGTCCTGCAGGGGTACTATAGGAGCTACACAACAACAGGACGCCGAGGGAAGCCAGGAAGAGATCAAGATGAAGCCGGGGAGCAGGAGCCACGTCGATCAGGTCCGGAGCCAGGTAAGCACTGGGAATCCACAAAGCGAAGCGCGCAAGCAAAGGTGGGTGGGGTTTAAATACCCGAGTGCTCGGCTTCTGCTACCGATCCCACGTGTGCACGTTGAAACTGTTTACACGTGCATTCAGTGTAACGGTTGAAAACTAATTTCCCTAATGATTAGAAACCCGTGTGATTCGGAAATGATTACTTTAACAACAAGCATATGACAATGTACAACAAGCATTGGCAACTACAAAAATATCGCATCAGATGGAGATAATGTCAACTACACTTGACAACAATGTAGAAACATAGCAATAGCTTCTTGTGACAACAGTTGGTGCAAGATTCGAGGAACAATATGGTCAAAGCGGAATAACTTGATATGGAATCATTTATAAGCATGTCTAACTGGCACTATTTGCTAATGAATTTAGTCCTCTCGTAACACCTGCTTTCACCAGGTAGGCCTGAACTTCCCAAAATGGAACCAAGGTTCTCCTTGTAATGTACCAGTGCAGGCAATTCTGTACTCGGCATACATTCACAGCACACTTGAGGGCTCTTTACATTAGGAGGTGGTCCAAGCTTCAGATACCCACCTGATATCACTTCTTCAAATGGAGCGTGCCCCATCCCATGCAAATGCTGGCATTATGCCATAGCGGCGCCTTTCCATGTGTACTATTGTCTGTTTTTGACAGTCTCTGGGGATCGGTCCAATTCTTTAACTTATCTTGCCTTTGAAGGAAAGCACTTGGCAGTCACTGTTTTAGTAGGATCTCATTTGATCTATATAAAATCTCATATTTGAAGCTTCCTTAAGGTGTACTCCATAAGCTACAAGTTGTCCAAAATACAGCAGCCAGATTAGTGGTAGCTGCACTGCATTTTGCCTAACCTAGTCTGTTGCTCGGATATGAGTTTACCTTAAATAAATGAAAAGACAAGAGGCATTTGGCAAAACAGGAACAAGTTGGTTTAATTAAACGCTGCGGCCAGGAGAACATCAACAGAGTGTGTCTGTTCAAAGTCTCTCAGTGTAGAAAGTTTTGGCCGCTGTTATATATAGTTCATGAGGTACAATTAAGCAATTTTCTGCATTCCAAAAAGCAGCTTAGTCATAAATCAACAAATGCAGGCATCTGATAAGGACACAGATGGCTCTCGACCTCAGGGAGAGCTATTGTGGGCCAGTGTTTGTGCCGAGATGTCCGGTATGAGGAGCATGTGATCACTACGTGTGATGTGCATGTTGTGTCCTGATTGTCTGAAAGTTTCTATCTACATGTGGCATCTAGCTTTAGGTATTTTTGGGGAACGCGTGCCTTTAGCCGAACGTGTTTTATTAGGGCCAATTTCCTTGGACCTGTTTGTGGTGCAACTACCTATCCGTGGGATTGATCATGGTTTTCCGTGGGTGCGCGTTTGTCTCTGGGCTAAGTGAGACCCCACCTGTAACCTGTCACACGTTATGCATGGGTTGGGGTCGCAAGGCCTATCTGACCACGTATCTCTGACTCAGGGTTGATGGGGAGGTCACCTTGGGTAAATCCGACAGCAATGATACGAGTTCATTAGAACTTATAAAAATAATATGGCAGTCATTAATATAATTTTTACCAGCATTCTCAACATTGTGCGTACAGTTGCCATAGCGTAAATCGACATTGTCTTTACTGATATTGACATACTTATGCATGCCTAGATCATGGCGTACATTGACATTGTTTGTATTAGTAACAACATTGTTATGCGTGCATGAATTATGGCATACATTGACATTGTTACTGCAGGTATCGACACTGTTGTGCGGGCATAGATTATGGCATACATTGACATGGACATTGACATGCTGACACAGGTTATGGCATATGTCGACATTGCATTTATTGATATTGCCTTTGTCCGGCCTTCACTTATCATGGAATTTATTGACCCATTTCAACAAAAGGCTGCGTCTTCCTGAACTCGTTGGTGGTGACCTCTTAGTCCTGGGAACACCACAAAGGGAGACACACGGCCAAAACAGGTAAAAGAATCACCAGGCCCCACAGGGCATTATAGGGCGCTCATCCGGGAGTAGCGAATATTATAGTATCTGCTTTCCCGCTGAGCCGGGAGAGCTGCAGCTGTGGTTTTCTTTGTTATTTTTCTTTGTTTTTAGGGGTGACTGATCCCACCTGGGCACTCGTACTTTGTTCATGTTTGGGGGCAGCCCAGGGAGCCCCTGTGCAGCACTCACCTCTGCTGAATGGGGGCTGGCAAGGTCTCTCTGCCTGCAGGCGCTGGCATCTGTGGCAGCCTCCCGCTCCCCCCAGACTTGGGCACGGGGAGCGGTGTGGGCTGCCACAGTTGGGGGCAGTGCGACGGTGCTCCCCCCATCGTTTTGGCATGTGGGGTCAGGGATGGGGTCCTGGCCTACCTAAAAGAAGCATGCCCAGGTATGGGGTCCCCAAGAGCTTAAAAGAGTAAAGGGAGGGGGCCCCTTGGCAACACCCTCCCCTGGGCATAAATATGGCATATCTTTGCACGACCCCCAGGCCCTGGCCAACCCTGGGGGTAAATGAGGAAATGGTGGCAAAGTCTCAAGCACTCATAAGAAAGGTCAAAGGTCGCCAAACTTTAAAATGCCATAACTTGTGCCCCGTTGGGCCAATCTGGACAATCCTGGGCTACTTTTACTCCTTATGGCAAGCCTTATCCACTAGTTGCAGAAACCCTCCCCACTTCCAAAGCGACTCAGTTCTCATGGAGCTGGTTCTCCTGGCTCCCTGTGCCAGCTCTCCTCCTGATCTTGGTTTCTGGGCTCATATAGTCCAGGGCTTTCCCCCAACAGGTCCTCAGGGGGTGATAGGGGGCCTGCCTTACTGGCCCTTGGGGAGACTCACTGGTCCTGGGGTCAACTGGGCAGAGTCCTTGGTGGGAGTCAGAGGGCTTCTCCTTCTAGTTCTCCATGATGGTCCCAGGATCCAGCTGTGAAGTGTAGAAAAATCCACAGGTGTGAGAGAGTCTTCACCTTGTGCAAGAGTTTTTAAAGTGGAGAGGAAGGTACTAGAAGTAAGGCATCCTTGGCCAATCCTAGGGTGCCAGCTCACCTCTCCACCCCTGTCCCAACCTTCCTGCACAACAAGCTGGGACACTTCAAAATGGTGTCATCCCAGAGTCACTGGTTATATCAGATCCTGGGATCTCAGCTCCGCCCCTCGCTGACATCACTGCCGTTGGACTGGAACACTAGAAGTTCAAAGAGAGATACTCCCTCTGGGTTGTCTCCAGTTGTCTAGGCGCTCTCCTTTGTCCAGTGGGCTTGGGCAGGCCCATCCCTAGTGCACTATGGCAGCTGAGTGATTGATGCAGATCATTTCGCCCACCCCTTCCCTCCCCAGGAGCTGGGTGAAGTACTATTAATTGCTCCCTTTTTTGTGAGGAGGCCTTTGTTCCTGCTGCTGGAGAAAAATGCAATTAACTTGGCACAGCAGGGTGACAAAAGGCCTGGGCTCTGATCTTGAGCTGAGCCAGAGAAATATGAAAACTCTGGATGACCCATAAAGGGTACATATATCATTTTGGAGGTTACTTCATTGATTTTTCCCGCACAGATTACACTCCAATTCAAGATATCAATGGTCTCTGTAAGCAAGAGGGGAGCACAACTCCACTATAAGGCAGTTCTCTGCCTATGTGTATAATAGAGTGTCACTATATACAAAACAGTAAACTGACTTTCCCTATTAGTGTACACTAACATTATAATGCCTATCCCAGGCGAATATCTAATCCTGCAGAGTCCCCATTGCACCAGGCTACCTGTGCGCAGTTACTACGCTGTGCACGACAGTAGTCTCCCACACGCAGCCCACATACATGTGTACACGCATGTGCACACATGTTCACACGTAACCAGCCAAGTACCTCTTACCCTTGCTGCGGCGCAGAAGCCTTTTCTTAAAAGGCTGACTCTATGGTAAATACACGCGGTCTGTTGGCCATGTGATTACTGTGGGTGAGACACATGTAGTAAGACTCACCCACAATAAAAAGTCCAAAACTGGGTGATATAAAAAGCAAAAAACACAGGTGTATTGATTGGGCGGAACCCAATTGCAACAACTAGGTATAGCTGGTAGTTGGTCCTTGTCTATTGCTGCCAGACACTTGATGGAGCAAGAACTCACAAATGAGACTTGCTCGGATACAATCTCCTCACAGTATTAATTTATTAAACTTGTATTGTTCGTACTAATCCTTGCATACACTACCCGAATAGTAAGGATGCTTGCCTATGTGTTTAACTAATGAATAACGCTTGTCTATAATCTAAAATGGCCGCTAAAGCGCGGGAACTTTACTGCGCATGTCTCAACCATATCACGTGTTGTGACGTCTCTCTTTGCTTGGTGGGAAACTCCTGCTTCTGCGCAGTGTGCATTAAAATGGCTGCTTGATGTTTTCACATGCTTCAGCTTGCTCTCATGTTATTATTAGATTGTCGTTTTCTTAACGCTACTAATGCGGGATAGAATTTATAAGTAAATGGGGATAGAATAGAAAGAGTGGGTATAAAGTGAAACATTTATTTCTGATTTTAATATTTTCTTCTTTGACTTTTATTAGTTCTGGGGTCTTGGGCCTGGGGTTGGTGAACTGAAACCCGAGAGACAGATGATTATGCACATGCGCCCTGAGTGGCTGCCGAGAAAGAAAGGGATGAAGTCAACCTGGACGTTGTCCAAGGCCATGACCTGCTGGCCGACACCACTGAAATTCTGGATGTTCCTACGGAAATGCAACATTTTATATGAAAATTGTTAAAACTTTGTCGTGAGACGGGTGGGAAATAAAGCAAATGTGATAAAATTGATGTGCGGTATTTTAAAACAATGGGCCTTAGGAAATCGAATTAAATCAATATGGTGTGAGGATCAACCCCCTGTCCCTGTCCAATCAGAAATAGTGGTCCCATATTTTAGCAACATTAAGGGGAGGTACATGGGCGTAGAAGGGTATAATAGATATAGAATTAGCTAATTAGCTAGCTTCTAGCTCCAGACTGGCAAGCTGAACGATTGCAGACTGAACCACTGTCCAGAGAGGTCCTGAGGAGGGGGCGGCGGAGTCCATTAGAAGAAAGGCACGGGAGAATCGAGGAGAAGTCGAGTATCAGAGAGGGGAACGACGCAGGCGTCGTTATAGAGAGGTCACTGGTCCTGTCCTGAACCTGGAGGAGGTCTTTGCTCTTCATCCTTCCTGGGTCCTATCTTTCCAACTCCTTGGCCAAGGGGTTTGGTTCTCGCACTTAGGTAAATATAAATGCAACCTTTAGTTGCGCTGCTGTCTCTATCTTCTCCTTTCTGAGGGACCGTCATTAACCAATAATTATTCTATGCTTCATCCTTGATATGCGATTAAGTACCATGTGGTTCTGTATTTTACTCTGCTAAATTTTAGATAAACATTTTAAAATTTCCTGACTAAGTGGTTATTTCAGGATTATGTACTGTAATGAATGTTACTCATTTTAAACTTCCCAATTAGCAAAGGATTCATTGGTAAGTCATTACTCATCAATCAGAAAAGTAATTGGTAGCAGGGATTTTGATAAAAGAGTACAACTGACACCCCAGCGTAAGTATTAGCGTAGTATGAATGTATGGGCCCAAGTGAGTATTTAGTGTATGAATGCTGTTTGCTAATATCGCGCTGGATCAGTTTTCTGGTAATCAGAGGATGGTTTTACTTTGTTAATTGGGTAATGAGAATTTTATTTTTATGAACTAACATCCGTGTATTCAAAGTTTGTTTTATGTTGTCCAGAATTCCAAGGGGAAAATTGAATAGCGGATGGTAAGTGGAAGCCATACTGCAGTGAGGTTATCTGTCAGGCAGAAATAGTACTGAAAAGTTAAGCAGGACTATCAGTACTGGTTAGGGACTCTATGCGTGTGAGTAATAGCAAAGGAGTACGCTGGTAAATTTGATGTTATATCACCTAGAAAGGGTAACATTGAAGAAGTAACAGGTACTTCTGAAACTTGTGTGAAGAGTAAACGGAAGGGTTTTACTCGTAGTGTATGTTTAGTAAACGGAAAGGTTTTACTAAGTGTGAGAGAAACTATCTTTTTCTAAATTTAGAGAAACTGGCACGATAGCGAATGTTTTATGTTGTTACTGAAATTTAATTAAGATTTGTAGAGAAAATAAAGTTTTGCGTAAAATTTTGTAAAGGGAGGGTCAGCTGCCGGAGAGGGAGCTGACGTCACAAAACGCCGCGCTGGGAATGGTTGAATCGGCGGGTGTGGAAAGACTCTTGTAAAGGAGGGGTCAGTAGTCAGGAGCAGTACTGACGTCACAGGTGCAGCGCTGGGATTGGTTGAATCAGCGAGGGACAGAGAAGCGCAGATTGTAAAGGAGGGGTTGACAGACAAACGTCACCAAAAGGCCGCGCTAGGATTGGTTCAGAAATAAAAGTTAGCAGACACTTGATTGGTTGATATCATAGAAGCCAAAATCTTAGTGGATAAGGGATTGCATGTTAAAACGCGATCCGACTTTAACAGGAACTCGTCCGGATAGGAGATATTTAGGCTTTGCAGAATATAATTTTATACATCGAGATTTACCCAAGATGTATGGAGAAAAGAGAAAAATGTCCTTTCTGCAAAAGATTAAGAACTATTTTAAAAAGGATAAACCAATCAAAACTAGGGAAGGAATTATCATTCCACCAGCTAAAACGCCCGCTTCATTCATGATGATGGAGAGAGGTTATCATACTTGTGTATGGATAGAGAATTGGATAGAATATACCAAAAATGATGGTATACTAGCATTTCCCGAGAATGGCACTTTCAATGGGCGAATTCTTCAAAATTTGAGATTAAGGATGAATTACTTAGAACCTAGACCTAGATTAACTCAGTACAAAGCCTTAGAGGAATGGGAAACCAAGGCATTTGAGCGTGAGCGATCCAGGAGTAATAGGGGTTATCGAGGATTTTTCCCAAGAAACCAACATGAGTCTAGGGATGGTCAGATGAAACAGTGGAGGAGGGCAATGCTTACCGAGGGATTATATCCAATATTCACAGCAGAAGAATTGTTAGGAAGGAAATGCACAGAAAAGACAAACCACTTAATGAGAAATGGAGATTCTGAAGATGAATTTATGGAAGAGTTACTAAAGAACCCCCCACCATATCAGGAAGGGACAGGTGGGTGCACCCCTACTGCACCACCGTTAAAAACTCCATTAGTACCACAGGTAATGCATGATTTCACACCTAGTAGGATACTTCACGACAAAGAAAAAGAAGCGCTAGAGAAGACCAGAGCAGAATTAATACAGAAAATAACACAGATAAAAGTGCATCCTGACTCGTTGACCATACCTGTAACAATTGGTCCAGTAGTCCCATTATATGGTGATAAAGGAAACTATCCTCCGCCACTAGCTATGTCTACTCCTGTGAATATTCCTAAACCTGAAGCAGTAGTAATGGTTGAGGATCACTTTAGTGATTGTGAATCTACGATATCACTAATGGACTTACCCATTCGAGATTCTGTCAATAGTACTCCCAAAAGAGCTACACCTGGGTGCTCAAAAGATATAAACCTAATAACTTCATCGGGAGCAAAAAGTGTCACTGTAGTAACACCCGAAGACTTAGAAAGGTGGGCACAAGGATCAGATCAACAGTGTACACCTCCAAAAATTTTGGATATTTATACATTAAAAGTTGAATTAGAAGAAATAATAGCAGGAAATGTAGGATTAGATCGCCTAAATACATATGATGAAGAAGAATTATTGTTCATGTGCAGAAGTATAACTAAAAATGTACAATTATTCCATGAAAAATTATCAGATTTAGCTCTACAGATGGGAATTGAAATAGGGAGATCAAAAGTGCTGCAGAAACCCTATAGAGCAGACTTTTCAGACAAAGATTTAGAAAACATGAATGCCTCTGGAAGAAAATTACAAGTAAAGGAATTAATGACAGTCTTGCAAAAATGGGGAGACCTAGATAAATGGAGAGTTAGATGGGCCAAGAAAAAGGAAGAGGCACGATCAAGTAGAACAGCATCTGAAAATGTAATGAAGGAAACAGGGAAGACAGATCAAATGTACCCGATGCGAGAAGTTCCAGGAGGGGGATATGTACATGTTCCATGGAGCAGACAGGATATTTTGTCATTTACGAATGATTTTCCAAAGTTGAGAGAAAAACCAATTGAATGGTACAAGCAGGTTGAGAGGTTTGTGAAGGTGTCAAAAGTATTTTTGAAGGATTTGGATGGTTTGTTTGACATAGTGGTACCTGCCGACTTGTGGACAGATTGTAAAATCACAGTTGATTGGCCAAGTGAAGAGTATCCTAGAGATCCAAAGACAGGTGCCCCGTCAAATGATGTAATGAAAAAGTATCAGCAGGTGATAACTTACCTGAAAGGCAAAATACCACCGAAAGAAACAGATTGGGTGAAAATAGACCGAACTACCCAAGAAGCCAGTGAATCGGTACACGCCTATTATGAGCGTTTATTGCAGGTATTCAAGCAGTATAGTGGCTTTGAGGACATTGGAGATAAGAACATGAGTCAGTTTGTTTACCGATTTGTCTATGGTCTGAAGCCAGAGATTTGTCAGATGATTAAACAAACATTTTGTGTTGGCAAGGGAAACCCATAGACGAAATTTTGAAATATGCAAAATATTGTGGAGATGATATTGAGGATAGGCACAAGAAATTACAGGAGAAGGTAATGTGGGCATAGGTGAAAATGGCCGAGAAACAGGGAATTAATTTGGATAATCTGAGTGAAAATCAGGGAAAGGATTCTGGAACGAGTGGTGATACTGGGAATGGTGGAAAAGTGAGAGGACGAATGAGTAGAGAAGAAGCTAAAAAGAAATTTCCTTGTCATGGATGTGGAAAATTGGGGCATTGGAAGGATGAATGTAAAAAGATTCGGAATAATAATGGCCCAAATCAAAATTTAAATCCACAGACGCAGAATGACTCACAGCAGGGTGTAAATCCTCAGAGTCAGTTACCACCTGCACCTATTCAGGGTAATGTAAGCAGAGCAAAGCACGGTGCAGACTTTGGATATCAAGGAGGAAGTGGTAAGAATGATTATATAACATCACAGTTTCTTTTACAGGACGATTTCTGTCAATACAGTTCATGACGGTGCCTAGGAGAGGGGGAGAAGGAGTGCGTACTTGGCGCATCCTTACCGGTAGATCAGTCAGGTCCATATGTTGAAGGGAATGTGAGAGGTAATGATATTACTTTTCTTTTGGACACTGGTGCTACCCGGTCTACTGTGAGAACAGCAGACATTCCAGACCTTCCTCTCTCTGGAGAAGCTATCCAAGTAGTGGGAGTAGCTAATCGAAAGAGTAGAACACCTCTTACCGAACCAATGGAAGTTAAAATCTGAAATTTCAGAGAAATGCATCAATTTGTAGTATGCGATTCCAGTCCAGTAAATTTATTAGGCAGAGATTTGTTGTGCAAAATGAACTGCACAATTTTCTGCACACCGGATGGTGTGGCAGTTCAGACTCCAGACGAAGATCATGTATATAAGTTTATGATTGCAAAACAAGGTACAGAAATAGATGAAATGTTTTTGTTGTTAACAAAAGATGAGCTGCCAGAAGAATTAAAAACTACAGTAAAACCCATAGTATGGGATTTCACAGGAAAGTAGGTAGGACTTATGGCTAAAATAGACCCAGTTAAAATAACCGTAAAGGAAGGTGCAATTTTCCCAAATACTAGACAGTACAAAATGAGTGCAGAAGTAAAAGCAGGAGTCATTGAAGAAATCAATCGAATGGTAGAACAAAACATACTAAAAGAAGTAATGAGTAGCCCATGTAATTCACCAATAATGGGTTTAAAGAAACCTAGCGGAAAATATAGGATTGTTCAAGACCTGCGGAAAATAAATAAGTTTGTGGAACCATGTTGTCCTATAGTGCCAAATCCTGCAGTAATACTATACCAGATTCCTTGGAGTGCAGGATGGTTCACAGTGATTGACTTATGCCAAGCGTTCTTCTCAATACCATTGCACCCAGATAGCCAGTATCTTTTTTCCTTTAAATTTGAGAACAAAGTCTATGTATGGAATCGTGTTCCTCAGGGGTACACGGAAAGTCCTTCTATCTTTAATCAATCATTGAAAAAGTGCCTTGAGAAACTAGTGATGCCAGGAAGCCTAGTCCTAGTGCAATATATCGACGACTTGCTGGTGGCATCGAACACCAGAGAGGACTGTGTTGTTGATTCCATAGCACTATTAAATCATTTGGCTGAAGAAGGGCATAAAGTCTCACCTGAAAAATTGCAGTTCTGTACAACAGCAGTTAAATATCTGGGACACCAGATTGAGAGGGGAAAAAGAAGAATAACCTCAGAAAGAGTAAAAATAATAAAGAAAATGCAAATGCCTGTAACACAAAGAGAAGTGAGAATGTTCCTAGGAATAGTAGGTTACTGTCGACAGTGGATACTAGGATTCTCCTTGTTAGCCAAGCCACTAATTCACATGACCAAAAAGAAAGCAAAGGACCCAGTTGAGTGGGATGATGAAAGCGTAGGAGCTTTTGTAAAATTGAGAAATGCACTGTGTTCAGCACCTGCCTTAGGCATGCCTGACTATAAGAAAAGCTTTGCATTGTTCTGTCATGAGAGAGAAAATTGTGCACTTTCAGTCTTAACTCAAAGGCATGGTTTAGACAGACGTCCTATAGCATATTTTTCTGCTACATTGGACCCAGTGGCAGCCGCGTTGCCAGGCTGCTTAAAAGCAGTAGCGGCTACTTGTTTGAGCATTGAACAAAGTGAGTCAATTGTGATGGGACATCCTGTGAAGGTATATGTTCCACATGCGGTTGTGATTCTGTTGACAAGAACCCAAACTCAACATCTTACTCCTAGTTGGCTGACTAAATATGAGAGAATAATAATGGGTGCTGAAAATGTGACCATAGTAAGGTGCATCATAGTAAATCCCGCTACCTTACTACCAGACCCATATCATGAGGAAATTAAAAATGACGAAGAAGAAGAACATGATTGTTTACAAGTCACAGAGTTATGCACGAAACCACATCCAGACATTGAGGAACAGCCCCTTAGAAAACCAGACAGGGAACTATTTGTTGATGGTTCATGCCAAAGACATGAAGACAGTAAACTAACTGCCGCCTATGCGGTGTGCGAATTAACTGGAATAGTTGAAGCATCCTATTTACCAGGAGTAAAATCTGCACAAGTAGCTGAATTGATTGCATTGATAAAGGCTTGCAAAATTGGGAGGAATCAAAAAGTAACTATATTTACAGATAGCCAATATGGTTATGGGGTTGTGCATGATTTGGGCCAACTATGGATGAAGAGGGATTTCATGACTTCTTCAGGATCCCCCATTAAAAATGGACAGTTTGTAAGGGAATTGCTGGAAGCAATACAATCACCAAAAGAATTGGCTGTGGTGAAGTGTGCCGCACACCAGTCAGGAGATGACTGGGTGGTAATTGGCAACCGATATGCAGATCTTGTGGCTCAACATTGTGCCAAAAATAGATTGTCAGTTAATAAGAGGGTGGAAAGAATGGGAATCAGCTGCCAACTTATGCTGTATATGCCACCCGAAACTTGGAATGATGTTAAGAGATTGCAAGAGGATGCTGATGAAAGTGAGAAGAAAATATGGGTCTAGGTGGGTTGTTCCCAAAGGGGAGATGACGAGGTGTGGATTTGTGCTGATGGCAGGCCAGTCATGCCTGACTGTCTACTCTCTCAAATGGCCCGGATGTATCATGGAGACACACACATAGGGAGAGATGCAATGATTAGGCTCTTCAGACAAAATTGGTACAATCCCAAATTCAGGGCTGTAGCAGAGAGTCTTTGCCAGAGATGTTTAACCTGCCAAATGCATAATCCAGGGAGAAAAACAATAATTGGGTTTGAAAAGATTGGAAAGGCAGAGGGTCCATTTATAAGACTTCAGTTCGATTTTATACAGTTACCAGCATGCAGAGGGTTGAAATATGTACTTGTCATAGTGTGTCTGTTTTCAAAGTGGGTGGAGGCTTACCCTACCAGGAGGATTGACAGCATTACAGTCGCAAAATTGTTGCTACGAGAACTCATTCCTAGGTTTGGTTTCCCAGTAACTTTGGACTCAGATAGAGGAAAACATTTTAACAGTGAAGTGATCCAAATAATTTGTGAAGCATTCCAAATTGAACAGAAATTGCACTGTGCATATCGTCCAGAGGCTTCTGGAGTGGTTGAACAATTGAATGGCACTATAAAATCCAGACTGGCAAAAATGTGTGCATCAACATCATTAGAGTGGCCAGATGCATTGCCACTTGTTTTAATGGGACTCAGAAGCATTCCTGATAGAAATACTGGATTGAGCCCACACGAGATAATGATGGGGAGAGCAATGAGACAAGCACATGTTCCCATAAACAAACTGCTGAATATATCTGATGATATGGTTCTGGATTATTGCAAAGGATTGGCTGACCTAGTGCGTTCTGTCTCTCATCAGGTTGGAGAAGACGCAGTTTCAAGGCAGCCTGATCAAGAACATGATCTGAATCCTGGTGATTGGGTGGTAGTGAAGAATCACACCAGAGAAACGTGTCTATCACCCAGATGGGGCAAACCTTGTCAAGTCATACTGACCACTAATACAGCAGTGAAGTGTGCGGGATTTCCTAATTGGATTCACGTAAGCCACACCAAAAGAGTACCAGACCCTGAAGAAGAAAATCCTCAGGCAGCATCAATCACTGAGGAAGCTGAAGGTTGCTCAGCTGAAGAATCTCAGGCTCGAGATTCGAGAGAAGCTGCAGAAGAACAACCGAGCACAAGTCAGGACTGGATACCGGTGGTAGAAATTCCTGAAGTTTACCACAGAACAAGAAGTCAAACAAAATTGGAAGAAATTGAAGAAGATCAGATAGGTGAAGAAGAAGCAGCTCAGGGAAAAGAAGAAGAGACAATAAGAGAACCTGAGCAAGATCAGATAGGGAGAGGAAACTGGGCTCAAATTAACGAAGAACCAACAAATTTTGAGCAGGGACAGACAGGTTTAGAAGAACCCGGTCAGGATGCAGAAGTACAAAGTGCAATAAGCCCTGATCAGAACCAGTTAGATCCAGAAAAGTACACAGAAGAAAAAGATCTCGAGAAACATGTACATGAAGAAATAAACAAAGAACAAGGTCAGTTATTGGAAACTCACAGAGGAGCTGCGGAAGAGAAACCAATAAGGCCTGAAAAAGAACAAGTAAGAAAAACAGTAATTGCAGAAAACGAAACAGTACTGAACAGTGAAAATAAAAAGATTTCTGAAGACGAAGATAAAGAAACAGTGCAAACAAAGAAAGCAAGAAAAGGAGATCATTGGCCTAGTGTCATTAAAAGAGTAAAATACCACATAACAACCAGAAGTGAAGATCCAGATCAAGTAAATGAAGTAACAAGTCAAACCGAACAAGAAAATAAAACTGAGAAGAGAAGAAGTAAAAGACTGAAACTTGTGAATAACAAATTCAAGGGTCCTGATTGGACTTACATCATTCTTGAAGATTACGAAAGCTCAGAGTCAAGTGAAAGTGGTGACGAAGGAACAAGTGCAGAACTGACTTATGAGAAAGAAACAAGACCACCTTGACTAAGCAAAAGAGTCATATAAAGAAAAGCGAAAACCAGATAAGAAGAGCAATCTTCCTTGTCGAAAATGCCTGATGATAGAGTTGCTGGGAGACCAAAACAGAAATGTTGTAAAAGATGCTGTGCAATATGCATATGTAGTCTAGTAATGGTGCTTATAGTATGGTTAGTCCTGATTGTAGCAGTTCCTTACCTTATGATAATGGATAAAAAGCTTAATAACGAAACTAAGGAAAGGACGGCAAACTTGAAGGGAAATAAAGTAGAACTAATGGCAGAAAATGAACCAGAATTTCATCATGAAATTACTGATAACGACTCTAGTCTAAATGTTTTCACAAAGTTATTGTTTCAATATGTAGACACCATGGAAGTTAGTAATTGTTATGTCTGTATGAAGTTACCTGAATCAGTAGCAGAAGGGTTAACATATCACCACTTACCATTAACATATGGCATATCATGTAGCGTATTGTCCAGTTTATTTTATAGAACAGGGAAACTTCAGTATTACTATTCAAACATAGATGTGATATTTTGTGAGGTTCCGATTCGAAAGAGTATGAACCCAGTGCTTAGTAGTCAAGACGCACAGTTTATGGGAGAATTTTTCTTAACCATGAAATCAATAGATATAACACATGTACATAGACACAATCTAACATGTTCTTTACATGAAGAAGAAAAGATATTTTTGAATTTAGTAGAAGATAGAAGACAAGATTTTCAAAAGAAAGCTTCTGAGCATAAGGCTCATTTGCCACCTTGGGCTGAGAAAGAAGGGAGTTACACACCTGGCAAGACTCAAGCTGCTATGGCTCTGGATTTCGTAAAGAGAGGGAAAATGTGTCTACATAGATTAAAGACTGATTATAACAATGTTTTCATCGGTACCAGTGAATGTGAACACAATTTCTTAATTCTTGGAGGTTGGGGAATCAAAGGAGGAACAGATTCAGTTTTTCCTGGAATCTATTATGTGTGTGGGAATAAGGCTTACTTTAGGCTTCCTGCACGGTGGTATGGAAGTTGTAATTTTGGAATAGTATTTCCAAAGATATACCACGTAAAAAGAAACACTGGGAACAATGAAAATAATAGCGAATTAACACGTAGTAAAAGAGCTAGTTTTTCTGAAATTGTAGGTGATATATTTGGTGCATTGATACCTTCAGTGGGAATAATTCTGAACTCAAGGAAAATATGTAAATTGTCTACAGTGGTTGATCGTTTATCAACGGATACTGCTGGAGGGTTTCTAATGATTAATGCGGAGATGGTTGCAATTAGATCTATGGTTATGCAAAATCGACTTGCTCTTGATATTATATTGGCAAAAGAGGGCGGAGTCTGTAAATTATTGAAGGCGAAACATTGTTGCACTTACATACCTGATAAAAGTGCAGAAATTGGAACATATATACAGAATATAACAAAACTTGAAAAGGAATTAAAACCACTGGAAGTTGAAGGTGTATGGGAAAGATTGACAAATAGTATCTCGTCAATTGGTACCTGGTTTGCTAATGTAGGAAAAGGACTTATAGGTCAAATATTAGTACCTTTAACAGGAATAGCAATAATAGTACTGACGATAATAATATGGTGTAAGTGTTGTAGAAAGAATGAATCGTATAATGTGACAGGAAGAGGAAAGAAGAGAAAAGTTGATGAAATTGAACTTGAAGATTTGAGAAGTGAATTATACAAAAAGTTGAAAGGGGATGTGAAAAATAGAAAGTGTAAAAATGAGAATGAAACTATTTGCTAGAAGTTGGCATCTGATTGTGGGTAGTATTTGATGGCTCTTAAACGCCATCAGAGAGGGGATTGATGGAGCAAGGACTCACAAATGAGACTTGCTCGGATACAATCTCCTCACAGTATTAATTTATTAAACTTGTATTGTTCGTACTAATCCTTGCATACACTACACGAATAGTAAGGATGCTTGCCTATGTGTTTAACTAATGAATAACGCTTGTCTATAATCTAAAATGGCCGCTAAAGTGTGGGAACTTTACTGCGCATGTCTCAACCATATCACGTGTTGTGACGTCTCTCTTTGCTTGGTGGGAAACTCCTGCTTCTGAGCAGTGTGCATTAAAATGGCTGCTTGATGTTTTCACATGCTTCAGCTTGCTCTCATGTTATTATTAGATTGTCGTTTTCTTAACGCTACTAATGCGGGATAGAATTTATAAGTAAATGGGGATAGAATAGAAAGAGTGGGTATACAGTGAAACATTTATTTGTGATTTTAATATTTTCTTCTTTGACTTTTATTAGTTCGTAAACTTGGGCCTGGGGTTGGTGAACTGAAACTCGAGAGACAGATGATTCTGCACATGCGCCCTGAGTGGTTGCCGAGAAAGAAAGGGATGAAGTCAACCTGGACGTTGTCCAAGGCCATGACCTGCTGGCCGACACCACTGAAATTCTGGATGTTCCTACGGAAATGCAACATTTTATATGAAAATTGTTAAAACTTTGTCGTGAGACGGGTGGGAAATAAAGCAAATGTAATAAAATTGATGGGCGGTATTTTAAAACAATGGGCCTTAGGAAATCGAATTAAATCAATATGGTGTGAGGATCAACCCCCTGTCCCTGTCCAATCAGAAATAGTGGTCCCATATTTTAGCAACATTAAGGGGAGGTACATGGGCGTAGAAGGGTATAATAGATATAGAATTAGCTAATTAGCTAGCTTCTAGCTCCAGACTGGCAAGCTGATCGATTGCAGACTGAACCGCTGTCCAGAGAGGTCCTGAGGAGGGGGCGGCGAAGTCCATTAGAAGAAAGGCACGGGAGAATCGAGGAGAAGTCGAGTATCAGAGAGGGGAACGACGCAGGCGTCGTTATAGAGAGGTCACCGGTCCTGTCCTGAACCTGGAGGAGGTCTTTGCTCTTCATCCTTCCTGGGTCCTATCTTTCCAACTCCTTGGCCAAGGGGTTTGGTTCTCGCACTTAGGTAAATATAAATGCAACCTTTAGTTGCGCTGCTGTCTCTATCTTCTCCTTTCTGAGGGACCGTCATTAACCAATAATTATTCTATGCTTCATCCTTGATATGCGATTAAGTACCATGTGGTTCTGTATTTTACTCTGCTAAATTTTAGATAAACATTTTAAAATTTCCTGACTCAGTGGTTATTTCAGGATTATGTACTGTAATGAATGTTACTCATTTTAAACTTCCCAATTAGCAAAGGATTCATTGGTAAGTCATTACTCTTCAATCAGAAAAGTAATTGGTAGCAGGGATTTTGATAAAGGAGTACAACTGACACCCAAGCGTAAGTATTAGCGTAGTATGAATGTATGGGCCCAAGTGAGTATTTAGTGTATGAATGCTGTTTGCTAATATCGCGCTGGATCACACTGAAGATAATGGGAAGCTAGGTGTTGGCAAGATGGACCACTCTGTGTTAATGAGTGGGAGGCGCTGTCACATACCACACTTTCACTTCACATAGGCTCTGCCTGAGCTCTCTCACAAAGGCTTTGTCACTAGTCTTTTGTGACCCCAGACAAGATGGGGCCAGGAGAGGGAAGAAAGGGATGCCTAACACCTCAGGGGAGTGGAAACCTTTAGAAGCTTCCTTTACTTCAATACGGGCACCAGGTATAAATAGACCCAACTCTTCAGTAAACTTCTGGACCTGTGGACTCTGCCAGGAAGGACGGCTGTGCTGCTGAAAGGGCTGCCCCTTTGGTGGACTTCTGCCTGGCTGTGCTGACCTCCTGCTCTGCTGCCCTCTTGCCTGGGGCGAGGTCTGGACCTGCATCAATAAACCCAGGACCCCAGAGTGAATCCAAGGGCTAGCTGTCTGGCCTCCTGATCAAAAGCCTAAGGGATAGAACAGGCTTCCAACAACATTGAACTGAGCACCTGGACTCTGCCATCTGTGAGTCCTGCCCTCCTATGTGGTGCCACCCCAGTCCTGGACCCTAGCAAGTGTGCCCTTAAAGTGCTCTGCCAGCCCATCTGTGGATGCAGCATATCCAATGCATCCCCTCTGTGGCGCATCACCATCAAAACTGAAGCATCGACTCAGCTGCATGGACTTCCCCAACGGAAAGACTTCACAACGCCCATCGGAACTGCTATGGCGCAACGCATCTCCATGCAAGGATATTGCACTGCAATATCCTTGCTGCGCGATGAATCTCCTCACCCGGACCTGGCATCACCTATGCTGCATAACGTATCCTCAACACGGGGCTCCACATTTGTTTAGAACCAGGATTAGGATATCGTGTTTAGCGGACCTAAGTGATTCCCTGATACCGACCCACATCCCATTGCGGTCAGCCTAAACCTTTGACTTTGTTTCGGTCCGGCGTGACCAGATAACCACACTTGGAGCTTTGTGGCGCTACTTTCAATGAAATCTTTTAACTTGCAAATCTCTGGTTCTAGTGATTGGATTTCTGTTGTTTTGGTCTTGGTTTATTTATTAAAATGTACTTTATTTTTCAAATTTGATGTGGGATTTTTCTTGTGTTTTGTTTTCACTTTATTACTGTTTGAAGTGCTGCCAAAATACATTACACATTGCCTCTTACTTAAGCCTGACTGCTCTGTGCCAACCTACCAGACCCACAGGTTAATATGGGGTTTGCTTGTGACTTCACCCTGACAAGGATTGTGTTTGTTTATTGAGTAGTGTTTAAACCCCCCCCCAACCAATAACCCAATTTCTTACAGTTACCTTCTTAGACATTTTTCTTCTAAACTTTTGCTAAGTCCAAAGGTAAGCAGAGAGCAGTGCCAATGCACTTCGTGTATCTGCCCTGTGGTCAGCGATAACCTTCAACTTTGACCTGGTTTCGCGCGCCTAAATGTTCGCAGTTGGCTTTTTGATCTTTTAGGTGCTATTTTTCACTTAAAGCTTTAAAAGTTCATAACTTCTGTTTTTGTTGTTTTGTTGTCAAATAATTTATTAAAATTTACTCTAGTTTTTGTGTGGGTTTTTCTGGTGTTGTGTCACTGTCTAAGGGCTGCATAAATACTTTATACATTGCCTCTAAGTTAAGCCTGACTGCTTTTGTGCCAAGCTACTAGAGGCTTAAGCACAGGTTAATTTAGTGACTTTTGTGGTTCACCCTTACACAGATTGCAGTTGGTGCTTGAAAAGGGCTCATGCCCCTCTAAATCAACAACCTAATTTCTCACAGCTGCCATCTCTCTAGTTAAGCAAGAGATCTTGGCCTACTGGGAATCGTAGTTCACTGCAGTTGGTCTGCAACAAAGCGCAGCCTGAGACCACAACCTACTGATATAGACTTCAAGACGTTCTTAGCTGCTTTCATTGACTTGTCCCTGTCCTACTGTTAAATGTCCTCTTTAATTCACCTTAACCTAAGATGGCGAGAGACAAAGACCAAGCAAATACTGTTGTGCTTGTCTAAGAATGCACAGAAAATTGTCAATAAAATTGAAGAAAAAATACATCAAATGGATATGATACCCTTGTTTCCCATAGTACAAGATCTCCAAAAAGGATAAGGTTGGTAACAGGGCTTTGAAATCAACTGTTTTGTTTCTTCTCTGTAAATATCCAGTCATATATGTCATAATTGCAACAGTCAAGACAAGTGCTCAAAGGCGAGACATAATCAAAAACGGAGGAGAAGTGATCTTAGGTTCCTGGGATGATCTAAAGCTTAAAAACTTCTGTCTCAAATATAGTGAAATACATGAGAAAGTGCCTCAAGAATTCCCTTTAGCCAGTTGATGAATTTAATATTGTGTATGCTGTAGAGATTTGAATCTAATCTATTTGATTACGATCTAGGTGGACAGAGTTACTCCGTCACAAACGTGACATATATCCCGCCCGCCTTATTCCAAGTTCCATAGGATATTATGAAATTGTAATTTGGCGGACAGGATATGCTTCGGAGATGGAGTAATCCTGTCTGCCAAGATCATAATCAAGCCCTAAATCTTTTTTTCATTTTTATCAAAATCACCTCTTTTGTTTGTTTTTACAAATGTTTATTTTCTTATTAACTCCAGTCGTGAGCAGTGCATGTAAGAGTGGTGGGGCGGGGCAGGGGATGGGGGGGGGGGTGAAGTCAACAGATGACAAGGGAAAAACCACTTACCTTGCTCTCACTGCATCGCCAACTCGTCAATGCGGCTAGCACAAGGTAAGTGGTTTCCTTTTTTAAAATTTTATTTTCCCTTGTCGTCTGACTTCACCCACCCCATCCCCCGTTCTACCCCGCCCCACGCTCTTACCTGCACTAGCCGCGACTGATTAATTCGTGTTACTCAAAGAGGTATGATATTACTTTCTATTAAAAGTTATTTGTCTTTACTATTGATTTCTTTTTATTGTTCTTTTAAATTATTTTTGGGTTTGTAGATGATGAAGTTTCCTTTATTTTTCACAAACCCCATTTGGACCTGAAATGAGTGTTTTTTTTTTTATCTGCAGTCAAATTTGTTGTGTAACACTGACACACTCTGGGTGTAAGCCTTCGCTTCAGCCTCCACTTAAAAGAAGTGAGACAAAGATATTTATATGGTGCTTGGTTGAACTCTGAAAATGTCCAGGGTGTGGTGGAAGTATAGACATTGTACACAAAACGTCTTTGCCTGCTCTCCCTCTGGGCCTTTGAGGCAGATCTCCTATATTAGTGTCAATCATTTTTGATTTGTACACATTTGAAATTTTCCAAATAGTCTTAATAGCAAAATAATACAGTCCAACTAAGGATAATAAATAATATTTAACTGTATCTTGATCTCCATAGTATGTAAAGCAACAATATGTTACAGGAGTACATTAGAACGCACATTGTTCCACATCTATTAAGGTCACTTCAATGTGTATTTTTGAGAAACAGAGAGCAAACTCACCTCTTTGACGACACTAATGCCCAGGTATTGAAGAGATTTTGAAACAGTGGGGTCTAACCACGGCTTCAAAGTCAAAAAGATAGCAGTGGATGACTCTAAGGGCTTGGGAAGAAGGTAGGTAGGCTAATAGAGACCCAGGAGAGGGCTAGGCACAAGAAAACCCCAGAGGTGGAGATGAGTTAGCCCAGAATATCCATGATGAGGCACAAAGAATATACTTCTTTTATTTCTCTACAGGCAGCAGTGCAACTCCGTCAAAACATTTTATACAGGAAGAAACTGAATATGGGACACTTGTACTGGAACACCAAAGGCAGAATGGTAGAGAGGTTTGTGATAGGGAAAGAGACCATTATTTACTTATTTTCTTTTCAGACATATTGTATAATGGATGAAAATTATGGCAATGTTTTTATATCAAATTATCTGTTCAGGTTACCAATGTCAAATTAGCTTTGAAGAAGCCCAGTGCAAATTGTGTGTATATTGCCCAACTCCTTCAGAAAAATGTTAGTTTTGCAGACATGTATGGTTTATGCCTTGATGCAGTGGTTATAAACAAAGGTAGCATAACTTCCAAAGCTTTAGGGATCAGATATATTTCTGCCGTAAGATACAATCAGATTAACTTGTTTATCTGTGGTTGTTAGTGATTAATTGGGGTGCATTTTGCTCACTGGGTTCTGTGTTGCATTGAAATCAGCCAGTGTATGTAGCTAAATTTGGTAGTGTGGCTGAATTTTATAAATGTTTCTACATATAGTCAAAGACTCTCTGCAACCTACCTGTTGACTTCTTCATGGGCCCACAAGATAAAATTGATGATAACTTGTAATTGCTTCTTATTTTTTGCCTGTGATTGCTCGCAAAAATACGAGTAAGCATGGTTGGTTCTCAAGTGTGATATTACAACTAGATTGTTTTTATTATTATTGAATCAATAACATAACAGAAAGACTTTTAGTGTAAATAAAACTTGAATGAGAACTTTTAACTGCCTTATCTCAATAACATGACTTGCCTGGACAAGGCCTGAATGGGTATGGACTGACTTGGGATTGGTGTGGATGGGCAATAGCCCCAATAAAGGATCGTCTGTATTATCAATAGAGCTGGATGTGGAGGTCAAGTATGAGGTCCAAGCTGCCTTACATATACTCTCCTGTGGCTGCCGGCAACCTGTCATGGACTGTTAAGACTGGTGTCTTCCTCTTCACATTTCTTAGTATTCTGTACATGCTTCCTTGATCTTCCTGTAGTTTTACTGCAGTACTGGCACCCCCCACTCACATTTTTACAGACCACCTTTCACGTGTTAATAGGTGTGTGCTGTTAGGTTTAGCTAGGGAATCAACAATGTATCTTTGTGGCATTGTCCATGAAAAATTACTATTTGCAGCTTCTTGAAACTTTTCTATTACTGTTTTCAGATCGATCAGAAGGGTGGGAAAATTCTGATTAAACTCTCTCCTGATTTCTACTGCCAGCTTTTTATTTTATTTCTTGTAGCCCCCTCCCATGTGCACAGATGAAAGTCCTCTTCCGAGGGTATGACTGTGTGGGTGTATTTTAATGTACACAGTGCCAATCCTTTCTGATAGTTGCATCAACACTACATACAAAGTCCCCTGCACTGGGGAAGATTCATGGATTGCAGACTTGGAGAATGCTAACCTGTTGTATATCATTTGCGTAATGTTCAGCCTGACGAATGGTCAAATCAATAGGTAAATTACATTTGTAACAGAAAGACAAATTGACAAACATCATATCTCCTGCCCCCTAGGACCTGGATTGTAAACCAGGATCCAGGGAGGATCCAGGAAGGTAAATAAAAATATCAATATGTTCTCAAATTGAGGAATCGAAAGCATATTTAATTTAAAAAGTGAAATGAAAATCTAGGTATGAAATTACGGGCTATGTGTAGTCTGTACTTTATGTATACCACAAACCAAGCAGGAAGAAAGAGGTAAGGGGGCTGGACTGAGAAGGAAAGGCGGATGGCTTGAATTAGGGAGTCCAAATGGTGCAAATGAAAGAGAGAAGTAGAAGTAAATGGATTAAGGGTAAAAGTACCTGGTTCTTTAATGACTCACAATATAAAGTTCCAGAATTGTCAAGTGATTTTATTTTTTCAAATGTAACATATCACTTTTGTTTTACTTTAAAAGCTGAAAGGTAACAGTTGGTAGCTGCTGTTTCTTTTTAGGCATGGCATTAGCCAAGACCTTTTGATTTAAGTATATAAAATATACTAACATGTGTGGGCTTTCAGACAGCTCTCTTCATCCAATGAAACTTCTGTTTCATTCACATTTTCATCTGCCCACTACAGCATGGGGCAGTGGGCCAACTCACGTCAGCTACTGGCTAACTTCTCTGTGACTGATGGCATTCTTCACTTAAAGAAGGAACATTTCCACACAAAGTAGTTCCCTTAAGTGCAAGGCTAGTGTGTACTTTTTAAGGCCCAAAAATATTTGCTTCTGGCCAATTACCTTTTGATATTGAGGAAGCCCTGGCACCATTCCCAACAAAGTTCTATAAAACCATAACAAAACAAGCATGGAGAAAGCCAAAAGGATGGCAGCTAATGCCAGACCTATTGACTTTGCCACTGCTTCTCCTCCTTTGGTTTTGGGTGCCTTTATCTATGTAGATCCTCAAAGACAGATATTACAGCAAAGCACACAGACAGAATGGAGTGAACACTTTGCCTGATCTGTAGAACACAAACCAGGTTCATGCCCTACGTAGAATACCAAGGCACTTTATCTCATAGCTAGGACTCCCTTGTCAACCAAGGGTCGAATGCTACACTTTTGTATTTTAATTACAGTGCAGCATTCCACTCTTCAGGCAGGAAGATTCTCTGTCACAAGTCTGAAGAACTCTCAATTTATCCACATCTTTTAAAGGCGGGGTTTGTATCCAATCGAGTACAAAAAGCACCATAACAACCCAAAACAATACTATTTCTTGCCTGAAACAGGGTTCTCTTTTGGCATTCACCCTGCTCAATTTATTTGATATGGTTAAGTGACTTGAATGAGTTCATTGTGTTCCCTCCTAAACTCGTTGGCTTCCCTGAATCCCAAATGGCTTATGCAAATGAGATCGTTCTCCTTGGGGCTTCAGCCTTTTTAGATGTTCTGGCTTCATAAATGGAAATAAGAAAATATGTCCCTTAGTTAAAGATTATATTCAAAGTAGCATTCCAAATAGCAGTTGATGAATAAGCCTAGAGACTCAAATAGGATCTTGAGATCACTAAATTACAAACCATGAAGGTTTATTTAAAAATATTAAAGTGCAATACAGAAGGCAAAAATATAGATAGTCTTAAAATGCATAACAAATCAGTCGTAGGGAACAAACAGCATGAGAAATATCTGGTAGATAGTCCACGCTCAGAATATAAAACAAATCAATACAAAATCAGGCAGCATCGCTAAAGGCTCAGAGAAAGTAAGAAACAAAGCCTTAGAAACATGGTCTTTTATTGACAAATTCAGAATGAAAGCAATGGAAATTGCACAGTCTGCTTAAGGTGAGCAAATGTGTCACATACTGTTGAACCAGAATACAGAGTTAATACAACACTAAATCAAGCCACCGTACTAGCACTATGCCCCTAAATGACTAATAATGAACTCCACTGCACTAATGTAATCAGAAACAGCAGTACAAATCTGGTTACATAAACAACAGCAGCCTTATGAATCAATAGGCCTACAGTGAGCAAGCAGGAAGAACCTTGAAAGTAGCGAGTACAGCAATGTCATCGCAAGCATCAGTGCAGATTTTGCTGCATTCAGTGTCAATGAAAAATGAAAATATTGGCTATTCTAAAATCCAAGATAGTCGAGACCTAAATGAGGCCTAATTTGGCCTATGTCAAGAAAACATAATTCTATACATTGCAGCATGCATTGTCGTTTAAATTACCAAATGTTCATGATAATAAGCAAATATAATAATTCCGCCCTCTGATGATGTATAATCATCACCTTAATCTCACTATTACATTTATAATACAGTCTTCATCACTTTGTTTCTTGCGTCTCAATTCTTCAAATGCCTTGATGTCATCATAGGCTTCCTTTCACACCGACAATTGATTCCCTCTTTGCAACAGATTGCTTCCAAAAATGTAAGCAAAAGAATAAGACCAAATACACAAACAAAAGCAATAATTAATAGAGTTTGCACCTATGCTCTCAAACCACTTGCCAACCCTTGCACATCCCTTCGCCAATATCACTAAACCAAGAACCAACTGATTCCCATAATCCATACTCTTCAAGAACTTTCGCCTCATGTGATATTACTTATATAATAATTAAGAAGCTTGCTTTTACCAGGGTAAATGTACAGCACTGTTGCACCTTCAACACGCAACAGACTCCACCTTCTTTCATGAACAAAATGTCTAGAGCAAGACGATTTTAGATGATCACAGCACGCATAGCCATTAACTCCTCATTAACTTGAGTTAATACTCCAGCAATGTTGAAAGCCAAGCGATCTACAAGGGTTGATAACTTCTTCATTTTCACATCATTCAAAGCTCCACCAACAGATGGAATCATAGCACAAAGCACATCTAACACAACTTGTCCAAAACTATGCTTCACTCGCTTAAAAGCAGCAGCATCAATCATTTCATTTCATTCACATGGTAAACGCCAGGGAATGCCAGAGCAAGACAAGAAATAATGGGGTATGTTAAAATAAGCAGCCTTACCACAGACAAAATGAATTCCTCTCAATATGGGTTATTCACTAATCAAATACATATCTTTATCCACATAACTCTTTTCATAATCACTTGCAACAACCATCTATATTGAACTACTAGTTTAGTTTGAGACATCTGCCGCACTATACACAGCACTCCTTTTTCCATTTGTTCCATTCTCAGTCTATGATGCACATTTGAATTCCTTTACTTCTCTTCAACATCCATTTGCATGTTCCAAACTCAGGGTGTATCTTCTTCCTAAAATGCACTGGCAAGAGTTTGTTAAATCATAAATTTCCACATCTGAGTCCTCATTTACTCCTGTCACGTAAGACCATTCAGGAGGTGTGTTCTTTCCATTTGTGACTATGTGAGATACCTCGATTCTCCACAGGAACTGAATGGAAGCTGGCTCCCAACGCCCACCTCCCAGTGACACCCGACTGACCACAGTCTAATGTCCCCAGCAAGGGGGAAAGGGGAATGGGACAGAGAAGATACATTCCTGTCAGACTGCAGGCTCCCTCTCAATGGATTTGTCTGATTCTCTGTTTTCTTCAATGCTAGCTGTTATTTCTGTGCGAGGAAACACCTGAATTATAAACATCAATATACATTAAAATTTACATCTTGAACTAATTAAATGCATTTCTTATAATTCTTTTCAGGAGACTTCATACCAGGCTGATGGGAGTTTTTGCCTCTCTCCTGTAAAATTTACACTACTGCCTAATAGTTTTGACCGAGTTTGGCAGTAGACTGACTCTTTAGTGTTCAGCTTTCTTCAACACTTACAGACTTCCTATCAAAGGGTCTTTTCTTGAGTCAGTAGTTTTTTGTTTGCTCAGTTACTTGTCTTTCTTAGCTTTGTTTTTGTTTTCCTGGACAAGCATGTTTCTTCCACGAAAAAAGGTTCAGGGAAGGTAAGATAGGGAAAGGAAAAACTGAAGGAAAAGCGCCCATTAGGAACAGCAGACGGGAACCCAGCGAAACGGAGTCCTACTCTAGTGACTGTCTGTCTTTTGCACTGCAGGGCTGAAAGAAATTAAACGGACTCACACGACCTTCACTGAATCGAAGTCCTCTGCGATGAAGATTCAGCACTGCAGTTGCCGCACGAAACCTCTTCCTGCTTTCTCTGGTGACTCCGATGACTCCGCTGACGAGTGAAGACGGAGGAAGGGAGCTGCGCAGGCTCTGTTCTCTTCGCTCTCTGTCCGTCTTCTGTGACGACTTAGTAGACGACAAAGCAATGGGGAGTGGCTGCACAGGCTCAAGAGTCTTGACTCTTCCGGACGATACCCAGGAACTGCTTCTGACTGAAGTCCGCTATGGTGCTGAATGCAGCCACTACTCTGCCGATCTGAAGACTTCAACTTCTGCGCTGTTGAAGCTCTCCTTCACCAACCTGAGAGACAATACAGGTAGGCAACAACTCTGGATTTTTACTGAAAATGACCCTAAAGAAACAAACTGATAACTCTAAACTACACTAAATTATTGGAGATGTCCGTTAGACGTTTATCTCCCAGCAGAATCAAATTGAAGTGCGCAGCTTAGAATTCCAACAGAACTGAACAAAGGAATTCTAAGAGCGCACCAGATGCCTCACAAACTCAAACTAAAGCAGTGGCCATCTTACACTGCCTAAAACACCCTTACACTGGCTATGGATTCCCAATGATTGATCACTCGACACCTAAAGCATACTTTTCTTTTCCTGGAACTAACAACTGATCCAGGGGAATTTCACAGTAATTTCTCAATGCAAAACATCATTACCTCTTGTTTACCGCTTAAAGGGGATGGACCTTTGCCGCCGTGTGAATCACCATCAGGAGACTTTGCATAAACATGAAAAAATCAAATGCAATTAAATATTTAAGTTTAAGAAAAATATAATTCTAGAGTGAGTTTTTCAAGGCTAATCAATAATTAATAATTGGGAAAAATCTCCCATAAAGAGAAATAAAATGCAGAGGACAAAATAAGTCTTTGCAAAGCCAGTTAGTCAAAGTATGAAACTTAAAGTTTTAGAATCTAAACCTGTCCTGTTCTATCAGCTGGTCCTCGCTCTGCCTCCCTGAGCCCCCGCAGACTCTGCCCCTCCTTCTCTCTGGCTTCGCTGGTTCATCTCTGCTTCTCTGTGTCAGGAGCTACCATAGCCCCTCCCTTCTCTCTGGCTCCACAGAACTTTAAAAAAACTGTGTGTTCTGCCTTGCGTCCTGCAAAAAATAAGCAGAGCCAGCCAACACCTCTCAACTAGTAACCAATATTTCTATCAAAAATACACGTGACTTGGTCTTCGTAGCTTGTCCAATAGGAGCTTCAGAACACATCGACTCCCCATGGGCTGACTGGACACGTCATCAATCAGGCGAGTTCTTGTAACACATTCGAGACTTGTGCTAGATGACTTCACATCCTAAAAACAATTACATTTTCTGCAACAAAAAGTATTAATGATGCGGAAACAGAGAATGCATACTATAAGAAAAACAATTGTGTGGTCTGCAGTTTTCTTTCTACGTGATGAAGTGAATAAAGCTTTGTTTAAACAATGCATGGAGATAAAAGTATGCGAAGGTCTTTCATGAAGAGACGGAAACAGGGGACGTAAATTATAAGAAAGGTCCTTTCATTGAAAACTGGGAGGAAAGAGCACACATTCCATTTCTTATCTTCAAGGCTAAAGGCCGCAGTGAGCTGAGCCTGCCAAAGCAAATTCAGCCTTTCTACACCGTAAAATGCGTGTTAATTCAGCATAAATATATGCTACTTTGAAAGTTCAAAACACATTTCTAAATTAAATGTACATTCTATAGTGAGGTTAAATGTAGAATAATCACAATTAAACAACCATGATTAATTAATTGAGCATGGTTTTACATGAAGGCACTTTAGACTGAAAGCATCTGACCAGGCCTTATTCATTATTTTCACATGCACTAAAACTCTGCGTGCCATTTTTAAAATGCAGTTTGTGTCTGAAACACAAAACAGAGCAATGCCTAAATCTAGGTGAAATCTGGGCTCCATCAATCCTCCCTTTGATAATAAACAAATCATGATACCTCAAATGATTTGTAAATTATCACACTTATTTAATTTCACGTTACATTTTTTTTAAAAAGCACTCATCATTAGTTGAGTCAAATATATGTTTTTCTCTAACTAAAATATTATTACTCAACTTTAGTGTATGTAGCTATGGTAATTTCATTAGCACACTTAATTTCACACAGGTATATAAAGGAAAAACTCCTACTAAAATTAGTATGTTCATTATCACTTGTTATTACAAAAGCTGAGCATATAACAATTTTACCTCTATTTCTAAGGCAACACAAGTTTTGTCTGTAATCAGATCATATATAGCCAAGCTCAAAAGTTTTAGTGCATAGTTCTGTAATTAGCTTCTTGGAACCGTTAGTTTTCTCTAAAATAAGTAACTAAAATAATAAAAGGAAAATTCAACAGAACAGTTCTCTTTTCTATTTCTTTTCTTCCTCTTTCCTTCTTTTTCTTTCATCATTCAAAGATTCTTTTCTCTTCAGCTCTTGACAGTTCTCAGTTATTGTTTCAGCCTTTCTTGGCTCTTTGTCACCATCTTGCCATCAAGGTGGCTCATACAGTTCAAGCCTCGCACTACACAGTTCATTCAATGTGGCATTCTGTACTTTTTCCATGCATTTTGACCACTCAGGTGCTGAAAAACTCTGACAGAGCACCATCAATTCTTTGCACATTTTCAATCCAAGCCTTTCACTTTTATCTTCACCTTGTTCAGATTCAGACGTTTCAGCTATGGGTGCAAATGATTTTTCAAGGGACCAGTGTTGACGTTATGGATACCCTTTCAGCCAGCTTTTTTCTACCTCCACTCGTAGGCCCAAAGCACTAATTTCTTCTTCAGAGGCTGCACCTGACTCATTCACCCTTTTGACACCACTTTCATCTGAGTCAGTTTCCACTTTTTGCTTTGCCAGTGCCACTTCAGTTTGCACTAGTGCTGCTTCAGACTCTGTGTTTTCCCTTACAGCTTTACTGACCTTCTTTTGTGGACTTTTGACCACTGCTGGCTTCTCTTCTTGAAGAGGAGCTGTTTTATCAAGGGGACACGTGACCATACGTGTATGAGAGGCATGCACCCAATTTGGAAGGCCACCACACTTCACAACATTCTTTGCCAGGATCATTTGGAACAGGCCTTTCCATTTCACCACATCTCTCAGATCAAAGTTTTGGCACCATCCATTATGCAGATCTTGTGTAGCAGCTGCAATCTGGTGAGAAACTGCACGCTCCACATCAGCCAGACCTTCACAGCAATGGCTAGTCTTTTCATCTGTGGTTTTCACAAGTGCATTTGCATGTACATATTCAAGCCACTTCAGTGATGCTGAGACACAGTCTTTTGCAAAGTGAGACTCTGTGCTGTCTTTGTGTTGCTTTCTTGTACTTGAAACTTCAGGCAGATAGCTACAATCCAATCCTTGTCCAATCTGTGGTTCTGCACACATCTTTGAGACTTCATTATGATCTGATTTCAGAGACACTGGCAATCTATACCTGGGCATCAGTTTTTGCAATAACACATTTGCTACTATGCAGTTGTCATTTTTCTTAAAATCTGTTCTGATACAACCTTGTTGTTCTGCTTCTGAAACAATTTCTTGAGCCTCTATTAATTCTTTACAAGTGTAAATCATTATCATCAGCATTAGATAAACAGTATCCTTTTCAGATTCACCTGTGAAAATTCCATTGAATGTATAGGCTAACAGGACACAATATTGTACAACTGAATTAGCATTTCTCTCTCCCAGGACAACAGTGACTCCCAATTGAGCAGTTACACTGCATGTTATGGTAAGGGCAATCAATTTCGAATTTTGGGCTGAGGGAACTACTGAAAGCCATGAAGCTTTGACAACATAATGTATAGGGAGCACAGCATGTGCTGCTCTTAATGTGTCATTGTTACCTTTCAAACATGGGCCATCTACAAAATGGACATTGTTGGGCTCAATCAGACGTTCATCATTAAAGTCTAACCTTGGCTTCATGCATAGATTCATGACACCTAGACATTGAGGTTCAGTTTCATCACAAACAATTTCATTTGCTGGCAGTAAGCTGAATACATTTGAATTTAAACATTTCTTGGTCACAGTATTTTCCCAAAACAACTCCACAAAGGAAGGAACCATTTCAGTAATTGGACATTCCATCATTATATTCTCACTCTTTTTGTGACTGACATTTACCACAGCTACTAAATTAAGGCAGCTGGGCATTTCTATAACGTTGGGGTCAAGGGTCATTGGGAAATAGTCACAGACTTTTGAACACATTCATGTTTTTGAACAGGCACTGAGAGAGCACAGCCCTCTCTCTCACTGCAATTTGGTATATTTTCTTTTAAATAAACTTGCATCCCTAGCGCTGGGGCGCGACACTTTTTCTCTTTCAACTCTAGGAATGCTTTTGTGCAATTGTTGTCCAATGGAAGTGGATCAGACACATCTTTGTGTGTCAGCCTCAGTAGAGGCTTAGCCACTAGGGAAAGGTTTGGTAACCACTCTCTACTGCAGCCAACCATTCCCAAAAACATCCTGACTTCTTTCTGAATTTGAGGTGGATTCATCTGGTGAATTGCTTCCACTCTTTCTGGTGACACCTTTCTAGCTCCTTTTCTAATTATGTGTCCCAAACATTCATCTTCTTTTTGACAGTACTGCTTACAATCCTCATGCAATGGCACTAGGACATGAACTTGACAAAATTCAATAACAGTAAGCCATTCTTCAGCACATGAAATGTGAAAAAATATGTTGGCTGGATTCGGTACCATAGGACAACATAGAAAAGTTATGCTGTTAATCTCCTGCATTATTCTGTTCTTTTCATTTAGTTTCTGTAAACCTGTGATCAGAAAATTACATAAACTTTCAATCAATTCCATCAAAAATCCTTTACTCAGTTTATCTCCAATTATGGGTAAAATTTCTGCAACTGATGGTGTTCTTGAATACATGTCATCTGGTTCTAATTTGAATAAGACATGTTCTGCACATTTTATTAATCTGACATCTTTCTCTGTGAACTCCCTTTCTTCTGTGTTTATTATTTATTTCAAATCAGAAGGTAATTTTTCAACTGTCATTTCTGAAAACAATCCTACAGCTGTCTCTTGTTGGGCCATTTTAAACTGTACATCCTCATCAGGTATCTGATATTTAACATCATCTGGTGTACAGTAATCTGTGCTGTTTAATTTGCAAAACAAATGTTTTTCTGTCAGGCCTGAGTCACAAACAACAAATTTGTAACCTTTCTCAAATGAGCCTATTTTTGCTGCAACCTTCTCTAAAACTGGGTTTGTAATTTCTCTTTTTAAAATCCTACAACTAAGGGGTCGATTCCGATCTCGGCCGGTAGGACACCTAACAGTATTCGTCCGGAAAAAACCCCAGCCGAATGCGTGTTTCCCGACCGACTCGTACACCCGTCCGGACGAACAAGTACGATGCGTATAACAACCCATTTCCCGAGCGAGCCGTACTCACCCAATCCAGCTCCTGTTCCCCGCCCGAGCCGGATCCATAAACGCCGAATCGAGTCGCACGGAGCCAAATACACAGCACCTTCCGGCCGGACTAGTACGATGCGCGCTCCGTACGCGCCGAACCAGTCGCTACGTCCGGCACGTTTCAGCATCCGGGAGAGCCGCACATAAGCTCCGTTTCGCGCCACAAGACGAACCACGGCTACGAGACGAACAAGCCAGCGACGAGTATGAGTCGAAGACACGAGAAACCCGAACAAGACACCCCAACCATGAATCCCATCTCGCAGGTCCTACCTATACTCTACATCTATTACCGGGACCGGTACGGACGCGTACGGCGCAGACGGTAAGTCAAACACCAACAATACAAACAAACTACACGTACCCAAAATATGTCACACACACATAGGGATGCACAAATGACGTACACTAGCAACAGCACAACCATAGGGGTGGGATGGGCATCACCAATGCCATACACACCCATAGGGGGATGGATGCCTACCACTACCACCACCCCTACTCAGGGGGGGCTGGATGCCTGCCACTACCACCACCCCTACTCAGGGGGGCTGGATGCCTGCCACTACCACCACCCCTACTCAGGGGGGATGGATGCCTACCACTACCACCACCCCTACTCAGGGGGGGCTGGATGCCTACCACTACCACCACCCCTACTCATGGGGGCCTGGATGCCTGTCACTACTACCATCCCCACCCATAGGGGGATGGATGCCTACCACTACCACCACCCCTACTCAGGGGGATGGATGCCTACCACTACACCACCCCTACTCAGGGGGGCTGGATGCCTGCCACTACCACCACCCCTACTCAGGGGGGCTGGATGCCTACCACTACCACCACCCCTACTCATGGGGGCCTGGATGCCTGTCACTACTACCATCCCCACCCATAGGGGGATGGATGCCTACCACTACCACCACCCCTACTCAGGGGGGCTGGATGCCTACCACTACCACCACCCCTACTCAGGGGGGGCTGGATGCCTGCCACTACCACCACCCCTACTCATGGGGGCCTGGATGCCTGCCACTACCACCACCCCTACTCAGGGGGGGCTGGATGCCTGCCACTACCACCACCCCTACTCATGGTGGCCTGGATGCCTGTCACTACTACCATCCCCACCCGTAGGGGGATGGATGCCTACCACTACCACCACCCCTACTCAGGGGGGGATGGATGCCTACCACTACCACCACCCCTACTCAGGGGGGCTGGATGCCTGCCACTACCACCACCCATACTCATGGGGGCCTGGATGCCTGCCACTACCACCACCCCTACTCAAGGGGGCCTGGATGCCTGTCACTACTACCATCCCCACCCATAGGGGGATGGATGCCTACCACTACCACCACCCCTACTCAGGGGGGATGGATGCCTGCCACTACCACCACCCCTACTCAGGGGGGGCTGGATGCCTGCCACTACCACCACCCCTACTCATGGGGGCCTGGATGCCTGTCACTACTACCATCCCCACCCATAGGGGGATGGATGCCTACCACTACCACCACCCCTACTCAGGGGGGGCTGGATGCCTACCACTACCACCACCCCTACTCAGGGGGGCTGGATGCCTGCCACTACCACCACCACTACTCAGGGGGGATGGATGCCTACCACTACCACCACCCCTACTCATGGGGGCCTGGATGCCTGCCACTACCACCACCCCTACTCAGGGGGGGCTGGATGCCTGCTACTACCACCACCCCTACTCATGGGGGCCTGGATGCCTGTCACTACTACCATCCCCACCCATAGGGGGATGGATGCCTACCACTACCACCACCCCTACTCAGGGGGGGCTGGATGCCTACCACTACCACCACCCCTACTCAGGGGGGGCTGGATGCCTGCCACTACCACCACCCCTACTCATGGGGGCCTGGATGCCTGCCACTACCACCACCCCTACTCATGGGGGCCTGGATGCCTGTCACTACTACCATCCCCACCCATAGGGGGATGGATGCCTACCACTACCACCACCCCTACTCAGGGGGCTGGATGCCTACCACTACCACCACCCCTACTCAGGGGGGCTGGATGCCTGCCAGTACCACCACCCCTACTCGTGGGGTCCTGGATGCCTGCCACTACCACCACCCCTACTCAGGGGGGCTGGATGCCTACCACTACCACCACCCCTACTCATGGGGGCATGGATGCCTGTCACTACTACCATCCCCACCCATAGGGGGATGGATGCCTACCACTACCACCACCCCTACTCAGGGGGGGCTGGATGCCTTCCACTACCACCACCCCTACTCAGGGGGCTGGATGCCTGCCACTACCACCACCCCTACTCAGGGGGATGGATGCCTACCACTACCACCACCCCTACTCATGGGGGCCTGGATGCCTGCCACTACCACCACCCCTACTCAGGGGGATGGATGCCTATCACTACCACCACCCCTACTCAGGGGGCTGGATGCCTGCCACTACCACCACCCCTACTCAGGGGGGCTGGATGCCTGCCACTACCACCACCCCTACTCAGGGGGCTGGATGCCTACCACTACCACCACCCCTACTCATGGGGGCCTGGATGCCTGTCACTACTACCATCCCCACCCATAGGGGGCTGGATGCCTGCCACTACCACCACCCCTACTCATAGGACGGGTAATGCATGACACAACCAGCATACTCCCACATAAGGAATGACAGAAAATTACATCCCCCCAACACCATGACAAGCGTGTGTAGTCTGTGTCAAATGCCTACAACACTGAACATGACATTGAACATACAATGTGACCCACCATCACATGTGTCACACATAAATGTGTGTGGCCTCCACAATGCAAGCAGACCATGACCACTGTGGCCATGGGGTCGAACACCCCATCATCACAATGACCAAAAGGTAAGTGTTGGGTCCATAGCTGATGCACCTCTTGAACAGTGTGGCCATGGGGCCTAAAGCCCCATCACCACAGTGACCAAAAGGTAAGTGTGGGGTCCATAGCTGATGCACCTCTTGAACAGTGTGGCCATGGGGCCTAAAGCCCCATCACCACAGTGACCAAAAGGTAAGAGTGGGGTCCATAGCTGATGCACCTCTTGAACAGTGTGGCCATGGGGCCTAAAGCCCCATCACCACAGTGACCAAAAGGTAAGTGTGGGGTCCATAGCTGATGCACCTCTTGAACAGTGTGGCCATGGGGCCTAAAGCCCCATCACCACAGTGACCAAAAGGTAAGTGTGGGGTCCATAGCTGATGCACCTCTTGAACAGTGTGGCCATGGGGCCTAAAGCACCATCACCACGGTGATCATAAGGTAAGTGTAGTCATGGTAAAAGCTGCGAAAGCCAAACTGTATGGATGAATCCTGGTCACACAACAACAAACACATCAGTGGCATAGTAGTGCTTGTGTCCCATAGCAACATAGATTGGGCGGGGCAAACAGTGCAGTGTCATGAAACATCGTTTTGGCCATGTGCATACAAACATCACCCATGGGGGACCACATTGTCAATATTCACAAATAACACAATGACAGAAGTGACCATCATAATGCTGAGCCACATATCTGCACCAATGGACACACAAATGTAGACATCCTGTGGATACTGTTGATGTCAGGTGAACAAATACCATACCATGGCATCAATGGGACATATAAACCATGATCATTGTGCTGACTGATGACCTAGGAGTCCCAGGGACAGCTGGGGAAAGCCACCAAACAACATACAGACAATGGCACACTACAGAAATGCCAATGCAGTGGTGCAAATGCACAAACACAAACAGGCAGACTCACACTGCATTTCAAACACAGCAGGTGATGGGGGTGTGCCAGTGTCCCCAGGCAACCACACAACACAGGAGGAGGCCTGAACTCCAATCACACAGATGTGTATACAGTGCCATACAAAAGTTACTCATGGATCGGATACCCCTATGTGGGCAATCAGGCATCGTCAGCTGAGAGGGAGGCCAAATTACACATGTCACACAAGCTTGTAGGAACAGCAACTAACACAGCAAGAGACAGACCCACCACAGCACTACCCCCAGGGACCCCACATTGTGCTGACACTAGCCTGCATGACAATCCCACTGTGATGACAAAGGTAGATGTCATTCACACTGTGAACCACAGCCATGTGTCCTGAGCAACAAACTACCATCACACCTACACAAGCTCCAATCAATCAGCACGGCCTGCCACCCAAGGCCAATATGGAGGTAGGGGTCTAGCCGTGCAACAACTCACATTTGCACACTCAACACCACACACCCTGATCTCCACCAATGTGCAGCAGTGATGCTCACATGGACTGGTGACAGTGCACATGCACCCATGACAATCCCAGGGGTGGTGGGGGGAACTAAGGTGCAGATACCCATCACACATGGCCAGTCAACAAGACTCGTCAATGTCTGACACACAGCACAGTACGCCGTACATGGGCATGATGTGAAATCCACCACAATCAATGGGATCCTGGCCATAGTCACACACCTACGAAGAAGCCAAGGTGACACACAAAGAACACACATACACAACTTCCAACATTGCAGCTCTGACCCTGAGGAGTGGCAGCAGTCACACACACACCGTGTCACAATCACTGAACGCTACCACAAACTGAAATTCACATGACTTGTGTAAACAACAAGTGCCAAGGGGAATCCTGAATGTGTCCCATCACCGTTTGCCCACATCCTCAGCCCTGACAACAAAGACAACCTGGGATGACAACCTCATGAACATTAGTTTGCCATGCAACCACATCACAGAGAAACCAGGTCCAAGATGCTGGATGAACACAGACCAACTCTGCAAGCAACACAAACAGGAACATCCCTAGGGACACAGCCTGTGTAGGAAAAGGGAAGGGAACACGCACAGACATGCTTACACAACACACAACACGGGCACACGCAATGTCACCGGATTACACACTGCCATGAGGGCACTCCACTCCTGTGGAAGGTCCGCTGTGCCAAACCTTGTCTGTGCACGACTCAAACATGTCAGCAGGACACTCCGTCAGTGAGTCAACAACTACAACACACAGAAGGCTCTGCTCACATCAGCCTGGGTACGGGAGTGTCACGTCAGTCATCTGCATACACCCAAAACACGTGTCAAGCCAGTTGCACTGTATACACAGATGAGTCCTTCAACATTGATGTGCAAAACTGCATGTCCAGTGGAGATGGGCACACAGTCAGGGAAATCGGAACATTGAACAGTGGTAAGCCCACCAGATGTGCATCAGTGTAAGACAAAGATGTTCCTTTACAAATGCAAAACGTACATCCCTGTGTCAAATGCTGAACATTACACCCTCAGACTGCAGCAAAGGATGCCATAGATCCAGAGTAGAACAGGACACATATCCCATGGACCACATGGAGACCATCACAGCAACCCTTCATTTTCCTGATCTGAACACTATAACAACTGCAAATGCAGGATGCTACTCATCTACATCATGTACATCAAAAGAAACACCTCAATTAAACAAAAAGAGGCTTTATTCAGCTAATGTAAAATTAAAAGTTGACGTCCAAAAGAAACTAAGGCCAATGGCCAGTCCAAAATCCATGTCCCAACAGGGTGACAAGTGACAACTGGTCACCCATTGCTTGCCTGCACCGGTACGGACAGGGGACATCCCCCTTGGAGGGGGCATACAAGGGGCAGGCCAGGCACCGCAGGGACAGGATCAGGGGATGGCAGAGTGAGGCAGTGAAGGGGTGGTGGGTGCAGGAGTGTCACCGGCAACTGCAGTGGAGGTGTCTGACTCGGGGGGCCAGCACCACCGTGCTACACAAGTCAGTTGGTGTGGGTGCTGCAACCACTGCAGTGGGCTGGTCTGATGTAGTGGACTGGGTCCCCACTGCAGTGCCCAAGTCAGACGGGGTGGTTGTGGACTCCACTGCAGTGCATAACTCCAAGGGAGTCGAAGGGTGGGCAGATGAGGTGGGCAGGACAGAGGGGGGGACCCGGTCTCCACAACAGTGCCACTAACAGGCAGAGCGTCTGGGTTGGGTGTGGAAGAGCAAGTGGCAGGGGGGGAGGGCCTAAGCAGTCTGGGGATGCGGTATCGGTGTGTGGGGGAACCTGGGGCAGGGTGTGGCGGGGGAACCTGTGGAGTGGTGGCCTGGGGGATGGAGGAGAGAGACTGGGTGGTGGAGCTGCGTGGTGGTGGTGGTGGAGCTGCGTGGTGGTGGTGGTGGGGTCTTGCTCTTCCTGGTCCGGGGGGACTTCTGAATGGGGTCCTGTGTCTGCCTGCGCCTGGGGGAGGGTGTCCGGGGGCGAGGGGCACTCCCCTCTGTGTGGGTGGACTTCCTCTTCCCCGGTATGCTGGATCAGCAGGATTGGAGGGGAAGAGGCCGAGGTCACACAGGAAGAGCTGCTGTGTAGGTGGGGTAGCAGGTGAGGCAAGGGAAGGGGTCTTGGAGGGAGAGGATTTGGAGGACTGCGAAGTGACTGTGGATGCCTGTGTGTGTGTATGTTCCCCATCCCCTGTGTCTGTGGTATCAGTCCCCTGAGGATGCTTGTGTGCACGTCTTGCCTTTCTCTTGGGTGTGTCTGTGCTGCTCGTGTCTGTGTGTTTGGGTGATTGTGCAGGTGTGCATGTGCTTTGGACAGGTAGGGTGGCAGGAAGTGTGGATGGGGCAGAGGTGGGAGGGGTGAGGGACTGTTGGAGGAGGGACCCTGCTGCCATCAGGGAGGAGTCCATGGACCTATTGCTCCTCTGTAGGGCAGACATACCCGTCGAGATGCCCTCCATGAACGACACCAGCTATGTCAACAGAGTGGTGTGTGCATGATGGACAGTCAGCATTGCTGTCTGCCCTACATGGAGCTGCTGAAGGAGGTACACAGACTCCTCACTCAGGGCAGCAGGGGACACCGGGGCAGGGGGTGCGGTGCCTGGCATGAAGGAGACACGCTCCCGAGCACGGGAGCCTCCACGGACCTCAGGAATGGGAGCCAATGGGAGGGCAGTGGTGGTGGTGGTGGTGGCGGGGCCAGACAGACTAGCTTGACTTTGGTGGCTGCTGACACCCGCCTCCACAAGGGAGTCATCCTCCGAGCTGCTGTGGTCCTCAGCTGAGGTGGATGGTGCTGAGGACTCCTCGGTGTGGCTCCCCTCGCCCTCCGTGCCACTTGGTCCCTCTGACCACTCGTCGGACGCTGACCCAGTCTGGCTCCGCTGCTCCTCCTGGTCCGTGGAGCTGTCCCCTCCTGTGGCCGTGGATATATCTGCAAACAATTAGGGAAACAGACAAACATCAGTGACCTGCACTGACCGCACACACCACAGTAAGTACAGCACATCACAGAGCCAGCCCAGGCATCCTTAGTTGAACATTGCCTAAAGTCCTCACACAGATTTGTGGAAGCCAATTGTCAGTCTGATGGTCAACCATGGGACTCACACCCCTCCTGCCCTTGCACCCATCTGTCTGGTGCCTGTCTGATGGTAAGACCCCAGTGTGGACACATGCACCACCTACACAGTTGTTGGACATTGCAGGGAACACGGTGAAGTATGTGAACATGCACACAACACATCTCTTGCCACTAAGTCAGTGCAGGTGTCCGGATGAAGGGATGGCCAGAGTCTAAATAGAAATGCATATGATGCATACCAGCACCACACACCATGATGCACCCATGTCCGGATAGTCAATGCCACAATGGGGTGCATGTTGCACATGTCACTCCCCTGCAGGATCACTCTTAGGAAGTTTAATGCCATGACACAGGCATGCGTGCAAAGTCATACATCACTGTCTCCAGTCACATGGGCATGGCAGCCAGCCAACAACAGTCTGCACTGTGTCACAATCCTAGGACATGGGGAATGCAAGTTATGCAACTGACAAGTGGCCTGACCATCCCCCAAAAACCACATCATCAGTACTACTTCTTGTCCACGTCATACCAATTGGACATATGGGGACATGAAACACAACTCTCAGAACATGAGCACCTCAGAGTGTGCTGTGAATGAGAAACAGCTGCCTGAAAGTCACAGTCGCATACACCTGTATGCACAGTCAAGTGATCAGACACCTAAAAATCACAGAAGTATCGTCTATCATGGTCACATCTCCGCTGGCATGCTGAGCCCTAACCGATAAACATACCAGTAGTCCTGACAACGAGGACACAGCACAATGACACAGAGGCAGACACCTGAGGGAACATTTCACTGATCACAACATGCCAGATGGTACACGGGAGTGGGAGTACAGAGTGTATTGTATGCCCTGGAGTAGGCATGACTGTCCAGCTCCACCTCTAAGAGGAATGAGTCCTGGACAGAAGGCATGTGGCTAAGCACGTGTGACACACTTGATACACATACTCCTGAGGCCCAAACATTGTTCCCACCGGCAGCATGGGTGTGTGCCAAATTCCCCAGGGACATGTGGTGATTCAGATCAGCAAGTGGACCACATATCAAAGTTACACCCAGATTACATGTCAGAACTTAGGCATTGTGTAAGCAATTGAGCCACCCATGAATCGCACAACATAGTCACAGGAACAAATGCTGTCCCCCACCTTGAGCAAAGCTAAATGCAATGACACAGTCCCCAAATGACACAATTTCCTGACTATAAGGGCCACACATATGCGTATCACAGAAGTGGGCATGTCACAAATGAGGGACATGGGTCCTGGACTACATGACTGATGTACTGTGGAAGTTTAACCAGACCAGAGGAGGGCACATAGCATGTCAGACAAAGTGCACAGTGCAGTCATGGACTCACCCCCTCTTTGCTGCTGTCTGTCCTTCAGCTGCCCATCCAGGTCAGGGAAGACCACCGCCAGGATCCGGAGCATGTGGGGGGTCAGGGTCCAGTGTCCGCCCCTCCTGCGAGGAGGCGACAGCTTCAGCTGGACCCTTGCGATCCTCTGGGTCCATCCACGAAGGTCCTGCCACCTCTTCTGGCAGTTGCGGATCCTGCGCCTGTAGACCCCCACGGATCTTACTTTCCGGGCGATGGTCAGCCAGATATCCTGCTTCTGGTGGGCATCAACCTGTGAGGATGACAAAGTGAAAAGTCCATTACTACACTTGCAACATATACGTGCATCACACAGTTGGATATACATGTCTCAATCACAGGGGCATATGATGTACACAGGCAGTGCAACAATGGCTATGAACAGTTTGCCAGCAGTCACTACATGGTATCATTGCATGGGAAGTAAACCTAGTTGGAATGCACTGTTACTGCACTGTACCAGTTCAGTGCATGTAACTACACACTTTGGGGTGTGACAACTACTCAGTGGGCATGCTAGCCAGTGGTGTGCACACTGAAAGTCCTGCTAGTCAGACAACATGCACAATTAGTGAGGCAGTGGACAGCACACTCACCTGCTCCCCTGGTTTCCCATACAGCTTGCTGTACTGTGGAAGGAGGCTGTCCAGCAGGACCTGGTTCTCCTCAAGGCTGAAGGCTGGGGCTCTCTCCACAGTACGTGCCATTGCAGGAGCCAGAGGATGCATAAACAGCAGCAGTGTTGGTGGCAGATGTCGTCCTGGAGCATGTAGTGCAGGCAAGTGAGCTCTCAGGGGAACAGCCAGCATTATATGTGTGCTGCTGAGGCAGATACTGTCCCATGTGTCCAAAGTGATAGGTCCAAGTCGTTTGCATCTTCTAAATCTGACCAATCCATGGAATAGCAGCACTAATACACGCCCACAGCATCCTTCAAATCTTCAAATTCATGATATCCATGATTTTGCAACATTGTTGTGGCTGGCCAACTGAATTCACTGCATCAGACTCGTTGGAGCCACGAAAACGCGTCCCTTGCCATGCCAGGCCCCAGCCAATGCGTGCGCACCGATCGGTCCATTGCTGTACAACGCGTATTTCGGGGTACAACGCATACCCGCACACATCACATGCAATGGGCCGGCCGGGCACACCGATCGGTCCATTGCTGTACAACGCGTACCCGCACACAACACATGCAATGGGCCGGCCGGGCACACCGATCGGTCCATTGCTGTACAACGCGTATTTCGGGGTACAACGCGTACCCGCACACATCATATGCAATGGGCCGGCCGGGCACACCGATCGGTCCATTGCTGTACAACGCGTACACGCACACAACACATGCAATGGGCCGGCCGGGCACACCGATCGGTCCATTGCTGTACAACGCGTACCCGCACACAACACATGCATTGGGCCGGCCGGGCACACCGATCGGTCCATTGCTGTACAACGCGTACCCGCACACAACACATGCAATGGGCCGGCTGGGCACACCGATCGGTCCATTGCTGTACAACGCGTACCCGCACACAACACATGCATTGGGCCGGCCGGGCACACCGATCGGTCCATTGCTGTACAACGCGTATTTCGGGGTACAACGCGTACCCGCACACATCACATGCAATGGGCCGGCCGGGCACACCGATCGGTCCATTGCTGTACAACGCGTATTTCGGGGTACAACGTGTACCCGCACACATCATATGCAATGGGCCGGCCGGGCACACCGATCGGTCCATTGCTGTACAACGCGTACCCGCACACAACACATGCAATGGGCCGGCCGGGCACACCGATCGGTCCATTGCTGTACAACGCGTACCCGCACACAACACATGCATTGGGCCGGCCGGGCACACCGATCGGTCCATTGCTGTACAACGCGTATTTCGGGGTACAACGCGTACCCGCACACATCACATGCAATGGGCCGGCCGGGCACACCGATCGGTCCATTGCTGTACAACGTGTATTTCAGGGTACAACGCGTACCCGCACACATCATATGCAATGGGCCGGCCGGGCACACCGATCGGTCCATTGCTGTACAACGCGTATTTCGGGGTACAACGCGTACCCGCACACATCACATGCAATGGGCCGGCCGGGCACACCGATCGGTCCATTGCTGTACAACGCGTATTTCGGGGTACAACGCGTACCCGCACACATCACATGCAATGGGCCGGCTGGGCACACCGATCGGTCCATTGCTGTACAACGCGTACCTGTACAGGTCAGTCGCATATGTCACCATGCTTGTCACTGGTGAACATATGCCAGCCACATATACCTGCCAGAGACCCAGGGGCACACCTACAACACCACACCCACTCCACACTGTTTCCTAAGGCATGTAAGGCTGCATTACCTTTCCTGTGTATGGGGGTTGACATGTGGTTTCTGTGGTGGCACTGGTGGGCATCCACACCCAGGCTGTGCATGTGTTCATGGGGACAGGGTCCTTTGTGTGTTGTGCACATGACCACTGTGATGTGCAACAGTTCATTTCAGAGCATGTGGCATGGTCACATTTCCAGGTTGTGTATGTGTGTGACATGTCACATACCCCCAGGGTCCCATGGGGGAAGGCATGTACGTAACAGGATGACCCATTGCCACAATAGTGATGTCCCTCCACAGTCTGTGTGCATGTTGTGTTTCTGATGTCTCTGATTCCATGTGCACGATGGGAGACAGTCTCCACAGCAACGTTGTTTGTGCATGGACTTTGATGTTGTGCGTGTGTGTGTCACTGACGTCCATGTCTGTCCTGCGGAGGCAACAGGGGCCACTATCTGTGGGAGTCATGTTTGTTTTTCTGACGTGTACATGATACGCCATGTCATGCCAGTGTCCATGTGGCAAGACAGGGCCCCTTGGAATCTACCTGTCAATGTGCTGTGATGCCTGTGGCGCATCTGTCCAGACATGTCACTGTGGTGTGTGTGTGGAACGTGACAGCAGTAAATGGGTACTTTGATACAGCCTAATGGTTTCCCATAGCACAACCTGGTACCTGTTGTGCACACATGTTGTACTGAGAACTTAGATGATGGCCATGTAGGTGCGAGTTATGTCCGAACAGAACGGCACACACATCAAGTACTTGTGTCTCGTAATGATGTATCATGTGAAATTGAGTATGGTGAAAGGCACATCTGTGGGGTGACTGACAATCTTTCTTTCTTCATCCTATGCACTGCAGGGCTCCAGCTGTCCATAGACCATTCCCTGACCTGGCAACGATGGTGGAACGTGACAGTATCCGACGGTACCGCTTCACCAGGCAGCTGATTGAGGATTTGGCAGTGCGCTTGGCACCACATCTGCAACCGGGCCGGCCGTACCCTACGGCGCTGACACCCAAGGTGAAGGTAATGGCAGCCCTACACTTCTTTGCCACCGGTACCTTCCAACACACTGTGGTGACTGCTGGTGGGATGTCACAGACTATGTTCAGCCGTGTGCTACGCGATGGTTTGGTGGCTATGTTGAGGAACCTGAACGAGTTCATCTATTTCCCCAAACGTCGACAACTCACTGACGTTAAGAGTGACTTTTATGCCCTGGGGAGGATGCCACATGTAATTGGCTCCATTGATGGGACACATGTGGCTTTGGTACCACCACAGGCACATGAGCAGGCCTACCGTAACCGCAAACACTACCATTCGATCAATGCGCTGGTGGTATGTCTTGCAGATATGACCATCACACATGTGTGTGCCCGTTTCCCCGGTTCTGCTCACGATGCCTACGTGATGAGGAGTAGTCGCATCCCGAGGATGATGTCACAGATGCCGAACCAGCGTGCCTGGCTTGTCGGTGTGTACTGACTTTGTACCATTGTGTGTGTTCTGCTATGTTGTATTCCGCCCACTTTTTTGAACTTAGCTAATGTGCAATTGTCTGTGTGTAGGTGACTCTGGATACCCCAACATGCCGTGGTTGCTGACACCCCTCAGGAACCCTGTGACACCAGCCCAGATGCGCTACAATGAGGCACATGGTCGGACCAGGAGAGTGATCGAGCGGACCTTTGGTCTCCTGAAGAGCCGCTTCCGCTGCCTGGACAAGACAGGAGGGGCCCTCCCATATGCCCCAGCAAAGGTGTGCAAGATTGTCATCATTTGCTGCATGCTCCACAACCTGGCAGTGCGGAAGGAGTTGCCTCTCATCCTGGATGACGATGACCAACGCCCGCCACCTGTGGAGGATCCTGGCCTGGACCACGATGCCAGTGATGATGATGATGATGATGGTGGTGATGTCCGCACACAGCTCATCACCAACTTCTTCAGCTGAATGTGAGTATCCAGGGAGATGCAATGTGAATGATGTGAGTTTGCATGATATGTGTGGGTGGTGCCCTGGTGCTGTTTTAGTGTGGCCATGTGCCACTTGACTGGATGTAGTCTGTACTCCCCAACAGTGTTGACATGCAAACGTGCTTTTGTGTAGGTATCTTGTGACATGTTTAGGGCATGAGTATTGCTGTTCTGTCCTGTTCTTCAGTGGTTTTGACTGTGTGTCATGTCTGTCCTTCACAGGGTGCTTACAGAGTTGTTTGGTCAACTTGGATCCCCCAACACCATGATTCAGCTTTCAGGGTGGCAGCAGTCGTTTCCCTACAGGTGATGTGCCACACACCCCTGTACTTCATATCTTCTGCACTTGTTGACTGTGTGGCCACTGCCACGTGGGATTAACTTGCATTTGTAGTGGTAACAACATGTTACAAATGTGTAATCAACCAGTGCTTCACTTTGGGTTGTGCGTTGTCTGTGGTCACACATCTGACTGACATTTGCTTACAACACCTGTGGGCTAGTTGACACAGACTCTGAATAGGTGTGGTGTCTGTGCATTCCACTGTATTTCCTGGCAACATCACTGTGGGCGATGAGTCCGATGGCCCTGGTGTCTGTGTTGTGTAGCCCTAGTGGTGTGTCTCCCTCATATGTGTCACGTCACCATGACTCACACGACGGTGTTGTACTTGCTGTAGCAGTTAGCATACACAGTGTAATTTAGCAGAACATCATCACCATAACAGTATCCACATGTGAATAACAACAGTGGCAAGTATGGTGTACTAGTGATTTTATTTACAGAAATGTGTGTGTGTATAGTGCACAGGATGGTGGGTGCTGTACATTGTGATTGTGATCCAAAGTTCCCAGATGAGTTGGAAGTCTTGGTAGCAGAAATGTCCTGAGTGAAGTCCACAGTCATATTATACATTAGTCCAACTTGAACTCCCCATGTCATGTGGGAAAGTAGTGTTGCATTCGACAGGGTGAAACGTTTGCACACAAAGGAGAATTTCCGGAACAGGTGTTGGCTTCCTGGGGGATGTACGTGGCCATCAACCTCTCAGTTTTCCTTCCTCGGATGACCCCTCTTCTTTGGGGGGGGACCCTCACGTGCAGGCTGCTGCGGTGCAGGGGACTCTCCGCCAGAGTCCTCCTCCCTCCCTGTGGCGGTGTCAGTTGTTGCAGCACCAGATGTTGTGGGCACACAGGGAGGTGTGGCCATGTTGGTGCTAATCTGGCGGAGGCATGTCAATATGTCCCTATACACCGCTGTGAGTTCTTGCAATGTATCCCACTTGGACTCCATGCCCGACATGTGTGTCTCCACACGGGCCATGTGTGTCTCCACACGGGCCATGTGGGAGTCCAAGCGGGCATGATGGGTAGCCTGCTGCTGTTGTATGTCCTTGAGGATCCCCACTACCTGTCTGACCTCTCCGGTGCTATCCTGGTACGCATCAGCGATGCGTGCCAGTTGTGGGTCATCATGCAGTCCAGACCCCTCTGCAAGCAGCGACCTATGTCTACCACCCCTCCCACCACCCCTGGCGACACGTGCAGGACCTGCGGTGGCACGCACAGGTGACCCAAGGACCACTTGGGGGTTGTTAGTGGTGTTGTCATCCATTGCTCCATGGTGGGCCTGGGACCCTGTGCTGTTGTCAGCGGTGGTCCTTGGTCTGTCCGTGTCAGCGGGGGTGGTCTGTATGTTGGCAGTTGTTGGAGGGGTGGGTGCAGGGGGTGCAGATATTGGTCCAGCTGGTGCTGCATGATGACTCAGACCGGAGGTGCCAGGTAGGTCTTTGCCATCCGAGGTGGGCAGAGGCTGTTCCACACCAGTGAGCTCTGTGTCCCCCGGAGCCTGGGACAGGGACTCCTCCTCGCCTGCTGCTGTGTCCCCATCATCGTCACCTGTATTTGGAAGAGACACACATTGTATGTAATGTTTCTACAGGCATCAATGGTTCACACACCTGACAGTTGTGACTGTACCTCTGGATACGGGCATGTACATTGCATTGTCCTAAGTTGTCACAGTAAGAGGTTGATATTGGTTTAGCACATTGTCATGCATACCTGGGGCATTTCACTATGAATGTTGAGGTGTGTGCATGGCCAGCATTGGTTGTATTTAGTGGACATCCGGCCATCCTTCTCCACCTGGCCCAGTTATCCCACCATGAAGCATGCCACCCTTGCAGTGGGTTCAGGTTGACTCTCAGGATGGCATTCAGTGGTGTTGTGCTGTTTGTTGGTGTACAGTTCCCAGCAGGGCCTTGTGCTCCCCACAGCAGTAGCCAGTGTCAGCCATCTTGTCAGTCCTTGTCCACTCCCTGTGATGTGAGCATGGTTCAGAGTGGTGTTGATGGGCCAATTGTGAGGCTGAGCAGAATCTGTGACTCCAACTCCCATCATGCTATTGCCTACACCCCCTTCCCAGCATGCCCGTACTTCCTTCCTTTGGACTGTGCTTCCCTGTGGGGTAGTGTGCCTGTGCTGACAGGAAGGCTGACAGTGTTGTCCTTGCGTTTGTTTGGCTACAAGTCCCAGGTGTGTCCCTGTGCTTCACACAGCATTACCCAGGGTGGTGGTTCTTTGTGGGATCTTCATTTGGTATGTGAGGCATTGCATTCTCCCAGGTGGGTTATGTGGAGTTTGTGTTGAGGGGGTGTGTGAGGTGAGCTGCTTGTAACTATGGTCAGTGCTGTGAGTCCTCCTTCCCACCCAGCCAGATATCCCACCATGCAACGTGCTTGCATTGCAGTGAGTGCGAGTTGCCTTTCAGGATGTCAGGCAGTGGTGTTGTGCTGTTTGTTGGTGCACAGTTCCCAGCAGGGCCTTGTGCTCCCCACAGCAGTAGCCAGTGTCAGCCATCTTGTCAGTCCTTGTCCACTCCCTGTGATGTGAGAATGGTTCAGAGTGGTGTTGATGGGCCAATTGTGAGGCTGAGCAGTATCTGTGACTCCAACTCCCATCATGTTATTGCCTACACCCCCCTTCCCAGCATGCCCGTACTTCCTTCCTTTGGACTGTGCTTCCCTGTGGGGTAGTGTGACTGTGCTGACGTGGAAGGCTGACAGTGTTGTCCTTGCGTTTATTCGGCTACAATGTCCCAGGTGTGTCCCTGTGCTTCACATAGCATTACCCAGGGAGGTGGTTCTTTGTGGGATCTTCATTTGGTATGTGAGGCATTGCATTCTCCCAGGTGGGTTATGTGGAGTTTGTGTTGAGGGGGTGTGTGAGGTGAGCTGCTTGTAACTATGGTCAGGGCTGTGAGTCCTCCTTCCCACCCAGCCAGATATCCCACCATGCAACGTGCTTGCATTGCAGAGAGTGCAAGTTGCCTTTCAGGATGTCAGGCAGTGGTGTTGTGCTGTTTGTTGGTGCACAGTTCCAAGCAGGGCCTTGTGCTCCCCACAGCAGTAGCCAGTGTCAGCCATCTTGTCAGTCCTTGTCCACTCCCTGTGATGTGAGCATGGTTCAGAGTGGTGTTGATGGGCCAATTGTGAGGCTGAGCAATATCTGTAACTCCAACTCCCATCATGCTATTGCCTACACCCCCCTTCCTAGCATGCCCGTACTTCCTTCCTTTGGACTGTGCTTCCCTGTGGGGTAGTGTGCCTGTGCTGACAGGAAGGCTGACAGTGTTGTCCTTGCATTTGTTTGGCTACAAGTCCCAGGTGTGTCCCTGTGCTTCACACAGCATTACCCAGGGTGGTGGTTCTTTGTGGGATCTTCATTTGGTATGTGAGGCATTGCATTCTCCCAGGTGGGTTATGTGGAGTTTGTGTTGAAGGGGTGTGTGAGGTGAGCTGCTTGTAACTATGATCAGTGCTGTGAGTCCTCCTTCCCACCCAGCCAGATATCCCACCATGCAACGTGCTTGCATTGCAGAGAGTGCAAGTTGCCTTTCAGGATGTCAGGCAGTGGTGTTGTGCTGTTTGTTGGTGCACAGTTCCCAGCAGGGCCTTGTGCTCCCCACAGCAGTAGCCAGTGTCAGCCATCTTGTAAGTTCTTTTCCACTCCCTGTGATGTGAGCATTGTTCAGAGTGGTGTTGATGGGCCAATTGTGAGGCTGAGCAATATCTGTGACTCCAACTCCCATCATGCTATTGCCTACACCCCCCTTCCCAGCATGCCCGTACTTCCTTCCTTTGGACTGTGCTTCCCTGTGGGGTAGTGTGCCTGTGCTGACAGGAAGGCTGACAGTGTTGTCCTTGCGTTTGTTTGGCTACAAGTCCCAGGTGTGTCCCTGTGCTTCACACAGCATTACCCAGGGTGGTGGTTCTTTGTGGGATCTTCATTTGGTATGTGAGGCATTGCATTCTCCCAGGTGGGTTATGTGGAGTTTGTGTTGAGGGGGTGTGTGAGGTGAGCTGCTTGTAACTATGGTCAGTGCTGTGAGTCCTCCTTCCCACCCAGCCAGATATCCCACCATGCAACGTGCTTGCATTGCAGAGAGTGCAAGTTGCCTTTCAGGATGTCAGGCAGTGGTGTTGTGCTGTTTGTTGGTGCACAGTTCCCAGCAGGGCCTTGTGCTCCCCACAGCAGTAGCCAGTGTCAGCCATCTTGTAAGTTCTTTTCCACTCCCTGTGATGTGAGCATGGTTCAGAGTGGTGTTGATGGGCCAATTGTGAGGCTGAGCAATATCTGTGACTCCAACTCCCATCATGCTATTGCCTACACCCCCTTCCCAGCATGCCCGTACTTCCTTCCTTTGGACTGTGCTTCCCTGTGGGGTAGTGTGCCTGTGCTGACAGGAAGGCTGACAGTGTTGTCCTTGCGTTTGTTTGGCTACAAGTCCCAGGTGTGTCCCTGTGCTTCACACAGCATTACCCAGGGTGGTGGTTCTTTGTGGGATCTTCATTTGGTATGTGAGGCATTGCATTCTCCCAGGTGGGTTATGTGGAGTTTGTGTTGAAGGGGTGTGTGAGGTGAGCTGCTTGTAACTATGGTCAGTGCTGTGAGTCCTCCTTCCCACCCAGCCAGATATCCCACCATGCAACGTGCTTGCATTGCAGAGAGTGCAAGTTGCCTTTCAGGATGTCAGGCAGTGGTGTTGTGCTGTTTGTTGGTGCACAGTTCCCAGCAGGGCCTTGTGCTCCCCACAGCAGTAGCCAGTGTCAGCCATCTTGTAAGTTCTTTTCCACTCCCTGTGATGTGAGCATGGTTCAGAGTGGTGTTGATGGGCCAATTGTGAGGCTGAGCAATATCTGTGACTCCAACTCCCATCATGCTATTGGCTACACTAACTTCACCAGCATACACAGAATTCCTTCCTTTAAGTGAGCTTCCCTGTGAGGTGGTGTTCTAGTGGTGGCAAAATATCAGGCAGTGTTTGTTGGTTATATTTGTACCACTGCCTTGCTCTATTTGTTGTTAGGTTTGTACATGTCATGACACAGTTACATATCACTATGAGATGGCATGTATTGTGTTAATCTAACTGACATACACATCTTGGGATGATTATCTTTTGGTTGCTGTTGATTTGCTAGGGGTGGATGGTTTGACTGTCCCCTTGAGAGTGATGTGTGTGTATTGGCACACAATATTGTGTATATTAGTTGTGTACTCACCAGGCTCTGGGATGTCTGTTAGTCCATATACGCTCACTGGTGGTAGGATGGCCCGCACCTTCTCCTCCCAGGGCCTGAGGTATACTGGTTTTGCAGGAGGGCCACTGCCGGTGTGCTGGCTCAGGAGGTAATCCTTCTTGAGTAGGTCTCTGACCCTCCTGCGCACATCATACCACCTGTTCTGGATGTCTTCCTTTGTGCGCAAACATGGTGATTGTGCGTTCACCCTGTCGATGATCCTCGCCCACATCTTGGTTTTCTGCGACATGGGGTCTGTTGGACCAATGTGCCAAACAACTGTGGCTCTACCCTCAGGATCTCGTCTACAATGACTTCCAATTCACTATCTAGGAACTTTGGATTCTTCTTTAGGGGCATGGTGATGGGTGGTGGTGGTGGTGACTGGTGTGTGTGTGTGTGTGCAAGTGAGGGTGTGTGTGTGTAGGTTTTGCTGTGTGTGTGTGAGGGTGCTATTTGTTGAGGTGCTAATGGTGTGTGGCTTTTGTGTTGGATGAGCTGTGTGTGTCTCTGTGTTTGCTGTGTGATGGTGTTGTGTGCTGGCGGGTCAGTGGAATTTGCAAAGGATCATGGTAGGGATTTGTGGGCTTTATGTAGGTGGAGTTGGGGGTGTGTCCTTGTTCCATTTTTTTCTCTCCCTGTATTTATTGGCTTTGTCATTGCTTGTTTGGCCCTTTTTTTTGGTATTTTTTCATTAATGATTATTGTGCATGTAGGAGTCGTTCTTCTGACCGAGTAGGACGTTGCAGTTGTCTCGTGCGCGCCTGTCCGAGTCATTCCCGCTGTGTTTCAGCTCCGTTTCATATGCGGCGTACGCGTCGTTCGCGGGGTATTGTGTTTGTTCGGCTGGCTTTTGTATGCGTGTCGGTAGTACCGCTTGGGCTCCGTGCGAGTCGTTCTGATTTTGCACCCATTGCATCGTACTGCGCGGGTCGGAGTTCGCGGGTACGTTTCGTTCGGGTTGTTTCCTGGTGCGTGTCGGTCGGTGCGATTCGCGTGGTTTCCCGGCCGGATTGCTTGTTTCCGGCCGGGTCGGTCGTTCGCCTTGAGTTCCGTGCGAGTCGGTCGTGATTTCCATGCATTTCATCGTACTTCCCAGGTCGGGCAACGCCGGTACGTGTCGGTCGGACTATTATCCCGTACCGAGTCGGTCGGTATTTTTTCCGGCCCGAATCGGATTCGGCCCCACAGTCTTGACCTTCCACAGTTTTCACAACGGACTTGGTAATGTCTGAATTGTTAGGGTTAAAACTCTCATTTTCAAATACAGCAACCTGTTGAAATGGGTTCTGGTTTTGTTTCTGGAAAGAATTCACATTTGCTCTGGACAACTGATTTAAATTCATTTGAGCATTTTCCATATTTTGTGGGAGCATCTGAGCTTAAAAAACTCCTGTCATTGGTACCTGTTTCTGAACTGACATTTGCATTTGCTGAGCTAGCACATTTTTGACCCGCATTTCTCTCTGTGTTTGCGCATTTCCATTTACTGCATCTTGTTTAAATGTACATTTCTTCTTTCAATGCTCAAATCTGTTATAAAGATGGCAAAAGGTCACTTTTTCCAGCAGTGCAACATCCATACCTGAATTTGCACAAACCAAAACACTTCTACCTTTAGTCTGTATAACACCAGATTTTGCTTGAGCACCTTTAATTTCTGCTTGTGAAACAACACATTGTAACTCACTTCCATTCACTGCAAACAACTGATTCTGAAAACTTTTCTGAGCAAACCCCCTCTGTACTATCATAGGTTTTTCCTCAAACTCTATCTGCTTCATTCCTTGTCCAGCACTATAGTACCCTTCATCCTTCAGAATCCCTTCTATCAGCTTTCTTTGCAAATAAACCAATATTTGCTGTACGTGCGCACTGATCTGATCAGAGAACATTAAACCAATAACCAAATGAGTCACAAAGAATCTCATGCCACTGACATCAGGACATTCTCTTCCACTGTGATGCAGAAACTCTAGGCACACACCTTCACAAAACTCATGGACCAATTATTTTAGCTCCTGTGCTGTTCTTTTAATCTGTACCCAATTAACATCTTTTGCTGGCACTCTGCCCTTCAGAAAAGTAATCATTACTTCGTTTTTCTCCATAACAACAGAAAATTGTGGTGCAGTCATGCACATATTTTTCATTGTCTCCTCATCTGACCCTTGCACAACAACTTTAGATTCAAACCACAATTCAGTCTGCATGGCAGTGTCAAAGAACATTTTCAAATCAATACACAACTCTTTTAAAAGTTCAACAAATCCATCAACTTGTGGGTACCACAGCATAGGCTTGTCTCTCAATTTTGGGAATGTGTTCAGAAATGCTTCAAGTTCACTTTTGTTCCGTGGCACATGAACATGTACTTCTCCCACCTTTTCTCTCAATGAGTAAGCAAAAGCTTCTCCCTCATTCTGCTTATTATTTTCCTCAACAAGGTCTGGTGGTTTCTTTTTCTTATCCAGTTTCCTTGCTAGGTCTGGTGGTTTCTTTTTCTTCTCATGTTTTCTTGCCCACTTGTCTCCTAATTTCTCAAACCCATTGCATTTGAATATATATATTTCATTATTTCTGCAATGTGTAATTGCATTCCTGAAGAACTCATTGTCTCATTTGCTTCATCATCCATATGTACCCTGAAACGTTTCTAAAATGGAAAACTTCCTGAAACATCTATTTCATATTTTTGAGCCAAATCTGTCAGTCTATCATGTGTAGTTACTGCACATGTAGTTGTTTCCTTATTCAGGGAAATTAATTCTTTTCCTGACACTGGTTCACACTTTCATGATTTAAACAGCAGGGACTGTTAATTTCTTCATGTTCAAATTTGAAACATTAAGCTGTCTCTCTTTCGGGATCTGGGTTAATTTCTTCCCCCATACTCTCTATCTTTTTAATCACTGCTGCTTCCTCAAAGCAGGTTTGAAAAATATATTCATTTTATCCTGGGCTGTTGGTGTTGTAAAGACCATTTTTCCCCCACCTTTCAATGCTTGGACTGTCTGGGGTAGTTTCTGTTCAATAATCTGTGAATTCTGAGTTTCTGAAATAAACCCTGACATAATTACTCCTTCTGCAACTCTTTGAACTTTTTGAGTAGGGACCATATTAATTAGGACAGTCACAATTTGTCTAGGCACTGCCTGTGCATCTGCAGCCTGTAGTATTTGCACTGAATCTGTCACAATTGAAGCAGTAACACCTGGAGGTATCACTGTCAGTGCTGAATCAACAGGCGGTGGGTCAATTTGAAATGTCTGCACAGTTCTCTCAATCTGTATTTCTCTCTGTTCAACAGAAGCACTAGCCACTGTAGTACTTGCTGGTACACTATTATCAGTGTTTTTAGTGGGGACCACATAGGGTGGTGGACACTCAGTTAACAATGCATCCAATATTTCATCCCCTACATCACTATTTATTTGAAGCTTTTTATCCCTTCTCCTGTATCTGGTGCCTTACCTTTTTATCCTCACTTTATTTGTCTCTTGCTGTCTTTTCCCACATGCTTAAAGCTTCAAACTGTGCAGCTCTAGATGGTGTCTTTATTTCACATAACACGTCCCTTAATTTGTCAATAATTTGAATTCAAAAGTACCATCTTTTGGAAACCTCAAAGGACCCTCTTTTTTAGTAATTTTGCACCATTGGTGAACCCACATACATGAATTTTGTCCCAAATTGGTAGACATAAAATGCACAGGTGTTCCTTCAGGAGCATCACCAATTAAAAAATAATTTTTCACATTACCTCCCACCAGTTTCTTAAAATCTTTAAACAATTTCATTTCTGCAATAGTTCAATGCAATTTATTTTCTCCAATCCTGTCACAGTTGACAATTGCAGTCAGTTCAACTCCTACTACTGACCCTCCCTTCACAAAATAATACAGCAACATCTTTCTGAGTTTTCTTAATCAAAATTCAATTAGTAACAACATAAAACAATGCTACCTTGTCTGCTCAACTAAATAAAGAGATAGTCTTCACCCTTTCCAGGAGATTTTCTTACACTGCAAGCTATAATAAAGACCAGCGTTATCTCACTTCTCTAACAAGCTCCGGGAGGACCTGGTACTCCTCTATGGATAAGGCCAAAGTTTCGCAAGAGGACTTTTTGGTGTGAAATAAGGTCTTGGTACTCCTCTGGGGATAAGGCTAGAGTTTCGGAAGTGGACCCTTCGCTATTTCAAACACTCTACTTACATACAAAAATTGTCCCTAAATATAACACCTTCAGCCCTCCGTAGCTCTGGTATTATTACAACAGACAAAGTACTTCTGCAGTGTGATTTCTTTACCACACTCTTCTTCTGCCTACTTCAGGCTAAATTCCATTCCTGGGATTCCTCAGGTAGCTCCGTACCTGTACTTCTAGACAACATAGAACAAGACACTAACTCTGCATGTTAGAAACATATAATCAATAATCAATAATTCTGTCCTATGAAATTACCAATTTATCAATAAAACCATCAAGTCAAAATGAGCAAAATTTCATCAACAGTCAAAACCCTTACTATTTTTTCAACACTACAAAAAAAAATACCTTCTAGCACATTAACAACATTTCACAACCCTATTGATACTCACACCACTCCAGCAATCGCCTTCTTGCATTACCTTCCAGTACTGCTTTGCCAGTCTTCAAGTTCTGAGCATTGGAATCAGGAATCAGGACTTTTTGAGAATCTGGACATTTATCTAACTTGGGCAATTATTTTGTAGCCCTATTTAGGCATTAAACTAAACTATGCTCCTTTTGGTGATGCTGTTTAACCTTACCTCTGCTACCAAAAACTGATCCAGCGGTAATTTCACGGTAATTTCTCAATGCAAAACATCATTACCTCTTGTTTACCGCTTAAAGGGGATGGACCTTTGCCACCGTGTAAATCACCATCAGGAGACTTTGCATAAACATGAAAAAATCAAATGCAATTAAATATTTAAGGCAATAATGAGAGTTGTGAGTAGTTTTAAAGGGTTTTATTTTCTAGTCAAAAGTTAAGGTTCTCTGACTCTTTATTCATTAGTCAAATATCAATCAGGTTACAGAATTGAAAAATAGGAAAAAATAGAATTAATACAGAACATATTATAGATTGCATACAAGGCACTCCATAAAGGAAGAAAAAACCTATTTCTATGTCAGTCAGAAACTCTTAAAGAGTTTAAGAAAAATATAATTCTAGAGTGAGTTTTTCAAGGCTAATCAATAATTAATCATTGGCAAAAATCTCCCATAAAGAGAAATAAAATGCAGAGGACAAAATAAGTCTTTGCAAAGCCAGTTAGTCAAAGTATGAAACTTAAAGCTTTAGAATCTAAACCTGTCCTGTTCTATCAGCTGGTCCTCTCTGTCCTCGCTCTGCCTCCCTGAGCCCCCGCAGACACTGCCCCTCCTTCCTCTCTGGCTTTGCTGGTTCATCTCTGCTTCTCTGTGTCAGGGGCTACCATAGCCCCTCCCTTCTCTCTGGCTCCACAGAACTCTAAAAAAACTGTGTGTTCTGCCTTGCGTCCTGCAAAAAAATAAGCAGAGCCAGCCAACACCTCTCAGCTAGCAACCAATATTTCTATCAAAAATACACGTGACTTGGTCTTCGTAGCTTGTCCAATAGGAGCTTCAGAACACATCGACTCCCCATGGGCTGACTGGACACGTCATCAATCAGGCGAGTTCTTGTAACACATGTGAGTCTTGTGCTAGATGACTTCACATCCTAAAAACAATTACATTTTCTGCGACAAAAAGTATTAATTATGCGGAAACAGAGAATACATATTATAAGAAAAAGAAATGTGTGCTCTGCAGTTTTCTTTCTACGTGATGAAGTGAATAAAGCTTTGTTTAAACAACTGCATGGAGATAAAATTATGCGAAGGTCTTTCATGAAGAGACGGAAACAGGGGACGTAAATTGTAAGAAAGGTCCTTTCATTGAAAACTGGGAGGAAAGAGCACACATTCCATTTCTTATCTTCAAGGCTAAAGGCTGCAGTGAGCTGAGCCTGCCAAAGCAAATTCAGCCTTTCTACACCGTAAAATGCGTGTTAATTCAGCACAAATATATGCTACTTTGAAAGTTCAAAACACATTTCTAAATTAAATGTACATTCTATAGTGAGGTTGAATCTAGAATAATCACAATTAAACAACCATGATTAATTAATTGAGGATGATTTTACATGAAAGCACTTTAGACTGAAAGCATCTGACCAGGCCTCATTCATTGTTTTCACATGCTTAAAACTCTGCGTGCCATTTTTAAAATGCAGTTTGTGTCTGAAACACAAAACAGAGCAATGCCTAAATCTAGGTGAAATCTGGGCTCCATCACAACCTTCCTCATACCTTGTCTAGCAACTGTACTGACACTCAAAGTCCTGACAGACTACTGCTAAATCTACTCCTTCTTCACTTGTAACTTGGTTTGTGATCTCACCTACATCAGTAACTTGTCTCAATGTAAACTGCTTTCATTTGGGGGTCCTTGAGACTCGCATTTTCAGCTTCTCTTTTCACTTACCTGTGCTTAATCCCTGGTATCTTGAGACAAAACAGTCAGACTTAAATTAAAGGCCATATTCAAAGTATTTAGGCAGTGCCTGAACATTAGAAAACATCAAAACCAATTTTATATAATAAGGAAAACATTTGTGAGAAAGATTAAGACCAAAACAACAAAAATCCATTAAGGGCAAGCAGATATATGAATTTTTAAAGAATTAAAGTGTAAGGTAGACAGGAACCAAGGGTCAATTTCAGGTTGACCGCGATGGAGCCTGGGTCTGGAAGTCAAAAAGTTCCCACTTCATAAAGAGACTTTTTTTTACTCTTTTGAAGAAAAATGTTGACATTTATTCTAAGTTCCAGTAGCAAATGGGACTTTGACAATTTCTGAGAAGAACATTTCTCTCTGCGTGGGACGCAGCTGAAACTGTAGGTGACACTATGGAACCAAAGACGCATATCAGAAGCCGGTGAGTCCTGCAATCACTGTAGAGCTATTAGGTCTAAAATAAGAGAGGGCCTTAGTTGTTTTTTCAGAGGTGCGGATATCTCTGAAATCCAATTCAATTCCGTGGAATTGCTGGTCAGATACTTTTTCTGGTGGGTACCGCTGATGCACTGGAGCTCTGGAGCAAAAGTTTTCAAAAGTTTTCAAAAGTTTCCAAACTTTTCTTATGCCCAACCAATCACAGGAGTACACTTCTATTTTCCCCAGGAACTCATGTTAATGCACTAAAACACTCTCTGGAGGTCAGGCAGAGGACAACAGCAAAGTCCAGTCCCAGGCCAGTTGCCACCGGTCCACTAGAATTCTTCACAGGAATGTCCTCTACAGCTGTTTAATATTCTTGGAGCCACCCAGGGGGTCAGCCTTTTGATTCTTTCTGCCCTGCAAGTGAAAGGGGGTCCAATCTCCTGAGGTCCTTCTCACAGATCACACATGCCAAGTGCTGTGGGTTTATTTTGCCTGCATAGTTTCAAAAGACCAGCAGTGTTCTGTGGAAGGCTAGGAACGCTTGGTAGGCTGAATAAGAGGCCTTTGGCCTCTTGGTACAGTGAACAATGGATTGCTGAAAAAAGCGTCATAAAGTGCCTGGAGGAAATCATATGAAACCTTAGCTAAAAATGCGTATATAATTGCTATCAAAGTCTATCACAAAATGGTCAAAAAGGCCTGCACTGATTTCTATGCTGATAAAATTTTTAAAAGTAGCAAACCCGTGAAATTAATTTTTACTATAGTCCATAGCTTGACTGACTGTCCGCTAATCCACGTTTTGCCGATGCATCCAAAGAGTTGTGGCAAGCTCGTGGTCAATTTATTAAATAAGGTCAATGATATTTATATCCACTTTTTTAGCTGACTCTTGTAGAACTGAGGTTGTTGGCCCATTGTTAAATATGGGAAGCATGTTGCAGAAGGATGAGGTGTGGAAATTAGACTTGCTGGACAATACCTCCTTCAATTCTCTGATGAGTAAAGTGAAGTTGGGCTCTCCTGATGACCCTTTTAAACCTGAGTTTATATTCAAAATGCAGCAGTCCCTCATTCCCACGTTTTTAAGTCTAGCGAATCTTGCTTCGTTCATGGCTGTGGTGCCCACTGTTTGGAAACCCGCCAAAGTCATTCCTCTTTTTAAAAAACCCTCACTTGACTCATTCCAGCCTGAAAATGACTAAGTAATTTCCCTCCTACGATTCTTGGCGAAGGTAGTGGAGAAATATGTGAATAACCTCCGAGTGCTAGACGCCTCGCAGAATGGGGTTAGACCCTCCCTCTGTAGGGAATCTGCTCTCCTTATGGTAACTGAGGCTCTGCGTCTAGCTGTGGGTTAAGGTGGCACTACTGCGCTTATTCTATTAGATCTATGTGCCGCCTTTGACACAGTGTCCCATGAGGTGCTGTTACAGCGACTTTATGAGATTGAGGTTTGGGGCAAAGAATGGGCCTGGTTCACCTCTTTTCTAAGAGATTGATCTTTTCAGGTGATATCTCATTCTTCTAAGACACCTCTAGAATTCGGCGTGCCTCAAGGCTCAGCCCTAAGTCCCACCTTCTTTAACATCTACATTAGGCCGCTGGCGGACGTGGTGAAATCTTTTGAGATTTCTTTGGTATCCTACGCAGGAGACACACAGCCTATTGTGTCTCTGTTGGTAGGGTCCACGGAAGGTGCTGTCAATTTTCAGAATTGCATGACTGCCGTTGCTGATTGGATGCATTCTAATTGTTTGAAGCTAAATGCCAATAAAATAGAGATTCTCTTCAATGGGAAGCATTCTCAGGATTGTGGAGGCCACTGGTGACCGAGGGTGTTAGAATCCCCTCCCAAGCCCAAATCAGTGGTAAAAAATGTAGGTGTCTGGCTTGATGATACTCAATTGTTTGAGCCATGAGTCTAGGCAATATCGGGAACTTGTTTTGGTATTATTAGAAGAATTAAATCCATTAATGGTTTCTTCCACCCTCAGATTCGGCAGATGATTATTCAGTCTTTAATAACTTCACGCCTCAACTATTGCAATATTCTGTATTTGGGCGTTACTAGGCACATAAAAAATAGGTTGCAGGTTGTTCAAAAAACAGTAGCGAGATTACTTTTTCATCTTCCTTAAATCAGTGCTGTCACCAAGCTGCTTGGTAAATTTCACTGGCTCCCGACAGAGAAGCGTATTCAGTTCAAAGCCTTAAGCTTAGTGCATCAGATTATGTACAAGCAGGGAGCACCTCAGGTGCAATCATATACACCTACCAGGGCCCTCGATCAGCTGATTTGAATTTGGCTGTGATACGTCAGATTGATAGGATCAGGTTGGGCGGACTCACGTTTCAAGCGATGGCTCCTGTTCTATGGAACAACCTGCCTTTACATCTATGGATGTTTTAGAAAGCAGCTGAAGACCTGGCTGTTTGCAGCTTAGGGCCGTCTGTTTTGCCTCAGTGAAGAATCATCCGGTTGTAATATGCGAGCGCTGAGAAGCCCTGTTCTAGTGCAGCTATGCGCTTTATACGTCCGTTTAAATAACAAGGGTGTGGGTCGAGCTTTGTAGGGTTTACCAGCCTCTGAGTGGGTGACTCTCTAAGACACTCGGGGTACCTCTCTGACCAATGGAATAAATTGTCCTAGGTGCTGGACTACCTGCTTCTTGGGTACTTCCTGTTTGCCTTACTGCAATGCAATGTAATGTGTCAGCACAAATCCATGAAGACCAAACTGCTTAGCGTCACTAAACATGGACTCTGTGAGTTGAGGTAGTGTAGGGGTGTGTGATAATGAATTACTGGTGTCCTGAATATTCTGCTAGGCTCAGATGGGTCATCCCTACCCATTCGGGTCGACCTGTCAATCAAAGTGGCCTATTGTGTGGCTCCTTGGAGGAATTTCACACCTTATTGCAGGCAGGGCAGCAGTTGCAGACTAAGGTTAATTACCGAACAGGGGCCCAGACAAATAAATCTAACTTTTGTGAAAGTTATATTTCCTAACTAGTTAGAAAAATTCTAACTTTATCGATTGATTGTTTTTTTTAAAAAGAGTTAGTAAAAGTTCTTGAACTTTTTCTGTAGCTGTTTCCTACTGGATAATGTGGAAATAGTGATTACATCTGATTTACCAGTATTTACATGGGGAACAGCTAAACCCAATACAGTGGAAATAGTTTTGGATGATTTATTCACTGTAGATGCATACTAACATTAATTTAAGCATGCACCACTTCTAGGCACTATGCACCCTCCTTTATAAGTAATAAGGTAGTTTTGGAGGTGACCTATTCAGTGCTTTAAAGCAGGTTTTTGGGCCTGTAAAAGAGTATATTTTTACATGTCTTTCTGCAAACATGAAGGTTTGCAGGCTTCAAGGGACCAGGCCTTAGTGGAGGCCAAGTTTTCAGGGTCATAAAGTGGATGGCAAAAAATAGTGCTTCAGTCCACATATGCTATTTAATTTTAGATGCCATAGGTGTAGGTGTAGATGTTACTCCAAATACAATGGCTTTATAGAAAAGCTAAAATATGCTAAATGGGGGGGGTTTAAGCCAGTTTTGATTTTGTTTTTAGGGGTCAGAGCACATACACTGGATAGCAGTGTCCCAGTGTTAGGGGTCAGTATTACCAGCAGGTGAGTTCCAAAAATAAATATGAACAACTGGGAGTAACCATCCCAAAAAAAAATGTCTTGTTGTTAGGGCTGGTATTCATTTTGCTTTTGTGCTGACTGAATCGTCATAAGCAATTGACCTCGGCAGCAATGCACTGGCATTGACACCATTTCTGTGTAATTTTGAGAATTCTTCTGGACACTGCTGTTGCCTCCCGTCGCAGGAAGAATCATGCAGAAATGCTGGCAAGTGTTGATTGAAGGGTATGGGTGCCATCTTATTCCTTTACATTCAGGCTTATGACAACAGTGCTGTGCCTTTGGGTACTTGGTTGCCTTTCAGACTCTTTTCTGCCAGACTGACAGGACACTGGACAAGTCTTTGCAGAATTACGGCCATAAAATCCTATCTAGATGTAGAAATACCATTGCACCAATATTTGTAAGTAAGTATAGGGACAAATAAAATGCAGTTAGATTCAGATGAGGTAACTGTCTGCTGTACAGAACTAATGAAAGTGGAGGTTGCATGACAGTTATGTCACTGTGTGTGAGCAGTATTCCAAATGTTATGTTCTATACCTGGTAAAATGAGCCTCCAGTCTCACCAGATTATTCTTTATAAAAAAAAGTAAAATAGTAGAAAAAAGACGCTTGTAAGAAAATGATTTTTTTTTCTTTTATCCTGCGTTAAATATTCCAAACAACCAAGTGTCACTGGGGCCAGAGTTAGTGCCACCTCTCCTGATTGCTACAGGGGGCCACAGCTGCTGATTTTCCTAGAAATCCTCAAATAAAATTCTGCTTGTATATAAGAGAGGGGCAGGGCCCAGGGTACTGTGTTAGTCAGATGAAAATAAACATTTGTGCCTCTACTAACATTACAGATCAAAAACAATGTAGCAATGTGAACTAAACTGCTCTCGAGTACCCACTCTCCCCCTCACAGATTGGTACGTTTTTAACGACCTGTTGTATTTTCTGAAAAATTACAAATGAAGATATCAAAAAAGCACAACAGAACATAACATGAAATCTTGATGGGTTGGGCAAACATGGGTTGCTAGCTTTCATAAACAGATTCTTCTTCCTCAGGAAGTTCTTGAATCGTGATCAAGAAATGTTTGTTGTCATGCAAACTAGCAAACGGGATTGATGAAACATGTTTTCATCATCCCGGGAGGTTTTTCTAATCGAGGGAAAAAAAGCCTTTTTCCTAAACATCCCCCCACACACCCCCAAAAAAGAAATCGCAGAAAAACAGACTAATTCCCCCAATTTAAAAAAAAATATATTGTGGCCCCAGTCTCCTGAATCCTTGCAGTGGTCGGGCTCACTTAGGGGTATATTCACAAGAACGTGCGCTAAACATTGCCAAAATAGCTTACCGGAACTTCTCACATCGCAGTCCATCGCGGGAAAATAACGCCGTGTTAACGTGGCATTCACAACACAGCGATACCGTGCGATAACCGCACGATAACGCGGCGAATGTCCGCGAAACAACTAGCGAGACGGCAATAAAAATTCAAACCTCAACGCGAAAAAAGTTTCGATGGGCCCAATCGCGATGAAACAACCGTGATAAACCAGCAGGAGGACAGCAATACCCACGCGCCATGCGTGAATAGGCGACATAAAAGCACCCAAAAAAAACCACCAACAAGTAAACGAACTGCGGAGCACCATGGAAGCACCTGGCCCGAGTGCTGATGCCAACTCGGACCCCACAAGCACAACGGAGGACCAGCCCGGAACCCCGGGGTCGGGGAAGGGCAAGGAGAAGAGGAAGACGGGGTTCCACACTGCAGGAAAACCGGATCCACCGCACGGTGTGGACAGAACACCACCAACAACTGTCCGTCACCACCACCGTGTCATTGGCAAGACAAATGGAAAAATGCCAGTCCAATGAGATGACTGCGGAGGACTGAACTAGCTGTGGGCACATCACCGATGAACAACATACTCGCAACCCCCCAACGTAGCCCCACGCCCATATAGGAAAGAGGCCTGTGCGAAAAGATGTCAAAGTCGGCAGCAGGCCTGAAGGTGTGTCCACCATCACATGTGACAACAATACCTACCGTCGCATACCCACCCACACCCACCTGGGCGGACACAGACTGTACAGAACGATCACAGTGACCCACATGCCAAGAAATCCAACCCCATACCCACAATGGTGACGTCACGGAGCTGCACAGGTCTACCAGCAACTATCACAAACCACAAAGTCTGGCGCACAGAGGTGGGCCTGCCAATAGGGACTCACCCCTAAATGAAATGCCGCATCCAGTCCCACCCTGTGTACGGACAATGCCCAATGAGGCACACAAATTGCCATCCTACCCAACACCCATCACAGTTGAACACAAGTGTGGCAGCGCAGACTTTATTGGCATGTGCGTGGAACTACGGGCAAGACAAGGGCCACAACATGCAGAGCAAGGCATCAGACAAACACAGGCAGCATAGGAGTGCAGCCATGTCCACTGTTGTTGTGGGAAATGTGGACTCAACACCAGAATGCAACAGGGTGTTGGGACCTGTGCCATGGGTTTACATCAGTCGTGGCTGCTGGAACGTCGTTAGTCGTTCAAGAAAGCGATCGCAGCTTCCTGTGCAATCAGTTCCAGGAGTACGTCGTTGTCGAGCTCAAGGAACACGAGTGCGAGGCAATCCATCAACTGTTCCGGACAGATGTGCTCCGTCCACGCCGTCTCACCAATCCGCAGAACAGCCCAATAGGGGGGCGCCTCAATGTGGTCACTGCACACGAGGAATCATGCAAACTCCAATGTCCAACTGCCAGCACATATGCCAAACATCCAGGCATCCCATGAACGGGAATCCCGGTTACACTCCTGGTCGTGGGCCAACAGGGGGCGCACACACAACTCATAATCCAGTTCAGCCACCGTTGCATTGGATAGGCAGACTTCCATGGGCCACTCGAATATGCATGTCCGACAGTGGAACCAGGGCTGGACGCAGGTGACGTATGCAAGACGGAAGCTCAGACGGTAACTGATGCACAACACTGCAAGTGGCAGGGCCCTCAACATTTGCAGCATTCGTGCACAGTACAGTCCCACGTTACTGGGGTTGTGCATGTGCCCGTGATGTTCGGCCATTGCAGTGGTGGCACTCGCAGAACTGCCACTCCTCTGACCTGCGGCAGTCATGTGGATGAAAAGCCACAGCTCGGAGCAATGAGTCATATGGGCGTGTGACGTTAGGACATATGTATAGTTGTGTACGTAAGTGTGAAGGCCATTCCATGCAAGAGTACCCCGGCCAAGGGCCTCTGTGTGTGGGGTGTGTATACGTTGGACCTTCATCATCGCTGTGTGAAGTGTGGGAGTCGTCTCCATCTGCTATGATATTCCTTGCAGGGGCTTTCTGCCGCATGCTGTGTCCAAGGTCGGGGGTGCAGATGGCCGTCCGCCTCCTGTGTGGAGACAATGGAGCATTCATCCCTGATGTCAGTCTGACTACTGCTTGCAATGTGATGTGGTCTACACGCTGCAATTGAGGCTAGGCCTTAGGCCCATGGCGCACCAAGAACGATACACACGGCAGTTGGCATGCATAGCCAAGAGCCCGAGCGGACCTGAGCACCTTGTACATTCCCACGTGCGAGTGCGCCCTCCGGCTGCATGCAACATTGCACATCACGTCCCGTGTTGCGCAGACACTGCGACAGAGGCACACGCATATGTACATTTCCTGCCCAGCATGGGACCACGCCCAAATCCCGGATATGATACTTCACACCCCTACGCTGGATGTGCGTACGCAAGCCCAGCCCACTCCGTATACCAGTGGTTCCCAAACTGTGCGCCGCGGCTCCCTGGTGCGCCGTTATGAGTAGCCAGGGGCGCCGCGCACGATTTGGGAAAGATAGCGTCCGGCCAGGCCTGAATGCTGCATGAAGTTTATTCCAGCCGCAGAGCAACATACGGCGCAACATACGGGGCCTTCCTGCGCCCCATGATCGATGGTATTCGCCACAATCATTTTGAGTGAGGGGAGCCGGCGGAGGGACTTGTCCTATCAAAGATAGTGTGAAGAGAGCAAGGCAGCTAACAGCAGTACATGGCGGCATGTCTAAAACCATACAGCAGCAACTGCGGACAATGCCAACGTCCCAACAAACAGCAATAAAACACCACGCAAATCAGGGCAGAACAGTTTTAAAGGGCGTGTAAAAGGGAAGAGGAAACGGCAAACAGGTTGGATTGCAGCTGCGGACCACATCGACAGGTGAGGTATTTTTTTAATAATTCCCCAATGAACTTCTCGTTGACACTAACTCATGAATTGTTCATTCGAATCAAAGTAAACATGACAGATGAATTACTGGCCCAGTCCGGATATCATAGAATCAACACGCCATCATGGCTGATGGCTTTGCTTTTGTACTGCCAGACTCCAGGCATAAGAAAGAGAAAAAAATCAATCGGGCTTGAAAATCATCTTACATGTCCCTGTACTTTATCCTGTTCTTTGTTGCAAAGAAAATTCACAGACGTGATACACATTTCTGTGGAACATTTTTCCTTTTTATGCACCTCATTCTGTTTCTCCTGCAGTGGATGGTATTCAGGTGAGATGCAAAAAGTGGAGGATCTCTAGAGGGGCGTGGCCTACATAATTAAGGCCATGGTATAAACATGTAAACTGCATTTCTGTGCTTCCCGTAGAGTGCCACTCAAACAGTATTTTGATTTCTCTCTAACCTTTCTATTATTGCATCCAAATATATAACAAAACAACTGGCATACACCTAAAACCAGCCAGGACTATTAGCTTTGTCAATGGTTGTTTGTTGTGTAAGATAAATGAGTAACAACAATTATTTTGTTGTAAATAATATTTAAAGTGCTTCAATTACGGAATTGTGAGACTGAATAAAACATTACTGAGGCCTATCAAAGGAGTAGTCGCCTTCAGAGTGTCGAAATCACTCCTGCTATGCTCACTCTGATGTTAGACATGTATGCCTTTTTACTCTCCACATCTCGTCCATCTGCATATCTTACCCCTCATCTCTTTGCTCTTCGGCACCCTGTTTTCACGCTCTCCTGAATGCACTTCCTTGCATCTCCTTCACTTCACCCCTTCACCACCAACAAACACATAATGCACCCATTCACCTGTAAGCACTCCGACTTCTTTTACTTTCACATTGACAATATTTTGACACCTCTGGACCTCACATTTCCACAGAATCAAAATCACAATTGCAACTAGAATATGTGACCATCGCTCTCTGTTCTCTGTAGGGAGGAGACAGCAAAAATAAAGCTGTATGTGGTTTAAAAAATCGTGAGTCCCCCTGCTGAGACAGGTGTGTTGGCACGTATGGCATGGGTAGAAATGGAAGTGCATGCAAATATTCTTCAAGCGCAGAAACACTTTAGCATTGGGGCCTACATACATAGGGGTGCTATCTAGCACTGTATGTGGGATAAAAACGTTTGAGAGGGTACTCTAAAAAAGGCATTGGCAAAGAAGTGTAACTAGGAATATATTATTAGAGGCGCCGCCTTAGTAATGCGAAACACCCTGTGTATATGATTATAATACCTTCATCAGCTTTGTCCCAATTATTTTCAGGGAGAAAAATGCAAGTACTCCCAAGGCCGGGCTTACATCCCCCCCACCCTCCAAAAAAAGTAACAGTGGGGAGCCACGGGCAATGGCTAATGCGTCAAGGGAGCCGCGGGTCAAAAAAGTTTGGGAACCACTGCCGTATACGTATAAATGGTGGGACGACAGAGCTACATGGACCAGATCTTCCACAATGCCCGAGGGGACAATGCTGCGCACGCCATGTCACGTGACGCTATCATGAAGAGAGCATGACTTGCGTGGCCCGGAGCCGAACTGCGTGCGGCACGGCCCGCGCGACACGGGACGGTGACTTTCGTTGCACTGGGTTAGTGGCACCCGGAGCACGTTGGCACGGGCATGCTGCCACGGGTCGGTGACTCATGGGGCACTGAGGTAGGGCCACCTGATGTGCTGAGCGGGTGTGCAGCCAGCGATGATGACGTGTGCACTGTTATGGACTCTCCCATTCCGAAACCAAGGCCCAGATCCAAGTGTGTGACCTTGTGGCCCGCGGTGCGGGTCCGCGTGATGTGGAGTCTGCCAAGGTCGCGTGCCATGGGCTCGGAGCATGCACCGGCACGTGGTCGGAGGAACACCGGTGGCGGAAGGTGAGCAGTGAGGCCTGGGGGCGCATGGGCGGACAATATCACATGGGCGGCGGGAGGGGCTGGGATGCAGCAGCATGTCTGCACAGGGGCGGGCGATGTTGCCGTGTGCAATGGTATGTACTCTGCCATTATCACATCTGGACTCCATTGCAGATGAAAGGGCATGGTGGACTGCAGTGGATACCGGCACGTGGTTGGAGACACACCGGTGGCAGCAGGTGGGCTGTGGGGCATGGAGGCGCAGGGGCGGCTGTCTCTCGTCCTCTCGTCCTTTCGCTGTCTCTCCCTCCCTCTCTCTCTCTCTCTCCCTCTCTCTCCCACCCTCTCTCTCTCTCTCTCCCTCTCTCTCTCTCTCTCCCTCCATCTCGCTCTCCCTCCCTCTCTCTCTCTCCCTTTCTTTCTTTCTGTCTCTCTCTGTCCTTTGATGTGCGCATGACACACGTTCTCATCTCGGATTTTGTCTTGCAGGCTGTGGCTTCCAGGTTGTCCGGAGTGGATCCGCAAGGACTATTCCTATTTGTTGTTTTTGTTGTGTATTAATAAAGTTTTGTTAATGTGAATTTCACAGTTGAATGTTTGATTCTCCTTATTCTGACCACACATGTGTCTTTGTTGTTGTATGTGTGCGACATCAGGGTCTTTCTTATCTCGTGATTTTGTGAAGTTGCTGTGGCATATCTTTGTCCGGGGTGGGTGGGCCGGGGGAGGGTCCAGGGGTGTGGGGGGGTCCTGGGGGTGGTGGCGGTGGGTGTTGTGGGCCTCTGGGGTCTCCGAGCTGCATGAGCAGTGGCTCCATGGCATCTGTTGTTCTTCAGGTGTGGCTGTGGGCTGGGCTCCCTTTTGTGGTGCAGGTAGTCATCCTGCTTAGCACCAGCAGAAGGCAGGTGTGTAATCCCTGCTGCTACCGTGGCTTATCGCCTGTTTTTGACTCACATCGCAGATCTGGCTGTCCGTAGAGAATCGCGCGGTGTTGTCTTTTCGTGTGTTTTTGCACGGACACGCCTATTCTGCATCTCATTTGCGTTAGTTGGCGGTGTCAACCGTGGCGATGTTTTTTGCGGCAGCTATCGCGGGTAATGTGGTGATGTGTGCAGTTAGCACCAGCTTGCGAAAGGGGCGGTAATTCTATCCCCACTTTTGCTGCGCTAAAGTGCCGATAACTCGGCGATAGGTCCTTGTGAATATGCCCCTTACTGTGTGTACTTACCCCGCGGAATATGGGGGCTCTGAGCAGTAGCGGCCAGTGGTGGGAGTGCTGCCGGGCGGTGACGGGGGTGGGGGAGGGGCAGGGTGGGGGTAGTAAACTACGGAATACGGCCACACAGAGGTAAGTAAACAAACAAATAAATAAAACGAATTTCGTTGTGCGCGCTGCATCGCCAAAAGGCTCTGTGACAACATTTGCCTGGGCCGCCTTTGGTACCCAGTCCGGGCTTGTGAACAGCGCGGATAAAGTTTAAAAACACACCTTAACATTTTAGACACCACTGTAAAAGCAAGTCGGTAGGTGTCCCAAAGATTCGTACGATTATAAATCGCTGAATATACAGGCCCTAACTTGTCGAAGTTCCCCGTTAATTTACTCCCTAAGGAGGCAGGATGTTTAGAGTCTTCTGTGCATGATGTTCCCTTTTGCCGACGTATGAAAACACATGAGAAGTGATGCTTTTGTTCAGTTTTATTATTAGAAGGCCGCATGGTGCACCAGCACCTTCAGTTTACACACCACCACCTGAAGCGAGCACAAATCACCTGCTGAGCCCTACATACGAAATAAAAAGTAACACGCAGAGAGCAGTAGCCCAAGAAACAATGTACTAAAACACAACAAAAAACACCCACTCATGTTGCATGACAGGCAGCAAGAGGTAGGGGAAACAACAACGTAGACAAATGACTGCAAACCGTCATAGGAAGAGGGCAATAAACAAAATGGATGGCACACAGCTACCACCATGAAAGACCAGCAGATCACAGTAACGTAAAACATGGCTGTCATAAACTGCATCGTAAGAGCCATCCAGTGAGAGCATCAGACTTAATATTGACATCCCCTTTGCCGCCCCCTGTACAAAGTGTACCCCACGCTACTGATGAACCTTCCTTTTTGTGCTGCTGAATCAGTGGATTTGGTTACCGAGCTGAAACAATTCCCAGTCCCACAAATACTTACAAAAATATTGGGACTATCATTACGTAATATGGGGATTACGCCCCTCTCTTCTGTGATCAACATACTTAAAATACATCAAATGCAAATGCTAACACAATGGTTGCCTTTCAAGTATGGGTGCTGCCATAGAAAACAAGCACAAGGCAGTCATCTATTGTGTTGAACCAACATGTGCGTTGATTTACCAAAATTCCAGGGGTAGCGGAAGTGACATCACATGCCCTTTGACTTTAATAACATCACAGAAAGTGACACCATATGGCCCCTGACCATGATTTTCTCAAGGAAGGAATGTCACATGACCCTAACATCAGACCAATTGAGGATTTGTGTTGGATAGAATCCCAAAGAAAAAAAACAAAGTTGTGCTATGCGCTGCTTTCCATTATTTTGTATCAAGGGGCATTCCGTGGGTGGTTCATGGGCATTCCCAGGTGACTACTCATGGGTTATGATGCAAATCCCTTTGTACAAACATTAGTAGACAGGTATTTGCACCAAAATCTTATGTGTCTTTGAGGCAGGCATAATGAGGAGAACGTTTTTAAATTTCTCCTAGTTTTTCCAACTTTGTATAGGTGCTGCTTTGTGCAGCATACACACAAAGTAAGAAAAGTCTTAAAGCATAGGTTTTGTATTGGAGGCGACCTCTTCCATTACAAACCTATGCTTCAGAGAACGCAAACATACTTGCACTATGGCTAACGGGTGTATGCGTTGGCGCATGGCTGCCAAAATTACCCAGCGATCGGGGAGAGAAAAAATGCATATCTTATTAGATATGCAAAAAAAAATTCTCTCTCCATTCAACACAAGGCAGCACAGTAATTTTGGTATAGTGTTGCCTTGCATCTCACTCACTACCTGTCACTTGACTCTCACTCACACACACATGCTTACACATACAGGCACACTTGCTTATGACCAAAATGTTATTTCAAAACTGGATGGATCATTTTTCCTGGGTGGATCATTTTGCCTCAATATTTGTATCAGACATAGAAGATGTACCTTTGGTATTACCCTCAGCCCCAATTGTCTTTCCCTTAGAGGAGTTAAGGAGAGCATTGGACAAAAGCCCAGTGGGTAGGGCTCCAGGCCCGATGATGTCCCTGTGGACACCTATAACCATCTCCCTGCCCTATGGGCACCCTTGCAAACTAAGGTCCTATATGCAGCCGGAGTTGGATCTATACCTTCACCCTGGTCAGAATCAATTATTATCTCAATCTTTAAGAAGGGTTGCAATTGGAACAGTGGGCTGAAGACTATATTCTGAGCCAAAACTAAATGTGATTTGAGATCTAAAATTATGCATTTTTCTCCATCTCTGCAGAACACCTATGCTCCCTCAGAAAGTGCTCACCTTGGTATTGAACTAATTGTTTCTTCCCATCATTAAGAAACACATCAATGGGTGGTGCAAGCTGAAGTGGCTTCCTGAGAAAGGCCCTGGCACTTACTATTTTCCTTAACAAATTAAGCACTGCTTTAGTCACAGCTCAGAAAGGGAAGACGGCAAGGGGGAAACAAGATCTGAATAGAGGAGTCAGCTCTAGTTATATAACTAGGATGGTCACCTATCCTGACCCTGCTTACACATTTACAAAAGGACACTAAATATACAGAGTGCTGCAGAGGAAAATAAAAGCACTGTACTTTACTATACAGGAAAGTAGTGCTAGCAGCATCTCAGTAGGTGAACAGGGTTTCAGAGTTAGCCGAAAAGGGAGAATGCCAGGTTCATTTTTACAGTTTTGCGACAGACAGTTTCAACCGTCTGTTGCAGACAGCATTGCATACAACACTACACAGAGTAGTCTTTGAGTTGGCCCCTTGCTTATGGCTTTTGGGGTTTCCTGTCTACTTGTCTATGCAAGTTCCCTTCTCTTTGGGGAGCTTGTCTCACTATGCTCGTGTTTATCCCTCCCTCGATCCTTTCTTCTTAGCCCTCTTTTTTGATTGGTTCCATTTCGTCTTTCCACTGCCGATAACATGGATTGTTTTTTCTGCTTTTCTACTTATATTGCTCATTTAACATTCCACATGAGTGGATGTCCTGCTTCTTCCTTAGGCCCTGTATGAATGTGTGCTCTTTCCTCACTCTCACGATCTCTCCCAGATCATCTCTCCACTGCCCCGTGCTACTTCAGAATCTTTAACACTGCTGCCTCTCGGGTGGGATGGTGTATCCAAAAAATGACTGACTATGTAATAGTGTGAAAAAGGCCGCTTTAATGAAACAGGTGCACAAATTTCAGTATCAAACCTTGGCTCTATGCCTTACATACTAAAACAATCTGGCCTCACTATACATCTTAGTAACTATCCAAATCATCTTCCTCCTCGTCTAAGCAAACCATTCCCAATGAAACCAACCAAACTCCAATCACAACTCTACTCACTTATACTTCCTGCATCCAAACCTTGTGCATATAGCACTGTTGCCATCTCATTCAATTCATAAACTCCTCCCTGTCCCCTCATCCCCCCAAAACTTTGACTAGGTCTCAACATGACAAACGTTTCTATGCAATAACTTTTAAAGTTGTGTACCAAACCGCCACCAAAAAAAACACTGATGTTTCCTACCCCCCACCCCTGCTATCGGGCTTACATCCCCAACGGCAAATGTAATATTTCCGATAAGACATTCCGGACCTACATCAAATACAGCTCAACACTGAATATGGACAGATGTACCCCATCTGGACGAAATAATTCCACCATCTCGTATTTTATATCAGAATGTTCCAAAAATACCTCACCTTCCATTTTGCAAAACTTTTTCAACTCCCTGTTACCTTTCCTCCAGGCCCTGTCGATCGCCCCAGGTTTTGTAGCCCCCTGCCGAACTCTTCTTGGCATCAATTCTGTCAAAACAACAATCGTACCAGCCCAAGACCGCTTTATATTAAATAAATCAAGTTTCATGCTTTTCACCAGCACAAAAAACCTTTTATTTCACTAAATCATTGCCTCCTAGGTGCACTATTAAAACTTTGGGGCAGGGGCAGTCCTCCACCAGTGAATTTAGTTTAGGCACCAGTACGTGCCACCTCAAGTCACCTTATGCCACCTCATGCCCCCTTTGCCAAACCATTTGAGTTGCACCAGCATGTCAGGCAGTCTCAACTGACGACCTCCTCTCCTGGTATCAGCATGCCTCACTGCCCACTTCACGAAGGAGTGACCACAGATCCACACCTCAATATGCCTTCTGCCAGGACCCGCAATGCAACCTAGGAGAAAAGAATCATGTTAATGCACTTCATGAAAAACCCAACCCAATCGCAAATAGCGCTGATAACAACTGGATTGCAACCGGCCTACATGCTTGATCTCCGCCGCAGTCCAATCCCTGTGCTCTGCCTCCGTTGCCAACCCGATCCTAAATGAGTCAGTGCCAAAATCCCATGCCCCATACCCCAGAACCACCAGCGCTCTCTGCAGAACCCCCAAGACCTGCGGTGCCGAGAAACGCATTCCAATCTTATGGCAAAAAACCTCACCTTATCCCCACCCTGCCTTCTCAATGTCATCCACCTTTCCTGTGGATAGACCCGGCATTAGGATATGCTCTTATGGTCACGCAGCTGCCCCTGTCCGACTGGTCACTTTTTGATTTTGGAATCCACACTTGGACTGCTCCAAGTAGAGTTCTGACATCCTGCCAACAAATCCCCCTTTGAACCTTAGTGCCGACCACCTCCGTAACCCTGAATGCACCAAAAACCAACCAAACCATAATCACCAAGAAACACAGGGACTCCCAAGTAACCCCTGCACATGCACGGCAACATGCCAATCACCTGCTTCAAAATGTCCAGTGTAATAGGCGCCACACTCGGACCTCAGTGCCCCTCTCACTAGAACAATCCTCCAGACTACGCTTCCCTATTAACCCTGCCAACGGATCATAACCCAACAAGTTTCCTGAAGAAAGCCACCCCAGCCAACTTACCAGCTATTGTAATAGCTGACAAACCTTTTCCAATCAGAGACATAATGAAATTAACCACATCATTTTGCCGAGCTTGACCTCCGTCCTTGCCGCTACGACGTGTTGCCCCTAACTGCACAAACTCATCCCATGCAAGCCCATACACCTTAGGAGTAGACTACTACAATGAACCGCGGATAAGCTGCATCACACACTCTCTCTCCCACAGCCTACAATTGATCCAGCATCGCCGTCTTCTTCTCGTCGACCCATGGTGCAAGCCTAGGGAACCTCGTCCACTGAAAACAAGGAAGAGCATCAGCAATCTCAGCAATAAGTCATGCTTTGTAAGTGACATTGCTGTGCAAACACTCCAACACAAAAACACGTAACAATTGCCAAACCTTGGGATCCCAAGCAGATTAACGATTAACAATGCTCACTACAGACATGTTGCCCCCGTTAAAAAGAACCATCTTGTTTGCAAATTTCACCCAAACAGGCAAACTGCAATCACCAATGAAAAAAATTCCAAGAAGGCGATACTCCGCCCCCCTCTCTTCCATGCATCTGCCCATTCCTGGCAACACACCACCAGCCCTGTCAAAAGATGCCAAAAGTGTGGCCATCTGAAAACAGCTTGACTCGCCATTTCATCTGCTCCCTCACTCCAGCCATGGGCTTACCATTGCATTCACCTAGAAACGTTCTCCACTAGCGCAAATCCTCCCTTACCCCTGCTTTGAGGTGCACCCTGTGGTGTGGAGGGATGTGCCAGCCAGGGCCCAGACCAGTTTCATGCCAAAAGTCCTCCCTGCTTCTACAGCCCTGCACGCAAAGTTCAAATGGCCAAGCAGGACCTGGATGTCCTCCACCTGTAATTTCGCTTTGTCCAACATTTTGTCCAACATCTGAATACTATGCTGCTTCTTCTCCGGCAATCTAATTTCCATTCTGACAGAATCCAGTTCGATGCCCAAAAACGTAAGTACCCGCATTTGCCCTACTGTCTTTTCTGGCACCAAAGGAACACCCAGATCCACCATCAAATCCTGAAACAGACCCAAACTCTTCTGGCATTCCTTGGACTGTGGTGCTCCCACCATGAAAAAATAGTCAAGATAATGGGTCATGACCTATTTCCCAGCCCTTTGTGTAGAAATCATCAGTAAAAAGGAAGTGAATGCTTCAAACAATGAGCATGAAGCACAACAACCCATAGATAAAGCCTTGTCCACAAAAAAACTTGTCCACAAACTGTATGCCCAACAAGTTGTAATCCTCAGGGTGAACTGGCAATAAACAGAAAGCTGACTTCACATCGTATTTTGCCATCAACGCGTCTTGTCCCATAGTGTTCACCAGCTGAACCACTGCATCCACTGATGCGTAATGCACCCTACTACACTCCTTTGGAATAAAATCGTTCACTGACAAACCCTCTGGCCGGGACAAATGATGAATCAAATGAAACTCACCAGGATCCTTCTTGGGGCCTACCCCAATTGGGGACACTCTCAAATTATCCAGAGGCCAATCGTGAAACAGCACTTCTATCTTCCTCTCCTATACCTCCATACCAGTTCCTCATGCCCCTTCACCGACTGTAAGTTGTCCGCCCATTGCCGTATCCTGGGACTACCACAACATAAAAGAAAACCAAACAGGAAACCAGGTAATAACAATTCCTTTTCTTAAGCCGATCCCAGCAAACCAAGCCAATAGCACAACCCCTCTACATTAACTAGTGTACTTGTTTTTTCCATATGGACTTCTGACCACCTGTGCCCCATCCACAATACCGGACCGGACCACTGGCTGGCATTTGTTCCCTGCTGCCCGAACGCACCCTCTTAGGGGCCGCACTGGGTAACCATGTGCTTCCCACTGCACTTGGAGCATTGATGGCGATATTTACAGTAGTCCCGCAAACATTGTCCCCTGTTCTGGGACCAGCACGTGCCTCCACTCCCCACCTGCACCCAGCCTGCAGCACCGACCCCCACTGGGGTGGCACGCCCTCGAAAGGGCTTGTAAATGACCGGCCAGCCACTAGCTGTGAAAAGTCGATGGGGCTGGCTGCTCAGGTGTCATAGTCTGTAAAAACAACTAATTATCCAGCTGCCCCCAAACACCATCCTCCTCCTCTGCGAGGCGAGCCCTGAATTCCTCATCGTACCGCACCCAGGCCCAACTTCAAAAAGTGACCTGTGCCTTCCGTACTACGTCTAAATAATAAATAATGCTACACACCTTTCCGGGTATTTCTTACAGTAGACACTTGCATAGATCAGAAAAGCCACAATCCAGTTCTCTATGTTAACTGGGACCCTTGGTCTGTGAGAAAACTCATACTCTTCCTCCTTGGAACCTTCCTTTGCCTGCACTTCCCTAAGTAAGAGCTTGAATATTTCCACATTCTCCCCCTTAGAAATGCATTACTTGGTAGCCAACATTAAATGCGCACCTAATGGTTTTGTGATGCCCATTTAAGGTAGTTTTTTGCGCTTCAGTTCCTTACTTTCTTTTTTCTCTTCTGGACCCATGTCCTCCCCCACTAATAGGGAAGCCACAGAATCCTGCGCTTTGCCACTTACCTCAGTACCTGTCCCCTGATTCTGTATGCACTTACCTTTCAACAAATGAAGGCCAACCCTGCCCTGTACCTGTGTCACAGTCCCCACAGCCTGCACCCCCACCTCTACTCCCCCAGTCACAGTGCATGCCACACCGGATGCCTTACCTGGCCTCAGGGTCGGGGCCCGCACCGAAGCGTCCATCCTGATGCCGATCTTGCCTTCTTCTGGCTGGCCACTGGTTGCGCTGATGCATACGTGGCAGACTGCAAAACAGCAAAACTGCCCCTCATGTTAGCATCACCCCGACCCCGGTGCACCTCCTGAGGCGCCTCCCACCATGCATCCTCACCTCCTTCATCCTCCGCAATCTCTCCTTCCTCCAACTCATTCTCTCCATAATACATCTCCCATTCGAGTTCCTCGCACAAACCCGACACTTCCCCATCTCCAACACCCCCATCACCAAACTGTGCATCTAACAAATCTTGCGAGGGCTCAAAATCCTGTAAGGTGGATGCATGGCCCAATCCTTGGCACTCCAGCGATCTGTCCCACGCTGTCCCAGAGCGTGGGGTGGGGTTGCCAGACTGCACCAGACCTTCCGAGCTGGCCTGATACCACTACTGATGATGACCCTACCTCAAACCCCTGGCTGACACTACACTGGCCCTACACTGCCTGTACCATGACACTCATAGCCTATCATAGCACCACACCCACCTGCCAGGTCCTCCATCCTGAAATTCCTCCGGCCTTAACCCTACCACCGACCGCGCTGCAGGCCCAGGAGACAACAACATTGCACCATTGCCTTGAGATGAACTTCCTCGCAGCTGTCCAACACAAACTTGCATGCTCCCTGTCCCCAGAACCAAATGCTGTCCTTCCCTGCTAACAGAAATAACATTCTCCAGCATGCCTGTGACTCCTGGCATCCCTAATTGGGAAAAACTGTGTATGTTCATCCCCAAACATGCCCTGAGCCTCTATCCCCCCCTGCCTCCCCTTCTTGTGCCACAGTCAGGGCCTGCCTCTGTGGATTAGATAAATCACTGGCCACACCCCCCTGCCACCACATGACTCGGGCCCCCATGCGGCTGAGAGGCGTCACCGCACTCTCAGGCCACTCCCTGTCAGCCGTGCTCGTCGCGCCCGTTGGCGCCACCACTTCTCCTGCAGCCAGCCGCCCTGCATCCCCAGGCAGCCCACCCAGAAAAGGTAATGCCTTTTTAAAGGGGCACGCGCCTCCACACAATGCGTGCCATCTTGCCAAATGGGCCTCAACGGTGCTCACAGCTGCTGCAGCCACAGCACCACGACCACTTCCCTTCCCAGCGAACCCCGGCTGCAAAACAGACATCAAGGCTCCAGGGGCACCCTAACTACATGCCCTAAGACCCCATGAAAACCCCGCCCCAGTGCCCCCAGGCCAATCCTGATGACCCCATAACCTGCCCGAAATTTCAGGGAGGGTAGGGCATTCTGCCCACCCCCTTAAAATCCACATTGTTGTCATGCTTGATCTTTGTCCTCCTCTGCCTTTCTTTCACCTCCCCTTCCATTTTCTCCCGCCACCACACCTCTCCCACCGGCTCTCTGACGGAGGACACCTCCACCCTTCCTCAGCCCCCCCCCCTCTCTCCTCGCTGGCCGCTGTTTTTGCCTTTGCCAGGGATATTTTTTTTTATTACAGCATCAGCAAAGTAAATAACAGCTACTAACCATCTTGAAAGTCTATTTCATGTACTTTGCAAGATGGTGCCACACTGCATGATGGAGCTGCCCTCTTGAAAATATAAACAGTACATTTTCATAAATTCAAGGTAGCGGCCAAGCCTCGTGACATAAAATTGACATGATGGAATGTGGTGGCCATTTTAAAAGCATAAAATGTTTTTTTTATATATATTTTCAAATTGGCCACTACATTGCTTCACACCACGTTGCATCACACAGTATGGTGGCCATCTTTAAAGTGTAAGAGATGCGCTGTCATATTGGCTGGTCTCTACTATTGACTGTGCCAATCCCGTTGCATTTTAAGAGTATCCATCATTGGCAGAACCAGTAGTGGCAACCAGATCCCATTGACAAAGTGAGACTGTTTGGCTTTGCTATTGTTTACTTAAAGGCCAGAATGACTGCTCGTGGAATGGTTTCCAAGAGCACAAGTAATATAAAAACAAATCAATTATTACCTGTGCAATTTTAGCAATTAAAAACAAATTAAGAGTCAGACTTCACCATAGCATGGCATAATTTCACCGCAATGATAAGTAAAGGAGAAGTGACCCAATGACAAGATGGGCAAAAAAACTGGTTTATATGAAATCTTGATGTAGTACCATGATAATATACATTGATTGATGACAGGCACACAAAACCAACTTCCAAACCAGCACCATGGTCAAAGGCATTTTTTTTTTTACTTCTAGAAGATAACAGATGTTTATTGTTACCCAATTCAATGGTACTCATTTATTGACTGTAGAAGGATGAAAGGCTGAGTGGACCCGCGGGGATTTGAAACTGTGACCAAGGTCAAACACAGGCCCCTACAGTGGAGGCATTAGTCCACTAAGTCACCAGACCTAGCTTAAAATAAGCTACAGGAATTGCAAGACAGTCTACAGGAGTTGTAAGCAGCAATGTCCCTGTAGCAGCCACTACCCCTGGATATCTGTGAAGGATACCTCTCACTGAATGATCAGTTACATTCACTGAGGGACTCCATTGTCTTCAATGGATGCGCTCCCTTAAATTCCAAAGCTCTAATTTAATAACGAAACCAGCATTATTGCTACGGTCAGGGCCGGACTGGAAACCCAAAGCAGCAGTGGCAAATTTTGTCAGACCAGCCGCCAGTGCATAGTGAGTGCAGCAAACGAGCTTGACCACTACAAAGAGGCACTTAGGGGTGCTTCCCCTCTTCCCCCCCAAAATAAATTTGGAAAAAATTGTGTATTCTACAAAACATTTGTCATTATATGTTCACTTTTATTAGTTTTTAAAGCACAGTAAATGATGACCATACTGTGCACCAGGATACGACAATCTTTGTATGATTCCCCACACTTTCACCCTCCAACAGGGCCTCTCATCTCCTTATAGCCTCTCTCTCACATGATTTTTATTTATTTTATAGCACCTCTCATACCAGTGTAGGTTGTCAGAGCACTTTACATCACACACACATACAGAGACAATGAATCACACGTGTAAATCAATGTATAGAAAATGTTACATAAGACAAAGGGGACTACAAGGTGTAGGATTCACATGCCGTCCATACTGGCAGGCACTTTTTAAGAGTGCTTGGTCTGGAGAAGCTCAAACTCAGGATTCAGATCATAACACAGTGGTTAGTGTTGACTTTAATAATAAGAATTTATTTCTACCCAAGCAAACCTTTTTAGTAACATCAGGATAATGAAAGACAGGGAAAAACATTACTTTGTAACCTGTACCATGCAGCTTGCATGCAGCTCTTTGATAGCAGTTCATAGCTCACTGTGCTAGATTAAGATTGTAATTTATGAACTGAACAGTAATGAAAGAATGTCTGTGACAAAAGCAGTAACCCACTGTGCTATGTGCATAAAATACTGTTCTTTGAAATGCATGGAACACGTGTTTTTGCAGCAGGCATATTAACCCTCTGCGCTACCTCAGATGAGTCAAAACTGCCACTAGGTAAAACTCCCATCTCTTTCCAGTAGGTACATTAATCAACAGAGTTAACTTGATACTTTTATTGTTGCCCAAAAACTGCTGAATATACAAGGAACTTCGCAGCGCTTGTAAAGCTGCTGCACTGCTACAAAACCGGCCCCCACTAATACAACCGTCCCGTCCCGGGGAAACGACCGATGCCCAGTGTGGCCAGTCCAGCCGTGGCTACAGTTATGATTTCTCACATTTTCATCCACCTGTGCCCACCGTGGGCAGACATCACTTCCACCTTATGTACTCTTACTGTTTAAATATTCGAAGATGACACTGGCACTATGCTTTCATGTGCCCTCACATCGACTGCTTTCATCATGAACTGTGCCCTTTTACTGGCTTCATGAGTACATTTCTTACCCCACAGAGCTCTCTCTTTATTTACTCTGTAATCTGGCCAACCATAATCCTTTAAAGTTTGGCTTCGGCTTCCTTGAATCAAATCTGTGTTAGGGGTGCAGTTTCAAATGCGAAGCAAATTTCCTCCAAAGTTTAAAGATTAACATTTGGTAAAAATATTGTTTTTCTAAACTTTTATCTAAAAATCTAGGCCCCTAATGTTTCACACAATGCAACGCAGCAAGACAAATTGCTGCGCTGTGTTGCATGAAGAGGTGAGGGCTGAACTGTGCCATATTTACAGAGAGATGGGCATCTATCTCCCTGCACTGGTGCACTTGTGACTGCCTAGTGCCAAAGCAGGCATCCATGCTCTCAGGCAAGGCAAGGGTGCCTGCATTGTGGGCAAGGGGGCCTGTGTTGTGGGCAGGATTGTTTGTGTGAAGGAAGGGACACCTTCCTGCACAAAAGCAGTCCTTAGAGGCTTATTCCTCTTTGCAAAGAGGAAGAAACGAGGACAAATGAAGATATTTCTCCTCCTATGCAAACCTCAGGTAGGCGCACCATTTTGGCGCAAACTCAGGTTTACAGACTTTAGTAAATCTGAGTTTGCTGCAAAATCCATGGATTGTTGAACAGGAATGCCCATGCTCCACTCATTGAATGCTTGCCTGCCACAATGATATATAAAACAAAAAAACAACGTCTCAACTGGTATATCATATATGAGGGTGAAAAGGTTGTTATTTACATATAGAAGCACTACAATACAAGTGATTAAAAAACAACGTGAAGCGGCGAAGAAAACAATGTGATACAATAACAAAGGTCAAACAGAAGTATTTACAAATAGAGATACAATTTCTTTGCTTGTAAATGACCCTATTGCATGCCGCGAATAACGTTGAGAAGTCGACGGCGTTTCGACCTAGTCAGATTAAGGTCATCATCAGGACGATGGTTACTCAATACTATCACATTGTTTTCTTCGCCGCTTCACGTTGTTTTTTAATCACTTGTGTCACTGCGCCGTTGATTCACTTTAAACACTTTCAGTGCACAATTGGTTGCTATGGTTACTGCAATTTAGTTGTATTGTAGTGCTTCTATATGTAAATAACAACCTTTTCACCCTCATTTGGTCTCCCTTGTTCCCTTTTTCCCTGTGCTATGTGATTGACACAAATTTTTGATTAGTCCCCCCTATATGATATACCAGTTGAGACGTTGTTTTTTTGTTTAATACTTACCCGGTCTCAGTTGGGTTAACGGGTTTACTTCTGTTTTTGGTTACCAACAATGATATATAAGGCGCTTCCTTGTTACTTTTTTTACTAAGTTATTCAACGCCACCTAAATCGGGCTTTGCACGGCTTAGTAAATCCTGAAATACATTTTGTGTCGGGCTGAATCAAAAAAATGACCCAACCCCGATGCAAAATGTTAGTAAACCTGGGACCTGGGTTGCAATGAAGAAATATGCTGCTGATACTGTACAATCTGGCACCGAAATATATCTGTTTTGCCATGGCTTAATACAAGTACTTTCTTCCAACATACCAAATGCCACCTCAAGCTGTGCACTGCATGGCAATTCATACGCATTTCAGCAATAGGGCACATCAATGTATTATTACCTATGACAACCTCACCACTTATGTTTGGGGCCCTAACATACCCTCTCACCTTAGTCATCCTGGTGGGCCTTTTACTCAAGACCTTAACCTAACAAGCAAACACACTGATCAATTTCTCAACAGTGACTGTAATCCACTACAGCGATGCAGTCCCTTTGCTCATGTAGTTGTTTTCATATAATGTGTGGCTTTTGTATACTTTATACTGTGAATTGAGCCGCCTGTAGGTGACTGGGTGAGTTCTGGTTGTGGGTGTTTGTTCATGTTTTGGCACGATTGAGAGCTATGGAGCTGAGGCTGAAGGCAGTGCAGGTTTCTGCCAGTGTCTGTCAGTAAGTCATACAGATGTTATGGCATGATTGAGATCTATGGAGCTGAGGCTGAAGGCAGTGCAGGTTTCTGCCAGTGTCTGTCAGTAAGTCATACAGATGTTATGGCACGATTGAGAGCTTTGGAGCTGAGGCTGAAGGCAGTGCAGGTTTCTGCCAGTGCCTGTCAGTAAGTCATACAGATGTTATGGCACGATTGAGAGCTATGGAGCTGAGGCTGAAGGCAGTGCAGGTTTCTGCCAGTGCCTGTCAGTGAGTCATACAGATGTTATGGCACGATTGAGAGCTATGGAGCTGAGGCTGAAGGCAGTGCAGGTTTCTGCCAGTGCCTGTCAGTGAGTCATACAGATGTTAAGACTACATGCTCATCCAATCCTTAGCCGCACTGAAGATCACACAATGCGATGCTCATATATGTGGCAATTGTAATTATGATTCTACATGACAGTGTGTGAAGAAGGTACACAGCTGGTGAAATACGGAGAACAGCAAAGGAAGAGAAAATGCTGTGTTTACAAGTGAGGAGAGAGAGAGCGAGAGAGAGAGAGCGAGAGAGAGAGTGGTGAAGTGTGCACCTGTCTAACAGAGAGATTTTAGATGAAAGTGATGTGAGAGGGAGAAAGGGAATGATCGAGACACTCTGAAGACCACTTACTCTTCCACAAATATTAGCAATGTTTGTTTCACAGTCTCATGTTTTCAGAATAAAAACATGTTCAATTCTAATGATTCATAACAATGTCATTGTTGTTACTCATCTATCTAATACTGCCAGCGAGGACTGGTAAAGCAAATAAGTCTGGCGTGGTTTAGGCTTATGTTTGTTGTTTTAAGTCTCATCTTTAATTACGAAGGCCACACCTCTTTGAAAGGATTCCTAGTTATGCTTCTCTGGCCACGCCGCTTTTTAATAAATCCCATAACTTTTTCATTCCACTTAAAGCACTGAATTAAAAAAAAAATGTTATCGAACCTCTTCAGCTTTGTGCAATATGCACTAAGTCTGTGTGGTTATCATAAATTGCCACCGCATACCTAACCATCTCATCACTATTATGCGGCAAACCCAGTGGTATCGACTTCATGAACATGCATTAAGGTGTACATGCCATTTGGTAATCCTAGGTGGAGCACACTCTTTTATGTGGTGACATAAGTTGTGTCCAGGTGCTACCGCATAACTGGTGAGATCTCCCCTAAAATGTTACTTAGACTGGACACTTTAGAGCTAGATAAAGGCTTTTGGCATTTATGAGCGTACAGCTGGGCTTTATTGGCCTACATCACCTCTGTGCAAAACCCCCATATGATGTGCTTTTTATACAGTATGAACTCTGATATTGAATTTAAGCAATAGGAATACGCCACGACCCTTTTCTAAACGATTTACATGCGACATACAAGCTTTCATGGCATGGACATATATTTTACATTATTCCCAATGCAACCATGCAGAGATTAATTCTGTATCACAGGTCATCACCCAATTGTATTGGTTTAAATAAGTGTCCTCATACATTCAACAAGTGACACTTTGCTCCAGTGAATTCGCTTTATTAACATCATGCAATATTTAAATCATTTGAGAGATAAATTACCAAAATTGATTACTTTTATTAAAATATATTTGCACTATTGAATGAAACTTGTATTATTTTCTAAATCTGAATATTAATATACTTTTTGGATTTTAGGAACTATAATTACATTGACAGTACCTATGCAGATGCTATTAATGCAAACAGAGTGGGTTCACACATTGGTATCATAGCTACCTTTGCACCTGTGCAGCTCTGTGAATGACATGCTTTTCCAAAGAGTTCACTAATTCATTGAGGAGTGTCCCCTTCTTTGGCAACAGGTTGTAAATCCTTGTTTTCCATTACTTTCTCAATCTCCTGTTCAATTTCTGACCGCTTCTTTGGCTCGGGGCTTTCTTCTGACCAGTTGCCGACCCTCCTTACCCCCTTTGCGACTCTTGGGGCGTTGCTGCACGGGTTATGGTCATAGATGACCAGCTTCAGCGCGGACAGGCGCCTGAGACTCGGAAAGACCCTGATGCCATTTCTGTCCAGGTCAATCACCTCAAGGAAGGGCATCTCCAGCAGGACTCGCGGAAAGTCGCTCAAGAGGATCCCGGACAGCCATAGGGTGCGGAGCTCCTTCAGCTCTTTGAGCTCCTTGGGGAGCTGGCGGATGGGGTTGGCTCCGGCGTGGAATGTCTTAAGGTGCTTCAGCTGGCAGATGACGTCAGGCAACTCCGTGAAGTAGTTGTATTCAATCCACAAGGTATGCAGGTTGTCAAGACGACTCAATTCTGATGGAAGGTCGCGAAGTCTATTGTTGCCGAGATAAAGGATACAAAGCTGGCTCAGGCGGCACACCACCAAAGGCAGCGCTTTGAAGTTGTTGAAATCCAGGGCTAGAATTTGCAGCTTCTGCAGAAGTTCTAGCTCAGGTGGAAGAGAATTCAAGTTATTGTCGCTGAGGTAGAGCTTGAGGAGTTCTGTGAAAGAGCAAACCTGGAGTGGGAACCTCCTCAACTGGTTGCAACTCAGATCCACCATTTTGTCGATTGGCATTTCTTCAAGTTCTCCAGTGAGGAATTCCTGGCACTTCTTCGATGGTATGAAGGCAATAATGCCCTTAATCGTGTTGCCCATCTCCACCTGTCGGGGTTCCTTTCTACATTTTAGGGAGCATCCGCGCCGCACAGCTCGTAGATCCTCTTGGGTCTACGCATTGAGGGCTGTGCTGGCGGTGGCATCTCCTCCGGGCCATAGTGATGCAGAGTTTACATGGCAACTATCACTGACCTCAAGGGCAGTGCAATGCTCCTGATAACAGCAAGGGTGTTGGGTGATGTGGCGCTCGGACACACAAGGGACGGGAGGTTGTATTTCCTTCCAAACTGCTTCAAATCTGAGCTCTTAACTCCAGCTACAACCGCCCTGACCGCCTTCTCTTGAAAAACTTCTATTTTTAAATGAAAGACATAAGTATGCGAGGCCCTTTGCGTTGCAACATGTGTTGTTCATGCATCCTCTCTTGATTGGTTGGAGCAGGCTTTCCAAAGACTGCATTTTTAAACGTGGATTAAAGTTAACTAAACATCTTAACTTTTGAAGTGTTACTCAGAGACGCCATATGCAATCTGATGCTGTTTAAAATACCAGAAAGGGTTTAAAAATAGCTCTCAACACTAATGGTCATTTTATTGAGTGATTTCGAAGTGTGCCAAATCATGCACTTATCCACGCTGCAGCAAGCTATGTGGCCTATAGGAAATGCCAAACTCAACCCCCACAAAAGTAAACAAACAACGTTGTTGGCTGCTGGCACTCTTCTGCAGCTGCAGACGCTGGAGGCCTGGGTCTTTTCAGCCACCTCAAACCTCACTATCCAACACATTCCATGGATTCTAAATTTAACCCATGGAACCGGCTGCCAAGGTCACGGCTCACTCTTTCTTATTAGTGTGATGTGTCATTCAGTGCGACTTCCTGTGAGCAGCAGCCGAAATGTTTTACCTCCCCTTTTTGTTCAAGAGTAAAATCTGAAAGCCGATAAAAAGGACGGGCCACTTGACTGCACAGCGCTTAACTTATCTTGTCTCCAGCTCTACCCTTACTTAACTGCTGCTGTTTCTATCAGTCACCTGCGCTGATAGCAGTTACAGGAAGGTCACACCACCTGCAAGGACCTGGGTGCAGCCCACTATTGAAACTCGGAAGTAATCTTAACTTGTTGTATATAGCACTTGAAATTTAGCAATAATAATCATTGAATCCTCGTGGCCCGCTGCTTGATGGGGACTGTCACTGGTCACGCCCAGTGGTGCAGCCTCACATCACCAGGTACCAGTCCCAGAGGCTGGGATGCAATGGCCGACCGTGAATGCACTTGATTCTGCTAATGGCCTCTCATCACCAGGTACCAGTCCCAGAGGCTGGGATGCAATGGCCGACCGTGAATGCACTTGATTCTGCTAATGGCCTCTCATCACCAGGTACCAGTCCCAGAGGCTGGGATGCAATGGCCGGCCATGAATGCACTTGATTCTGCTAATGGCCTCACATCACCAGGTACCAGTCCCAGAGGCTGGGATGCAATGGCCGGCCATGAATGCACTTGATTCTGCTAATGGCCTCACATCACCAGGTACCAGTCCCAGAGGCTGGGATGCAATGGCCGACCGTGAATGCACTTGATTCTGCTAATGGCCTCTCATCACCAGGTACCAGTCCCAGAGGCTGGGATGCAATGGCCGGCCATGAATGCACTTGATTCTGCTAATGGCCTCTCATCACCAGGTACCAGTCCCAGAGGCTGGGATGCAATGGCCGACCATGAATGCACTTGGTTCTGCTAATGGCCAGTCCTCTCCTGGGCAGGTACACGCATTGTTGTATGTTATATTGTTCCTGCACTTCACGCCACTCCTCTTGACCACAAAGCACTATCCTGGTATTAGTGTAAGTGTCTGCCCAGCTTGTGATTGGTTCAGAGAGCGTGTCATAGTGTGACGCATGTAGAAAGAATTTGGTTTTGTGCGCGAGGTTCATAGGAGTGTTCGGGTTGTGTTGCTGCGGGTGTGTTTGTGTTGTGGTGATGATCTTCAATGGAAGGCAGAGTCAAGTGTTTGGGAACAGCAACGTTTTTGCAATTCTTTTGAACTTCAATTGGTTGTGATATGTTCTTATTCTTACTGGAAGAAGGTTCCAGAGGCTGGCCATCTCTATCCCAAAACAATGTGTAGGAACTGTGGGGCTTTTTGGTCCTGAGGATGGTCAGAGGCAGGCACAGGCTGCATCGGATGGTCCTTCTTGGGTGGTGGATGAGGAGGCTGTGTTGTGGGATTGTCAGGCCTGCGCCATGGATGGTCCAATGGATGGTCAATGGAGAAGCAGAGGGCACTGAAGAGCATACACCTTGGCACTGGCAGGGAACCATTGCAAACTTCACACAGTAACTAGTAATTCATGCTTTTCTAAAACTTTTCCTACTTTTGATGTGATGGCCCTTGACTCCAGGAAACCAAGCCATTTTCTTTTTACAATAAACACTATACTAGTATCCCCAATAAATCTGTGCAGTCAATGGAGGAGAACTTGAAATACATAATCATGGCCGCTGCACTGGAGAGAGAGTATGAAAAGCCAACTGTCCATGTGCGGAATAGCAACTAACATCGTAGACGGCCCTTCTGAACAGACCAGGGGCAACAAACACCCATGCGCAACCCCACCAGCTGTAAAAGGTGCGCTTTCTATACCTTGTCTAATACATGAAGGGCTTTTTCAAAACCAGCGCCACCTCCTTTCCTACAATAGGTACATAGTTGGATTCTTGACTATCAGGCCTTGGGGCTTTTGCTGTGAAGGGTTTCCAACGTGTATTAATTACTGCATTCAGAGATGTGGACTCGAAGGAAGGGAGTCCTTGTGGAGGAAGTGTTAATAACAAGTTATACTGAGGCAATATAATTTATTGATATTACATATATGGTCTAGCTCCAAGAAGCAGCATAGTGCTCGAAAGAAAATATTTTATTGCAAGAGGCGCAACTCGTCATGAAGTGCTGTTCAGTGAACAATAAAGTGTCTACTTGGTTCGGGATTACACAACCTATTCTCTGATATGGGGGAGAGGCGTGAATATGCAATTAGGGCAGTGCTAGACAGCAGGTAGTAGTTATCATTTCACAGGTTTACATCACACTTTCCCCAGAATAGGAATATTTTTTTTTCAAGTGGCAGAGCCGGGATTAACTGACTTTTAATGTGGGTTGGGAGGGGGAAAGGTAGATTGGGTTTGGGTGGAGTTAAAATTGGCTATGGACCATCCCTTTAACTATTTTAATTCCTGGCGAGTGTCGTGCGAAGATTAAAAATAAAAACGAACCAACCAGGCATGGCAATGAGACCTTGGTTTCACGGGATGGTTGACCTGTTTCATGCCTAGTCGCCCAGAGGGCCAAATGCATTTCTTCAGGACAGAGAAAACCCTAATCTACTAGGTTAGGTCTTTAAATTAAAAGATTATTCATATACCATCAGACACATATGCTCTAGTTATAGCAGATAAAGTGGGTGGGATTAGGGACATTAAAACTTTATTTATACCACCATGACTAATTCGGTCTGTATATGAGGCCCCTTAGGGAACACTCGGAGCTGCTAGTCCTCAACCAATTTGGTGCGGTGGGGGCGTGGCAGATATCCTACCCTGCTTCTGAGGTTGGTATACTCTACCCTGCTTCTGAGGTTGGTATACTCTACCCTCGTTCCGAGGTTGGTATTTGTAGGGACCTGCCGACAACCGCAGACAGTTAATTTAGCTCCCTTTTTATTTACGAGCAGTTTCCATCCCGAGGCTGCTGCACCTGAGTAACCCTTTTCTGTGCAAAACAATATCAAAGGCATTAATAAATATATTTCCCTCATATGCCATAGCCTTTCATCTATTCCCTGCTCATCCAATAAAAATGCAATGAGATCAATATGGCATGACCTCGGATGGGTGATACATCAGTTACACTGCTAAGCGTACTTAGCCCTCTGATTTCACAAGTTTAAATAACCTCTTCCTCCATTCAGACAATAGCAGGAATTCACAAACGTACTTTATTTTTTGAGTACGTTCCCTGGCCTTTGAAGTCTACCTGAGCTTCGTGAGGTTGCGACGACAGTTTGAGGCATATTTACAAGAGCATTGTTCCAGCAGGAGCGTCACTTTTTCCGACGCACCAATGGCTCAATGCCCTGCTCCATATTTACAAGGTGGCGCTAAGCCACTTTGCGTGGCCTAACGCGACCTTGTAAATATGGGTCTCCTCGCTGCAGTTTTCTGTGGTAAAGGGGCGTGCAATGGGAGTTGCTGTGGGTGTACCCACGCAACACCCATTGCTTTTTGACACTGCCCCAGATTTACAAGGATCTGTAAATCTGAGGCAGCGCTAAAAGCTAATGCCTTTGAAAAGGAGTCATTAGAGTGGCGCAACGGGAAGAAACACTTTTATTTCTCCTTGTTTTTTTGATCTTTCTATATGTGCTGCATTCTGCAGCACACATAAAAGGAGCAAAACGTCATTAATGATTGTTTTTGTGCAGTAAGGTCTCCCTTGCTGCACAAACACAATCATCCCTGCAACACAGGCACCCTTGCACCATGGTGCAAGGGTGCTTGCGATGGCGCTAGGCTTCTTTTTTAGCGCCGGTGCTAGGGAAAACACAGGGGTGTACTGCACATTCCTGCGTTCTTTAAATGATGCAGTGCGGCGCTGCTAAATTTCTTGCAAAAAGAACAATTGATGGACGGAATGCTGAACAATGTTAAACATTGACCTCCAGTACAGGGATCTGGGTCTAATTCAGGGCCGGACTGGCCGTAGCGGGCACCGGGCCTTTCCCCGTTGGGCAGCCATGGTGGGGGCAAGTTTTGGGCGCCTGGGGGCCGGTTTTGTTACCGAGGGCCAGCAATATCGGCCCGCTGTAACAAAATCGGCCGAGACCGGCCCTATCAAACAGCTCAGCCGCACACACCCCTGCCCACCAGGGGGGCCGGCCGAGCAGTTTGCCAGGGCCGATTTCAGTTCCCAGTCCGGCCCTGGTCTAATTCCATCGTTATTTTGCTCACCATGCCATTCCAGTTTGGACCCAGCCATATTCAAATCAGTCCTGACCCTGCACCCCATGGGAACAGTCCATCCCGAACTGCCAGGTTCGCCCTGGACCTGAAACAAGCATCATAGGACCGGATTCCGGGTATCACCCCTCATCAGCCAGGCTAGCTTGACTCCAGTGGCATGATGAGCACGGGACCCAAGTCTGGGCATACCCATCCCATTTAGGGCAGCAAATGCAAAAAGAACAATGGACGGAATGCTGAACAATGTCAAAACTCACCCCAGAACAGAGATCTAGGCTTAAATCCATCATTTTTTTGCTCACCATGCCATTATAGTTTGGACCCAGCCATATGCAAATCAGTCTTGACCCTGCTCCCCATGGGACCAGATCAGCCGGAACTGCTAGGCCAGGTCCGCCCTGGACCGGAAACAAGCATCTTAGGACTAATTTTGGGGTATCACCCCTCATCAGCCAGGCTAGCTTGACTCCAGTTGCATGCTTCTTTTTGGTCCAGGGAGGACCTGGCTGGGCAGTTCGGGCTGGACTGCTCCCATTAGGAGTGGGGTCTAGACTGATTGGTATATGCCTGAGTCTAAACTGGGGTGGCATGGTGAGCAATAGAACAATGGATCTAACTCAGATCTCTTTACTGAGGGTAAATGTTTGATTTGTTCCACATTCCGTCCATCATTGGGAATCTTTTGCTTTCTCGCGCTAAATTAGTTGTAAATATGACCCCTAGTGTACACGGACGTCAAGTCACCAAAATGCTACGGGTAGCAGAAGTGACATCATATGCCCTTTGACCCCCAATTGATACCACAGGAAGTGACTTCATAAGACATTTGACCCTGGTGACATCAGAGACAGTGATGTCATGTGATCGTTGCCCTGATGGCATTACTGTAGTTGCTTTCAATGAAGATAAAAAACCTACAATATTTGATAATTACCTAGCATTCGTCAACCATATGCACCTCATTTGTTAATGTCCAGATATCCCCATCTCATTTACATACACGTAGGGTAGCACCCTTTCTTATGTGGGTTCAAACCTATTTACACCTATCCTCTTCTCACCTATATGAATTATTTACAGCCACACTTACCTGTTCAGTCCCCTTACCTCTTTATATCTAGACTCCACTCATTTTGAACACTCTGCTACCTCTTAACTCTACACATAACTCGCACACGTGTTCCTAGTAAGGTTACAGTCACTATTCTTTACACACACAAGAAGCACATTCCTGACACGACACTTGTAACACACCAAAAAAGATCACTAACACAAGCACAGCCATGCACACATTCTTAAAACACACACTCAAATGTCATACCTTATACAGACAACTAGACATAATGCTTTAGACACACCTTTTGAAGACTCACAGCAGGGCATACTTTCCCAACAAGCAAGCGTTGGTTGCACACTCAGAACAGCAAAATATATATTCCTAATACAATAAGAGGCATATAAAAACAGACACAGATCTAATTTACATATGTTCTTAGCACACACCCAGAGTCATAAACACGTTCCAACCTACACACATTAACTACACTGTCAATATGAGACATTTCTTTCATACTGACCCTAACACCTATAGAAGGAAAGTCAGACATATTCTTTCTGTTGATTTCTACCATTTTCAACACCCGCACACACATATTTTCTCTATAAGCTTTCAAGTTCCCCCATTGCATGAGTGAATAGTTCCTTTTTCAAGATTTTTTAACTTTTTTTAAATTTTCATCTTGTCAATTTTAGTCATAGATTTCTAACAAGAGAAATAGGATGTGTACTAGAAAACCAAGAATAAATCCTGCACTCTAGCTGACACCCAACCCCCTTGTACAGCCATACAGTTAAACCTCTATGCATGTCAGACACACATATTGGCATTTATACTACACTAACACATTACTTACAAATACAACCAAACTTGTCACCTTCACTCACTGGCAGATGCATATAACACACACACACACACAACCACACAGTAAGACATATAAACAGAAATGAATTAGTTATATCAGGACATTAGCCAAGAGCATAGATTTTGTGGGGAATGGCTCATGAGTAATGGTTGTAGTATGAAAGTAGAGTCTAGAGGTCTATCTACCGCCAGGAAATCCAGGAAACATTGTGCAATATAGTGACATTTTCAAGAACAGCATGCATTTTTTATGATGAGTGTATTCTTCTTTGAGGAATAATCAGATATATGTGTGACAAATTGTGTTTTTAAAAGCATATTGGGCCAGTATCATTGGCAAAGCTTACAACTTTATAGGGAGGTTTTGCACAAAAGCGTGTGAACATTAGTAAATCAATTTACAGATATTAATGTGAGGCACAATTAAACAGTTTCATTGGTCAAAATAGGCTAACATTCAACTTCACAGAAAACTTGGTGAGGGCTCCAACTTGATTTATTAGCAGAAGCTGATGAAAATTGTGCATTTCTAAATACACTAGATAAATTCCATTTGTCAAGTCTTCCTGAGTTTTATCATGACTCTCTCAGGCTCTGGTCATGCGTTGCTTGTGTTCAGGTTCAGGGGGTACCTGGCTTGGCAGTTTTGGCTGAACTGTTCCCATGAAGAGCAGGGTCAAAACTGATTTGCATATGGCTGGGTCTAAACTGAGGTGGCATGGTGAGCAAAAGAACCATGGGATGGCGTGCTACCACAAACTATTGCCAGTGGTTGAACTTATTGCAATCAGCCTCCCATCACCTTTTGTGTGTTCCAAGTTTAATTTAAACAGATGAATTAAAATTAAACAGAGAGTACACTCCTGGACCTGTGGATACTACCGAAGAAGGATGCCTTGCTACCCTGCAGCTTGAGGCCTGCCTTGCTTGCTGAGAAGTAAGACTGGACCTGCACCCTTCATCCCGGGCTGATGTAACTCCAAGGGTCAGCTGATTGACCTCCTGTTCTGATCGGGAACATAACAAGCTCCGGTGAATCAGACTCTTTGTGCTACAGCAACTGCCAGCGACGACCGGCAATGCAAGATCTGCACTTCACAATACAGCATTGACAGCTAGCGGTGATTGCTAAAGTGAATCTCCAGCAACGACCATCTGCGATGCCCAACAGGATCTTAAGGCTCAGCAACGACCACCCAAAATGCCCGGCCTGCCCTTCATGCTACAGTGATGAACCTTACCTCTCTTAACCTCTATCCACCCCAAAACACTGAGGGGCATATTATCAAGAACGGCGTTAAAATTATCGCCGCTTTAGCGGCAGAAAACTGCCGCTAAAGCGGCGATAATGGGCTTGATAATATGCCCTTGAGAATTCCAATAGAAGCCCATGTTGACACCAGAACATGGGCTTCTATTGGAATTCTCAAGGGCATATTATCAAGCCCATTATCGCCGCTTTAGCGGCAGTTTTCTGCCGCTAAACCGGCGATAATTTTAATGTTGTTTCTTGATAATATGCCCCTAAATTTAGTCTTGCCTCTGTTTGCCTGTACTCACCTATAAACCCTAAAAGCACCCTTAACTCCCTTACTTCTACCCAACCCTAGACAATAAATTCACCCTTACCTCACTTTACCTCTTCCCATCCCTAAACCCTAAAATCACCCTTACTCTCCTTAACCTCTAACTGAGTTCTTAACCTTTCCCCTTTCGATTTTAATGTTTAGTTCAGGTGATTCAAATAGCTTTAGGTTTCTGTTGTCCCATCAGAAGCTAGTCACTGCTGCACTGAATTTGAGAATTCTGAAACTCGGGTAGTACAAAACTATTAAGCATATTTACAAGCCGCTATCGCCATCACAACGTCACTTCCAGCTCACGGTGACTGAGGACGACGACGAAGACAACTGATTGGTAGTGTCGAACATTAGAGGAGTCAACGCCACAAGAAGGCCGCCTCCACTATGCCAGATATGGATAGGAGACAACTGCATTCAAACGCTCATCGACACAGGGGCGTCCGTGAACATACTGGACGCGGCGCAATATGATGGACTACGAGCTAAACCTCGGTTGGTGCCCACCACGGCTAAAATACTCACCTATGGGGGACACACACCAATTCCGCTTCAAGGAGTTATTGACGTAGAGGTGAAGCATCGGGACAGATTAACGCCTACGAGATTCTACATCACCTGCGATAAGGCTGGGTCATTGCTGAGTTGACATACAGCAGAAGATCTAGGGCTCGTAATGTTTGCAAGACACATACATCAGTCGCAGGCAGAGGTGATGCTAGCGGAGTTCCCCGAGCTATTCCAGGGACTGGGATGTCTGAAGGGAGTGGAGGTTCAGCTTCACATTGACGATACCATCAAGCCAGTAGCCCTCCGACATCGCCGAGTGCCATTTCATCTTCGTCCATTGGTGGAGGCCGAACTGGAGCGCCTGGACCACCAGCACACCCGTGAACTCGTAATAGGTGTTATTTATCGCACGTAACCCGTGGTGAGGTTATTTATCAGGGGTGATAAATAACACTTTAAATCGTAATCATGCCCTGTGTAGTAAAGGTCGTTTCCCTTTTAGCTTCAATGTCCAGCACAGCTCCAAAGGCACCGCGCCCAAACACACCTACTCAACAGAAAATAAGAACTGTTTGGCAAATGCTTGAGCCACGGTGATTACATTTCAACCGTTTTTGTACTTCACAGGTGCCAAGAAGAGGATTAGCACTACACACATGAGACCAACCTCCCTTAGAAGCGGTCTGGCTGACCTGCTGGCACTCGTTGTCTCTACACAAGACAACAAACAGTCCTGGCGTGTTTCATCCTCTCTAGGCCTCGTCGGAGAGGTGTGCCTCGAGGCTCCTATTCTGGGCTCACACCGCTTCACTGAGGCAGACACACAGGGACCTAAAAAACCCTGATGAACATGTTTGCGCTCCCACTTTAAACCACTGACAGTACCTCGGCCAATATTTTCCTTCATTTAGTTTATAATTGTCATTAGCAAGACTGGCTCTTTATAGAATTTTTTAAGAAATAGGAAAACATTTATGGAACAATTGATAGCCGGGAGCGCTATTTGCTATAAGTTATTATGATTATTACTATTTTTGCTGCAGTCAGACACACAGCAATCACCATAAATTATTACTGGGCAAATTAGACAGCTCTGCAAAACGCCAAGAACCCGGGGTGACAACCAGCTCCACCCACCCCTGTGCCAAAAAGATGAAACTGTCCACAGAGGCGCTCCATGCCGCATTGTCTTGGCCCACCAGCAGAAGATCGCCAAAACTATCTTTGTCAGCCTCACAAAAATAAGTCTGAAAGTGGCATTTTGGGTCAAATATAGTCACCCCATAGAATACCTTCAAAATATCTTTGATCGTTTGAACTGCAGAAACTGTGAGCGCATAATAAATCCAATGGTATCTGTTTATCAATAGTTTATGGGATTTCCCGCACATAGGAGGATAGATTGCAAACCTGCATGAGATTGTAAGTATCTTAAACACAGGGTTGGGCTGGCCTACAGGGCAATCGGGCAGTCCCTGATGGGCTGGTCTGACATTCCAGTGTGGGAGATGTTTTTTGGTTATTTGTTGGACTTTTTTTAGTCTGATGGGCCGGTTTTTACCGCTGGTTTCCCTGATATTGCCACAAATGCACTCTCCCCTATCGTGCAAAACACCTATACAGAAGGGGAGATTTACTAAGATTTTATGCTGTGTGTGACGCAAATCGACGCAAAATCTTTTTTTCCGATTTGCTTTCCAGATCTAAACTTGTTTATCATTGGAAATAACGTGAAAAGTAACACGATGCTGCTTTTCATTGCTTAGCACCATGGGGGCATACCATGGGTGGTGCATGGGCATTTCCATGCAACCACCCAAGTTTTCTGACTCTAAGCCCTATTTACTAAATAAAGTAACTTTGTATTTCATGTATTACGTTTTTTTAAATCTGCCATTAGGCTCAGGGCGAGTTGTGATTAACTGGCCTGTTTCTCATCACCATTTCTGGTTTCATGCACTCGATCAGCCAACAGTTTGCTGATTCATTCAATGGTTTTAACACACCACGTAATGTGTTTTAACCTATTACTTTTAGTGGATGTGATATGTTGTTCCAGGTGTCCGGGACTTCAGTTGCAATATGTACATACAAGATGAATTGTCAATTTGTTTACACCTGGTTCGCCCTTGTGATTGTATATAGTGTACTATACCATAGTCTATTTTGTTTTTATTGTGCTTTTATGGTTTTATTAAACATGAAACCGAATAAAGATATTTTGAATTGAATTGAATACTAAATAAAGTAGACCGGATTTAGTGTCAGAAAACTGCGCCCTTTTGAAGTGGGTGCAACGAAGGAGAAATGCTTCAATTTCTCTTTCTTTTTCTGACTTTGTGTGTGTACTGCACTTTACAGCACACATCCAAAGAGGGAAAAGGGTTAAAGTCAGTCTATGCTTGGTATTTTGTACCGGCAGGCTATCCTTCAAGTACAAAACCTATGCTAGACTCATGGAGACACCCTTGCACTATAGCGCAAAGGTATCTAGGTGGTGCGCGAGAGCTGATTTCAGCACTAGGGAAAGGAGAGGAGAGAGCCATATTTCTGTAAATATGCCGCTCTCCTCCTCTCTCATTTTCACGCAGCGCAGCATTTGTGGCTGCTGCCCTGCGTTGCGTGAGTAAGTGGTAAATCTGGCCCAGAGTGTTTTTACAAGTTTGAATCTGCCCCGATTTTCAAACGAGGGGCACTTTTTTAGCTATTTGTTCCACTAATTAGTGCCACTTTAATTGTGGTGTCCAGACCTATTTTCTGTCTTAGGGGCATACTCACAATATTTTGTGTAGGGCAGCGCCGCAAGTCTACTAGCTGCGCTGCCCTACGTCAAAAGAAAAGGGCAGGTATTCGCTATATTTACAGGATACGGCACATTCCTGTCCTTTCTGCCAGCGCCAGTCCACAAACTGCAGCCGAGCGCCAATGCAGGCACCAGGGTGTCTATGTTGTTGGCATGATTGTTTTTGTGCAGGAAGGCACACCTTCCTGCACAAAAACAGTAAAAGGAGGCGTTTTCCTCTTTCTATGTGTGCTGCAGGATGCAGCACATGTGGAAAGAGGAAAAAACTAAGAGAAATGTAACCATTTCTCCTTGTTATGCCTGCTCTGGAAAGGTATTCGTTTTGGTGCTGCCCCAAATTTACGCAATGTTGTAAATCTGGGGCAGTGTCAAAAACTCTGGGTGTTATGAGGCAACACCCACAGCAATACCCATGGAACACCCCTTCCACGCAGAGTAAGGCATTGCCTTACTTCATATTTACAAGGACATGAAAAGCCACACAGGGTGGCTTTGCGTGGCCTTGTAAATATGGGTCGGCATACTGCGCTTCCGGAATGCCACAAAAGTGACGCTGCGGTGGTGTAATAGTGCTGCATGGGCATTGTAAATATGCCCCCTAGTTTGCCCCCGCTTATGTACTGTATAGTTGTCTTTTTCATATATGATGAAAATATTTGGAATGTTGACATAAATTTGCAGTCTACTGAAGTCTGTATTTGCATACAACACCGATGGACGTCAATTCACCAAAATGCCAGTGGTAGCAAAAGTGATATCACACACCCTATGACCCTGAACGACAACAAAATGTTGCCCTTGCCTCAACCCTTTCCCTCTCTGGATACAATTTACATGCTGAAGGACTAATGGCGAAGAGCCCTGCTCATTTCCTGTTCCTATTACTACGTTCATGATCTTTTGAAGCCAGATTCGCAAGAGCAGTGTCAGGTTTACCAAAGGCAGCACCCTTGGAGACCCCTAAATGACATCTGTGTGAACATGACATTGATTTGGGACTATGCATTATTGTTTTGTTTTCATCTAATGTAGGATATTTTTTAGTTCACAGTTAGCCCTATAGGCCAGTTGAGTGCTCAGTACTGCAAGAGAGTTCTTATTAGTAGCAAGAGAATGTTTCATCGAGTGCAATTGTCATAACAGTCAAAGTATGATGGTGATAGACAATCATTTATTGTGAAAAGAGGCAACATACAATGTAACAGTAAAATGAAAACCTGACTGTGTGAGGCATATGCACATAGTGAGAAAAGGCATTGTACCTTACCAGCGGATGCACATCTTTACAAGGCATGCCATCACTGCGCATGCCTTTACCTCTCATGTGATATCACGCATTTACAAAGCGTGGCAATCCATCTTGGATCTTTGCCATGCATGTTTGTGTATGTGTATATATATATATATATATATATATATACATAAATATATATTATATATATACATGTGTGTATATATATATATATATATATATATATATATATTACAAAAAGAGTTGCCTCTAGGTGGGACGTCACATGGTCTGCCACTGAAGAGGGCGTTGGCCCGAAACGCGTCTGGCAGGTAACCAGAAAAGGACTTTGTTCATGGCGTGTGCCCTTGCTTTGGCGTAATTTCCACCTGGGAGTGCATCCCACCTAGAGGCAACTCTTTTTGTATTTTGTACAGCGGCCTGCCTGGTCGCAGGATTGCACCACCGCGAAACACTTGCAGGTCCGCGGCTGCTTTATTGGGGCAGCTAACTGTGGAACAGGAGGTGCCTGTTATATGCAGGGGTGCCGGCGCGAACATCGGCAATCCTTTTAAAGACATTTTTGAATGTGAGTGCCGGCGGTGACCCACTTGGGTTTTACTGAACCACCAGTCCCAGGAAGCATTGCTTCAGGTGGTTCACCTGAGCATAATTATTATGGGGATTTACTGGTGGTTGCCGCATGCCGGCACGTCACATGGTCTGCCACTGAAGCGGGCGTTGGCCCGAAACACGTCTGGCAGGTAACCGGAAAAGGACTTTGTTCATGGCGTATGCCCTTGCTTTGGCGTAATTTCCACCTGGGAGTGCATCCCACCTAGAGGCAACTCTTTTTGTATTCTGTACAGCGGCCTGCCTGGTCGCGGGATTGCACCACCGTGAAATACTTGCGGGTCCGCGGCTGCTTTATTGGGGCAGCTAACTGTGGAACAGGAGGTGCCTGTTATATGCAGGGGTGCCGGCGTGAACATCGGCAATCCTTTTAAAGACATTTTTTAATGTGAGTGCCGGCGGCGACCCACTTGGGTTTTACTGAACCACCAGTCCCAGGAAGCATTGCTTCAGGTGGTTCACCTGAGCATAATTATTATGGGGATTTACTGGTGGTTGCCGCATGCCGGCACGTCACATGGTCTGCCACTGAAGAGGGCATTGGCCCGAAACGCGTCTGGCAGGTAACCAGAAAAGGACTTTGTTCATGGCGTGTGCCCTTGCTTTGGCGTAATTTCCACCTGGGAGTGCATCCCACCTAGAGGCAACTCTTTTTGTATATTATATATATATATATATATATATATATCGCAGTTCCAAAATGCACCTACTCCATGCACTCACGGACGGGTGCTTCTAAGCAGGGGTGCGCCTGCTATAACATCCGCTCCCAACCTCGCGAGTTCAAAAGTTGTTTTTATTCACGAACTCAAAACCAGACGCGTTTCGGCAGTCGCCTTCCTCGGTGTAAACCAGCGCGCCAGATACGCCCATCTTTTATGTCACAGCATTTCCGATATCCCGACAAGGGTATCGACATAATAGAGGGACCAGTCATTCCACAAATTCATCGCCATCTTGCAACATGTTAAACCTGTGCTTCAAGATGTATTCAGCACTTACATTCTCTGTTATTCAGCCCGTTTTTCAAAAAAGCATGTTAACATTCATATGCAATCCACTTTTATATTATCCAATCTCAAATGAAAATATGGATATAAGGTATCTCATAACACCCGTGGACCCCCATAGTTGGTTATGCCGCCTTGAATAGGGGTGTGAACATGCTATTATAATTCAAAGCATTACATAGGCTACAGAAAATAAACTCCTGAAAAAATATATCCAAACCATATTGATAACACCCTCTTGCCCCGATGGGCTAGGTGTAACCGCTTCCATCAATTGGAAATGTACATATCGCGGTTAAACATTATTTCGCCCTGAATGGGCCTGTGCCCCTTGACATTAGTATCAATATATACGGGTTGAAACATGCAGCAAAAATTTCAATACCTGGTCCCCCCCCTAAAACACACATTTTCTGGATTGAGAAGTTATCCACATTAGAGCAATATATATTCCTTGTCGTGTCATGCTTACACTAATCAATTGACAGTCAAGATCCTGCTTGTACCATATACGATTAAGAAAATATTAAAAACCTATCGCCTCAGTTCATAGCCTTATATATACAGAAGAAGAATTTTAGCACACATGGCTCCCAAGTTTCCTACACCATCCCGTATTACTCCCCCAGGTGCACGGCAAATTCTTCGTTGCTATTCATACCATGTGGGGTCTTGGTTAGAAGGTCAATTATATACCTAGATTCCAATCTCCTGAGACCGGTGACTCTGTCACCCGCCCTTGGATGAGATGGTACATGATCTATAGCGAAGAATGTCAGGAGATCCCTATTACTGTTATATTTGTCCATAAAATGCCTGGCTACTGGATATGTAACATCTCGGTTTTTTATCGCCCTAGTGTGTTCCAAGATACGAATCTTGGTCGGGTGTATAGTGCTCCCGATGTACTTTAACCCGCAGGGACAAGTCAGGCAATATACAGTATAGGGAGTGCTACATGTCATAAACTTTCTGATGGGCCTAGGTCTCTTCAGACCTGGTACCTCATAGGTTAGTACCCGCTTGCTGCCTGCACACGCTTTACATCTTCTGCAAGGGAAGAATCCATACAATTCATTGCCAAAGTGTTTAGGTATGGTCTTTGTGAGATGGCTACTCGTAAGAGAATCTCTTAGGGCCCTAGCCTTTCTAAAGGTCAACATGGGACGTGTTGGTATGTCCTCGCCTATAATTGGGTCCATCCTCAGTAGATTCCAATTTTTATGTAGAATGGTCCTCAATTCCCCTGCCTCATCTGAGAAGGTTGTGACCATTCTGAATTTGCCCTCATCTCTTTTACGACTAACCTTGTCCTTCAGCAGACTGTCCCTCGATAGGGAAACCACTTTGTGCAGTGCTTCAATCAATACTTGCTCTCCATAACCCCGAGCTCGAAATCTAGCAAGGCACTCCTGGGTTTTTTTAATGAAAATCAGCCTCCCTCGTGTTATTTCTCATGATGCGCAGCAACTCCCCATAGGGGATGATGCTGATCAATTTACTGGGTTGATTGCTGGAACCATGTAAAATCGAATTGCCCGCCGTGGGCTTCCAATAAAGCCTAGTGCACAGTGTCTTGTCTACCACAAACACTTCCAAGTCTAGAAAGTTGACCAATGTGGAACTTATATCTGCACTGAACTTCAGATTGATGTTGTTCTGATTGAGCACTTCCACATATGCCCTCGCTGACTCATTAGACCCCCTCCACACCAGGAAGAGGTCATCAATGTACCTGTACCAGGCCACCACTCTATTTGTCCAGATGCTATTAGCATCCGACCAGGCCACCTGCTTCTCCCACCAGCCCACGAACAAGTTCGCGTAGCTGGGGGCGAAGCAGGTGCCCATCGCTGTCCCTGGTACCTGTCTGTAGTGCTGCTCCTGGTACAGAAAAATGTTGTTGTTAAGACAGAACTCGATGAGTTCCAACAACATGGTGTTATGTTCAGTGAATTTCAATGGTCGATTCTTCAAAAAGAATTGTACAGCCGTCAATCCATCTTGGTGTGCTATGCATGTGTATAGGCTCGTTATGTCCATGACTATCATGTTGTCTCCATCCTCCCACTTTACGTGCTCTAAGTGTTGTAAGAAATCCTTGGTGTCCTTAATGTAGGAAGTAAGTGTCACCACAAAATCAGACAGAAAATAATCAATGTAAACTGACAAATGCTCCATTAGACTGCCCTGTAAGGAGACTATAGGTCTCCCTGGTGGTAATGTCTTATCCTTATGGATTTTGGGTAAATGATAAAAACTCGGTGTAATTGGATTTAGACGTCTCAAATACAAATATTCTTCCGTCTCCAACAGCTTTTATCATACCATTTGCGTAACAGTAAGTGGCAGTTCACAATGCTCTGATTGTATACATTTTTACTCACAACCTCATAATACTTTTGATCAGACAATTGGCGTAGGGCTTCTCTGTTATATGCCTCATACGTCTGAAGCACAACATTCACGCCCTTGTCTGAGGGTTTACATACAATTGTTGCATCCCTCCTGATGTCTTCCATGGCTTTGTATTGCTCCTGTGTGAAGTTGTATCTTCTCTTCCGCCCCTGTGCGCGGCTCCTAAGTTTCAACAACTCTTTATTCACTGCATCTGAAAATGTGTCAATGACATCATTCGGCATTTGTGGTAAGAAAGTTGACACTGGTCTGAAAGGGCTCATGCTACTGCATTGTTCTATTCCTACCATAGGGGATTGTTCAATTGTCCCTTGTGAACATGCAGTCTCCTTTCGCAAATCTTCCAGAGCCTGTAATGCCGGAAGATCATTTCCTGTTAGGATGTCAGTGGCCATCAATCGTTCTCCTACTTTCTTGGTCGGTTGTTTCATTGGTCTTAATTTGTAGAACTTATGTAATTTTAGCTTGCGCGTGAATTTAAAGAGGTCAATTCTTGTCTGTGTGTATTCGAGTCTCTTCCGTGGGCAAAATGTCAGGCCCAATTTTAACACAGACTCTTCACACTGTGTTAGAGGTCGTGATGTCAAATTTACTATGGTTAAATTCTCCTCTGTAGATGGTGTTATCTTCGCTTGTTGAATTTCTTGCTCCTGGTAACGGGTGGAGATCTGTTGTTTTTTAAGCCACTGTCCCCCCCTCCTTGTTGGTCTGTGTTTCTTTGTTCCGGGGGTTTCCCTCTGTTGCCTTTTTGCCATGACTGGCGAATGAGACAGAACTCGTCGTGAAAAGGGACTTTCTTCAGTGCCGAACCCGACGCACCCCCGCTCTCTCTTCTCCTGACTGTTCAGTGTCAGTAGCCTCTGATTCCGAGGTATCAGGTTGTTCAGCTGGTTGGGGCACCTGTCTTGTTTGGAGAGCTTTCCTTGGCGCATCAAATTTATTGGCGGACGCTAACACCCTCCCAAGTGAATAGTCCCTCTCATCCCGCTCAAACTTTTCTTGTTTTCGCTGTTTAATTTTCAGTTCGTAATTTCTTAAACGTTTCATCATTTGTGTTCTCAATTCATCTTGCCTAGTCTTGTTGTCATCTTTGGCTATCTCCATTTCCAAATCCTCTATCGCTTTGCGTGCTTTGTCCGGATCACTCCACGCAAACTTGATGAGAATTGTGAGCATTCCTTTGCACGAGCTTGCAGTGTGCTCAGCCCACTCCTACAAGAGCTGTGGGTCTGGATTTTCGTACGCCGGTACAGTATATATGCGGAGACCCCTCGGGACTCTCTCCACTTCAATATAATTCTGTAGCGACGTCGCCTCCCACCACTTGCGAATCTCACGCTCGTGTAATCTCTCCAAATTCATAAATTGAGAGGCCAGAGATGATGTGACACAACCTTCTTCATGATTACTGCTCATTCCCCCTGTCGGTCTTTTCTTAAAGACGTCTAAAGCCGCCTCACGGCGTTCTGACTCGCTGAACATTTCAAGCAAATCGTTCAATTCACAATGCCGGAATTCGATGTTGCAAATTCATAAACAGCCCCCTTGTCCTGCCACCAACAAAAGCCTCCCATACGAGTGTGGAGTATCTTACCAGTTCAGTGCGACTCCAATGCTTCCTCTTGTGGCTACGGGATGGATCCCTGTGGCGGCAGTGCATGGAAACCAAATCGCAGCTCCAAACTGCACCTACTCCATGCACTCACGGACAGGTGCTTCTAAACGGGGGTGCGCCCGCTATAACATCCGCTCCCAACCTCGCGCTCATAGAATACGAGTTGAAGCACTCACGGGGGTGAGTTCAAAAGTTGTTTTTATTCACGAACTCAAAACCAGACGCGTTTTGGCAGTCGCCTTCCTCGGTGTAAAACGGCGTGCCAGAAACGGCCATCTTTTATGTCACAGCATTTCCAATATCCCGACAAGGGTATCGACATAATAGAGGGACCAGTCATTCCACAAATTCATCGCCATCTTGCAACATGTTAAACCTGTGCTTCAAGATGTATTCAGCACTTACATTCTCTGTTATTCAGCCCGTTTTTCAAAAAAGCATGTTAACATTCATATGCAATCCACTTTTATAATATCCAATCTCAAATGAGAATATGGATATAAGGTATCTCATAACACCCGTGGACCCCCATAGTTCGTTATGCCGCCTTGAATAGGTGTGTGAACATGCTATTATAATTCAAAGCATTACATAGGCTACAGAAAATAAACTCCTGAAAAAATATATCCAAACCATATTGATAACACCCTCTTGCCCCGATGGGCTAGGTGTAACCGCTTCCATCAATTGGAAATGTACATATCGCGGTTAAACATTATTTATATATATATACACACACACAGCGGAGAAGGAAGAAAGCGGAACCACGATCCGGGTAAGTCTTCTTTTAATTTTTAATCCATACATCCAAAACAGTGCGGAAAATTGGGAACACACGGCTAACGAATTTTGATGTTTTCGCCTTAACCTGGACCATAAAGTCCAATCGTGAACACAATCTATTTAAAATGACATTACGCCCAAGTCCATCACCACTCTACATTAAAAACAACTAGAGTGATCATGCTATCTTTATGAGTTTGGTCAGGTTCATGCCACCATTTTCACTTCGTATTCAACATATATTTCAATGGAATATTTATTATTGTTGTAAAGTGCGTTTCTCCTTTTTTTGCATTTTCACATCTATATTTATTTGTTTTTTTAGCATAGTCTTGATTTGCGTCAGGCAGTTACAGATGACAAGATATTAATCTGTAAACTGTCATTATTACACTTCTATGGACTATTCTGCACCTCACAAATCCATCTTAGAGCTCATTAGGAGATTATTAACAAGGCATTACTTAAATTAATCAAACACAAGGAGATGATGGACGGAGCGCTGAAACTTTTCAGACACTCACCCCCAGTCACAGATCTGGGTTGAATCCATCATCATTCTTTAGCTCACTTCGCCACCTCAGTTCAGACCCAGCTATATGCAAATCAGTCTTGACCCTGTGCCTCATGGGAAGTGAGCTAAAGAACGATGATGGATTCAACCCAGATCTGTGACTGGGGGTGAGTGTCTGAAAAGTTTCAGCACTCCGTCCATCATCTCCTTGTGTTTGCTTTGTTCGCCCTAAGTTGGCAGGGTATGCCCAGACGTGGGTCCCTTGCTCACTTTGCCACTGGATTCAAGCTAGCCTGGCTGATGAGGGCTGTTAGCCCGAAACCGGTCCCAGGATGCTTGTTTCCGGTCCAGGGAAGACACAGCTTGGCAGTTCGGGCTGGACTGTTCCTATGAGGCACAGGGTCAAGACTGATTTGCATATGGCTGTGTCTGAACTGGGGTAGCAAAGTGAGTTAAATAACGATGATGGATTCAACCCAGATCTGTGACTGGGGGTGAGTGTCTGAAAAGTTTCAGCGCTCCGTCCATCATATCCTTGTGTTTGCATCCATCGATCTGTAAGTATTCAATTACTCATAAAGTGCAGTACTATTTTTGGCGATAGTTGCTTTTGCTTCATAAAGTGAATTCTGTGCATTTATATGGGAGAAAGATTAATAAATTTGATAAGACTTTAGAGAGATGTGAGTGTATATTACATCAATAACTCTGATTGCAACAATCTACATGAGTGTTCCATGGAGTGTCTGTAAAGTATAGTTCCAAATGACACTTCATCAATATCTAATTAGCCACTGCCAAAGGCTTTTTTGCCAATCTGCAAGAGTTGAGTGTTTCATATATTATAAAGTGCTCATGCTTATAGTGTGCACTAGAGATGAATGTAAACCACAATTCTAACCCATACCAGGCTGTGGAATCTTGTTCTTCTACAAGTCATCAGTGAAATATGGCTGTATCATACAGCTCCAAGCAACCTTCCACCAATGCACAAATAGCCAGTTGTAGGGACTTATTTGTAAATTAACAAAGGTTGAAATTGTTGTAAAGTGCTCATGCTTAATAAAGTGCATAATGCTTCATAAGGTGTGCTGAGTGCATTTTCATACATAATTATTAAGATAGACATTCAGCTCATACATATATTGCACAAAGAGTTCTAGTTTCAGTGGCAGTTTTCAATACACCATTGGTTATCTGTGCAGCAGTGGCGGCTGGCAGGGAACGGGGGCAGGGGGTGGGGGGGAATATTAAAAAAAAAACACTAAACTCCTCGCGCCGCGGCCACCTCTGTGTCTTCTCCCTTGTTGCTGAAGAGCCCGGAAGCACACAGGCTCCCCTAAGCCAATCACAACGCTGCACTGCAGTAATACAGCGTTGTGATTGGTCTGAGCGCCGTGATTCGGTGCTCAGACTGAGACAGGAAGCCTGGGCATGTTCTCCACCCAGGCTGTAATGCGGCCTGCATGGGCAACATGCAAAGTGCGCATGAATGAATGAATGAAATAATTTATAGAGCGCAGCTTTCACTCCGAGGAGCATCTTGGCACTAAGGCGGGGGGTCCGTGGTATGAAGGTAAATAGGCACAGTCGGGAAAAGATCAGATGAGTGATAACACTAGATTGTCTGGGGCAAGTCTCAGCTGGGTGGGCAAACTATTCCAAGCTTTTGTTCCCAGGACTGCCATTGACTTTCCCCCTCTGGACGTCAGGTGAAAGCAGGGAGGTGCTAGAAAATTTTCAGAGGATGATCTCAGAAGCCATTGGGTGACATAGGGTTTAATTCACGTCCTGAGGTATTTAGGTCCCGTTGACCTGAAAGTTCTAAAGGTGATTACTAGGATCTTGAAGAGAATCCTTTTGTGTAAGGGCAGCCAATGGAGGGTGTTGAGTGCTGCTGAAGCCGACGACCGAGACGGCCGGTCAAGCAGTTGTGCGCACTTAGTGTGCACAGTCCACTCCTCCTCCCTGAGCCACCAGCCCCACCCTGCCCTAACCCAGCCCAGCAGAAACGAAAAATAAAATAATGATAACCTCGTTATTATCATTTTATTTTTCCCTTTTCTACTACTCTGAGAGCAGTCGGTAAATGCTACTCCGCCTTAGCGGAGGAGCCGCCTCTGCTGTGAAGTACAGTTCTACCGAGTTCATTCCTATTATAATATTACACTCAATACTGAAGTGTCATTGTGTATATGTGACCCGTATTACATATCCATAAATATCCAAACCTCTCTCTAAGATGATGCACTTTTTATATTTTACTTTGCACCCTTCGTTTTTTTCAATTTAAGATGTCCAGCCATCTTATTAATAGTTATTCTCTTTATGATCTTTCTCTATGATTGTTCATGTATAGAACCAAATATATGAACTGCCTTTGTTTCCTGTATTCACAATCAAGCAAGTGCTTGTGTAAAAAAGTGCCTAGTGACTATATTTCCATCAAACAATGTGAATTAGTTTCTTCTCTTATTGTACATTCCAGATCCGAAGATAGCTACACAATCATGTTGAAACAACAGCAACGATCCGACTTTCTTTACAGATGAATGTACAGTTCTGCTTCCAAATTATGTCCTAGTGGTGCTTCAGTTCCCATTAAAATATTTAGGGCCTGGGTTAGATCTTGGCGGACGGGTTACTCCGTCACAACGGTGACGGATATCCAGGTCTGCCGAAATATAAATCCCATATGATATAATGGGATTTATATTTCGGTGGACGGGATATCGGTCACTGTTGTGACGGAGTAACCTATCCGCCAAGTTCTAAATCAGGTCTTTAATCTAGATTCCATCCTCCTCAAGGTTAATTCTCGATTGCAACCTCTTTCTCCTATTTTGATGTGTTTAATGCCATAGTAGGATAATTCTTTTGAATTTGCTTTTCCCAGAAGTATTTATCAATTGGGTAGGTCAAATCCTTATTTTTAATGGCTCGCAGATGTTGCAAAGTTCCAAGTTTTACCTTATTTGTAGTGCTACCCACATAGGACTTTCCACATTTGCATTGTAATGCATAGATTACATAGCTTATTTTGCATGTGATATGTTCTTTTCTTTTTTATTCCTTTCCATTGTGTAGTTTATATGTTGTTTTGTTCATCCTGTGTTCACTTGCCTTGCATATTGCACACTTCGGGAATCCAGGTTGATTTAACCAGTTCTTGTTGGATGCTTTGGCTACGGGTAGGTGGCTTTGTTTGTACTAATATTTCTCCTAGGGATGCAACGTTTCTGTTCGCTATTTTTGGATGTTCTGTAACAATTCCTTTTAGTGTGTCATCTGAGTGTAAAATGTTCGAATTCTTTTGGAATATGTTCTTTAACACTAGATGTTTGGTGTTGTAATCCATGACCATTCTAATATCATTGTCATCTTTAGGTTCTTTCCCGTGGATCACCAATAATTCCTCTCTTTTTCTCGTTTTAACTCTTTTACTCGTATTTTGGAGAACTTCAACAGGGTATTCTCTAGATTCAAATTTCTCAAACATTTCTTGTACTTGGACTTCAAAATCTGATCCCTCCGAGCAGTTTAGTTTTGCTCTCAACATCTCCTGAAAGGGTACACTCCATTCTAGTGTTTTGGGGTGTACACTGTTGGCACGCCATATACTATTGCATGCAGTTACTTTATGTTGGAATTTGCTGCAAATTCTCATATCACTGATGTAAACTTCAATGTTATCTTATTTTGACTGATGGTAAACATGAACCTTAGATTATATGTGTTCCGATTCAGGGACAGAATAACATTTTCCAGGCTTTCATGGTCATCCTACCAAATCAAAAATAGATCATTGATAAATCTTTTCCACAGTTTTACATGTTCCAACATGTCTTTATTATCATTCGTCCAAACTGTCTTTGCTTCACTGTGCTCCATTAGTAGGTTTGCATATGTTGGGGCAAAACACGTCCCCATTGCTGTTCCCTGCTTTTGCAGGTAGTATGAACCAACAAAAATAAAGACATTGTGAGTTAGGCAGTGTTCTAGCATTTCTAGCAGCATTTTTTAGTGCTCAACATAACTTACTGATCGAGCTCTTAAAAAATACTTATATGCACTAAGACCATGTTGTTGATGTATACAGTGATGTCACATCTATCATGGCCAATAGATAATTCTCCTTCCATGGGATTCACTGTGTTTTATTCAGGAAGGGCATGGAGTCTCTTAGTTAGGAATGTGTCAATAAATCTGGATGTATTTTCCAGTAATGATCCTATCGAACTCACGATCGGAGGATTTGGTGGATTTTTTAAATCCATGTGCACTTTAGGCAGGAAGTAAATCATTGGTATAATTGGGTGTTCTATTCTGAAATATTTTTAGTCTTCAGGATCAATTAAATTGAGATTGAGCCATTTTTGAAGTTTGTCATGATATTCTGTTGTCATTTTTTAGGTTGAGCCTAGGCAGCGCATCGCTGTCTCTCGACATGGAATAGCAGGCTCTAGGGACTCCGAACACGCCCATCAGTTTTCATTGGTTCCTCTTCATGCTGTGCATAAATCGGTGCACCTGTTTTATTTATCCCTCCTTATAGTTGTTTGTTCCCTCCCAGGGAGACTGCCCCAATTACATGTGGCTGTCCTTGTCGCTGCATTTAGGTAGTTTGCAGTGCACAATTTTTTCTCTATTCCCTTGGCTCCTCACACTGCGATCTATTTAGGTGCCACATCATTAAGCTTGGCAGCCGCACACCTTTTCTTTTGCTGTGCGCAATTCGCCCACCAGATATTAACCTATTGTGGCAACATTTGCACAGCTGAGGGTGGTGGCCACTGTTCCGCAGCCCGTCGCATTTCTGCTGGTCACAGGAAAGTCATGAACCATGACTATGAGCTATGAGCCAGGAGCCGCAATCGAAAAATTGCGGTAGCTGCATTAGGCAAAGGAGTGGCAAAGAACAGCATAGGGTCTCCTGGGATGAAGACCTCGCAGGTATCGCTTACAGCAGCGGACGGGGCCACCGTTTTATGTTTATTTTTAAATACCAGTTTTGTTACAAAATGAAACTTAACCAAACACACACACACAAACGTTTCCTGCACAACAAGGGACAATGGTTCCTTGGAGATCGGTTTTCGATCCCCCTTTTCCAATTTAAAGGGTTGTTGTTTTCCTGCCCCGCTCCTCCTCCACGCATAAATAAATGGTTTACTCCCTCTCACGCTGAAGACTTAAGCACCGGCAATGTAAAACTGGAGTTCATGATGCGGGTCATTAACTAAGCTGGTTTGTTCCATGCTTAGTAGTTAACATTTACTTAAAGCGGCTCTTTCTTTGATTTTGTTAATTAGAGCCAGAGTGATAAATTCCTTGGTGAGCTCTCGCAAAGACACGCACACATGGTGTTTAATGGCCGATAGCGACCACCGCTCCTGCTCGTGTCATGCCTGGGTTTTCACACTGCTTCCAGCCTTACATTTGATTCATTCACCTTTGTTTTGTTTCTTAACATCCCAAATATTTTTGCTTTGTAGACATCGGTGTAATCGTTTACTGTGTTTTTGAGCCATTGTTCTTTTCATCAACTGGAGATGTTGACAATAATCAAAGCCCACTTCAACACTATTTAATGTCATACAGGTATTGATAAAAGATAAATTCTGTTACTAAAGTAGCACACACCGCCTTTGTGTCACTGGTAGTTAACTTATAGTTTGGAAAGTTTATCATTTTTAAAACAGTATGTTTCAAGATATGTCTGCATGCAGTTTTTTGTAGTGCACCACAGCCACCAACTCAATTTCTTTTTGGCTATTATTTCAGCCTACATCAATTCAAAAGATCGCACAAATATTGCGTTGCTTGTCTTTGTTGCTGATTTTGCTGCTACTGCCACATTATCTGTTCCCTGGTTAATATGTCTTTCCAATCATAACTAATGTTAATCTAAAATAAGTGTGGTTTCGGTAGCCTAGTTTGCAGGAAAATAAACTAGCTGTACACTCCAGATTTCGCATTTAATACATTTTGTTACATTCTGTTTAGTTTATTTATTTGCGCTGCTTAGGATTTTTGTTCTTGGGGAAGAGTTGGTATTTTAATGACAATTAACTTTTTGGAAAAGCTGTTTATTGCAACATATGCTCAAAATGTTATAACCTGATGCTTTATTACGAGTAAAAATATATGCGGATTGTGATCTACAGATAAAGCATTTGAGGCTCATCTGGCCATTGATGCATCTTTAAAAAGCATTTGTTGCTCTTTTATGGCTGCTCCCCATTAGTCAGCATGTACCAACAGGGCGCACGGATTCAAGCACTTCAAAGCTTGTTTCTCTTCAAAGCTATCCTGCTTATCTTTGGTATGTAGTTAGTTACCCTGGAAAGTGACTGTGAGTCTTGTTGTTTTAAGCATTCCACAAAGTGCTTGTGCTTTTGTTTTCACTCCTTCTATCCTCCATTGCCTCTTTTCCCTCTCCCAATAACCCCAGCCAGATCGCCCTCACATTCAAACATGCTTTATGTAATCACTCGACAGAGTGCATCTTTTCGCTCTCCCACCTCAAGAACCTGCAAGCACTTCTTCTTTCATTCCTATTTATTTTTTGCATTTTTATATAGTGCAAATAAAGGTATCAAAGTGCTTTACATAAGCACTAGTTCCATTACAGAAATTTGCCCAGTGGGGAATTATGTGCTGCATGGCTAAACACTTATAAGGTCCCAAAGGCGAGACCTATTGGCTTTGCCAATGCTTGTGTCATATGGTTTTCATTTAGCTATGTATAATGTAGTTTATTATTGAATTGTTTTTCTTCCTCTGACATGTATTTGATTTGATTTTGAATTACTATATTTCCACCCTGGTCGGAGGCTTTCATCACAATTTGATGATCTTCTTTTAACTCTCCTATGGCCTTTCTTTCTCCATAGGTCAGGTTTTGTTTTTTCTTCTGAGTTTTTCTATAGGCAAAATGAAAAATCTCTTTTGTTACTATTTCTTGAAATAAGTCAATCTTATTTCCTGGGGGCATTTGTGGACAGAAATGAGACAAAGATTTTCACCCACTGTTTCCAGATTTTTAGGTTGTTATTCCCAAATCTTGGTAGATTTGTTTATCTGATGTATTCTGTGGGGGCTCTCCTCTCTTTAGCCGCTCTGATTGATTTTCCAATTCTGCTAATGCTTTCAAATCTAGTAAATCTTTTACTATTATTATGGATTCATTTATGTTTATTCCTTCATTTTTTTTATATTTTGGGGTGCGTTAGAAAGTATTTTTTCAATTTTTATTTCCGTGAGAGTTTACAAGGTTCCATCTGAATGTTTGCCAGATCTAATTCAGCATCAGCGCAAAAAGACAGGCCCTGGTTTAATACTTTTAATTTATCTTCACTCAGTGTCTTGGAGAAGAGATTGATAACAAGATTCTCAATTGTTAGTTTTTTCTTTTGCTTTATTTTCTCTTTTTGTCTCCTTGTTTTGTTTTTACTCCTCCGTATCATAATCGTCCTTTCCCTCGGCCCCTTTTGGGGGCACTCCCTCAGCCACTCTGTCTTGTATACATCTGGATTAATCACATCTCCCCAGAAAAATCCAAATTGGTGGTAGTGGGGTCTTCATCTGCAGAACTGACTTCCGAGCTGTCAATAGATTATGGGGACTCTCTTTGCCCAAGCGTTATATCCATTGTCTCCCTTTTTCTCATGGTATTATAATTTCTTGCGAATGTATACACTCTCCCATTCACTTAATCCAGTCGATCTCTATTACATTTTCTGGCTTTCCTCATTTCTTCCTCTGCCATGTGTTTATTGACCTCCTTTTCCATCTGTTCCAGCACATCCTTTAGTTCTTCATTAGTTTTGTGTTTAGCAAGTTCTTGTTCTAATTCTTGAATTTTTGCCACTGTTTTTTACAGTTGCCTTTCAGCATGTATTATTTAAGGCCTCATCAATTTGAACAAACATTCTGTTGTATAATTTTGCCTGCTTTTCATAAGATCTTCATCTAGATCACTTAATGGGGCATTATTAGAATCCTCAAGCCTCTTGGCACTCTCTTATGTTCAATGTATTTATGTGGTGTAGTCATCTCCCACCACTTATTTATTTCAATTAGACGTGCTTTTTCCAATTCTTTGACAATTTTATTAACAGTTCTTAACTTGTCTTCTAATTGTTTGCCACTTATATTTCCTTCCATTGTGCTTACATCATTTAAGAGCTCACTTGCTTTCTGAGCCCTTGTCACCCTTCTGTCTGCCATTTTACAAAAACAATAACTCCAATTCCCCTCCTCCACACTGTTTGTTGTTAATGTATTTTTATTCTTTATAGTGACCAAGTCCCAAATGATCGCTGTCTCTACCGCCCATTGTTTTAGTAATGTTCTTATTCTTATTATTTTATTTTGGGCAGTGGATTCACCGGAAAAATGCTCACAAGCTATCAATAAGATTCAATGCGGTGTCCAACTTGGAACACTCACATTTGTTCAGTACGCGGTCTGCGTTCAGTGGTTCTCACTTGCTGGAAGCGGGAGTTAGCCCCTTCCCACGCCCCCTCGGAGGCATCGAATTTGACGCTCGACCAGCTCCCCAACAACTGGGGTCCGCGCTTTGCGCTCCGCTCACCACTTTGTCTTCGTTCTATGAGAAGATCTTCAGGGCAGAGATGCCGGAGTTTAAACTTGTTCTGGCGGTCAATCCTTACTGCTATGACACCGTTTCACCTGCTTCAGAGTGCACACTGTGTGCAGCGCAGCTGCTGCATGTACTATCTCCAAAACTCCTTTGGTCCATTCACTGAAAAAAACAAAGGTTAAAGTAATGTTATAGTTAGGTGAATATATCAGAGACAACATTAACAACATTTTGAACTAAGAAAAACATAGAAATTCACTAGTCATAGTTAGCACAGCAAACTATAACTTGCGCCCCCTCCATGCACTGTTTATGACCTCACATAATACATCACTGATGACATGTTCTATGGCATCTTTTATGACATCACTGATGACATCCCAAATTACATCACTGATGACATCACTGATGAAATCATCTAAATGATGTGTGATAGTGTGCTTCATAGTTTACAGAGTGGCGGGTAACCACCAAATTATTTCTCTGCCTAGTTTTGAACAGTCTGTGTCCAACTAATGGGTGTAAGTGTTATAAAACTATGCATTGAAGAGTAATCTTGTGTGCAGGTGACAGTTGAAGCCCTGTGTTCAGCATGTTCCACAAAAGGTTTTTGGCTCTTCAGAAAAAGTTTGCAACAGGGCAAAGATTCTCCGTACTACATACTAAGTATTGTAAGCAGCCGTGAGTTATAAGACAGAATCGTCTCAGCATGACAATTTCCGACGTAAATAGAAGATTGTGTGCACCAGGTATAAACCTATGTACATATGCTTCTTTTGTTTCAGAAGACGGGCTATATGTAAAGTTTTCACCACAGTGTGAATGCTGCAGGTAGTATGATTTTTTCCACCTTCAGACCTTGGTTATTTGAAGTGAATAGTATCTTTTTGCCAAGTGTTACATAGAGTGTGCACTGTTCTTAGTAGATACTTGTTAATACTGTGTAGTATATTTCTCATGAGAGTTTGACTGTCTGCTAACAGTGTGGTACAGAGTAATTTTCTACGCATATCAACTTCATTTCTCAATGTAGGTTCGGTAACTGCCAGGGGTTTGACACAGATAAAAGCTGTCCGTAGTGGGACATTCATTTTGAAACAGACGTTGAGTATTTTGAGGAACTTGACTTTCGCTGAACAGTTGTATACATATTGAACATCATGTGCAATGAGTGTTTCCCAAGTATCTGTAGTTTATTGTTAATGCGAACTAGGCTACCCATGAAATGTATGGTATAGGATCAATGTTGCACATAACACATGCTTGCTACATCTAAGGGAGTTGTATTTGTAATGCTATTAATGATGCGTCATATTATTCTGAGCTATTTTGTACTTACTTTCAAGTCTCTAATGTCATACTTGTTTACAAAGCAATGTGTGCAAAAGAATCTCGGATGATGTCATGAGTGATGTCATCAATAATGTCATTTGAGATGTCATCAGTGATGTCATAAATGATGTCAAAAACAGGTCATGAGCGATGTAATATGTGAAGTCATAAGCAGTGCATGGCAGGGCGCAAGTTATAGTGAGCCCTGCTAAATATAACAGGTGAATTTCTGTGGTTTTTTTCCCTTCAAAACATTAATGTTGTCTCTGTCATATTCACCTAACTATAACGTTACTTTAACCATTTTTTTCTGTGAATGTCTGAGGTTTTTTAAAAAACAAAAACAGATCTTTTTATTGCATCTAACTATACATTACATTAACCTTTGTTTTTTTTCAGTGAATTTCGAGGTTTTTTTTTTAACGTAAAGTAATACTTTATTACCATACGTAAAGCCAACCCCCGCCTCGCACAACCTTTGGCCATGGGCGGCAGGGGGTTGGCCGCAGGGCCTAGATGCCAAATCCCCAGCAGGGAATCAACCCTGCGCTGTGCATGGTCTTTGCCATGCGCAGCATTAGATTAGCTTTTCGGGCCTTGGAGACCACACCCAGGGCCAAATACAAGAAAAAAAGGGAGGGAGCCCTCCTACCTGAGCCTTACTAGTCCCCAGGGATCCCATCCCCTGGGGCAATACCAATAAAAAAAGGGGATGGGCCGTGTTGCCCTCCTCTCCCCAAGCCTCATTAGGCCATGGGGATTCCATCCCCCAAGGCCTTATGTATTTTAAAGCGGAGGGGTCCATGTGCCCCCTACCCCAAGCCTTATTAAGTCCTGGGGACCCCATCTTCTAGGGCTGTATTTTTTTTAAAGGAGAGAGGGGCTACATGGCCCCCTCCCGAGCCTTAAAAAGGCCTGGGACCCCATCCTCCATAGCCGTGCTTTTTTTTAAAGGGGAGGGGTGCTACGTGGCCCCCCCACCCTGAGCCTCATAAGGCCCTAGGGACTCCATCCCACAGGGCCCTATGTATTTTAAAGGAGTGGCAGGGCCACGTGGCGCCCCTCCCTGAGCCTAATTAGGCCCTGGGAATCCCATCTCCCAAGGCTATTTTTATTTTAAAGGAGAGGGAGCCACACCCTCCAAGAGACAATTATGACCTTTGGGATTCCATCCCCCAAGGCCATATATATTTTAAAGGAGAAGGGGGCACGTATCCCCTCCCCGACTCTCTTAAGGCCCTGGGGACCCCAGTCCCCAGGGTTTTTTCTTTAATGGGAGGGGGGTCGCAGCACCCTCCCTCAGTAATTATAGGCCCCGGGGAACTCACCTTTGAGGCTGAAACTTACAAAAATCGGGAGGGGGGCCGCACTCTTTGAGCCTTAAATGGACCTGGAGACCCCATACTCAGGGCCGTGCATTCTTTACAGGGGAGGGGGGCCATGCGGCCCCCGTCGCTGAGACATTTTTGGCCCCGGTGACCCATTCCTCCAGTGTCCACATTAATGAAAGATGGGCGCCCACCAAGGACACCCATCATACACTTGTTTGGGCCACAGGGGGAGCCGCAGGACCCCTGCGGTCCTAGCCAGCTCCCCACATACTGCAGGAGTCGGCACTGCTCCTGCCAGCAGGGAGCAGCTATTTATGCTGCTACCTCTGAGGAGGAGCAATCTCTTGATTTATTTCCCTGCCCGCATCAGTGCGGGCAGGGATACAGATCAAAAGCCTTCTCCCAGTGACAGGAGCATTTTTAAAGCTCCCACCCACTGGGAGCAGACTTTGCGTTTGCTCCCCCATGGCAGGCGATTCAAAAATGCTCCCGCCAGGCTGGAGCAAACCCACGTTTCCCTGCCTGAGCCGGTGAGGGCAGGGAAACTGCTGTGTCCCAGGGGACACAGCATGTGAACTGGCCCCAGAGGATTGGTTGTCTGGGGATAGAGAAGGCTTAGAGAGGGGGAAACCCACTACCTTTTAAAAAGTTAAGAGGCCCCAGGCCTTTAGAGGCTTGGAAATGGTGGACACATGGCACCCTCTATTTTATTAGTCGGCCCCAGGCATAGGCTCCCGGGGCCTTCAAAGGCTCAGGAGGGGGGCACGCTGCCCCTTCCCCTCATTTAAATGCATTGGCCCCGGGGGATGGGGTCCCTAGGACCTATAAAGGCTTGGGCAGGGGGTCGTACACTCCCTCCCATTTTTTTGTCATTTTGGCCCCAAGATGTGGGCTCCCTGAGGCCTATAATAGCTCAGGGAGAGGGGATGTGCGCTCCCCTCCGCATAAATAAACAATGCGGCCCCAGGGGTGGGCTCACCGGGCCTATAATTGAAGAAGTTGGTCCAGGCCGCCATTTTTATTTTTTTTAATTTTGGCCCTTGGGCCCCATGGAACCTAGAGGGGCATGGTATCTAACCCTGGGCGTAGTTCGCGAGTAGCGCTACGCGAGCTACGTGAAGTGCACCTCGCACTACGCGAGCTACGCGTAGCTACGCGAACTGCGTAGTGCACTGTGCAAAATGCTGTTCGCACTGATTGCACAGTGCCGGATGCTTGTCCGCACTGTGCAATCATTGAAAACAGCATCTTGCACAGTGCGAGCTAGTCTGCTACTGCCGCTCGAGTAGATTTTTACTCGAGCGGCAGCTTCTCAACGCGGACTGGTAGTTTCTCATCGCGAGCGGTCGCGAGCATGCGCAACCACTCGCAATGAGAAACCTGACCTCCCCGCGTTGAGAATCTCGCCGGGAGGTTTATTTTCCACGCTCGCGATCGGCAACTTGATGTTGCTGATCGCGAACGAGGAAAAAGTCTCGCCGGGATGTCATTTTGCTTGCTCGCGGTCGCCAACTTGACGTTGAGGGCCGCGAGCAGGCAAAAAATGACCGCTGCACTACGCTACGCTACGCTACGTGTGTTTGCACTGTGCTACGTGCAATTCGCGTAGTGCGAAGTAGCGCAAACTTCGCAAACTACGCGAGCGTAGCGTAGTGCTTTGCCCAGGCTTAATGGTATCTCTACCCTGATACTTTATATTATATTTTTTTGTTTACTTCATGACAGGCGGCTAAGTCCTGAGTTCTGTAAAAGCTGCCGGCGAGATGTTTCGGATGTTGCTGGCAGCCAATCAGAGCGCTTGCTCCCGCAGGAGCGAATTGGCCCAAGGGAAATAAAGCTCCCTGGGCCAATCAGAATGCTCTATTTGCAAATTGGCGCTTCTGCGAGAGTCTATTGAGTCTCTCGTGGACCCAACCGTCTAGATATGCAAATATTGTTTACCCTTAATTGCTAAAAAAACTACTGAACGGATTTACAACAAATCACAAAAAGCACAATCTATGGACTAAGATCTAGCTTCTTGCCAAAGTTGTTGTAATTCCGTTCAGCTGTTTTTTCTATAGCCCTGCCTAAAAATGTCTATGGAAAAGACATGGTGATTTTGCGTTTTGGGACCCTCCTTTTTTCTCAGCCCCTACTTGACGGATCACCCCAAAACTTGCCATGCACAAACTAGTAGCACCTTTTTGGGAAGTTCTGTGGAGATTCTTCAAATCGGGCCAAAGTTATCAGCAAAACAAAAACGCATTTCCTATGGAAATACAGAGCTAACTATAACTACCCAGTGGCGACCACCACTGGGAAATATATATATATATATATATATATATATATATATATATATATATATATATATATATATATGTCTGTGTGTGTGTGTGTGTGTGTGTGTGTGTGTGCGTGTGTGTGTGTGTGTGTTTACGCACACATGCAAATACATACATATATTTGCGGATATATATGTGTGTTCGTGTATGTTTTTGTCTATACACAAATACACACACACACATATATTCACTGAAAAAACCAAAGGTTATAGTGAAGTTATAGTTATGTGCAAATGTCAGTTAAAACGTAAAATTTTAAACTACAAAACCCTGAAATTCACAAGTTATAGATTACTGAGCTAATTAGAATTTTAGCAAAACTTTATTGTTTATGAATACACTGGGCCCATATCAACCTAAAAAAAATAATTTGGCACAGGCAAAAAAAAAATTGGGTCACAAAACAATCACTCTTTACCATGATGCTGCCTAGAACTACTTTGTGTGTGGATGTGTTCCTCAAGGGTGGTGGTATACTGTAACTCATAGTGAAGTCAGCCAGTGGTTGAAGTGAGCTGATACATTGCCCCTTAATGCATGCTGGAGTGGGTGGAAGAAAAATGTGACTGAGACCAACCCCAGACTAATGGATGATGTCTGGCTGAAAGCCCTGTAAGTAACTATGTTATGGATGAACATATTTTATATATGCTATTTTTCTTACATTTTGGAAATGGCTTTTTTATTAATTACTCAACAATGGATGATAACTCTGATCTTTTTACGCTACGTTGTATGATGTATTTTTCGTCATTTGATATTTGGTATCTGCTATTCTCATCTTTTTATCTATTCTGTAATGTCGTGTTTTTTTATTCCTGCTCTAATAAAAATATTTAAAAAATAAAAATAAAAAAAAGTAACTATGTTATGCACATAATTTTAGTAGTCAAAAGGTTTTGGCTAACACAGACCTAAAAAAAAAAGAATCAGTCAGGTATTGGCTGCAAGAAGAAAGAAAGAACGAATTAAGGCAGGCAAGAAGGAAGCCAAGAAAAAAGAGGCATGATAAATGGAAAGAAAAAAAAGAAGGAAAGAATGAAAAAAACAAAGAAAGGAAGAAGGAAAAAAGAAAGGAAATAGGAGGAAAGAAGAAAAAGAAAGAGAAGGAATGAGATTGAAAGAGAGAGGGAAAGAGAAGTAGAGGAGGAAAAAAGGAAAGAGAGAAGGAAAGAATGAATAAAAAAAGGCAAGAGAAAGAAAGAAAGAATGAAAGAGAGAAAGAAACAAAAAAGAAAGAAGGAAGGAAAGAAAGAATGAAGGACAGAGAAAGAAAGGAAAGAAAAAGCAAGAGAGAGAGAAAGAAAGAAAGAATGAGAAATGGAAAGAGAGAAAGAAAGAATGAGAAAGGGAAAGAGAGAAAGAAAGAGAGAAGAAAAGAAAGAAGAAAAAAGACAGAAGGAAGGAAAGAGAAAACAAAAAAGAAAGATAGAAAGGGAAAGAAAAAAGAAAGAAAAAGGGGAAAGAGAGAAAGAGTCAAGGAATGAAAGAAGACAAGAATGGGAGAAGGCAAGAAAGAAGGAAAGAGAAAGAAAAAGAAAAAAGAAAGACGGAAGGAAGGAAGGAAAGAAGGAGAGAAAGAAAAATAGTAAAAAGAGGATACTAAGACAGTACAGTTTTAAATGGAAACAATCTGGTATGCTGTGAAATCACAGCAGTCAGAAAAGCAAAACACTCCAAAAGGAATTTACAACAGCATTGGCAGAAGATGTAATGTTCATCAAAAGCGTCCTATCATCACATCAGTCTCTAAACACAAAGGGCCATATATTTGAAAGGGTTGCGTTGCTTTTGCACCATGCAACAGGATCCATGTCCGACGCAACCCTTAAATGCAATTTATCAAGCCACGCAATACCAACTTGCGTAGCCCTGAGTGGCTTGATAAATCCAGAGTAACACAACGCAGCACAAATCGCTGCATTGCGTTACTCTGCCCCAAGGAGGTGTTCCATGGGTGGTGCGTGGGTGTTCCCAAGTAAAATCCACGGATTTTGACACATTCCCAGATTTACCGTATGTGGTAGACCTGGGAATGCGCCCAAACTGCTACGCATCCCAAGGGGAGGCGTAATGAGGATAAATATGTTTATTTCTCCTTCTTCTTTCCTCTTTCTATGTGTGTTGCATTCTACAGCACACATAGCAAGAGGAAAACGCTTCAGGTTGCCCCTCCCTGCACAAAAGCTATCCTGCTTACAACACAGGCACCCTTGCACCATGGTGCAAGAGTGCCTGCATTGGCACTAGGCAGCACATTATGCGCCAGCGCTGGGAAAAGGCAGGAATGCGCCGTATTATGTGAAATACGACACATTCATTCCCTTTCTCTGTCACACAGCGCCGGAATGTGACTTGCAGCGCTGTGTGACATATTGGTAAATATGCCCCTTAGGCAACACCAAAGTAATTATAAAGTAAAAACAAAAACACTGGCACTGAAGGGAACTGAGTTGTGTGTGGATGTGAGCGTTGTGAGAGAGCAAAATGCTTTCACTCAATGTGAAGTTAACCAGTGGCTTAAGTAGGCTGGCCAACTGCCCCATGATACATGCTGTAGTGGGGGCAGGCAAGCTGTGAATAAAACAACAACAGACCAATAGTTGAACAGAAGTGGTTTAAAGCCCATATATGTAAGTATATTGTACATATTTTAGTTAAATCAAAAGGTTTTGGCTAATGCCAGACCTAAAAAGGATGCAAGCACAAGAACAACAGTGCATTAATTTCCGTGTATTTAGTTGTTGCAAAACATTGCTTGCTTGAAATGTGTGCTTGCTCAGCTAGGCATTACTTACCTCATACATCAACATAGTAGCAGTACTTAAAGAAAACACGGAGAGGTGATGCCCTAAGGAGGTTCCCGTGGGGCCCTTCAGTGGATAACATTAGTGCATTTAAATCCCCTGATTGCATTATAGTCGTATGTGCACCTGGTGCGACACAAAACCAACCCATCCTCTAGCTCCTTTAATCGCTTTGAGTTTTATTGTAATCCCAGGGAGGATTAAGTAGCTGTAATGCCTAGAAATATATCCAGGACATTGTATTAAAGGCTCAGAGCCCAATGCATAACAAGTTTAAATTAAGTATGCAAATGGCCAGGTTTACATCTGTAAATTTGTTTTGGCATTCCCAAAACGTGAATTTATACAGCAAATTGATTTTCTCACATGTAAAAATACACCAGTACGGTGTAATTTTGCAAGTGAATAAATCTCCTCACAGGGGTAGTGAGTGGGTTTTCCAGAGAGGGATACCTTACAAATTTGGTGCAACAAACAACAGAGTGATGGATGGAGTACAAGAAATAATCCCAACCACTAGGAATCACTTTAGGCCGCCTTCCATCCATCATTTTTCACCAACTATGCCACTATTGATAGGGACCACCATATGCAGACCAGCATTGGTCCTGCTCTAATAGGAGCTGTCCAACCCGAACTGCCAGGCCAGATCCCCTCCAGATAGAAACACAAGCGACCTCAGACCGTGTTCAGCCTACTTAGGCTTCGTCGGTGATCTATAGCTTGAGTCCTGTGGCACTGTGTGCACAAGACCCACATCTAGGCCTACACCTTGCACTTCAGGCATTTACTGCAACAAACGTGGTGATGGAAGAAATGTGGGGGTTAGTTTTTGAAAGAGAGAACAACAATAACCCTCACATGCAGGGTTTACTCCTTGTACATGGGACCATTATTTGTTTTACTTGAATGCTTAACCTGGGGCAGAGGAAATATGCACGAGAGAGACTCTTCACAACAGGGCAGACCTCCTGATGTCTGAAAGGTGGAGTCTGGGAGCATATGGACCACTGTAAGCTAGTTCTTCTCTCTGTTTTTAACAATGGCAGTAATGTATGTTTGCTTTTCCACTCTTAAATAAGAAGTAAAATTGTCAGCATCCTCCCCAGCCTCACTAATATACTCATGTAAGCCACTTGTTCCATTGATGATCACGCGTATCCGTCTCCGATATCTGCCAGATGAAGGCATTAGATACAAAGGGTCCATCTCACTATGTTCGTCTTTGTTAGTAGTAGACGTCACTTTTGGGTGTCAAAGCTGCACTGGAAGGACTGACCATATCACTCGGTGTGCTTTTATGGGGTCAAACATGGATCTGGTAACATATGGCATGGATGTACATATGAGTACACGTCTGTGTCATGCATTCTAGGCACATATGTTCAAGTGACACAGGTTCTTCATCATCAGAGCCCATCATGGTGAATCTATTACATATGCCACTCTTCTAACCTCATTAAAACATAGATTTGGGGTATGTGCCTGGTACTGTGATGTGGCTGGTCAGAAGGCATGCAAAGCTTTTACACTTACTTACACCTACTTACTGCCTTGAGGGGTGAACCTTTTTGACTGGGCCAGTGTTCAGTCAGTTCTGCTGGTCACAGGAAAATTTTCTGCAAGGTGATGACAACACCATGCCAGTGTTTTAGTGTAGAGAGATGGGCAGGCCAACATACTTCATTTAGTATTAATACAGTGTTATTGGGAGGAGCATGTGCTGGAGCACAGCACTTTGGTAACTGACATCTGTGCAACCAAAGCATCATTGTGTGGTCAATCAATGACCTTTCTCTGCTCTTCCACGCATAAACTAACACAATAGGTTGATAATGATGGACATAGAATTACTGGGATGCTGTATCTAACCCTCCTCTGCTGACATCTTTGCAAGCTGGACCTGGGTAAGATTCAAAGTAACTGTGCTTACCTTGTTCAGCATTGCCACTTTGGCCATTCATCATCACATGTGGTCCTCCATGATACCGCGTGACACAACATCATTAGCAGGCCTATGTTCTCCGATGTCTGTAGAGCTGAGCTGTTCTAACAGATTCTCTCAATTGCCGTCTCACTAAAGGAAATCACGAACTTAGAGTTGTGTTGTAGGTGCTCAGGCCTTCTTCTATGCTGAGCCTGTGCACATCTTCTTGGTCTGTTGTTTTCTGTGCCTTGTCCTTTGGAAGGTTGTCTGCCTCTTCCCTGAATGTACATCTTGCACCATAGATTTTAACCTAATTCCAGCAAAACCCAATTCCCACCGATTGCTGGACTGGCCTAATTTACTATTTTTTTGGTATATTTTGGAGCAAGGACTTGATAGTTGGGTTGAGTGTATATCAAATATATGTAGGGAAGTATTTATTTAACCTAGATATTTGTGCAGTAGATGTTTTTGAGTCTCTGCTTTTGCAGTCCTTTGTGTTTTTTCAGTCTGTATTTTCAAATGCTAGCCAGTTATCTGAATGAGGACATCAGCAGGGTGGTGGACCAACCAACATGTTGATGTCCCACACAGCCACAGCATTCTTCTGCCACAGCCCCACCACACCTGTTACTGAAGGGTAATCCGACTGGAGCAGATGCTTGAAAACATTTTGACCTCCATTGTGGTTAGACCCAAGTAGAGCAGGTACCTTTGCCCAGGTCTAAACGTTAAAGTCAGTAAACATCCCTAGGCTAACAAGCAACCTTCCCTGTGAAGCGATATTACCACATCAGCAGGTCCCCATTGCCAAGGTTCACAACCCAAATCCTGACTTGACTTAGTTGTTGTCATGTTTTTATGCCGATGTATGAAAATGCGATATGCATAAGAACATTTACAAATAATGTCCTCTGTAATTGCCACAAAATACCTGTCTAATGTTGTGCAATGGGTATTAATGCTAATATACTAATCACATGTATATAATATCTATAATGTGGTGTGTTATTACAGTCTGTGTCCTACTTCTGTGTCCTACTTGTATGTAGCGTTATTGGTTTTGAAAAACTGGTCATCCTGTGTAAAAAGTGTTTTGCTAGTGAACTTTGAAAGTGATGGGGCATTACAGCTGCCCCAAATTTCACTAAGGGTGTAAGTCAAGCGAGCAACCTCCACTTCTCTCAGGGATAATTCCTACTCTCCAACAAACCTTTCTTGGGCTCAGTAATATCTCTACGCCAAGTGGCATTTCTGCGCTTGAACCTCATGCTCTTCAGACAAAAAGTTGCTCATTTTTAAAGCATTGAAATATACAAACACACACACGCACCCCTAAAGAAACACACATTAATGTTCACAAACAATACATCTAGGCCCTGGTAGACAAACAGAAGAGCAACCACAAAAGGACCTTGCCTGCCCATATTTTCTTTACATGGTTCTTTTATATGCAGTTTTATATAGCGCGAACTCGACTCGAAGGAATAGGAGCACTTTTACATGAGCACCAGTTGAATTACAGACGAACCGGGACACATTCATTTTTAGATGTGTGATTTGCCCAAGATCACAGGATGTTGAGCCTCCCTGCCGAGACTCGAACCCTGTTCTCCAGCTTTAAAATCGGCCGCTCTAGCACGGAAGCGTGAAGGAAAGAGGTATCCGGCAGTGGCACTTGATGGCGGCTGCGCTTCAAAGGTTACTGCTATTGAAGAGGCACCGATCGAGAACTTGTGGGGGCTGGGATGGTAAGGTGTCCCCACCCTTCTGTGACTTTCTTGTCATAGGGCGGGGTGGGTTCTGAGATGCTTACTGACGACTTAGGAAAGGGTGGGGAGGCATTTATAATCAGCATGCAGCCTCGCCCGATGCTAGTGCGTCACATGGGATTGGTCCCCAAAGACAACATAACAGATAATAAGAGTGGCCAGGGTTGCACCGAGGCAAGCCCTCAAGCAGCACGATGTCTTGCACGTCAGGGAGAATGCCGGCCTGACTGCCTAAAGCGAGGGTCAGGGTATGACGTCAGCAGCGAGGGAAGACACCACTAGCAATACGGCCCCAGGTGTCTGCCAGGTAAGTTTTCCTGTTTAATGGGCCAGGCCCACTGATAACTACATAATCACAATACACAGCGTGTAATGTGATTATTTAATTACCAATGTAGGTGGCACATAAAGCAGGGAGGCGAGCTCCACCGCCCAAAGAGAGCAGCCCCCGCTGCACGTGCCTGCTAACACGTGGCTCTGTGTCCAAGCCTCAATCTTTAACAATAAAGGGCACTTACAGTCTGGGCTTAAGAGAACATACCCCTCCCCCCCCCCCGAGACTCTTGTGTGCCACCAGTGGTGAGATAAGCGCCTCTCTGGTGACAGTTGACACCGTGTGAGCAGTGCTTTAAATGGGAAAAAATAAGTGCAGGTACTCATTAAAATGAGCTAGAGGTGTAGTGAGGGGGCGGGGCTAGGGGCGGGGCTAAGGGCAAGACATGATGATACTTGACAACTTCTATATTAGTTGCAGCACATACCAAAACACATGAGAAATGTGTTTATATAAACAAAGCAGGTTAACTCATTACACAAAATGAAAGAGAAATGCGATAATATGTTAACATTTCCTTTTTTTGCAATAGTTGCACCTTCTTAATGTCATACTGTTAATTGCTGTTTGGCACAATACTATATATTTTTGAGCACGCGAGTAGGAAGAAACTGAAAATACCCCCACATCGCACCAAAGCTCTTATGGCACCAAGCACATGAAGCAACTCATCATGACCCTCCCCAGAAGATATCTCTTGTCTCTTCCATCAATCTATCCATTCATCCTTTCATCCTACCATTTACCTGCTGATGTCCACCATTTAACCTTTACATTCTATCGTCTATTCAGTCTTTCATCAATCATTCAGGTTTTCACCATTCCGTCTATCCACCCTTCATATCCAAACCTATCCATCTCCAAACCTATCCATTCATCCTTTCACTCATCCATCTCTTTATCCACCCTTTCCCTCATCCATCAATCAATCAATCAATCACTAATTTGTAGAGCGCACTAATCACCCGTGAGGGTCTCAAGGCCCTGAGGGGGGGGAGAGGGGGGATGGGTGCAGCTACTGCTCGAACAGCCTGTGCCCCAGCGGCACTGCAGCATATAGCTGCCCCCTTCCGCTACTTTACCGCCGCATGAATACTGAGGGCGGACCCGCAGTGGTGGCAGTGGTTGGACTGCCACTGTGAGTATGGGGTTCCTGTGGACTGCCGTACTCATAATAAGGCCTTTAATCTCCTTGTTCCTAAAAAATGTGAAATGTAAAATGTGAATTGTATTTGTGTATTCCCCACTTAAAGTTCATGATCTTGTAGACAGTCCCTCATTCCCCTAAGTAATGTACACCACTCTTTTGCTTCCTAGATAGATTTGCACTATATAAATACCACAAACATACTTGTCGCCCAATAATGTCTGATTTGGTAAAGCCTCCAGGATTGCATTCACAGTTCCATCAGAGGAGGGGTGGAAATTCATGATCACTTTCCAAAGTTTTTAGCTGTTAAAAATCCGACACACCTGTTTCCAAACTTTGATACAATAGCGGGGCACGAAGTGGCAAGTGAAGTTATGAGGGCTAGTGCTCTAATTACAGCATCATACTGACCGTATTAACAGGATATTAATAGCAGATTGTTCCCTCTGGGGTTTATAAGGCGTCCCTAGATCTACACACTCAAACTGACATAGGTGCTCAACAAGAAAATGATAAAAGAAAAGGAAGAATATACACAAAATAAAGAAAAATATAAAATAAATTGCCTTGACAGTAATGTTGGATTATCTCTTATTTTATTATTTTTTTTTTACAAATTTAATCTGTTATCTCGCAAGTTAAAAACCAGAACCCATTAAAAATCAATACAGTTCGACAAACATGCTTTTTGAAGAGACACACATAGATTTGTAGATTTTTGATGTTTACAATTTCAAATATCAAATCACATATCCCTTTACTATATGCGCCAATTCATTTGGCCCCTTTAGTCCCTCCTAAACATGATGTCCTGTATAAAACAAATTCAATTTTACAAAACAATTTAATAACGCGTCTCTGGGGATCAGTTGCCAATAAAGTTTTCAGCCCCACCCACGCTTGAGTGACAGCATTCTTTTTGGAAAGTGAAGGAGAACGGAGGATAATTTTGGCGCGTAGCGGTAGCGCCAGCTTGTGCACCACCTGCGATTAGGCGCTGAGCAGTAGACCGCCCCTTCGAGGAAAGCAAAGTAGCAGCTGTTTAGCCCCCGTGCCTGAAACTGCGGCAGGATAGAAGGACGAAGCTCAGAGTACTCACCGCGGCTGGAGAGGTCAACAAACCCACTGGCATGATGTGCAGGCGCTCTATACTGGAGCTTGTCTAAGCCTGCCAAAATGTGCCAAGGATTGCGGAGCAGGGCACTGCGGAAGGGCAGTGAAGCGGAGGGTGAGTGGCCAACTCAAAGTGAGAAGAAAACGAAGAGATCATGTGCGCTGGTTTTAAAACTAAAGAACTGACAATGTGTTTGTTTTTTGTTACACTGAGAACATTGACAATACTTACTGTGCAGGCTGAGGAATGACACATCGACCTGGACGCCAGCTTGTAGAAAACTACATTAATATTGTCCTCATTTGTACACAAATGAACTGGAACATGTTTTTAATTTTGAACAAATGCGTTTATCCAGATTGAAAAAGGCATAAAGATGCCGAGACGCGTCTCTGGGGATCAGTTGCCAATAAAGTTTTCAGCCCCACCCACGCTTGAGTGACAGCATTCTTTTTGGAAAGTGAAGGAGAACGGAGGATAATTTTGGCGCTTACGGTTGCGCCGTGCACCACCTGCGATTAGGCACTGAGCAGTAGACCTCCCCTTAGAGGAAAGCAAAGTAGCAGCTGTTTAGCCCCCGTGCCTGAAACTGCGGCAGGATAGAAGGACGAAGCTCAGAGTGCTCGCCGCGGCTGGAGAGGTCAACTAACCCACTGGCGTGATGTGCAGGCGCTCTGTACTGGAGCTTGTCTAAGCCTGCCAAAATGTGCCAAGGATTGCGGAGCAGGGCACTGCGGAAGGGCAGTGAAGCGGAGGGTGAGTGGCCAACTCAAAGTGAGAAGAAAACGAAGAGATCATGTGCGCTAGTTTTAAAACTAAAGAACTGACAATGTGTTTGTTTTTTGTTACACTGAGAACATTGACAATACTTACTGTGCAGGCTGAGGAATGACACATCGACCTGGACGCCAGCTTGTAGAAAACTACATTAAGATTGTCCTCATTTGTACACAAATGAACTGGTACATGTTTTTAATTTTGAACAAATGCGTTTATCCAGATTGAAAAAGGCATAAAGATGCCAAAACGCGTCTCTGGGGATCAGTTGCCAATAAAGTTTTCAGCCCCACCCACGCTTGAGTGACAGCATTCTTTTTGGAAAGTGAAGGAGAACGGAGGATAATTTTGGCGCTTACGGTTGCGCCGTGCACCACTTGCGATTAGGCGCTGAGCAGTAGACCGCCCCTTGGAGGAAAGCAAAGTAGCAGCTGTTTAGCCCCCATGCCTGAAACTGCAGCAGGATAGAAGGACAAAGCTCAGAGTGCTCACCGCGGCTGGAGAGGTCAACAAACCCACGGGCATGATGTGCAGGCGCTCTGTACTGGAGCTTGTCTAAGCCTGCCAAAATGTGCCAAGGATTGCGGAGCAGGGCACTGCGGAAGGGCAGTGAAGCGGAGGGTGAGTGGTCAACTCAAAGTGAGAAGAAAACGAAGAGATCATGTGCGCTGGTTTTAAACTAAAGAACTGACAACGTGTTTGTTTTTTGTTACACTGAGAACATTGACAATACTTACTGTGCAGGCTGAGGAATGACACGTCGACCTGGACGCCAGCTTGTAGAAAACTACATTAAGATTGTCCTCATTTGTACACAAATGAACTGGTACATGTTTTTAATTTTGAACAAATGCGTTTATCCAGATTGAAAAAGGCATAAAGATGCCGAAACGCGTCTCTGGGGATCAGTTGCCAATAAAGTTTTCAGCCCCACCCACGCTTGAGTGACAGCATTCTTTTTGGAAAGTGAAGGAGAACGGAGGATATATATATATGTGAGGAACTTAAAATTGAAGAAATGTTTCTACAACAAAAAAACAGAGTGGAACAGAAAGAGAAATACAAATGACAGAAGGAACGTCATTAGAAGTTGAAGATCTGGACCTTCTACACCAACTATATGAATTGGAGAAGGAGTGTGAAGGGATGATACACCCAGGAACTGTGAAAGAAACAGTTGAATCCATGGGCTTAGATATATATGTGGAGAAGTGTGGCTCAATGGTTAGAGCGGCAGACCCTGATGCAGAGATCTGGCCCGGGACCAGGGTTCAATTCCCGCCTCAGCGGGTCTTGGGCTCAATTTCCTCGGACCTGATAATTCTCGCCTCGGTGCCTATTCTAATCATGGGTCCCACTCTGCAACTCTGGGCAATAGCTTGCTTAATCTCCACAACGGCCTCACCAGCGCTGGGATGCCTGGCTACACCTTGGGGGTGCCCAGGAGTGGACATCTCACAGGGAATAGCCAGGAAGGGTTCCACAGCGGTATGCGTATAGCGCCTCTGTTGGGGGCAGCAGTGCGCTTTACAAGTACGAATTTCATACAGCAGCAGCAAGACCTCATTCAAACCAAAATCTAACTTTGTCCCCATGACACCCAAGGACTCAATAGATGTATTTACAAACTCAGTTGTAAAAGATCTACAATCTCTGTCTATTCAATCTAGTGAAGGCTTTCTCTGAGGTAATAGGCAACAAGAGAGAAAATATGAAATGATTGTGAAAAAAATCTGAAAGACATAGTGGTACGTCAATCCGATAAGGGTGGTAACGTAGTTCTATGGCCATTGGACATATATAATGATCAAGCCATGTCCCAACTGAGGGATAAAAAATGCTATCACAAGGTACCGAATAGTAATCTAACAGAAATAAAGATTAAGCTACATAAAGATCTAGCAAGGTGGAGGGGGTTGGGCCTTATTTCCCAAGAGGAGTATAAGTTCCTAAAAGTCGACAACCCAGTGACACCAATTCTGTATCTTATCCCAAAGATGAACAAAGATACAAATGTTCCCCCAGGAAGGCCGATAATATTAGCCATAGGAAGCCTATTTGAGCCTATATCAAGATTTTTAGACTGCTTTTTACAAGAACATGTGAGGGAACTACCAGCCTACATTCAGGATACACGAGATTTCCTGGATAGAAAACATCAGATGGAATGACACATTTCTGTTAATTACACTCAATGTGTCATCACTGTACATGAGTATTCCTCATGAAGACGGATTAAGGGCAATGAGACACTACCTCAGCAAGAGACCCATTACACTGCACCAACACACATCAATGTTAGTGGAAATGGGTAGATTGTGCCTTGAAAATAACATTTTTATGTATGGAACTGAAACATACAGGCAGATGCGAGGGACGGCGATGGGCACCTGCTTCGCCCCCAGCTATGCAAATCTGCATATGGGCTGGTGGGAGGAGCAGGTGCTCAAGACGCAGTATGCTGAGGAATGGGACAGGAATGTGATACTATGGACTAGGTTCATAGACGATTTGTTTGTGGTGTGGGATAAATCATTGGACACCGCAGAAACTTTTGTAAAAAAATTGGGTAATAATTCATTGAACCTAGCCTTTACTCACACCATTAGCAACACACGAGTGTGCTTCCTAAACGTAGAGGTCTATGTGGAAAACAACATCTTACACACATGTGCCTATAGGAAACCAACTGCTGGCAATACCATCTTACATGCCAGAAGCCATCATCCACAAAAATTGAAAAATAGTATTCCTTATGGTGAGCATTTAAGAATCAAAAGGAATTGCACTGAAACACATGTTCTAGAGATAGCACAGAGAGATCTAACCACACGATTTATGCAGAGGGGGTACCAACCCTCAATACTTGATTGGGCAGTGACAAAAGTGAATACAATGGATAGATCCAGTCTATTGCATCCAAATGAAAAGGAGAAAGAGATAAAGACAAGTAAGAACAGAAATGAAATAAGGATGATTACCACCTACAATGCCTATCATAGCAGGGTGAGAGACTGCTTGAATAGGCATTGGTACCTGGTAAGGAGGGACCTCATATGAGAGAACTGGTTTCTCAGAGACCTTTAGTCACTTTTAGAAGAGCGCGATCTATGCGACAGGACTTGGTTAATAGCAGTCCTGAGTTAAGGGCAACAGAAGGGTGGTTGCGGGCCAGTGCAGGGTTTTATAAATGTACAAAGTGTAAAGCCTGCACAATAGGACAGAATATGAAACAAATCAGTTCTCCCCTTCTGAAGAGCCCTTGGATGATTCGAACTCATTTGACCTGTAAAAGTGACTTTGTAGTCTACATGCTTCAGTGTTCATGTCACAAAATATACGTGGGCAGCACTATTCATATGGCACATATTCGAATATTACAACATATAAGGGCTGTCACAAATAAGGACAAAAGCTACCCAGTAGCAAGACATGTAAATGAGGCACATAATGGTAACATTCAGGAATTAATCTACTATGTGATTGACCAGGTACCCAAGAATAGGAGAGGTGGTAATCGGGAGCGAAGACTACGTTAACTTGAATCTAGGTACATAATACGCTTCAATACCAAGATCCCGTTTGGGTCTAAAATAGAATAGTTGCCCCCTCAGTTTTTTAGACGGTTTTAATATGCATGAGGAACGGAACGTCACGTAGCAAATAATGAATTGTGAAAATCAGTAAGAAATAAAATGGTGTGAATTAGTACAAAGTGTGTGCAATAAATCATGTGGGGCACTTGCCCAAGAGCGCACATTAAATTACACATTGCTATAGACATGAGACACAGTGAGGGAACTGTGGCAATAAATGTTTGGTGGCAGCAAACAAGTCAAAAGAATCAAGGGATAATACAATTGAAAAGCCATATGATTTAAAGGTTAATCTCCAGCAAGAGACGAAGTGGCAAAGTAATTAAGCACTAGCAAAAACTATGTGGCCAATTGTATAATAATTTATGCTTACAGCTGGAAAATCAGTGGTTATGTCTGTCAAGAAGCGTAATACAAGCGCAAATGCACTTGCACTTTATTGTATGACCTTGATTCAAATATTCACTTGAATGTAATCGAAGGATTTTTGCACAGCGTATTGGTTTCCCACTAAGAAATGAAATTGTGGAATGTTTTTGAAATTATGATTAATATTAATGAATTTAATTTTGTGCCAGTTGACAAAATGAATTATTCGTGATATTTAAACAATTCATGGAACGGATAAATGAATTTCAGCATTACTAGTTGCATTTATGCATAGTTACCATTGTGAAGCATAGCCTGTTTTCAGTGGTGATGGCTGTTGCGACCCATGTGACTGGCAGTATCCGATGGTTTTAATAACAATGATTGTGTAACAAACGCTTGATGTGTGATCAAGGCAGGTAATGCCGAAACGCGTTACAGCGGTGAATAAACCCAAGCGCTAATATCCAAAGGAGTGGTGTGGTGTCTTTTCCGGTGTGGATTTCCGATTCGAATAAGGATTTGGAACTGGTAGCATTTATATATATCTATATATATATATATATATATATATATATAGATATAGATATAGATATAGATATATATAGATATATATATATATATATATATATATATATATGTTACCAATCCTGGCATCCATAAAGAACAGGCGCTGACTCCGTGGGAAAATTATCAAAGAAAGATTTTTATTCCAAAAGGGAGACCTAGACGCGTTTCAGCGGCGGACCGCCTTGCTCACTACATCAGGTATCTCTGATTTTACTCAGTATATATATGTGAAGCACATTCAGTCGGTTGTCACAGCAACCGTCTAGGTTAAAGGACATAGAAGAATTGGCATGTTAAACCATGACAGTGCAAAATAAAATTGAAAAACATTGCATCACACTGTTGTTTAAAAGTTAAGTGCTCTCGCCACAACAGTATTTTCTAAATAAACAAAAATATACAAACTGTGACATTAAATAGACCACATACTCATTAATACTAAAATACAGTGATTATACCAGCGTCGATTACGGGTATGTCTGCATCACAACAGATAGGGAAAAGGGAAGAGTTACATCGGCAATACTTTCCACCTCTCATTCTATTACAGAGAAGTCTCTCTCACCTTATCCTATCAACTAATATAGGATGCGATTAATCTTAAAGATGTTGAAGGAGTAAATGCCTTAATATACGCCCATAAATTCATAGGTACAGACATCTCTAAGTGATAGGTGAGTTTTTTGATGAATGTAGTGAAGGAAAGGAACAGACGATGTGATGTATAATGCCCAAGTGGGCAATTACCCCAGGATCTCTTTCCACTATATTTGTTGGTCTGAATGGAAGTTAGCGACCCATGCAACTACTGAAAAATTAAAACTAAACTGTGAAGAATGTGCCAACAGAAACTTACAAAAACTATTAAAGTGTAAGAATCTAACGCTACGGAAAGGGATCAGGAACAGGACAAGCGGCTAGCATATCACAGATGTACATTTAGTGCCTCGTCTGCATTCATCCCGTTTGGGATTTTGGAATCAAGTAGGATTATATACCTTGATTCTAATCTCCTGAGTGATAGCTGTCTGTTCCCTCCTCTAATGTTCTTGGGGACATTATCAATCACAAAGAAGAAAAGTTCTTGAGCCTTACCACCATGGCATGTGTTCATGTGTCTCGCTACCAGATATGTGGGGTCATCATGAATGATGGCCCTAAGATGTTGTAATATCCGCACGTGTACGGGGTGTATAGTGCTTCCCACGTACTGTTTTGCCCATGTGCATTGGAGAACATAAACTGCGAAGACTGTTTTACATGTGTAACTGCCTCGGATTTCAAAAGGCGTCTGTCTAAGTGGCAGGGGGACTGTTTTGGTATTTATACCATTTTTGCACGCTTTACATTTAAAGCATTTGTGAAACCCTCTCTGTGGTTTAAGCCAGCCTGCTCCCTTTTCTATTGTTGGTGCATTACAAACAAGTTCCTGGCGCATGGATTTGGCTCTTCTGAATGTAATCTGGGGAGTTTGGTGCAGGTGGGACCTATAACCAGATCGCTTCGTACTAATTGCCAATGCCTATGCAATATTTTACGGAGGTTACTATGATAAGCATTGAAACCTGTAATCAATCTAGGAGTTGTCTCATTATTGTGCGCTTTTTTATTATTGCTGTTTTTGGAGAATAACAGGTCTTCCCTTTTGGCATTGGCACTTTTCTGTTGTGCGCTGGACAAAGTTCTAGTACTGTATCCTCTGCATTTTAATCTCTCAAACAAGCCCTTCGTAGATTGTCTCAATCCCTCATGTGTGCTGCAATTACGCTTCATCCGGAGGCATTCCGCATATGGTATACTCTCCTTAAGGCTTGTGAGGTGGAAACTACTGGCGTGGAGGATTGCGTTACCTGAGGTAGGTTTTCTGTATGTCCTAGATTGTATTTTGTTGTTTTCTACATAGATTTCTAAATCTAGAAATTTGATGGAATCTCTACTGGTGGTACAGGTGAAGGCTAGATTAAGGCTGTTGTTATTAATTTCTTTTGCAAAGTTTTTAGCACTTTCTTCTGAGCCTTGCCACAAAATAAAGATGTCGTCTATGTACCTAACATACAGATTCACATTTTCAGTCATAGCTATACTTTGTGTCTTCATGAGTACTTGCTCCTCCCACCAGCCCAGATGCAAATTAGCATAGCTGGGGGCGAAGCAAGTACCCATGGCTGTGCCTTGTGTTTGTTTGTAGAAGAGTCTGTCAAAGATAAATATATTATTGTCTAAACACCATTCTGCCATTTGTAGCAGCATCATGGTGTTTTGATGTAGACCAATAGGCCGTTTCCCCAGAAAGCAGCTCAATGCATTCAGGCCATCCCTGTGTCTTATACTAGTGTATAGTGTATGCACATCCAAAGTCATAAATATGAAATTGTCATTCCATGTATGATCATAAATTTTTGTTAAGAAATCTCCCGTGTCCCTGATGTATGCTGGGAGTTCATGAACATAGGGCTGAAGGAAGAAGTCTATATATCTTGATGTGTTCTCAAAAAGCCCTCCGATCGCGGATATGATTGGTCTTCCTGGGGGGCACTGGGCATCTTTATGTATCTTTGGTATAAGATAGAGTTGGGGCGTTACGGGATAGTCATTTTTCAGGAAATCCAGTTCTTGCTTTGAAATGAGCCCAACACCTCTCCATTCGTACAATGCCTTGTGAAACTTTTCTTTGACTCCTATGATACTGGTGGCACTGATGCGGCTGTAGCATTCCCTATCCTGCAGTTGTGTGTGTGCCTCCAGGTTGTATTTATCAAGAGGCCACAAGACTACATTACCGCCCTTGTCGGACCATCGGACCACAATATCTTGTTGTTTGATTTTTTTGTACAAGTTTGTTGTATTGTACCCTTTGGTTGTGATTCGTCTTAATAAAATCCTTGCTACTGAGTTTCACCAATTCCTTCAGGTCCTTGACTACATTCCGTCTTTTGGCATCATCGGGGTAAAGACTGATTTAGGTCTGAATGGTGTACGTACATTTTCATAGATGTCCAGATCTGATCTTATTGCCACTTCTATCGGAGATATTTGACTAAGTAGTTCTTCGCAGTCTAGTTCTGCCAAATCTTTGAGGAGGCTCATGTCTGCCACACAGAGGCTTCCAATATTGGTGGATATTGCTTCCTGTTCATTCGCATTCCTGGTTACATTGAAGAAATATTTTTGCAATTTGAGCTTGCGTATATAAATTGATAGAAGTCTATCCTCGTTTGTGTATAGTCAAAATTAGTTTTTGCACAATATGTCAACCCTAAAGATAAAATACGTTGTTCCTCTTCGTTTAGATATATACAACACATAGGCCTAATTGCTCGTACCTAGATCTACCCTTATAAGAGACACAGAAGACTCTTACCTAAAATAGGCTGGCTGAGCTGAAACAGCTCATGGGTAGTGGTACCAGATTATGCCTGGGGAAGATGCCAACGGTTTATGTCTGTCATAATTTATGGATGTGATGTTTCAACATATTCTGTATTTACTGCTATCAAGACAAGGAGCACTGGCCTTAAGTACTGATCCTGCAAGAGTTATGGGGATCCCATCGCCTTCTCCCTTTTGTACATGTGAGAGAGAATTATGAAGTGTCTTGCGAAATATCCACACAGAAACAAGATTAACCCAAGATCATTTATTGTAGTTAGAGAGCTAAAAGTAGAAGCTGCTACAAAAGTCCCAGGACCAATACAAATGTCTCAGGTTTTAAACTTAACAATAAACATTCCATTACAGAGCATCAGGATAGCCTATAACTATAAGTCTTACAATATAGCTGAAGAATGATCAGCGAGCCAATGGGGTTGAGAATACCACATACTCTCATTCAATCAGAGTGCTAGTTACTCCTATATTGGCTTAAGCATAAACCTGTTCTGGTCAACTTTTTCACACCAGCAATTGTGCGTTTCTCTGAATACACACACACATGAGAAGTCTTTTTGTTTTTATGTTGTCTCTTTGTATTTTGAATCTATTATAACAAACCATTCATAGTAACTTCACCAATACCCTTTTAGTCAGTGTTACTTTGGCCAATCTTGTTCTCTCCTTGTAACAATGAAAAGTTTTAAGCACCATTGTCTTATATTTTTCTCTCTCCTATTTTCTAGTTCGTTTTCTCCATCAGTTGTGCCCACTGATCCGTCTTACAAAACAGAGATTCTTCTCAGCGTTCACTAAAAATTGTTGCTTTTGCAGTCCTTTTACCGGAGATCACTTTTAATCTTTGAATTCAACTAAAGTGGTTGAAGGACTTGTTCACTTCACAAATATTCAACTCTCATGTCATTGCTCGAAACACTTTTACTCTCTGGCATGCATGCCTCAAATGGGCAATTTGTTAGTCAAGTGTTCATCAAGTATCTATCTGAATACTGTGTCTTTCTCATCTAGGTGTCCTTCCCTGCCAGATTTGCCAGCTCCCCAACGATAGCCAGGAGTTGTCCTTGAAAACCGGCCAGACTGATCTCATACGATGATGACAGAAAATTAAACTCTCGGGCATTGTCATCTACAGGTAAGTTCTGGTGCTCAATCACCTAGCAAGGCATAGCAGCACTGAGTGGAGTTTATATACTTCTTGTATCCAGTATGGCTGCCGAGATCGTGTGCCCTTGCATTGGTCCATAGAATTCCATTAAAAAATTCCCCCAGTTGTGCTATCACTAACTTTATCTGCCCCATTCTTAACAAAGGCCTCAGAAGGAAAGGGGATGACAAACAACCTCCTCTTCCATGTCCTCATCCTTTGAACTCAGGCCAGAGGAGCTATGACTGGCAGTAGTGAATTTTAGTCTTGAAGTCTTAAAGCAGAATGGATGACAATTAGAAGACATGACAGTATGACATTTAGTGGGCATTACACTGTCCTTTAGACAAGGCAGAGTGCCCTTATAAAGTGATTCTCATATGGTGAAAAGGTGCATGGAAAGATATTGCTGTTCTTGTGATGTGTGGTGGGAACAGTAGCCTGCCAACCTATGATAGAAATATGCTCTCCTATCACACTTATTACCCCATTAAATTTGTCTCAGGTACCTTATAGTAAGGAGTGCAATAGTGAACATCCCTAATATAGCGCAGTACTTTACATATGCAGCATATGCATAAATAGAACATATTCTATAATAATACATTGATAATAACCTAATCCTAACATATCTAACCTACTACAAAAGGCAAAGGTATATGTGAGAGAGTGGGACAGTAGGGTGGAAGTTACACAGGACTGACACAGGAAATAGCAATGTGTATAAAGCAATAGTGAGGTCCCTCCATTTCAAAGGTACTTGAGGATACACTGTAGTGGATTAATCAGAGGAATGTTAGCATGCACCACCCTGATAGTCAAATCAAATGACTTTTTATTTTATTTTATTTTTATTTGAAAAGTTTTATATAGCGCTGGCTAGACCCGGAGGTATTAGAGCGCTTTACATGAGGATCAGCGAGTTACAGGTTACATAGTTACATCAATTAAATCAAAGAATCACGGAGGGAGGAGGAGGGAGGGAAGGAAACACAACGGGGAAACGAGGAAAAACAATGTCAGATGACCGGCTGGGTAGGTGACGGCCGAGGGGGTGAAACCAGGGCCAGACTCCTCTATAGCTGCATGTGACAGCTCCACCGGGCATCGGCCAAGGTTGCTCGTGCACCGAGGTAGGTACAAACAGTTTTGGTATCCGCCCAGAGTTACAGGTTACATAGTTACATCAATTAAATCGATGAATCACAGAGGGAGGAGGAGGGGGAGGGAAGGAAACACCACGGGGAAATGAGAAAAACAATGTCAGATGACCGGCTGGGTAGGTGACGGCCGAGGGGTGAAACCAGGGCCAGACTCCTCTATAGCTGCATATGACAGCTCCACCGGGCATCAGCCAAGGTTGCTCGTGCACCGAGGTAAGTACAAACAGTTTTGGTATCCGCCCAGAGTTACAGGTTACATAGTTACATCAATTAAATCAATGAATCATGGAGGGAGGAGGAGGGGAGGGAAGGAAACACAACGGGGAAACGAGGAAAACAATGTCAGATGACCGGCTGGGTAGGTGACGGCTGAGGCGGTGAAACCAGGGCTAGACTCCTCTATAGCTGCATATGACAGCTCCACCGGGCATCAGCCAAGTTTGCTCGTGCACCGAGGTAAGTACAAACAGTTTAGGTATCCGCTCAGGGGCATCGTCAAAGGTCCATCGAAAGTTCTATCAAAGTTCCACCGGGCATGGGCCATGTTGATCCGGCTCCGAGGTGAGTACAATGTTCAAGGTTTCAGTCTGGGGGCGTCGTCATAGATCAATTGGCAGCACCCATCCCGGAGTTACTAGAAGCTAAGACTTACTGTAGTGTTGATATGCTCTCGATAGCAATGCTTCCAGGGGACAGGCCAGGACAGCCATCTTAAGGTCAGGCATATAGAATGTGTAGGCACAGGGTTGTAGGGCACTCAGTTGTTGCCCCACGCAATTCTCTCGGTGTGAGTGAAGGCTGTCGTGGGACTAAGTGTAAAAAACAGTCCCATTGCTAGTCTTTTGCGCTGTGGAGACCCTGATGTGAGCAACAAAATCTCGCTCCAGGCGCCATTTTTGGGACAGGCACAGCCCTTGTCTGGCCCACCTTCGTGCAACTCTGCCACGATTTGCGGCCATTTTGGGGTCAGGCGGGGCGGGAATGGATCCTCCCCCGTCCACCTGGTGCCTCTTGTGACCCCGACTCCCCCAAAGCTTCCCCCTCGCCGGCGCGGGGTCCCCGTGATTGTGTCTCACGGAAGGGGACCTCTGCTTACCTCTTCACTATCGCCGCTCCTTCAGGCCCTCCTGCGGAGTTCGGATTTCGCCGCCGGGACAGTGAGCTCCTCTGTGTTACCTCAGGCGGTACGTGCACTCTGGCAATCAGCACCCCAGCGCAGTGTCAGGAAGTCAGAAAAAGGGCAGTTCAAGCCCTCGAGCCAGGACCGGAGCGCCCTCCGGGAGTCACCACCGGCAGCAGACGCCTCCGACCGCGACTCATGAGGTTCGGACACTCAGCCCCAATGTGCGGTGGCGAGAGACAGCATCACAGGGGCAGATCGACCTTCAGACCAGCCCCACATCCAGGATCATGGCAGCGGGCGAGGTGTTGTTCACAGCCCTACAGTGCGGTGGCAGGAGGCAGCGTCGGAGGGAAGATCGGACCCTCTCACCCGCCCCACATCCAGGATCACGGCGGGAGGTGTTCTCCTTGCTTTGCCCGGAGATCACCGTCAATATAATGTGAGCTCGGGGCAAGGTGAGAGACAACGGCGAGACTCACCCAGGAGCCTGAGGCAGCGGGACTCGGCAGCGGCTCCGGTCTGGACTGCCTTTGCTACCTGTGTTCTGTCCCATTACATGGCAATTCAGTAGTTTCCACTGGAACCTGCATCAGAGATACTGTCAAATATGGGTTACAGAGGGCCTGGGTTGTGCCTGAAACCATAGCTTATTCTCCTTAACATTTCCCTTTTCATGGCCTTAATCGTAGGTTTTCAAAATGTTACATTTATTTCTGGAAGTTATGCTCTTTCAAGGGACGTGGTTGATGGCATTGCCAATTTTCTGAAAGAAAGGCCTGGAAATACCAGAGGCATGTTGTTCATTTAATACAAAATAGTATGGGGGTGTGGCTGCCCGGCCAAGATGGCAGATGTGGCTCCTAGAGCTCTGCGACTGAGCTCGACCATCGTCATCCATCCTCGCCTGTGGTACTTTGTGGGGGCACTACGACACTGCAGGGAGCATTACATACCATGCCACTTCCCTGCTGATGCCCTTAACCTGGTTCCTGAGCGCTCTTAGAGGCTGGAGCTCTGGCGCCACATGATCTGCTGGCCTGCGTGACTGTTAGAGTGCTCCCCCAGGAGGAAGATACGGTCCTGACCCTCCAGCGGGCTCCCTGTACGGAGTTGTGGGGGTGGGGATCTCACACCTGTTGGAGTTGGTCCCCGGGAAGCGGCACCTAAAGTAAGGGGAGGACGGGGACCTGACCTGACCTGGTGACCGTGAGAAGCTCTGCGGTGCCTGCCCCGCTGTTTCCAAGCGGCCCTTTGTTTCAGCACCACAGCCCTTGTTTCAGCACCACGATTGAGGTGCGGCAAAGGCCTGTGCTTGGCTCCTGGGGAGAGGGCCTTGGAGCTCCTGGTCTCTCCCTTCTGCCCCTCTAATGGGGGCTTACCAGATGGCTAGGCTGACGTCCTCTGGAGAGGCCCCATGACACGAGAAGATATACCAGGGGCTGTCCCGGGCGGTGCCATGGCTTACCTCTCCTGCCTCCAGTGTTGCAGACGTGCCTGCAGCAGCAGAAACTACTGGCCCACCAGCCTTTGGGGACACAACTGCAGGACACTGCGCACTACACCGCAACAGGTGAGGAGTGCTGCAGCGCAACTCGGCGGGAGGCTGGATGTTTGGGCCCTCCGACTGGCCCCTGAGTCTGTGCCATAATCGAGGATTTGGGAAGGGGATCGCTGCCGGAGGACTGGGGCCCTGCATTTTCCTGCCCACTTCCAATACTTTCCTGGGCCTTGCATGTTGAGTCCGGGCTGTGCATGATGTTTGACCCCTGATTCGGCGCCCTAATCGAGGCACGGGGGTTTGCAGCCTGGGGGTTGAGTCCCTGCATCCCTCTGCCTCTCCCAGCACACCTCTGGATCCTGCCTGCTTGACTCAGGGCCAGTGGAGTGGGGCGCCTGCTGGAGCGCTGGTAGGGGCCCTTCGTGACACCTGACCCTCGAGCCAGTGCAATAATTGAGTAAATTGAGGCACGGGGCGCTACTAGGGGACTGGGCCCTGTGACTCCCTACCTTCACCCGTTGTTCTCCCTGCCTCTGCTGGTTCTGACCAGGGCCGCGTGGAGTGGGGGCCCCTGTCAACCTGCTGGCGGAGGCCCTTAACAGAGCGAGTAGTCAATCAGAGGAGAGGGGGACCACAGTCAACCCCTACAGTCTGGTTGCGGCCGGGGTGGACTCCAGGTCCCGGTGCGCTGTAATCCTGTTGTAGCCTTTGGGGGACTTTGAGCGGCTGTACCTTCCCGCCCTCAAAGAGTGCAAATCGTTTCCTAGATAGAGGCGCGTGCAACGTGTGGGCCTGGATAGTGGTGCTGGCTCTGACCACGCATCTGCTGTCCTCCCTGGGCACAACTCTTCTGCTGCTTGGTCAGCTTCAGCACCAAACTGCGCCCCCGCTTGTCCTTATGCACCACTACACCAAGGGCACGCAGAATCTACCATGCCGGCCACCATCCGACACAGCAGATACCTGGGGCATGACTAACACCTGCATCGACACGAGCGTCCCCCAGCGCCCTCAGCCAGAGCTACATCGATGCCCCACGCCATAGGCAGATTTCATTCGGCTGCTGGGTCCCAGACACCGGCTCCCGTGTGGTGAGTCTCCCGGCCCTCGATGCCCCACGGGGGAGGAGGGAGAGCCGACCCTCACCACATCGGAGAAACTGGACAAAGTGCTGGCAGCAATAGAACACTCCAGTGTCACCATGGATGACAGGTTTGCAACCCTAGCTGCTGACCTTAATTTTCTCTGGGACGATCACCGCAAGCTTGTGGATAGAGTTGCAGACGGCAAGAAAACCCTTTCTGCCCTACAACCACTTGAGAAGGATCACCAGGCTGCAATCCGAGACCTGAAAGTTCATGTAACACAATTGGAGACTAGAGCACATGACTTGGGAGGCCGCTCCCGGAGGAGCAATATTCAAATTCTGGGGCTTCCAGAGGGGATTGAGGGGTCTGACCCCATTGCAAACCTGGAGTCTTGGTTCAAAACATTCACCCCCATCCCCGGACCTCACGCCCTTTTATTCCCTTGAGAGGGCGTGCCGAATCCTGGCCCGGCGCCCACCTCCGGGCTCCCCCTTGTGCTGGTGAAACGCCTTCACTTCAAGGAAAGGGATGCGGTGCTTTGCTCTGCCAGGTGGTGGGACCCCTGCAGGTTGAGGACAAGCATATCATGCTGTTCTCCGACTATACCTGCGCCGGTCAACGCCAGCGTTCATCTTTCTTGTAGGTGAAAAGCCGCCTTTGCCAAAGGGGAGTACAATATTCACTGCTGTTCCCAGGGTGCCTTAAGATAATCTCAGAGGGCACCACTCTTTTCTTCACTGACCCTGCGGAGGCATGGGACTGGACTGACCAACATCCGAAAGAACCCGGGATATCAGGTGCCTACCGTGCCCTCAATGCCCGAGGGTCCCGGAGCAGGTGACAACGCAAGTTGAGGACTCAATCATGCACAAAGCCTTCGCCTGAGTGTCTTTGAACAGTTCCCCCAACCTGGAACAAATTATTGCTGATCGCAGGCAAGCCCTGCAGGCTGCAGCAATTTTAGGGCCTGCCTCCACAGCACGGATGATGAGAAAGGTCTGCACATATTCACATCTGAGGAAGACCCCAGCTGCTCAGGCAGCTCCCGGGATGACTCGCCTACACCTCCCATAGTGACTCCACAGACGGCAGATCCCCTCATCTAGCTGATTATTGATGGCTCACCTGTGCTGAAGATTGCATGGTGATGCAACACTGCATTAATGCATCCCGTACACCGCCGGCAACCTCACTTTTTGGACATTAATGGGCAAATCAGCTTCTCTGTCTTGGGCACACATTTACCTCACCTCCCACGATACACTAGAGCATGCGCCACACGTTCTGTTTAGGCGTATCGCCGGTTGCGGTAGGCCCCCAGTATTGGGAATATCCCATCCCCCAGTTATTTCGGGTTTACCTAATATCCCATCCCCCAGTACTTGCGAATTTCCCTTACTCTTCTCATCCCCCCACCCGTAGCACTATGGGGGCGGGTGACCCAAGGTTATGGGGACGGGCGCACTGGCACTGGGGAGGGATACCCTTACGCCTCTTCCATACACTACTTTCATCTCGTCATGGCTTCTCCCGCTGACACCTGTCTTCTCACCCTCAACATCCGGGGCATGCACACTGCTATGCTGTCTACTCCTATGTCAAGCGCCAGCAGGCACAAATAGTTTTTCTGCAGGAGACCCACCTTACTGCAGGGTAGCTACCACCTGCATAAGCGCTGGAAAGGGATTCTTTGTGCCACTACCTATTCGGCATATGCGCGAGGGGCTATTGTGTGAATCCGCCCCAGGGTCCCTTTCCAGGAGACTCGCAGGGTGGTCGACAAAGACTGTTGGCATGCCCTCCTTGAAGGGCATTTGGATGGCCAGCCGGTACTCCTGGGTAGCATCTATGCACCGAACACCAATCAGGGTACATTCTGGGAAAACACTCTCCGGCACGCTGGCCCACTATACAGCATTCCCATGTATATTAGGGGAGGATTACAACTGCGTGCTTGACATATCCCTGAATAGATCCCACCCTCCCCTTCCACACTCCCCACCCTACACGCAGATGGAGTGCTTCCACGCCTGGGTCCACCACTGGGCACTTACGAATGCTTGGAGGTCCTGAGACCCCACATCCAGACTATACTGTTTCCATTCCATTCCATTCCGCACAGTCTCTATGTGCGCCTTGACTGCTTTCTCTGCTCACCCCGATTGTACCCTTGATCCAGCACACGGTTATTTAGGCCAAGTAATATCTGACCAGGACGTGCACATTGTGACCCATAAGTGGAGGCTCTCTGCACCCCTTACACCCACCTAGCGGCTGCCACGTGAGTGCTTTGAGGATCAGGTGTTCCGCAAGGAGCAAGAGACCAGCATTCATTGTTACTTTTCTGAAAACCAGAATATGGCATCCACCAGGACGCTGGAATGGGATGAATTTAAACTGGTGACTAGGGAGCTTGCATACAACAGATAGCGGGGGTCCGTAGAACTCTTGAGAGAGACTTAAAGGTGGCTGAACGCAACTTGGTCACACTCAGCAAAGCGCCTGATGCTAACCCATCACTTGCATCCGAGTGGCAGAGGCAAAGACCACCTATGTGGCTCTTCTTGAAAACCTGAGACGTTATAACTTTAAGGCCCACGCCACCAGGGTACACTGAGAGGGCGATAGGCCTGGCACACTCTTAGCCTGACTCATCCGACAAGACTGGGTGTCTCCTCCCATCACGGAGGTGATCGCCCCCACCGGTGACAAGGTCCGTACCCAGACCGACATTTTGCAAGCCTTTTACGACTATTACTTTACCACATACCGGGGGCCACTGGGCAACCAGACGAAACCAACGGATAAGTTCCTAGCTGACCTCCTCCTACCCCAGATCCCCACTCCTCGAGGAACTCCCTAGATGCGGAGATCTCATCCGCTGACGTGAAGCAGGCAATCCTTTGCCCTGGCCCGCACCAAAACCCCAGGCCTGGACGGCCTACCTCTAGAATACTACAATACTTTTTCAACCATCCTGGCACCCCAGTTGGCGGCAATGTATAAAGCTGCTTTGAAAGATGGCGAGCTCCCCCACTCTCTGCGCGAGTCTCTTTTGATCTCGATTCCAAAACCAGACAGGGATCCAACCCAGTTAGCCTTCTTTAGGCCAATGGCTATACTTGGGGCCGATTACAAAATTCTAAGCAAAATACTGGCCGACCGATATGCCCAGGTCCTCCCAGGAGCTCGTGCACCCAAATCAGACTGGCTTCATTCCCGGCCGAAGCACCCCCAAAACATCACCTGTCTTTTTCACGCCCAGGAGCAGATGAGGAGTCATTTCCCTCGGGCCGCCTGCCTTGTCCTGTACTTGGAGAAGGCGTTTGACACCCTGACCTGGCCTTACTTATTTGCGGTGCTCACCCGCATGGGAGTGGGTCCTAAACTCCTTGTGTACACAAAGTTACTATACTCGAACCCCACCTCCCGGATCTGTTTGGGTCATCACTTCTCGGCTCATTTCCCAATAGGCCAAGGTACGCGGCAGGGATGCCCACTCTCCCCTCCGATTTGCGCTGGCTATGGAGCCCTTAGCCATACGACTCTGGGGGCGATGGATTGGGGCATTCCTTTGGCACGATGGACACAGTGCATCCCTGTATGCTGATGACCTGCTTCTTTACATAAGGGACATAACGGATGTCCTCAACCTCCTCCGCGCCACGCTTGCAGACTTTGCCGCAGCAGAGGCTCAACTGGATGAAATCTGACATTTACCCACTCAGCCCTGACCTCCCACCACGAGAGGTGCGCATCGGAGGCTCATGCCTTGTATGACATGCACAAGTGCCCCTCTACCTGGGAGTCCGCTTGTTTTAATAATCCTTGTGACCTTTACAAGGGTAACCATCGCAGGGCCCTGATGGGCGTACGATTCCAAGTAGCCTTCTGGAGGACACTTCCCCTAGCTCCCATCGACAAGATCACCCTGGCGAAAATGGTCATTCTGCCCCGCCTCCTATATTACTTCGCAAATCTCCCAGTTATCCCACCTCACTCTTACTTTAAAGAGCTGGATGCACTCCTCTGTTCCCTCATTTAGGGGACAGGATGTCGGCGAGTCGCCTTGGCCAAGATGCAGCTACCGACGGATCGGGGAGGCCTTGGGGCACCATCCTTTGGGGCATACTTCCTGACGGCACAACTCCAATGGCTGTCTTGCTGGGCCCTACCTCGGGGAGGCCGGCATTTATTTATTTATTTTATATAGCGCTGAATCGACCCCGAAGGGGTATCTCTGCACTTCGGACTGGGCTGCAGGAAAAAAACTGATGAGCGGAATCAGAATAGGGTGGTCTTAAGGAGCTTTCTGAATTGGAGATGATCAGAACATAGTCTCAAATGAATAGGGAGCTGATTCCAATAAAGAGGGGCGAGGTGGGAGAATGCTTTCCCACCCATCCTAGCTTTCCTGACTCGAGGGACCACAAGAAGAGATTTGGTTCCTGAGCGAAGGGTCCTGGAAGGCACGTAGTGAGAGAACTTCTCAGCGAGATAGGAGTTGCCGATGTTGTGTAAGGCTTTATGAACAGTACAGCAGATCTTGAACTTAACCCGCTTACGCAGCCAGTGGAGCTGATGGAGGAGAGGGAGGGATGCAGTTCTGGGGGGGGGGCATTCAGGACCAGGTGCGCCGCGGTGTTCTGAACCACCTGCAATCTACTCAATGAGGACTCATTGGCAGAGACCAGGAGGGCATTGCAATAGTCCAGACGACTCAGTATAAGTGTCTGAGTCAGAGTTTTCCGAGTGGAATCAGGGAAAAAAGGAAAAACTCGGCGTAAAAGACTCAGCGTGTGAAAGCAGGATCCGGCGGTCTGAGCTGCGTGCTCCTTCAGGGTGAGTCCCTGGTCCAAACGTATGCCCAGATTCTTAACAAGGGGCAGGGGGACCCCAAGGTCCACCGGCCACCATTCAGGAGTCCACAACAGAGGGGCCTCTCCGAAAAACATAATTTCGGTCTTCCCAATGTTGAATTAGAGAAAGTTACTTTTCATCCAATTAGAAATGAATTAGAATTAGAAATTGGAGACTGGACCCCTGCCACTGCCAGCAAACTGCCGTCTGCTTCTACCGGGAGCCCATCCTGTCCCGACCTATCCCATACAAGTGCTGATAGCAAAGGCTAGTATAGCTAGGATACATTGTCTCTACCGAAATGCTCCACTCTATACCCATTTGCTGCCCCTGGTTGGCTTGCCTCGAGGCCAGGGCTATTATACAGCCGGGGAGTTGTGCTCCTTGACCAATTGCTTGCTGCTGGAGGTGGAAGCCCTATTCTCGGAGGGCCAGCTTCTCCCCTTTCGCTCAGCTGGCTGAGGAGAGCGGGCTCCCTCTGGGCAGTTCCTCCTTCACAGGCAACTTATACACTCCTGCCAGTGTCTCTGGGACCTATCCGGGGTGAACCAATGACGCACCCGGCGCTTCAGGCCGTGCTGATCATGGGACCAGGCCACCATCTTATCACATGGCTGTACAAAGCCATATGGGAATTGATGGCCGCCTGCTTGACACACTCCAAAAATGGGAGGAGGAGTTCTAGAGGGTGCTTCATGATAAAGAATGGGAAAAGACCATAGAATTTCAAAAGAAGGTCTCCCAAAACTCACGTTTCAAAAACATACTGTTCTTCATCCTACATCGGACCTATCTAACGCCAGGGTAGCTCCAGGGCCACTTCCCAGGAGTCACACTTTGCGTGCCCATGATGTCACACACCTAACGCGTCACTTGTACACATGTTATGGTCCTGCTCGGCTCTACATCATTATTGGGGCATCATCCATGCAACGCTGCGGGAAGTCATGGACTCCCGGACATATACACTTTGGAAGCCTGCTCGCTAGGCGTTTTCAAGTGCCGGAAGCAGCACAAGGTGCAAACATGCATTACCGCACTGGCCCTGCTCTTAGCCAAGCGAGCAATCACACTACACTGGCGAGCACCAGCGGGTCCGCCAGTGGATGCATGGACTGGGGCAGTGCGCAAATGGGGAAAATGCAGAGAAGGAAGCACTCGATATGAAGAGGTGCATCGGATGCTCCGACGCCCCATTTCCCCACAGTGGGTCACCTTGCTCATGCACTTCCTGCAAGCAACTGACAAAGATTATGAGCCCCCACAGTCAGACAGTCAGAGCGCCAGTTAGTGGTACCAAGGTGGGCACCTTTCCCAGCAAAATTGACTAAATCCCTCCTCCCCCATGAGGGCTGCCCTCCCCAGGCCCCTACTATTCTCACTACTGTCTAACATCCAGAGATCCCATTGCGCAGTTTCCTGTGCCTAGACCCGCGCTCCCTACTACCATCTCAGCACTAGAACCACACCCACTCCTCCCTCCCTTACCGTCCCTCCCAGTATTTGCTCCAAGTTAACAGTTTAGTTTCACACTAACACAATTCATCACTTATCACAAGGGGTAAATTAAAGCTCCTAGACTACAGCTTCTTGTCTCTGCCTGTTGTTTAATGCATAGACCTGAATAACCTGTTATGCCTTTGGCCTACAACAGCATTTTCTATGTCATGGCAAATTTGATGCATATGGCTATAATTTGTATTGCCATTGTACCATCATAAAACCCCAATAAAAAACGTTAAAAAAATTACAAAATATAGCAGGCTCACAATGAAATTTGAGCGATGGAGACAGGAATCCAAGGTTAAGGTATTATTGGACAGAGTGAGTAGAAGCAGGCTGAAATAGGCATACAAAAAGCTACCATGATTGGGATCAGTTTAAGCGTTTTTGATATGTAAAGAAAGCTCCTTATGCAGTTTGTTTAGATCACTCGAAGGTCCGTTTGAAATTAACATCCATGGTATGCAAAGGACCTGAAACTGGAACAACAAAGTTTGAATTACAAACTTAGATCATTGGCTAAAAGTCCCATGACAGATGCACTTGGGGAATCTTAGAATCGATGGTCTGTGTCAACCAATGAAGGTATAAGGAGGCCCAGTGGACCACGATTCATGATTAAAAACTGGTGATTTTAAAATGTTTTGATCTTGTGTACAACTGCCAGATAAAGAGAAATCTTTCTTATCACGACCTTTAACCTTTGATTGATAGACAAGGTCTAGCTCATTGCCCACCTAAGGAGGTTAGGATAATTGGAGACATTTGATCAGGTAGCGTTTTCGGGTCCTAGTGGCCTTCACACATTTGTTTTTAAGGTTGATCTGCATTATTGAGGGGAAACTATTCTGATCAGCAGTATTTGCATCTGCTCTGGAATCTCAACCATTTCCTGAATCTTAGAAGGGGTCAATATTGCATCATCTGCTGAAAAAGTGAGACCCAGCCATCCCTGCGAATTACTGCTTGATCAGCCTTATTGACACCGAGGCCAAAGTCTAAACAATTTCTTTTATTGTCAAAATTGAAAAACAAGTTAAGGATGTCAAATTGGATCCCCTACTGTCAGACAGGATGCACCCCAACTGTAACAAAGCCAACAACATCCTGGCTCTGTTCTTCCTAATGAACAACCATGTTCAAATGATGAAAGCTCTACTGTGTGCATGTTTCTTGAACTATAAGGATGCCTTTATTATGTCACAAAAAATATAAAATTAAGGTCTGAAGCAGCGGTGCAGTCTACCAGCAATGCTAATCAGTCTGTAACTTGCTGATCTTGGTGAGGAATTGCAAAAAGCTTGAGTTTAAATTCCCCTACCCCAGGTTGGACTAGACCCATGTCACAGTATTATAATGCAGGGCCAGCTTTAGGACTGTGCAACCGGTGCCACCTCACCGGACGCCATCTTCAAAGAGAGCTGCATTTTAAAATAACTTATGTAATTAAAAGTACTTGCTAGAGATTTGTTTGTGCGCCCAGCCCTTTTAAGGCAGTAATAATAAATGTGAAGATAACTCTGGTGATTAATGTACCTGCTGAAAAGATCTGAGATTTGTGACTCATTAATAAAGTAGGGCAGAGGGTTAATGCGCCTGCTGCAAAGCATGTGCAACTTGCTGATCATAGAATTGTATTTTATGTAGATAGCTCAGTGGGTTACTGCTTTGGTCACAGAGATGATTTTGTTTCTTGCAGTTCGAAAGTTACAATCACTCAAATATTGCACAGTGAGCTGTGAACTGGCATCAAAGTGCTGCGTGCAAACTGCATGGCATAGGTTTAGACCCTTATGTCTTTTCTCCAGTCTTTCATGGCTAAAAAGTTTTGTTTGGGTATAAATAAATTCTTATTAGTAACGCCAACCCCAATCACTGTGTTACGTTTTAAATCATGAGTTTGTGCTTCTCCAGACCCAGCACTCTTAAAATATCCTAACTACCAGTGTGGATAACATGTGACTCCTACACCTTGTAGTCCTCATTGTCTTATGTAATGTTTCCTATACGTTGATTTACACACTTGTATGATTCATTGTCTCTATATAATGTGTGTGTAACATAAAGTGCTCCGACATCCTACATTTGTATGAGTAGCAATATGAAAGAAATTAAATAAGTGTGTGAGAGGAGGTATGGAGAGATGAGGGGCACCTTTGGAGGGTGGAAGTGAGTGAATCCATATAGAAGTTCATGATTGGGGGCTGCCAACAAAGATTGTCGCTGGGCGCCACTAGTGCTAAAGTCGGCCCTGTAATAATATACTAATAATGCAGTAGCTTAGACTGTACAGCCATTGGTTTGCAGAGATAATTGACATAGCTTCATCAATATAAAACCTACTAAGGCCAGATACTGATTTTAGGCTGTAGAATGTGAACTCGATCATAAGGCATGTGTGCATAGGATATGCATTCACCGGTAGCTATTTGTGAATACAGTTATATGACTTTGGGAACCCCAAGTGCCAGTTTAAAGTGATAAGTGACCACATTAACTTTGCTTTTCAGAGGCTTCAAGTGAATCTTTCTCCTATACGGCACATCTGATATTGATAGTGATCAGTGCAAAATTAATTCATGCACTAATTTGTGGATATATTGCTTTTATATGAAGGATGTTATGAAGTGGAGTTGGTTCAGCACTCAGTTTTTCCTGATTTGTTTCATCTACCATCCTCTATGTCATAGACACATATCTGCTTTCAGTTTAAGGTCATTAAGCAATCTTTGTTAAGAATGTGGCAAGTTTTAGAATTGTGTTTCAGAGAGCACACTGCAGAACTTAGGTCTTCAAGGTGGCTGATTAAGCAGATAATAAAAATGTGGTTATCTAAAAAATACCTAGGGGCCTATTACCATCTCGGTTGGAAAGCCTCCGTCCTTAGGTCGGAGGCTTTCCGAACTAGATTGTCGGTTTCAATTCCAACTGGCTGATTACAATACAGCCGGTCAGAATTGAAACCGGCTGGCCATTCCGGCTGGATCGGCCAGTCGGAAGCCAGCCCGTAATCCATATGGACGGCGTTTTATGCCGTCTGGATTACGATGCACGGTTTCCGGCAGGCTTTACATGCCAGGCTTTCCGACATGGGAAGCCTGTCGGAGCGTGTTTGGGGCCCCGTAGCAGGCCCCTTCTGTTTGCGGCCTCCGGTTGGGGGCCCAGGGGGCACCTATGATGCTCCCTTGTTAATCCCTGCACCTGACATGGGCTGCAGGGATTAACAGAATCTCCCATTTCTCTATGGGAGCTTGTGTTACGGCCGGTTTATGCCGTAACACAAGCTCCCATAGAGAAATGGGAGTATGCGACCGCACCATGTACGGTCGCATCGTAATAGCGGTGTCGGGACCGCCGACCAGAGGTCGGTCGGTCCTGAGACCGCGACGGTGTTGGGCGGACTCAAGTTCGCCCGACCGACATCGTAATCGAGCCCCTAGTCTCAGTTTTATAAGCAAGTGCAACTCACTTACTGGTGGAAGTTGGTATGACATGCAACTATTTTAAAATTAGTGTCATGCTAGAGAGATCATAAAGAGTTTGGTAGAAGAAAAAATAATAAGTATGTGACGTCATATAACAAGGAAATAAGTTGCAAACCAAGCTCAGAAAAGCTGTATCAAAGTCCATCAACCACAATTTTTTTTCATCTAATTCTTTCTTGTCCACCTCATCGCGTTCAGAATTTCTTGAGGGTTATACTTTTTGGGAGAAAGCATTTATTGTTTATATTGGACACTAGGGAATCTGTGCCTCATATACAGGGCTATTCAGAAGGATAACTTACACTTGTGAGTGAGTAATTTACACATGTAATATACTCTTACACTTTTGAGCAACTTTACTACTTTTGGCTATTGACAACATTTGAGTGTAAATTTACTCAAAAGTATAGACTTACACTTCTCCACCTCCCAAAAAAAGGGTGGAGCCAAATTTACACATATAAGTTACTACTACCAAAAACAAACATTAGTATGTTCAGCACCACACATAGCCAACCACTGATACTACAACCCTTTCCTATACAAAATAATAGAGGTGAGGACTAAAATGACAAAGACAACATTGTTAGATGAAACCAAATTATTTCAAATAGTTAAAAATGTGAATAAATACAATTTAATGTTAAATAATATCTATAAATAGTACATATGTATTTAATTTGTATTACAATATAAGGAAATTACTTTTAATTCTATACATCACTACTAATAATTATTAATACATGATAAACAAATAACTTTAGGTGCGAATTTATTTTTTAATGTAAACTTTGGAAACATAATTTTAATGTAATTTAATATATTGAAATTAATTAAAGATTTAATTCAAAATTAAATGAGTGGTGCTGTAGTGCTTTTGTTCCACATTTAAAATAAATCGATAAAAATATTTCACACTAATATTTAATACAAAAATATTTTTGCTAACAATTTCCAACTTTAATAAACTTTTTTTACTTTTCTCTATATTTGACCATATGACAATCTCAGCCTCGACAGTGGATTTTGCAAATTATGCTGAATCTAAGGAATACTCACAAGTGTAAACATTTCCTAAATGCAAAAACGTTAGGTGTACATTTTAGATGTGAAATTGTGAGGGTTAATTGCATTTGCACTTAATAATCTTTTTTTCTTTTTCATCCAGAAGCAAAATATTTTTTCCCTCTCGTCAGAGAATTATTATTTTCCTGCGCAGAAAACTCTTACCTTACACTGAGCTCAATTACCAGGCGTGCCTGCCCCATTCTGAGAGCACACTGTCTACGAGCGAGTTTGTGGGTGTGCACGAACTCACCCAACATGTCATCTGCAGGCTGAAAAGAAAACTGTTCATGTTTGGGACACAACGATCTGCTATTCATGCACTCCCATTTACCACGTACCTGATGTACGTAACCGTTAACCCCCACCCCCAACCTCCCAAAAAAGTGCACAGCAATCTACATCGGAAGAAAATCCGTGGAATTAGATTAATAATTACCAATTAAAGGTCGCCAACTTCCCTGGGGTCAGGCTGCCCTATTTGCTGACAAGTTTCATGTTTTCATCGCCAAACAATCTGTTTTCAAAACCTCCTGTTATCTAAGAGTTAACAACGGGCGGGCTCCCTGCGGCTGCAGCCGTCTCATTGTGTAATACTTTAATGAATATGCTCTGTTCTGGCCAGGTGCTTTGAAGGGCTAGTTCTGCCCTGTCACGTTTCATCATTCGAGCATGGGCAACAACAATACACGCGCAAACAAAACACGTAAGACTTGTAATTGTTGCATTTTGCGAGCCCTTTCAGAGTGGTATTTTGGCAATTACAAATAAGGGCAGGATTATAGGGGCCAAGTCACAAAGGCCTTTTGGAATACTTAAAGTAGTAATCCCGTAGGACTCTTTTATGTATTCTTGCATACTTTTGTGAATTGGCCTCAAGACATCCAAAAATAGGAATTAAAACGGGGATATTCCCATACAATTAATACAAATAAAAACGGACTGTGTTCTCTTTGCACTTTTACTGAGAGTTGGACGTTCACAAAGCCATGTAAGATTGTGTAACAGAGTACTCCTGTAGTAGTGTTTCCCATACTCGATAATGCTTTTGTGCATTGGCCCCTCAGTGTTCATGCCTCTGTGCACATGCACGCAGGCGATCAGCTTAACTTTAGCTGCATGCCGGATATTGCACAAACAGTATGATATGTTTTGTGAGACCCTCTTGTTGACAATACTATCCACGACCTCCTAATAAGATACCACTGGCTTCAGTGATAATCGATCGACCATGTTCTAAAGTGTTGAAACATTAAAAAGGCAACCAAGCACCACAGCAATCAGCTTAATGCAGATAGGTTTTCAAGGCCTTCCTGAACTGCAGAGTCTGGCTGATGTATCTCAGGTCATTCAGTAGAGTGTTCCGTAAGCAAAGTACAATATTCGGAAAAGCTCAGGCACCCACCACATTGGTGTTGCTCCTTGGTATGATGAGAGTTCTTTTTTTCCTGTGAGGATCTAAAGGCAGCTGCAAGTCAAAGACAAAAACCCATGGTTCAACGGAGCCCTGAATGAAGAGAGGCGCAAACTAAGATTAACTGAACGGAAATGGAGACAACATCCCTCCCCTCCAACTCAATCTACTCAGGAAATCTAGAAACTCCTATAACAAAAGTATTCTACAATCAAAAAAGACTTCTTCAGATCAAAACTAGACAATGCCAAAAATAGACCGAAGAAACTCTTTGAAATGCTAAAACAACAATCTAATAAATTGGCCAAAACCGCACTCTTGACTTCGAAATCACAGCTTAGTAGTGAAGAATTTTCCTCAATATTCACAGCAAAAACCAACACCCCCAACTCGAGTTAAGGATGGCAGCAATTAACTCAGCCACCCCAAAGAACACACAAGCAGAAAATCCTAAACAACTCGATCTACCTCTGCCCAAAAATAACTCTCACTTGTCTACCTTCAAACTTTACGATCTCAGTGACATCACTAAAACATTAGCAACTATCAAACCCAACAACCACTTCAATTACCCTGTCCCCTCAAACTGCCTACCCCACATCTACCATATCATCTCCCTCTCTGGACCAAAATCATCAATGCCTCGCTAGCGCAAGGTCACATCCCAGATTGCCTAAAAACTGGTCAAGTCACCCCTATCCTAAAAAACCGACAGCAAACACCTCCGACCCTAACAATTTCCGACCTATAACCAACATTCCCATGCTAGCCAAGGTCTTGGAAAAATGTGTTCAGCAACAACTGAACCAGCACATCACGAATTTCAAACTACTGAACGACTGCCAATCGGGTTTCAGACCCGGCCACAGCACAGAAACAGCCATTCTACACATAGTAGATGACGCCCTCCTCGCTCTTGACCGTAATGAAACCTGCCTACTAGTCCTGCTCGACCTCTCATCAGCCTTCGACACGGTCAATCACGACAAAATTCTAAGAAGACTGGAAATCAGGATGGGTTTATCAGGCACAGTCCTTCAATGGTTCAAATCCTTTCTGGAAAACAGAACGCAATCGTTCATGGTGAACAAAAATCTTTCCCCCTCTTCACCCAACCTACTAGGAGTACCACAAGGCTCAACCCTATCCCCTGCGCTATTCAACCTCTATGTCGAACCACTAACCGAACTACTACAGCAGGCGAATATTTCATACCACATGTACGCGGACTACACTCAACTTTACATCAAGATCTCCTCCGTTGAAGAGATAAAGATGATGAATCAAGCTCTCGAAAAAACGTCCACTGGCTAACGACCAACTTCCTCAAGCTAAACTCGCAAAAACGGAAATTCTTTTAATCCCCCTCTAAAAACTCTCTGGAGATAAAAGAATGGACCAAGATGATCACTGCTCTGAATTGCACGCCGACTCTGGTGGACGCCACCAAATCGCTTGGAATTACACTGGATAAGAACCTTAACATGCAAACACACATCAACTTGTTGGCTAAAAATGCCCACTTTCACCTCAGCTATCTCAGAAAAATGAAACCATTCATCGAGAACCATGACCTCAAAACGACAATGCAGGCCTTAGTCATCTCGAGGTTGGAGTACGGATGTACTACCCTTTCGGGGCTTCCCAAAATCTCAACAGCCCCTTTAAAAGCCTGTCTCAATGCAGCAGCAAGACTCCTAACAGGATCTAGGAAATTCGATCACATATCGCCACACCTGAAGGCGCTCAACTGGCTACCCTATGAAGCCAGAATCCACCTAAAGATGGCTTGCATCACTCATAAAGCCCTACACCACAATACCCCACAGTATCTATCCCAAAAACTTACTTTATCTGGAGGAAACAGACACTCCAGGAGCTCTGACAATCTTCTCCTGAAACCCTCTCGTTTCAGCAAAAAAACGTCTGACGGAGCATTCTCCGGAGCGGCACCAAGAATATGGAACTCACTACCGCCGCACATCAGAAAAATCTCTTCTACACTACTATTTAAAAGGGAAGCAAAATCATTCCTGATGAGCAAATTCCTCCCCTAATTCCGCACATTCCTCACCATATGGGACCTCACTTCCACACCAGCTCTCACTGACTTGCAAGGAACTGAACCAGTCTACGACTCCAAACTTGTCTCTTCACTCCCCTTAATGACACCGTCGCCCCTATGACTTACACATACTCGAACTTGTCCATACTGCTCCGAACAAATCATCTCCCTTTTCGCTTCTGCTACCTGCCGAACCTTGTTAAAAATATTTTGATACTTTGTCTGCTCTGTTTGTGCAAAATGTTCCTACAATTACTCTGCTTCTTTGTAAAGCGCTCTGATACCCTATCCTGGGTCTTGTTCGAGCTATAGAAAACTCTTAAATAAATAAGTATTGTGGAGACTTCATGTGTCAGAGTCAGGGTGTTCCATTGAATTCCAGAGGCCTTTAGCAGCCCAAGTATAATGTGTAATCCTGGGAAGATATGTGCTCTACTAGGACTGCTGAATTATGGAACATCTGTGCTTTATTTAATCTGGCTTTAGATACCAGCCAATAAGGAATTATCAATGTATATTTTAGCTTCCACTATGTCTCTGCCTTTTACTGATTGCAGAAACTTTGCTTCAGCCAAGGAGGAAGAGGTTTGTGTTGATGCATGGTTAGTGCATGAAGGCCATGCTGTGCCACCAGAAGTGGTCTAGTATTTCACTGCTCATAGCCTCCTAGAAGGGTCTTCTGCAAGCTAGTTTAAACACCAGGTGTGCCAGCCAGCAGCAAAGTAATGCAACATAGTGTTGGCTAAGGGACTAAAGGGATGTCAAACTTGCCCTTCATCTTTGACTACCTGGTGAAAGCCACTGACTCTAGAAAGTGGGTATTGGTAAGATATATATATATATATATATATATATATATATATATATTACAAAAAAGAGTTGCCTCTAGGTGGGATGCACTCCCAGGTGGAAATTACGCCAAAGCAAGGGCACATGCCATGAACAAAGTCCTTTTCTGGTTTACCTGCCAGACGCGTTTCGGACCAACGCCCTCTTCAGTGGCAGACCATGTGACGTGCCGGCATGCGGCAACCACCAGTAAATCCCCATAATAATAACGCTCAGGTGAACCACCTGAAGCAATGCTTCCTGGGACTGGTGGTTCAGTAAAACCCAAGTGGGTCGCCGCCGGCACTCACATTAAAAATGTCTTAAAAGGATTGCCGATGTTCGCGCAGGCACCCCTGCATATAACAGGCACCTCCTGTTCCACAGCTAGCTGCCCCAATAAAGCAGCCGCGGACCCGCAAGTGTTTCGCGGTGGTGCAATCCCGAGACCAGGCAGGCCGCTATACAAAAAAAGAGTTGCCTCTAGGTGGGATGCACACCCAGGTGGAAATTACGCCAAAGCAAGGGCACATGCCATGAACAAAGTCCTTTTCTGGTTTACCTGCCAGACGCGTTTCGGGCCAACGCCCTCTTCAGTGGCAGACCATGTGACTTGCCGGCATGCGGCAACCACCAGTAAATCCCCATAATAATACGCTCAGGTGAACCACCTGAAGCAATGCTTCCTGGGACTGGTGGTTCAGTAAAACCCAAGTGGGTCGCCGCCGGCACTCACATTAAAAATGTCTTAAAAGGATTGCCGATGTTCGCGCCGGCACCTCTGCATATAACAGGCACCTCCTGTTCCACAGCTAGCTGCCCTAGTAAAGCAGCCGCGGACCCGCAAGTGTTTCGCGGTGGTGCAATCCGCGACCAGGCAGGCCGCTGTACAAAATACAAAAAGAGTTGCCTCTAGGTGGGATGCACTCCCAGGTGGAAATTACGCCAAAGCAAGGGCACATGCCATGAACAAAGTCCTTTTCTGGTTTACCTGCCAGACGCGTTTCGGGCCAACGCCCTCTTCAGTGGCAGACCATGTGACGTGCCGGCATGCGGCAACCACCAGTAAATCCCCATAATAATAACGCTCAGGTGAACCACCTGAAGCAATGCTTCCTGGGACTGGTGGTTCAGTAAAACCCAAGTGGGTCGCCGCCGGCACTCACATTAAAAAATGTCTTAAAAAGGATTGCCGATGTTCGCGCCGGCACCCCTGCATATAACAGGCACCTCCTGTTCCACAGCTAGCTGCCCCAATAAAGCAGCCGCGGACCCGCAAGTGTTTCGCGGTGGTGCAATCCCGCGACCAGGCAGGCCGCTGTACAAAATACAAAAAGAGTTGCCTCTAGGTGGGATGCACTCCCAGGTGGAAATTACGCCAAAGCAAGGGCACATGCCATGAACAAAGTTTTTTCTGGTTTACCTGCCAGACGCGTTTCGGACCAACGCCCTCTTCAGTGGCAGACCATGTGACGTGCCGGCATGCGGCAACCACCAGTAAATCCCCATAATAATAACGCTCAGGTGAACCACCTGAAGCAATGCTTCCTGGTACTGGTGGTTCAGTAAAACCCAAGTGGGTCGCCGCCGGCACTCACATTAAAAATGTCTTAAAAGGATTGCCGATATTCGCGCCGGCACCCCTGCATATAACAGGCACCTCCTGTTCCACAGCTAGCTGCCCCAATAAAGCAGCCGCGGACCCGCAAGTGTTTCGCGGTGGTGCAATCCCGCGACCAGGCAGGCCGCTGTACAAAATACAAAAAGAGTTGCCTCTAGGTGGGATGCACTCCCAGGTGGAAATTACGCCAAAGCAAGGGCACATGCCATGAACAAAGTCCTTTTCTGGTTTACCTGCCAGACGCGTTTCGGGCCAACGCCCTCTTCAGTGGCAGACCATGTGACGTGCCGGCATGCGGCAACCACCAGTAAATCCCCATAATAATAACGCTCAGGTGAACCACCTGAAGCAATGCTTCCTGGGACTGGTGGTTCAGTAAAACCCAAGTGGTCGCCGCCGGCACTCACATTAAAAATGTCTTAAAAGGATTGCCGATGTTCGCGCCGGCACCCCTGCATTTTACTGAACCACCAGTCCCAGGAAGCATTGCTTCAGGTGGTTCACCTGAGCGTTATTATTATGGGGATTTACTGGTGGTTGCCGCATGCTGGCACGTCACATGGTCTGCCACTGAAGAGGGCGTTGGCCTGAAACGCGTCTGGCAGGTAAACCAGAAAGGACTTTGTTCATGGCATGTGCCCTTGCTTTGGCGTAATTTCCACCTGGGAGTGCATCCCACCTAGAGGCAACTCTTTTTGTATTTTGTACAGCGGCCTGCCTGGTCGCTGGATTATACCACCGCGAAACACTTGCGGGTCCGCGGCTGCTTTATTGGGGCAGCTAGCTGTGGAACAGGAGGTGCCTGTTATATGCAGGGTGCCGCGCGAACATCGGCAATCCTTTTAAGACATTTTTAATGTGAGTGCCGGTGGCGACCCACTTGGGTTTTATTGAACCACCAGTCCCAGGAAGCATTGCTTCAGGTGGTTCACCTGAGCGTTATTATTATGGGGATTTACTGGTGGTTGCCGCATGCCGGCACGTCACATGGTCTGCCACTGAAGAGGGCGTTGGCCCGAAACGCGTCTGGCAGGTTAACCAGAAAAGGACTTTGTTCATGGCATGTGCCCTTGCTTTGGCGTAATTTCCACCTGGGAGTGCATCCCACCTAGAGGCAACTCTTTTTTGTATTTTGTACAGCGGCCTGCCTGGTCGCGGATTGCACCACCGCGAAACACTTGCGGGTCCGCGGCTGATTTATTGGGGCAGCTAACTGTGGAACAGGAAGTGCCTGTTATATGCAGGGGTGCCGGCGCGAACATCGGCAATCCTTTTTAAGACATTTATGTGAGTGCCGCGGTGACCCACTTGGGTTTTACTGAACCACCAGTCCCAGGAAGCATTGCTTCAGGTGGTTCACCTGAGCGTTATTATTATGGGGATTTACTGGTGGTTGCCGCATGCCGGCACGTCACATGGTCTGCCACTGAAGAGGGCATTGGCCCGAAACGCGTCTGGCAGGTTAACCAGAAAAGAACTTTGTTCATGGCGTGTGCCCTTGCTTTGGCGTAATTTCCACCTGGGAGTGCATCCCACCTAGAGGCAACTCTTTTTTGTATTTTGTACAGCGGCCTGCCTGGTCGCGGATTGCACCACCGCGAAACACTTGCGGGTCCGCGGCTGCTTTATTGGGGCAGCTAACTGTGGAACAGGAAGTGCCTGTTATATGCAAGGGTGCCGGCGCGAACATCGGCAATCCTTTTAAGACATTTTTTGTGAGTGCCGGCGGTGACCCACTTGGGTTTTACTGAACCACCAGTCCCAGGAAGCATTGCTTCAGGTAGTTCACCTGAGCGTTATTATTATGGGGATTTACTGGTGGTTGCCGCATGCCAGCACGTCACATGGTCTGCCACTGAAGAGGGCATTGGCCCGAAACGCGTCTGGCAGGTTAACCAGAAAAGGACTTTGTTCATGGCGTGTGCCCTTGCTTTGGCTAATTTCCACCTGGGAGTGCATCCCACCTAGAGGCAACTCTTTTTTGTATTTTGTACAGCGGCCTGCCTGGTCGCGGGATTGCACCACCGCGAAACACTTGCGGGTCCGCGGCTGCTTTATTGGGGCAGCTAACTGTGGAACAGGAAGTGCCTGTTATATGCAGGGGTGCCGGCGCGAACATCGGCAATCCTTTTTAAGACATTTTTTGTGAGTGCCGGCGGTGACCCACTTGGGTTTTACTGAACCACCAGTCCCAGGAAGCATTGCGTCAGGTGGTTCACCTGAGCGTTATTATTATGGGGATTTACTGGTGGTTGCCGCATGCCGGCACGTCACATGGTCTGCCACTGAAGAGGGCATTGGCCCGAAACGCGTCTGGCAGGTTAACCAGAAAAGGACTTTGTTCATGGCGTGTGCCCTTGCTTTGGCGTAATTTCCACCTGGGAGTGCATCCCACCTAGAGGCAACTCTTTTTGTATTTTGTACAGCGGCCTGCCTGGTCGCGGATTGCACCACCGCGAAACACTTGCGGGTCCGCGGCTGCTTTATTGGGGCAGCTAACTGTGGAACAGGAAGTGCCTGTTATATGCAGGGGTGCCGGCGCGAACATCGGCAATCCTTTTTAAGACATTTTTTGTGAGTGCCGGCGGTGACCCACTTGGGTTTTACTGAACCACCAGTCCCAGGAAGCATTGCTTCAGGTGGTTCACCTGAGCGTTATTATTATGGGGATTTACTGGTGGTTGCCGCATGCCGGCACGTCACATGGTCTGCCACTGAAGAGGGCATTGGCCCGAAACGCGTCTGGCAGGTTAACCAGAAAAGGACTTTGTTCATGGCGTGTGCCCTTGCTTTGGCGTAATTTCCACCTGGGAGTGCATCCCACCTAGAGGCAACTCTTTTTTTGTATTATATATATATATATATATATATATATATATATACACGAGCACACACACGCACACACACACACACGCACACACACACACACACACTATATATATATATATATATATGCCCCCATCAAAGATGCTTGGTTGCCCATGGAATATCGACAGGGTTTCCCAATCCAAGATATAGTTGAGTTCTCCCCGTTAGGTCAGTTCCAGTTACCGTTATATATATGGGCCATTTCCCCCACAAAACTTGATACATCACAAAACATTTGTTCTTATTTTTCATTGCATTTATCACTCTTTGTTTCTATTTTTGTTCTAGATTTTTGCCCCTATTTAAAATAAAAATGCTTCTGGTGTCCTTCACCTGGGGTTTGGCTTTGCTCTTTTCACCTTCCTTATACTAGGAGGAGTTTGGTGCCTTGCTTTTATTATTTGATCCCATTACATCTTCAATAAAGACCTAAACGATTGGCAAGGTTTTTTCCCCTTTGTGACTTTTCCTCCTGTGACCCTCTTAATGAGACACTTGATACCTTTCACCTATACTAATCTGTGGATGGTAGCACCATGGCTACTGAGAAGAATCAAGCAAACACAAGGAGATGATGGACGGAGCGCTGAAACATTTCAGACACTCACCCCCAGTCACAGATCTGGGTTGAATCCATCATCGTTCTTTAGCTCACTTTGCCACCCCAGTTCAGACACAGCTATATGCAAATCAGTCTTGACCCTGTGCCTCATGGGAATAGTCCAGCCCAAACTGCCAAGCCATGTCTTCCCAGGACCGGAAACAAGCATCCTAGGACCGGTTTCGGGCTAACAGCCCTCATCAGCCAGGCTAGCTTGAATCCAGTGGCAAAGTGAGCAAGGGACCCACGTCTGGGCATACCCTGTCAACTTAGGGCGAACAAAGCAAACACAAGGAGATGATGGACGGAGCGTTGAAACCTTTCAGACACTCACCCCCAGTCACAGATCTGGGTTGAATCCATCATCGTTCTTTAGCTCACTTTGCCACCCCAGTTCAGACACAGCTATATGCAAATCAGTCTTGACCCTGTGCCTCATGGGAACAGTCCAGCCCGAACTGCCAAGCCATGTCTTCCCTAGACCGGAAACAAGCATCCTGGGACCGGTTTCAGGCTAACAGCCCTCATCAGCCAGGCTAGCTTGAATCCAGTGGCAAAGTGAGCAAGGGACCCCCGTCTCGGCATACCCTGCCAACTTAGGGCGAACAAAGCAAACACAAGGAGATGATGGACGGAGCGCTGAAACTTTTCAGACACTCACCCCCAGTCACAGATCTGGGTTGAAATCATCATCGTTCTTTAGCTCACTTTGCCACCCCAGTTCAGACACAGCTATATGCAAATCAGTCTTGACCCTGTGCCTCATGGGAACAGTCCAGCCCGAACTGCCAAGCCATGTCTTCCCTGGACCGGAAACAAGCATCCTGGGACCGGTTTCGGGCTAACAGCCCTCATCAGCCAGGCTAGCTTGAATCCAGTGGCAAAGTGAGCAAGGGACCCACGTCTGGGCATACCCTGCCAACGTAGGGCGAACAAAGCAAACACAAGGAGAAGAATCATCCTTTCTTTGAGTAATCAAGAAGATTCCAGTCCCTGTATGGCGAGCAGCCCACTCCGCTGCAAAATTGTCCCTAGTGGTAACTGACCCTCGAGTAACCTACCCGAGCCAGCATGATAAGTCCTGGACTATCCGCTACGGGGGCAAATTATTACACACTGGTCTACCCCCCAACCTCTCCAAAACCGCCGCCAAATCCTTCTAGCACTCCACCCTGAAAAGACACCCTGAGTCACTGATCTCTGACCTTCGTTACAGCACGGACAACGGCACAATCATTAACGACCTCATTTTCTACTCTAGAAGAACTGCTGCCTGGCGCAAAACCTTTGCCCACCTCCTCAATGTTCGTGCAACAAAGAACATCCCATACAGCACTAAACTAACAATAACACCCTCTCCAACCCTGCGAGCTGACCTCACCATCACCCTTTACAAAAATGGCATTATCTTGATCCAAGCCTCAACCAAAAACTTGGATACATTTGCAGACCTTTTCACCCTCCTCAGAAACCACTTGCAAGGCTCTGGTTGGGTAACTAACTCCCGCCCTGGGGAGTCCTCGTCCAGCCCACCCATCGTAACTAGCCACTCACATACCCCTCTCAGGTCCTCCAAGACAGACCCCCTATCCACTCCAACACGGCGCCTGGCCTTGCCATCAGAAACACCCCTAGACCTTTGGTCCCCTCCCCACTAGCCCCCAAGTAGACTATGCCACCGACACGCCCCCAAAGACCTACGATACAGATCGTGCTTGCCCTCCCAGCCCTCAACCCAACCAGTAAAGGGGCACCATCATAGATCCAACAACATACAACACAGACCTTACTAGTCCGCCCTTCCTTTCACCTATACATGCCGACAGAACGTTTCCCGAACCACTGCCCCCCGCCCTCTCACGTCTCCTCCTGACAGGGACAGGGTTTCTCTGCTCTCCAGAGCTACCAAACTAACCCAGAGCATTCACATCTCCATCTTGGAATTAACGAACCTCCTTCACCTCGCTGAACTCTCCTCGCCAACCTCATGCCCTTCCCAAATTCCATCCCTCACTTACAACAGAGCGCCCTAAACAACCTCTTCCGCTAGCCTTGAGACAGATTCGCCTCCGTAAGCAACAACGTCACCTCTCTGAGGAAGAAACCCTCGCTCTGGTCCTCTCCTACACCACTTCCCATGCCGCCCCAAATCCACTAGATCTCACGGAAATGGAAATCTTGGCTTTCCTCCGAGACTACAACTCCACCCCAGCTACCCCTCATCCTTTCGAGAGGAATGCCGAACTCGCCATCAGCACGGTCACTATCAACCCCAACAGGCCTGCCACCCTCCGCAACAGAATGACGATCAAGAGTAATCTAGTACCCATTCTCCTGTCCGCCCAGACTCCCGAAACTCCGTCCAAATCTTCTCTGTCTGGTCTGTTAATCAATTGCCGATCAGCAGCTAAGCACGCTGCAGATATTGCCGATCTCATCCTTGGCAAAAACATCGACTTAGCAATCCTAACAGAATCATGGCTCAATGAATCCTCATCTCCATGTCTGGACCTCCTAGTCCCTCCTAAATACAACATCGCAAGGCTGGACAGACAATCGAACAAGAAAGGAGGAGGCATCGCCTGCATCTACCGCTCTAACCTTCGTGTCACGGAACTTTTGGCAGACTCCACCGAATCCTGCGAATACCTTGCCCTCACTATTTGCAGCAACTCCACCCAACTGTGCAACCTTCACATCTTCTACCACCCCCTGGCAGGAACGACTCCTTCACTGACCACCTCATGGAAATCATCACAGCTAAGTTTCCCACCAATGCCAAAGATATCTTCCTAGGCGACTTTAACTTACACTGGAACGATCCCAAGGACCCTCATGTCAACGCCATCAAAGTCCTCCTGGAAGACCAAGCCCTGACCCAAGCCTGCTCACTACCAACTCACTCAAAGGGGCCACCCTTGACTGGATCATCTCCAAAGAATCAACTGTCAAGCTTATCTCTATTGACCCATGTGACTGGTCTGATCATCATGCCATCACCTTCCATCTACCTGGCACCCTCAAGACAAAAGCACCGCAACCGATGATTCCCAAACGCTGGATCAGAGACACCAAGAACTTGGACCGTAATGAACTTGAGGCCCGTTGCAAATCCGACCTCCCCCTCCTACGCATATCACAACAGTCAGTGGCCTCAATGATCACTACTCCGCGACTATCTCACACATCCTGGATGATCTTGCCCCTCTTAAACTGAAAAGAACCCAAATCAAGGACAGAAACCCCTGGTTCACGGGATCCCTTAATAATGAGAGGAGAGCCCTCCGGCAAGCTGAAAGATCCTGGAGGCAGCACCCCTCCGCCGCACATTTAAAACTCCTCCGCCAGGCCAGAAATGTCTACAACAGGAACATACTCAACTCAAAAAAGACTTCTTCAGAACTGAATTAGAGAAAGCCAATAACAGACCCCACAAGCTCTTCGAACTGGTCAAACACCAATCTAATAAACTAGCAAAAACATCGAAAGAAACCCCCAAATCTCTTATATCCTCAGAGGAATTCTCCTCTTTCTTCGCTGACAAAATCTTAGCCCTCGGAAACGAACTCAACTCCATCACATACCCTCATCCCCTTCCTGACCCGCCACCTCCCACCGCGACGCACCCACTGGCTCCACCCAAAAACCATGCTCACTGGACTGTCTTCAAAGACTATGACGAAGATTCCATCTCTAAAATCCTTTCTACCTTAAACCCGAACAACCACTTTAATGACCCGCTCCTGCCAACTGCCTTGCTGCCGTCGCCCAATCCATCATTCCCAGCTGGACTTCAATAATCAACGCCTCCCTCCAGCAGGGAACGATACCTGAATCTCTAAAAGCCGGCCAAGTCCTCCCCATTCTGAAAAAGCCGTCGCTGGATCCAGCCTCCCCCGACAACTTCAGACCCATCTCCAACATCCCACTCTTAGCCAAAGTGCTGGAGAAATGTGTGCAACAGCAGCTAAATCACCACATCAACAACTTCCACCTGCTGGATGACTTCCAATCCGGATTTAGACCAGGGCATAGCACCGAAACCACCATGCTCCATATCGTGGATGATGCTCTCCAAGCCCTTGACCAAGGCAAAACGTGTCTCCTAATCCTCCTTGACCTATCCTCGGTCTTCGACACGGTCAACCATGAAAAACTTCTTGAACGCCTCAAACTCAGGATGGGACTGGATGGCACTGTTCTAGACTGGTTTAGGTCCTTCCTCCACAATCGGTCACAGAGATTCCTAATCAACGGCAACTTATCCTCACCATCCCCGGTCACGGTTGGAGTCCCTCAAGGATCAACCCTGTCCCCCACCCTTTTCAACCTCTACCTAGAACCGCTTACTGAAGTATTACGCGCAGCCAATATCTCCTATCATATGTATGCTGATGACACCCAGATCTACATCAAAATCTCTTCTCTCGAAGAGATCCTCTCCCTGAACGAAGCCCTGAAACTCACTGTCCAATGGCTCGCATCCAATCATCTTAAACTCAATGCAAAGAAAACTGAATTTCTCATGATCTCCCCACCCAACACCAACCTCGAGATTCAGTCATGGATTAAGGCTATCACTGCCTTAAATTGCCCACCGACCATTGTGAACTCGGTCAAATCCCTGGGAATTACCCTCGACAGCAACCTAAACATGCGAGACCACATCAATTCGATGGCCAAGACAGCCAGATTCCACCTGAGCTATCTTAGGAAATTGAAGCCCTTCCTCAATGCTCCCGACCTAAAAATGGCAGTCCAAGCGCTCGTCATCTCTAGACTGGAATACGGCTGTTCAACCCTCTCGGGTTTACCTAAGATCTCCCTGGCACCTCTCAAAGCCTGCCTCAATGCGGCCGCCAGACTACTTACCGGCACAAGGAAATACGATCATATTTCCCCACACTTGAAAGCTCTCAACTGGCTTCCCTGCAGGCAAGAATACAACTCAAAGTAGCATGCATCACGCACAAAGCTTTATACTCTAACTCCCCTGCTTATCTGACACAGAAACTTGTCATCTCCGGAGGAACCAGAAATTCCCGATCTTCCAGAGACCTTTTGCTCCAACCTGCACGCTTTCGGAAAAAAAAGCCTACAATCGAGCCTTCTCAGGGGCGGCTCCAAGAATTTGGAACTCTCTCCCACCCAACATCAGAAGAATCCCCTCTCTGGCTCGCTTCAAAAGGATACCAAAACCTTCCTTATGGGCAAATTCCTCGGCTAAACATTGACTCAGACCCGACCAATGGCCGTCCTCTACCTCCTCCGGACTACCTTGTCACCCCATCAGGAACCTGGGGCACGACTTGAATAAACTGTAATTTTATCTGTATATATGGCTTCTCGCCTCGAGTGACTGATTATGTAAACTGCAAATACGTGCTCCCTTCCCTCATGTACCTCCAAGTCTGTCTATAGATTGCGTTGCTCTCCTGTAAAGCGCTCTGATACCCTAACGGGTCAAGTTCGCGCTCTATAAAACACATAAATAAAATAAAAATAAAATAGACTAAATAGAACTTTACAGCATCCAGCCGTTGACAGATTGTAACGCCAATGACTCCTTAGGTTTGGAAGTTTTTAGATTCTTCTAACGACCAAATACAAGAGGTACAATAATGGTGCCTTCAGAATTCAGTGTTAAAACATACCCTGGTGTCATGGTGTACCTTTAACCCAGTAGTTCCTTATAGTACCCCATATTTAAGAGGTTCTAGTGAAAGTAGGAGACTTTTGGGATTCTCTTATGGTGTGTTTTACTTTTCAGCCCTGCACAGTTTAGTCATGATAATGCGAAAGTGTCTTGCATGATTAGTTGCCTTACTGGTTCAGCAATAACCTGGGCAACAGAATTAGGATCCAAAATGGATCCTTGCTCAGTCTTATGATATCTTATTGATAGTTTTAGGAAAATGTTTGAGCATCCTTATCTAGCGTGCTCCCCTGAGGATGCATTGTGTGATATACAACAAGGTGTGCAAGATGTATTGACTTATGTGACTCGTTGTTGTCAGCTGGAAGCTGAGACTACTTGGAAGCCAGACGATTTTTTTTTCAATGTGGTTTTAAAGAAGAGATTAGTGATGAGTAAATACTTTCACAATGTCCTACTTCATTTTTTGAACTTATTGGTTTAGTGTTGCTAATTGCACACGGATTACAAAAGATAAGAAACAAAAGGAGAGAAAGAAACTCCAAAGAAATAATGTCAATATCTCTAGAATTCCTTTTCTGAAAGATCAGACATCTCAAACAAACCATCGACTAACGAAATCCCATGCACGTAGAAACTGTTAAAGATTCTTGTCTGAAAAGGAGCTCTGGCATAAAGCTTGGTTTTGTCTCAGTTTTGGTGACGATAGACACATGATCCAGGCCTGTGCTGAACAACCACAGAAGAATACTGCAGGAACTAAATTGTTTTCTGAGAAGACAGAATATCATTGGCTCCCTTGTATTGGATCATCAATGAATCATTGATAATCATTTATTCCTTTCACTGATTGTTATAAAAACAGAATAATGGAAGGTTGCTAATACCTCTGCATTGTTGGATCCTGTCACATGTGGCAGGTTCGGAGATCAGGATTGAGCCACTAAAAATAGAATTCCTAAGAGAGATAAGAAGAATCCTGAAGTGATTCGAACTGGTGCTGGCTCACCATTAACTTCAGAACCTATACGAGAGTTCTCTTCACTTCTGCAAGTTTCTTTTGAAGATCATATGGGAGTGTTGCCCTATGATATCATTGCATAATTATTTTGTAACTTTGCTATTCTTGGTTGTGGAGGCATAATTCATGTTCTAATTGGTCTACTCGCTCAAGATCCTTGTCACAGTGTTACCATGATCATTGTCATGGGCGCGAAATGATGAAGTAAGTGACCCTACACCCAATTTAACAGGGGTAACCTTTTAAGGTACCACCTAAGTATTGTGCTCTTTCTCCAGAGATTGATAAACCTATGTCAGTTTGCTTCCTCCTCACAGAGAGTATAACTGCATCATACCAATTGAACCAGGCACTATTGCTTTATGCTTAAACCAGATTATGGGTCAAGGATATCTTGGAGTGAAGTGTTTATTACATTTTTTAGAATCAGTTTGTACTTCTCTACTTGGAGAATATCCATGCATCTTCAAAGATTCATGACAAAAATCAAAAACATATGGGTTGTGTATTTTCAAGACTTCAGCAGCATCATTTATCATGTAAACCTGAAATTTGTGCGTTTGTGAAAGAAGATATTGAGTATCTTGGGTTCAGGCTGGATGTTTCAGGCCTTTCTATTGATCCTCAGAAGGTTTCAACTCTTTTGGATCAACTTTCAACTACTAAAGTTAAAGAGAGCCAAAGTTTCTTAGGTTTCTCACAATTCTATCATCAATTCATCAAGAATTTTAATGAATAACTTTGATGAATTGACATTACTCGATAATATGAGGACAGGTTCTTGCGTCGGTGACCAAGCTGAGGAGGCTTTTTCTACACATAAATAGAGGTTTATTCAAGCACCAATTTTTTGTCATTATTATTCTTATACAAACCAGCTTATTGTGGAGACTGATAGCTCTGAAATAGCTGTTGACACATCATTGATAGAACAGCAAGATGAAGGGCACAAATACCCTGTCTGTTACTAATCACATGTTTTGTCAAACTCTGAACATAACTAGGGGTGGGCCGTGAACTCTGCTCCACTGGCGGAGTTTGCAAATTTCTGCACACTCCGCGTAGAGCGCAGAGTTATGAAAAACTCAGTAAGCCGGACTCCCTCAGTCCTCAACCCTAACATTGGTAACCTGGGATTGGATCACTGGGAGGCGCCAGCACCGCCTCCGACTGTGGCGGCCCCAGCCTCAGCTTCCTGAGCTGGAAGGCGGGAGAGCCTGGAGGACCACGGGGACCGTTGGCACCCTTCAACATGACCCGTCCCTGCCATCCATCGACACAGTGCAGGTGACCTGGCAGCAGGAGAAGCCTTATCCAACCACATTTAATCATTTATGGCATCTTCCTTCTCCTGGAAAAAGGGAATCTTACCATCTGGGGTACCCCAGGGCTACATTTGGAGTCCCTCCTTGTTTAATTTGTATATTTCTTCTTTGGCAAAATGAATAGTGCTTTGGGTTGGCCTTTATGTCATTTGCAGATGATATCTAAACCATAGTGCCAGTGGAAGATGAGAGGAAGATTGTATGATGGCAGTGAGTGACAAGACTGAATTCTTTTGTTTTGGCCTCCTATCCATTGATCATCCACCTAAATCATGGCCAGTAGATTTGGAATCGCCTCCTGTCCCAGTGTTAGCTGCAAAAACCTGTTTCATTATTGACAAAGAGCTAAATATGAATAAACAAAATGAATATGGACTCAGCTTCCTGTTTTTATATCTGAGGATGCTGTGGTGCTTCCTTTACTCCCTAGCAGACAAACAAAACAATAGTCCAGGCTATGAATTTATCACTACTGGACTATTGCAATGCACATTGCACTTAGGACTTCCAGATAAGCCACAGCTAAACTACAAAGAGTACAAAATTGGGGGAGATTTTTAAGGGAAATAAAGCGATTTGATTCAGTCACCTCAGGCTTAAAAGAGCTACACTTGCTATCAATAAATAAGAAAGTGTGTTTTAAAACAGAGTGTCTGGCTCACAGGGACTTTTATAAATCTGGCCCTGAGATTCTGTCGGAGAAACTGAGTAATTACCTACCCGGCAGAAGAGACAGATTGTTAGAAGCCCTGTTCCTTTCAATTCCTCAAATCAATGTTGATTGGAAGGGCGGGAGATCTTTCTCGTCCCTTACTCCGAAGCTGCGAAATAACCTTGTTCGGAATCTTAGAGCTGAGACCAACCAAAAGAGGTTTCCTACAGATCTGAAAATGTCATTGTTCCAATAGAAATAAGTTGCCTAGCACCAGGGCACCCATGTAGGGTAGCAGCTGCTCTCTAGAAAAACATTTCATCATGTATGCATGTATGTATGTGTGTGTTTGTATGTATGCATGTATGTATGTATGTATGTATGTATGTATGTATATGGTATTTCTATAGCAAGAACCTATCCAAAAGGCAGTGGAGGTCTGTATAGGGTCAAAGACAAACATAAAGTCAAGGAGTGATAGAAGAGGTAGTTTGTTTTGGGACAACTAATGCATTGTGATGTAGTGTTCTACAAAGTGGTGCGTCTTTAACTCTGGGGCGGTCCTGATGGATAAGGGGAATATTGTCCAAGATCCTGGGTGCATAGGTGGAAAAGACCTCTCACAATGTTTTTTCTTTTTACCCTTCTTAGTCTTAAGTCTTATGGTGTCCCGGCTGTGGGAGTGCTGTGAGCCACCAGATATGGTGAGCTTGTCTGCAAAATAAGTGGGGATGCTGGTCATGATGACTCTGTAAATGATACAGCTGTATTTGAAGATTATGGAGGCTGAAAAGGGAAGCCAATGGAGTTCCATCATGATGAGGGTGATGAAATCATATTTCTTCCGACCCTGGGTGAGACGTGCTGTGGTATGTAGGATGCTCTTAAGTGGTGCCAGTGTGTGATCTGAGAATCTATGGAGCAGGGCGTTACCACCATTGAGGTACAGGTTTGATCAGTAGTTCTGAAGTCATTTTTTGAAGAAGCGCTTTTACTTTCTTAAGAAGAGAGCATGTAGCAGGCCATTTTTGTATTTTTGGCAATGTGTTCTTTGAGGGTGAGGTTGGTGTCCAGGGTACATCCAAGTGACTTGACGTTCAGTGAAAGTTGGAGTTTGATACTGTAAAGGTTTTTGTCATTGAGCCATGTTTGTACTTCTTCTTGTTTGTAGTTCTTGGCCAAATAATAGGAATTCGGTTTTGGTTGCATTGAGCTTCAGGTAGTCATTAGATATCCAGGTGTGAGGTGTTTGAGGCATTAGTTGTCTGAAACAGAGGAGACTTTCAGGTAGATTTGTGCATCCTTGGCATACAGGGCGTAGCTACCATTGGTGCAGCAGGTGTAGAGCACCAGGGCCCAAAGCCTTGAGGGTGCCATTGAACCTGGTAAATTGCTGTATTTGACTAGCCCAACAGGAGTCAAAGGAGCTGTTTTCCTTGCTTACGCCGGGGCTCATGGCATCCTTGCTACGCTACTGTTGGCATATTGATGAATATTGATGTTACTATCTGTGAGTAGCACACCAAGCGGCTCCATGTAGAGATTACATATGACAGCTGACGTTATGGAACCCTGGGCGACTCCAAACAGGGATCCTTTGGGACCTGGTGATGCACATGTGAACAGACTGGTATCAGATGGAAAGGTAGGAGGAAACCAATGAAGGATATTGCCAGTAAAACCCATTCAGGACTTCAGGGTCTGTATGAGAGTGGGATGGTTGGATGACTGCGACTAAGGGAGCTGAGAGGTCCAGAAATATCTTGCAGCAGGGCCCATCTTCATCTGTGGCTAGGAGGGTATCATCTATGATGTGTACAGGTTGTGGTCTGCGTGCTGCACCGTGATCTTAAGTCAGACTGGTAGTCATGCACGAGATAGTTAACATTACTGTGATCTTGGAGTTGAACATAGACTGCATTTTCAATGATCCTGCCAATGAAAGGAGATGAGTGATGGGCAGGTATTTGGCACAATCATTAGGACCTCATGTAGGTCTCATTAGTAGAGGGAGGATCTGGCCTGTCTTGCAAGCTTCTGAGAAGAAGTTGTGATTGAGGGAGGCATTGACAGTCATTTGTAGGGGAGAAAGCTTTGATGATACGGGTAGGACATCATGTCCATATAAGAGATATGGTATTTAAGAATGAGCACTGCAGAATTCTTTAGGAAGAGGTGGGCTGAAGCGATTAAGCAGGCATAGTGTTGTCGATGTGCTTTTCTTTGGAGAGAGGAATAGGTGGATCTGGCAGGGGGTTTGATGTACTGATTGATGGTCTTAAAAACCATCATTATTCTGTTGGTGGCTCCATTGATTGTGCTTGCATATTACTTTGCTTTGACTGATGTGATGAGCTGTCTGCCTGTTGCATGGAGGGATTTCAGTTTCATGAGGTCATCTAGAGTTCTGTTATTCATCCATTTTCTTTCCATTCTGCAGATAGAAATGTTATTGTCAGCAAGGTCTTTAGAGATAATGGGTGCCAGGTAATGGAAAGGAACACAACTTGGTAAAGTTAGTTCCATAACAACCTGGGATCCCAGAGCCTTGTGACTTTTGGAAAAGTTATGGACCTCAGTGGACAAGGCTGAAGGGTAAAAGGCACCAAGTGATAGTTATCAGCTGATTGTTACTGAGGGTTTAGGACGCCTGGGGTACACACTCAATGGAATTTGTATTAAGTGGAATGCATACTAAGGGGTGCCAATGAGCCAAATAGGCCTGAATCTGTGTTACTGATGATCATAGCCAAATGCTCTATTTGCAGGGGGAGCACTAGACAAGGGGGCACCCACTCAACTGAAGGGACATAGGTTTAGGGTCATGGTGGCATCAAAACTTTGAAATGCTAGTTTTGAAAGCTCTTAGTGACTTGATTCTAAGGGTGCCTGAATTAGAACAGCAGGGATACTACCCTGCAGCAATTACACTGAAGATCCTTGGAAGAGCCATGACACTGAGTTTGCCTAGACTCATAAAGAGTCACATATAGTACCACAGATGTGCCCCTGGAGTTACTCTCAATGGCAGGGGTGTGGGGAGAGCACAGGTGTGAAGTTTATTTGAGGCCACATTTGCAGCACAACCATGTTCCAACTCTCATCACCATAGATAAATTAGAGGCTGAAAAACAGCCAAATAGAGTCACTGTTCCTAGGCTCACATGTATATCCTTGGACCTTTGCTTTTATGCTCTTTGTCTTGTGTTCTTTTTCCATCCTTGACAGCTGGGTTGCTCTTCTTCTCGCATTTCTTGATGACTGTCTTTAAATTGAGCACCACAGTCAACATTTGGCCCGGTTTAGCTGCACTAAGGTGGTCTGCTTGATTTCTTCATTGAGCAGTGGCAACTTCTGTTCTCCTCCAGTAAGGATCTTTTATGCAGACATCTAGTAAAACAACAGGATCTTGCAGTGAAATTACCACAGGATGCACACTAAAGATTGTTATGCCTGCAGGCACTGACCCTCTTGTGAGGAATCACATTTGTGTATACACCATGTAATACACTAATACATGAACACAATGTATATACTTAGGGAGGGTAATGTGGCCTAGTTATGGGTCATCAAATAGATTTTAAACAAGAGGATCAGAGGCCATTCTCTGAATGGTGAAAATAAAAAGGGCTGAACTTGTAGGTGGCAAATCAGTGCCTCAACCATGAGTCTCAATAGACTGGTAAAGAGGGATAACCTTTAGGCTTGTGGATGGGGTCATGATCTGCATGTACTCTCTTCTTCACACTGGCGTAGCAAGGGGGGGCGGAGGGGCGGTACGAGAATTCGGGCGGCAGGTAAATTTATCGCCAGCACCCCCCCGGCTCTTAGGCGCTCGGCGGCAAAGGCAGGGACCGCCACGGGCGGCAGAGTGCCTAGCTACGCCACTGCTTCTTCAACTTAGTCTAGCACTGTGCTGGGGGAGCATTAACCACATGGATTCACTACCTTGAGGATGTAAAGCGATTGGGGACAAAAATAGGGTAATAAGAAAGGCACAATATGGTACAGATGGAATGACTGACTGTACTGTGCAGGAATCATCATCCTTATAAATCTAATTGACCTCTAAACAAAATGCGACAAGGTAGATATGTTGTCATAGATTCTGAGATAAGATTTGAATAATATAATGGCTCAAGAGTACTCCAGAAATGTAGGATGCCTACTTTTCCCTGGTATTCCTATTCTACTGACCTAATTCAAAGACTGTGGGAAAGACTCTGTCCCACTTGCATTCTCTCTTGCTTCAAGTGGGCAATGGCCAATAAATATATACTTTTTTATGGGCACCATTGCTCTCTACTATCATGAACAAACTTTCTAATGTCTAAATCCAGCCAAACACACCTTCACTGTATGTCACTCCACTCCATGCACTCTATGCCACTCTACTCTACACCACTGAGTCACTATGCATGTCATCTCTCTGGATGCAGGGGTAAGGCTATTCTGATCCTACTAGACCTCTAAGCAGCCTTTGATACAGTGTCCCATTCGAGGCTCCTCTCTCGCCTTCAGGACATAGGATTTGGTGGTGGGGCAATGAAGTGGCTGAAGTCTTTCTTGGAAGTGAGGAGTAAGGAAGTGTGGATGCCTCCACTCTCCTCAAGCATTAAACAACTTACGCTGGGTTGGGGCGTCCCTCAGGGCTTTGTCCTTAGCCCCATGCTGTTTAATATCTATATGGCCCTGCTGGCTTCCCTGGTCGAGTCCTTTGGAGCCAAAATAATTTCCTACGCTGAGGATACACAGCTCCTCTTCTCCTTTAGTAAAGGTGAAGTTATTACTCCAGATTCCATTAAACCGTGTCTTACGGCAGTCTTCCAATGGATGCACTTGAACCAACTAAACTGTAATGCAGAAAAGACCAAGGTTCTCTGCTTCGGCCGAAACTTTTCTTTACACTGGCAAATTATCTGGCTAAATGGAGCTTCCCCACCAGGCCCGCAATCTGAGGCGGTCAAAAATCTGCTTCAAGTGGGCAATGGCCAATAAATATATACTCTTTTTATGGGCACCATAGCTCTCTACTATCATTAACAAACGTTCTAAAATCCAGTTATCCGCTGTGATTATTTAACAGCAGTCAAAAATAAAGCTTTTTTCCACTGAAATGAAGAAACAATGTTCACCTGCCAATCTCCATTCAGCAGACATGCAACAAAAAGAAAGCATCTTAATTTGAAGTGACAAATTACTAGAAAAACGTAACATACCTCTAAGAAACACTGCGCATCGTTCCAAATCAAAATTATTTTTTTTATCCACAAGCATTGTATTATTTTATTTGTTGTTTAAAAATATTATACAACAAAAACATTAATGCAACGTGAAACTTCTAAAAGTCAGTTGAAGCTAGTGTCATTGTATAGGAGATATATTTAAAATTAATGATGGGTAAATGGAAATACAAATTTTGCTTTATACCTTGGGGTTCTGAGCCACATAAAAGGCAACTCAAGCTTTGCCCTTGTTGTCTAGTTTCGGTTTTTCAGAACCCCTTGGTGAAAAACACCTCCTTGTTATTCATGGCTATCCATTTACAATTCTGTTTAGTGTAAATAAATAAATGTCCAGGCTACACTTAAAATTCCAGAAATATATACCACTGAAGTGTATCAAAATGGAGAAATTTTTAAAGATCCCCAATTTGGCTTTAAGCCACACCAATAAGCAAATCATCAGAAACACATGAATTTGCTGCACCACTGGAAGGTTGAAAAAGCAGGACTAAAATTGTTATAAAATCTATCACTAGACAATATCTCTATTAACTAGTTTAGTTTGGCTTTGCATGGCCACTTCTCTACACCAAGCTTTGAGGCCAAAGGACCAGAACACCACCTATACATTGGGCCTTTGGCTTCAAGGAGTTCTGTGGTAGCCCTCTTGTATATATTGCTATTTGAATCATAGGGTCCCTTTAGTTGTCATAGCCTTGTTAGCCATGTTTCTTTGGGACCAAAAACCAGCATTTTAAAGTCTAATTCAAGCAGGTACATATGAAAACATACATTGGAAACACATACTACAAAATATCTACTGCAAAATAGAGGTTTTCGAACTCTTAACAGGATGTAAATATCTCCCTGCAAAGAATTAGACTTGATTTAAATGTCTAAATCCAGCCAAACACACCTTCACTGTATGTCACTCCACTCCATGCACTCTATGCCACTCTACTCTACACCACTGAGTCACTATGCTTGTCATCTCTCTGGATGCAGGGGTAAGGCTATTCTGATCCTACTAGACCTATAAGCAGCCTTTGATACGGTTGTCCCATTCGAGGCTCCTCTCTCGCCTTCAGGACATAGGAATTGGTAGTGGGGCAATGAAGTGGCTGAAGTCTTTCTCTGAAGAGAGGAATAAGGAAGTGTGGATGCCTCCATTCTCCTCAAGCATTAAACAACTTGAGGGACGGGGGCGTCCCTCAGGGCTTTGTCCTTAGCCCCATGCTGTTTAATATCTATATGGCCCTGCTGGCTTCCCTGGTAGAGTCCTTTGGAGCCAAAATAATTTCCTATGCTGATGATACACAGCTCCTCTTCTCCTTTAGTAAAGGTGAAGTTATTACTCCAGATTCCATTATCCAATGGATGCACTTGAACCAACTAAACTGTAATGCAGAAAAGACCAAGGTTCTCTGCTTCGGCCGAAACTTTTCTTTAGACTGGCAAATTATCTGGCTAAATGGAGCTCCCCCACCAGGCCCGCAATTTGAGGCGGTCAAAAATCTGGGAGTTTAATTTGACATTCAGCTGTCATTTCAAAATGAAATAAACACTGTGGTAGGAACATGTTTTGGCCTTCTGCGTACTTCTAAAAAGTGTTTGCATTTTCTCTCCCTTTTGGCTTGGAATTCGGTGATTTTAGCCCATATTATTGCTAGGCTGGATTAAGCAAATGCACTTTACTTGGGTCTTCTGCAGTACCTAGTAAATAAGCTTCAGGTAATACATAATGTGGCTGCTCACCTGAAGCTCCAGCTCCCAGTGAAAGCCACATTGCCTCACACTTTCCTGCCTTGACTGTCAGTATTTGCTTAAAGCATCATTTTAGTTCCAGGGTAGGTTGCTGACATTTGTGCCAAATCAGTGACCTGCTTTCATTGATTGACCTGAGTGAAAGCACTGCATGACCTAGTCAGGTATAAAAATTACAAACACCACTTTAAACGGTCATTTCTGTTCCAGTGCAGAGGCAGCAATGTGGTTCCTGCTGCTGTCATTGGTGTGTGTTCATTTGAGCACATGCCTGGAGAGGTAAGAGGCCAGTGCAAACCTTTTATCAGTTTCACATGTTGTAGTGAGCAGTCTTGGGAGGGTAGCAGTAAGAAGTGCCAGTACTCTCCCATTACAAGTGCTGCATCCCTGCTGTGAAGTGCAGGTACTCAGTAACTGACAGTACGTGCCCCCATAATGCATTGATTTTAAGAGAATGAAAAAGCCTGTTCAGGAATTATTGAAGGCTGACAGATGTGTGTTTGTTTCTGTTTCAGAATCCCACTGTTCCACTTCAAGTCAATCAAGACCCAGCTTCGTGAAAGAGAGGGACTGGAGGAGTTTTGGAAAAACCACCAGGGGGACATTTTTGCCCGGAAGTATTCACAGTGCTTTCCTTCAGACATATTTTTACCATCTGGTCTGACTTACGAACGCCTCTACGATTACATGAATGTGAGTATTTTTCCAGATTTTTCACTTCCACATTTCCTGCCATCCTTTTGACACTCGAGATAGCTTGCAACTGCCAAAACCAGTACTTAATTTGAGCTGGTGGTTCCCGGTGGGGGCCACCAGCACTCTTTTTGGGGACCGGCACTTATTTGTCTGCATCAGACATTTACTGAGACCAAGAGAGGGAATAATAAACAACGTGGAAGAATGGAGGAAGAGAAAGATGGAGAAAACCCTCTTAAAGGGAGAAAACAGAAGCCTGCAAGAGTGAGATAAATGGGCAGGGAGTGTCTGGCTGTGGATTAATGAGAAATGAGTGTAATTCAAGAATACACAGCTTTGGTGTTTGGCTGTGAGCTTCTTAGCAGAGCTCTGGGTACCAGCACTCATCATTTTACAAATTAAGCTCTGTAAAGGTGTATAGTCCCCTGATTAAAATTAGCAGCCGCGTGCCCGTGCAAGTAAGAACGGTGGGGCGGTAGGGCCAGGTTGGGGGATTCGACAGACGACCACGATGGAAAATTAAATGAATAATTTTCCTCGTCGACTTCTGTCGAAATCCCCCACCTGGCCCTACTGCCCCACCGCTCTTACCTGCACGAGCCGCAGCTGAAAATGAGATCACGCAAATTCTCAGATGAGGACAGGTAGCCTGTGCATATTCCCTAACAGGCTGTCCATTTCAGCCTGGTGGGGAATTTGCAAATTGCGCATGACTGTTTGGCCGGGCCAAGACGGGCGGCCAAGCAGTCATGCGCACTTAGTGGGCACAGTCCACTCCTCCTCCCTGAGCCACCAGCCCGCCTCGCCTTAATCCAGCCCTGCAGCAACGAAAAATAAAATTATAATAACCTTGTTATCATTTTATTTTTCCCTTTTTCACTGCTCTAAGAGCAGTGGGGCGACACTCGTCCGCCTTCGCAGTGGAGCTGCCACTGGATTTAGGCACTTGTTTGAGCAATGGAACAGGCTACCTGTAGGTCTTATGGGACATTGCAACTTGTTCAAAATTGTGATCTTCCCTAGATTTATATATTTATTCAGAGCCATTCCTTTATATTTAACAGTTGCTTTCTTCTCTCGAGTTGAAAGGCCTTGGGTCCAGTTTATTTAGCAATATAAATGCTCTTGCTGCTCAATACGGATCCTACAACTACCGAAAGATAAAGGTCGCTTCCTAGCTTAAAGTACTAATATTGGTCTGCTATCTCGGAGTGCATGTCTCAAGTAATGATCTACCATGAATCCTGGTACTTGCTGACTCTTTTTTGAAAAATTTGGCCCAAGGGTACGGTTCCACGATCCCTCTTACTTTAAGTGCACTCGGTTCAAGACTCTCCTGGTGTTTTGCCAGGTGTGGAGAAGTTTAAGGTCAAACTTTTCAACTCCCCTCTCACTGGTTATACATCTCTATGGTTTAATCAGGATTTTCCTTCTTTTCTAATGATTTGCAAGCAGTGGATTGGTCCAGGTCGCACCTTCAATCCGTCGGCCAGCTGTTTGCAGGACATCAGGTCTTATCCTTTTCGGATTTAGTTACGCAATTTTCAGTTCCGAACACAGGATTTTTTAAGTTCATGCAGATTAGGAATTTTCTTAACAAACAAGTTCAAGATTCAAGACAGTTGAACCTTGTACTGTGTATTGAATTGTTGCACAGAACTCATGGAAGAGGGAGGATTAAACAATTCTATAAATTACTAAATTCGAATCATTGCGACAATATATCCACCTTAGCCTCCAAATGGACTCATAAATTGTAACTACAAGTGCCTGCTGATGCTATTATTGAATCAATCCAATTGAGTATTCGGTTAGTGAATGTGTCTAGTCTGAAAATACATAATTTCAAGGTTCTTCAGGATACATATTATACTCCATACCGCCTGTACAACTGGGGTTGCCGGTCTAGTTCAGAATGCTTTAAGGGTGGTGTGGTGGTAGCAGACACTGTGCATATTTTCTACTTCTGTGTTGTGTTGCAGCAATATTGGCAGGGGGTCTGTGAGGAAATCTCTAGCATTACCCTAAGTCGCATTTACGCATCGGCTCAGCTGATTATCTTTGGTACATCGTATGAAGTACCCTTAAAGTTGAAGGGTATTGTTTTCTTCATTTTTCTGATGGCTGGGGTTTTGGTTGTGTGTTTTTAGCTTGACCCTAACCCTCCACTGGCTATTATCTGGTTTAAGCAGTTCTTGGATATTAATGGTTTAGAGCTGTCCCTTGTCAAGAGGGATCTGGCAAAAAAACATTTAAGCAAATTGTGGGCTAGGAGGGATTTAGATGCTGTGGCCAGTAGGGTTTGGGAGTCCATAGATCATCCACAAGCTGGCACCTATTTTTTTTTTATCCTTCCTCACTTATTAAGGTTGCTCACTTCTCTTCTGTTATACTGTTATTTTGATATTGCGGCTTTGGCTTTCTAATTTGTACGATACGATGTCACCACTCTGTTGCACCAATGTTGTGAAAGTGTGGAAAATCAATCAAATACTTTTTTTAAAAAAATTCTTTACCTTTCTGCATGGTTTCGGCAAGGTCCACAAATGGGTTGCAGTGAACAGTCATACATCATTTTGTCTGGGCCACTGAATAGCTCTTTAATACATGGGATTCTGCCTTCCCTGTATAAACTCCTGTCTCTAATTTTGTTATAATCTGGGACTTGTGACGCAGCTCGTCTCCATTTATAAAAAAGACATCAGAAGTCAACTGTAATAATATATTACAGTTGACTTCTGATGTCACAATGCCTGCTGCCAGAGCCCACAGCCAAGTTGAAAGGCAGGTCAGGTCCTGGAGCAGCTGTGCAATGCAAATGAAATTGCTTTTCTTCCTTCTGCTCTTTTTTGTAGTTCACAGTGACAAGTAGAAAGAACATGCTTCTTTTTTTCACTCCTTAGATAACTATAGAAAAGTTAAAATCTTTCTAGAAGTTTCTACACATTCTGAGCAGTGCAGATTTTTCTTAAAAAAATGACTTGTATTGAACTGTTTCTAATATCTTTTTGCCACAAATATCTAACAGGTTTTTGATGTGTTTAATTTTGCAATAGAGGTTCTGTTTTTATTCTTCATGTTTGAAAACATGCTCGCTCTTTTAAATAAAAGAGCTACACACTAAGGTTTAAATGGTTTGTGGGAAACTTGATGGTGTGACCATCTCATATATGGGATAAAGTACCCCCTGTCGTACATGATAAGGATATTGCAATTCACCTCAGAGTTCCATAGCCTTATAAAGGAAATCGGCCTTCAGCCTCGTTCCTCTATATGCTCATGGAAATCCTTGGTGACTTGCAATATCCTTACAATGTACAGCAGGGGGTACTTTATCCCTTATATTATTTGTATTAATGCATTTTAAAGTCTGTTGTCTGTTAATGGCAATAGATGCCCATCCACGAAGTCGAACTATTCCCAGATATGTTGGTTTTATTGTTTAACTTCACATCTCCTCAAATGTTTGAGAGGCTCCACCATTGGTGATTTTTTCAGTTTGTCCACCTTGTTCTCTCTCATGAGGAACATTAAATCAAAGTACATATTTTGTTTTTGGAGTGTTCCCGGTGGAGATGCTCCCTCCTTCTGAAGTCAGTAAATAAATATCTCTTTCTCTTTGTAGGCTATATCTCAAGTTTAGGACTGGTATAGCCCTCAGCAATAGGCTATAACACTATATTAAATTGGGTAACAGTCATCCCTGTTATTTACGGTGCTTAGATATGACAGAATCTTTGTATTGCGTACTGCATACATTATTACTATAATTATTATTTCTAACAAGTCAGACAATTCGATTTTGCTCTGATTCACAACATAAACATTCCAGAACATTTTTAAATTGCTCTATGCTTTGAAAGTTTGTGTGCAGTATCAAGGCTATCTGCTCATTTATATGACCTGTTGCCTCCTTCTTTAAAATTACAGGGATCTGCAGCCTATACGTCAAGTTTGCAAAAGTTTAAATTCAGCATTTCAATTGTTGCTTTACTGTTGTGCTATAGTGACATATCAATGGGAAACTCTGATTACCTTCTTATTGTACGTGTTTGTATTTGTATTTATTGTTAAAAAAATCTTTACTGTTAAAAAAATCTTGAAACAGAAGTGCTGATCAGTAAACATAATCAGGGTTATTTTTTTAAAATGTTCTATATGTATATGTCCGGGAATTATAAGTTACAATCGATCAAACTCATATTCAGTTTTTAATGAAGTTCTGGAAGGAAGGACAATCGTAAACAAATAGATTCTTCATGGTTAAAATACAATTAATCACTTAGTACATTGAGGGAAAATGATCTAGGTGGGGTGAATATGCGGCCAATACTATCACTGGGTTGAGTGGAATGGGTGCATCCAATCTAAATTCTATAAACACAAAGATTTCTCCTCAAAATTCCATATTGTTCAGGCACAGCTATACTAAATACAACTAATTTCCCTCTGCCCTTGTGAAGCATCTAAATCAATTAGGCTTAAATATCTTGTCAGTCTTTTGGAGAAATATGGGGGTTCTATAAACAAGCCATTTTGCAAAAAATTGCATGCAGCTTTAGTTAGTCTCTTGAATGACACCAACATTGGATTTCCAGTAGGATTTCATACCATTTATCCAGACCTTGTCCTTGAGTATTTTCCAATCATTAATATACCAAGTTTTCCGCCACATTAATGGAAGAGTGGTCGATCTTTTGAAGGTAGGAAGTTATTTTTGAATGGCCTCCAAATCTCTACTCCCTGATTTGTATTTCCTCAAATGTGGACCAATGTTTCCATACTGTGCCAGTGACAAAATCAGTTTTTCCATAATGCCATTTTTCTGTCATTTCATCATTTCTTTTTCAGTGAGAAATTCTTCCTCTCCAGCCACCACTAGATCTTATAGTCTTGAATCTGAGTTGCTACTTCCTTTAGCAAAACCACAGAAAAGCTAATATATCTTACTTTTTTGGTGATTTAGACAATCACAAAATATTATTCCATTTCGTACCTGCCAACATCCCCAGTAGAAGAATATTATCAAAGCACCTTTAAGACACATGTGGAGTCTTAAACCTGAAGCTATAGGATGCATAAGCGGAAATGTATTGCAGCTTTATGTTTGGTAATGCAAGTCCACCATCTAATTTCAGCAAGTATAATATGCGTAACAACAGCCTGGGAGCAAAGTTAAACCAAATGAATCAACATGCTTTTCTCTTCGCTAAAACAAATTGTGATATATAATAATAAATAAGGCTGCCGTAAACAGAAAATTGAAAAGGACATTACTAACATCTTAATTAGGGCGTCATGCCCCATTATTGATAACGGTAGGGTAGACCAGCGAGTCTTTGGAGATTTGGCTTTTTTTTAATACTGATAAACAAATTAAATCATATACGTCTGCTACTTCTGATGAGGAATTAATACCCAAATACCAAATACCTTTTGGCCTTATCATTATAAACATTTTAGATTGTCTCCAGTAGGGCATCTTTGAAGGAACGGAAGAGCAATGTTTCACTCTTGGAATTATTATTTTTCTACCCACCTAGTTTTTGATAGGTGGCAAAATGTTATGATGTATTATATAAATGGGGTTTATCTTGCGGCAGGGAGACAATATTCTGGTTTTTGCAAATTGCAATAGCAAAGGGGCTCTTTCAAAAAACAAAATAGAATGGGAGATAGCACACAGCCCTGTCTGGTTCCCATGCCAACCTTTCTGGGTCTGCTTAATTATGAATTAATAATTATCTTTGCTTGTGCTCCTTTGTATAAATTGTACATTGACTTCTTAAACTTGTATATAAATCCAAATGTGCCAAGTTTGGCAAATAAGCTTTCCCAGCATACAAGGTCAAATGATTTTTCTGCGTCAAGCACCATTACAACTGAAGGTGTCTTTTTTTGCACAAATTTATCTATGGCCTCAATTAAATAATTGTTTTGAATTGTCTGCCTGCTAGGGAATTTCTAATTTTATTTATTCTTGTAGCTAGTAATTTTGCTAGTATTTTATGATCCATTGTTTGGATTAGTTTGGGGAAGTAAGAATTGTGATCTTCAGGGATTTAGGAATTTCACTATTATACCTAAATCAAATGAATCAGGAACCTTCCCTATCTTCTAGAATATTATTTGCCACCAGGCTATGTGTTTGTAATGTGTTATGTGTTTGTAATGTGTTATGTGTTTGTAAATGTGCTCCTTAACATTTTTACAAAATTCAGCTGAGAGACTACTGCTCCCAGTCTTACCATTTTGGAGATTTTGATAACCTCTAAGACCACTTCTATAGAAAAGGGTTTAATATTTAAGAAGAGGCCGCCAAAGTCAAATTGGGGGTTGATAACGAGACTCTAGTTGGTTCAGATGTATTTCCTATTGTGTAGAATAAATACTTGTATAATGGTCAATTACTGTGTCTTGCAGCTCAGCAAAATTATTCATCTTACTTTTTGTGAGGGGTTGTTGCAATATGTTGATTTCCTTTATCATAGTTGTCTGCTTTGCTACCCAAGCAAGGTATTTCCATGACTGCTCACTCTCCTCATAACACTGCTACAGATAAGTATTGTAATTTAATTGAATTTCATTTTGATAGCGATCCTTTAAGTTCTCTTTAGCCATGTGCAACTCTTCTATGTTTCTCAATGAGCTAAGTAATATTAGATTCTGTTGGAAGAGCTGGACCCTTGCTTCTAGATCTTCTATTTTTCCTTTCTCTTTTTTCTACTTGCTCCTTCGTGGGAAATAATCAGTTCATGCAGTGTCGCATTCAAAGCATCCCATACTATAGCCAAATCTGCCGACCCAATATTTGTTGTGAAAAATCATCTACAATAATTAAGGTGTTTTTAAACCAAATTTCATCTTCCAGAAATAGCTTGTTAAATATCCATTTCTTGATTTGCTTAGCTTTCAGTGCTAATGCAATATTTAATTCAATTGCTGAAAGATTTGAGAAGCCCTTTGGAAAAAAAAGTTGTTTGTTACATTCTAATGAATTTGAAACTGGAAAAAAAATCCAATTGGGCAGCTGGTTTGTGCCTCAAGGATAAGCATGAGAACTTTATCCGAATGTTTTCTCCTCCAGGGTTTGTGAAAATCTAAATCTAGTAAATATCTGGAGAATATTTTTGCTGTCTGTTTTTTATTCTGCTTACAATTCCATTTAGAGCCAAGTGCTGGATTTTGAATGAAATAAAAAAAAACTCCCGCCATAATTATTTTGCCTCTCATAGGAGATAGCGCTACAAGTAGATCCACATATAGCGTGGGGTCATCCTCAATGGGGAGTCGATATTGACTTTGGTCAATTTTCTGAAGCTGATTAAGCAAATAACCCACAACAAAAGACCTTTGGCATCCGAAACATGATTATGGATTTTTATGCCCAATTTTGGGGAAAAGAATAAGGCAACTCCTTTGTGTACTGCCGCAGCAGAAGTAGTAAATATGTACTGAGACCATAATTTAAATATCTTAAACTCTTTTAAACTAATTGCAGGGATGTGTTTCTCTTGTATAGGAGAACAGCCAAGTTATGTGTAATGACCATGGACTCAATGGCCTTTCAATTGCAGTTATTGTTAAGCCCTTCTGAATTAAATGAAAAGATCTTCAGATTTGCTAGTGCCAAGGCCTATATAGAAATTCTGTTACTGCCTGTTGCTCTACAAAGAAGAGGCATATAGGAGACTAACTGAAAAAGCAACCTAAAGATTGTTTTCTAATGATAAATAGTGTTGTGGAACTTTTGACAGTTTTTTTTTATTAAAGTGCTTATGACATCCTGTAAAGTGTTTTGTGCAAAATACTGTAGCTTCCCTGTATTTAAACCCCTTGTATTGAGTAATTCTTGTGCGATAACCCATTGCTGTGAACCCTTCCCCAATTCAGAGGACTCCTCCCTCCTCAGTGTTCCTTAATGGCTAACTTTTCATTTAGCACATGTTGTGTGCTCATTGGCAAAACCACTTACCTCTTAGTTCTATCTGCAGAGCTACTTCTATATATTCCAACCATATGAAACGTACATAACTGTTGCAAAAACAGTCCCTCGCATTTGCCACTCCTGAAAAAACATTTGTTTTTGATTATTAAGAATTTTTAGCTTTGTAGAAAATTTGTGGCCGGGCTCCCACAGCAGTAAACTCTGTTATGAGGAGTTTGAACTCCCTTCTTCGCTTGACAGTGTCAAATGTCATGTCAGCAAATACCTGATTGTTTTTTTTTATTTCGAAAGAACAATCTTAATGTCCTGCTGTACAATCCAGTCTTTGATCCGAAAATCTGTGCGAAGAATTCTAGGATTACCAGCAGGACCCATTAGGATTCTGTAGGCTCACATTATTGTCAGATCATCTTTGAAATCAGGTAAAATTTACTTTATAGTAGATCAATTAAGTAATTCAATTTCCAGAGCAGCTTTGGTTGACTTATCTGGAATCCCAACATAGGGTCTCATTACGATGTCGAGTGGACGCACCGTTGCGGATTGGAAACCGTCCGACCATAGGTCGGCGGTTCCAACCGCACAATTCGGATGCGACTGCCATTTGGGCGGTCGGAAACATCCATTTTCTATGCATCTTGTGCAGCAAGCGGAAAAGGGCCGCAGAACAAGCTGCCATTGAAAAAAATATGTTTTTAAACATCCCTTCACCATGTGGCAGGCACCATGCGAGCCTGCCACATGGTGCAGGGATGTTTAGAGGGCACCATAGGTGTCTCCCAGGCCCAATGGAAGAGGGCCAATGGGGAAGGGGTCCTGCTAGGTGCCCCAATGTCACTTTCTGACAGCCTTTCCATGTCGGAAAGGCCGACATGGAAAGGCTGTCTGGAAGTGCTATCATACTCATGACAGCGGAGCCAAGGCTGGCTCCGCCGTCATTATGGGATTATGGTGGCTTCCGACGCTCTGACTGGCTCCTTGAGCCCGTTGGAAGCTAAGCAGAATCCCCCCACAGGTTTCACTCCAACCCCTGTCATCCTAATACGGCGGTCGGAGTGATACAAACGATGTCGGGCGGAAAGCCTCCGACAGCTGGTCGGAGGCTTTCCGCCCGACATCGTAATCGGGCCCAAAGTGAAGATTGGATTGGCGGAATCTTCATGTTTCTATTTGATTTCAACCATCTTTTTTTTCAATTGTTCTGCTGATCTTCTAAGTTTGAAATCATCTGTACATATGATCTAGTCGATCTGCTATGATGTCAATTTTCTTATTAACCTTGTCATTGCTGACTTTAATAGTCATGAGTGTTTTCATGGGTTATTTTTGCTTGTGAATCTCCTGTATTATATTGTGGAGCAGTCCTTCTGTCTACCCTCATTACCCTCCTGTCTGGCAGGTGAATGTTAATTTTCAGACTGAACTCTTTACCTTGAAAATGGACTGTAGATTTGTAAAAATTATTATTTTTTACTCTGAATCATTCAGTGGGATCTATTTTGCTAGCCTTGTTAGGCCACAAGAACACTTGGCATCAAGATTTAATTACATATGGTTTGTTGCTATCCTTCATTCTGGTCATCATCCCCTTGCTTTTTTAAAATAAACAATAAGGGGTTTTTGCTTTGACATATTTGGGTGGAGTCGCATCAGAATGGGGATCAAATAGTAATTTTAAAATAGTAATATCCTCTCAGGACTTATGCCTAAGGAATTTCCTTTTTCTTTTACATCATAAATTCCTGTCAGGAATCTAGCAAAGCTCGGCTGGACAAGGTAAGAGGGCCACTAGCTGAGTTCAAGAACAAGGAATTTCTACTGAAGGGGTAAAACATAGAAACAAGAGAGTACCTAAATGCTGGGAGAAAGGCAGGGAAGAAGCTGAGACTGAAGCAGATTGCAATAGGCACTGAATAGATAACTGGAAAGTATGCAGGGGGATCTATGAAGATAACATGAGTACAAATAACAGGAAGGTGAAAAATCCTTGGAGGTGATCACTCTGTGAGGTGAAAATGATCTTAGAAAAAGACAAAGAGCAGATTAATCTCACAGAGTGTAGGGAGACACCCAGCAACTCCTATAGAGAAGACGAGCTGGGTGGTTCTCTTTTCCAAAGGCACAAGTCTAGGGGCCAGATGTACGACCCTAAATTGCATGCGCAAATGGGTTAGCGACCCGTTTGCGCATGCAAAAACGAATAGGGCCATGTACAATTCCTATTTAGCGAGTCACAATCTTTTGCGACTCGCTAAATAAGAATTGCTGACTCGCTATTAGGAAGGGACATTTCAAGGCGTCCCTTCCTATATAGCGACTCTCTACCCCATGTATGAATGTTTTGCGACCGCAATTGCGGTCGCAAAACACTTCATACTTACCGCCCTCTTTAAGAGGGTGGTAATGCACTCGCAAATGGGAGGGGAAAATATTTTTTGGGGCATGTAGTGGTCCCAGGGACCACTACCTGCCCTTAAAAAATTAAACGAAAACGTTTCATTTTCTTTTTGTAACTGCAGCCCGTTTTCCTTCAAGGAAAACGGGCTGCATTTAAAAACTGCTTTATTTAAAAGCAGTCCCAGACATGGAGGTCTGCTGCCAGCAGGACACCATCCCTGGGAGAGCCAGCCATTCCCAATGGGGTCGCAAACTGCGAGTGCCTCATGAATATTCATGAGGCATGCAATTTGCGACCCCATTGATAATCGCAAAACAGTGTCTCAGACACTGTTGTACATGGCATTTTGCGAGTCGCAAATTGAGACTCACAATCGAGCGCAATTTGCGACTCGCAAATTGTCATGGTCGTACATCTGGCCCTAGGAGTCTAACAGGCACCATAGGTAGCAATGAAAATCAGGATAAATATAAAATACACAATTAGCACAGTGGAAGGTACACAGAAACAGGAACTGTGCTCAGGGAAAAGCTGGACTGGAAGACAGGTCAAGGTCAGGACTGGAATACACAGAACTGTGATACTGGGAATTTGCACACTAACTAGGACAGGACAGGACTATTCAGTCAGAACAGGAACATGGAACACAAGACTAGGAATCTGCATATGCAAGTCAGGTCTGTGCAGTCAGAACTTGGAACAAGGCAAACACTACAACCAAGATGCAGAATAAACAAGGGATAGACAAAAGACACAAATAACTAGTCAGAACAGGAACATTGAATCAAACAACTATAAAAAGACAAATCCAAATGCAAGCCTGGAATTAAGTAACAGGATCAAACAAAGTGCAAGGAGACTCAGCAGCCAGTTCAGTTGTGAGTTGCTTAACTCTGGTCTCACCAGGCAGAAATATCTGGAGGCTCAGGGGAGGAGCAAAGGTGAATGGAGAGAGCCAGGTGTAAAGAATTAACCAGTACAAGGAATCAGGGAACCAGCAATGAAGGGAAGGAAGAAATGGGTATTGGAAAGGGAAAGAAAAGGGCAACCAGCAGACACAAGACAGGACACAGGAAAGCCAGGCATGGAGTGCTGGCCAGAGGCAATAGAGTGAAAGTTCCAGAAGGCAGATATAAAGATGTCAGAAAAGCAGTGGAATCTAGAAATCAAGAGAGAGAATGGAAAACCATGATGCACCAGGAAGGTGATCCTGAAGCCTGGAGTGGTATGTAATGTGAAACTGGAAATACAGGGTGTTGGAAAGAGTTCTGCCCTATTGTTGATATAATATCTGAACCACACAGTTCTGTCCTATATTGGGGTAACATCGGAACCCCATAGGGGCCTTGTGAGCGCCACCTGATGGCAGGATGGCGGAATCCTGACAATGCTGGCTGCACAGCTAATTTCTGTCTGAACAAAAAGGTAACTGGGATTTTTCTCCTGTGCAGGGTATTGTGGCATATGTAACAAAAAGAACGTGTTTGCTTCCTTTTCACTGTCAGAGTTTCTCTGCTCAGTCCATTGGGGGACTTCTCAATGAGGGAGGTTGACATAACGGCCTTCTATAGTTTCATTTACACCAGGGTGTACACAGATCTTAACTGCAGGTAATTTGTTAAGCTCAAAAATAGGCATTGTTCCTGATTAAACTTCAGGTTGATACTCTTTCACAGATCTTGCTTTTTAGAAGGGGAGCCGGAGGAACTGCTTGGCTGAAATTATCGTCAGGTAAATACTGTCCCCCTGAAGTTGGGATAGTGGTATGTCACTTCAGCATTTCTAGAGAGGATGTGGCCTAATGGGGGGAGAGGATGTGGCCTAATGGCTAGAGTGGTTGACCTCGAAGCTGGGGAACCAGGTTCGAGTCTCGGCAGGGACGATCAACATCCTGTGATTTTGGTCAAATCACTTAATCTCCCCATGCCTAACAAAATGAATGTGTCCATCTGTAACACAACTGGAGCTCATGGAAAGCGATCTGATACCTTTGGGTCGGGTTTGCGCTGTATAAAACTCCACACAAAAAAAGTACCAGTGTCTTTCATTTTGTCTGAATATGCAGCTCCCTTGCCACCTGTTTGGTGAAGACATGCTTTGATTTACGACCTCCAATGGAATCACAAGTGTTTGTGTTTTTTTGTGTTCCAGCTGTCTTGGTAGGCAGGGGTTTGGCTTTATTGGGACCAGTATTCTTGCCAAGCGTTCCCTGCTGAATTTATTGAGAAACAAAAGCTCTTACTGTTTACTGAGGTAATTCACTCATTGAAAATGTGATGTACCAGTTCCAGCCTCATTTCTCCCAGATCTCTCGAATGGCTGCATGGCAATCGTACCATTTGACCTCAATACGGCTGACTTCATTGTGAGTGTTCCTGGATCCTCAGTCTCTGCCTTCCTTTTCCAGGTGTTTGTGGCACAGCACTTCCTCCACTGGCTTTCAGCTTCTTCTCCTCAGGTCCTTATCACGAAATGGGCTTATGCAGGCTTCAGTTGGCTTCTGAACATGAGGCATCTCGCTTATTCCATGGTGCCTCCCAGGATTGTAAGTAAAGGAGAAACAGCGCGTTTCTATTTCACATTAACCACGAAGGCCAATCGAACATCGAGTAAAGAGGTTTTAGAAGAAAGCTGACTCCCATCCTTAGTTCATCCATCGCAGATTCCTGCTCCAGGAAGTGTTCTGCAGCACTGATTAACAGCGTGCTGACGTGGCTCTGCTGAAAGTATATCTACAGGATGAGTAGCTTCCCCACCCCTCCTAATGCCAAAATCATCTGGAAGTTGATTACATAAAGGCTAGAGGTTGGTGGATGCCCTAGATTAGTGGGTCATAGATCTAGATAATACAAAATAATGCTAGAAAAAGTGGCTAAACACCATTAAATGTAGCTGCCAGAAACAAGGGAGGTTGGAGTCCAGTAGAGATACATAGCCCAAATCCAATGTTCTTCGAATGCCGTCCTTCAACAGTTAGGAGTTCAGTAAAGGTAAGTTTGAATAGTCCAATTTTTAGGAGTTTTTGCATCATGAGTAGTTGGGTTCAGATCTCAGGGAGTGATTGAGGTCATTAGTAGTCTGTGGCCCTGCACTCCCAAGGGTCTGCTTCAGTGTTTAAATCACTTGAAAGGTCTTTGATGCAGTAGGAGGGCAGCTGATGATTTGAGGTTTCTGGTTGGGGTGTTGTGGTAGAGGGGATCAGTTTGGACAGGTATTCTGGGCCTTTTAGCCCAGTAGACTTTGTGGACACCTCATAAAACCATAAATGTGATCACAGCTTCCACTGGGAGGCAGTGGTGAGTATTCAAAGCAGGCTTTATCTGTTCACATATTTGAAGCTTCAAGCCTAGCTTAGATGCCTGGTAATGGAATCTTTGTAGATAAGTACTGGGTTTTCTGAGTAGGACCATGTTGTTAATGTTTATTCTGATTAAACATTTAGTTGACCTGAAATGTTCAATGATGTTTGGAGGATTTGCGAACAGATGTTTTCTCACTGAATTTGTCATAGGATGTCAAATCCTTAGGTATATGGATTGCCTATCACACCTCTATGACCTCTCGCCTCAAGCAGCTCACATCCAAATCCATAGCCACTCTTTTCAGTGTAAAGAAACTGAAGCAGTTTTTGTTCACTGTAAAGGCCATCAAATTTCCTTCTCATTGTGCGGTCCTTGGAACTCTTGAAAATTGGTTATAACCATTCCACTTAAACCGAAACTCTGTTGTTAGTGCAATCAACACTCTGCTGCTAGACTCATTTCTGGAACCACTTTCTCCCGCTAGAGGCCAAAATAAAATCTAAAGGTGCTCGTGCTACCCACAAAACCATACATATGTAAACACCTGAATAGCGATGGTCCACCCTCTACTTCTCGGGGGTCTCTAATAATCTCAGGAGTCTCTAAAAACATATGCTGGAGACATAAAAAATAATATGCATGTAAGCAGCATCTCAGATTTACTCTGGTTCTGCCCCTCAATCTGGAACTCCCTCCCTGTCAAGATCAGAACTCCAGAAACCCTGATGATCTTCAGAAATGCACTCTAAACATATTTTTTCAAAATGTATCTACACTAGCCTTTAGTCCGCGATGTCTTTGTCAATCTCATAGCTGGCCAACTTATTGGTTTCTACTGCTGACCCCCAGGTTCACCTTCTAACTCTGTTCTCTTCTTCCTTCTTCACTGGTCAACCTTTTGAGACCCATCACTGTTCTCCTGGGGCCCCAACATTCCTAGTTTCTCTTTTTAGTTCTTTCTTCCTGGTTAGTTTGAATGTTGCATGTTATGTATTCTTTTTTTGTTCACTGTAAAGTGTGGTGATATCTTTGAGTAGAGTGTGTTATATAAAAATGTAGAAATTAAATAGAAATAATGAAAAAGAATTAGCCATGCAATGATAAGGACTCTTGTCAACTCCACCCTACAATCACTTTGATCAGCTGAAAATTTTTGCTGAGAATAGAGATCTATAGGTTTATACCTTATACAAATTCCGTACACGATACAATTCTATTTCTTTTTCCTACCCTTTAATTATTTAGGTGTTAAGTGATGTCCAGCAAGAATATGAGCAGTAACTAATTGCTTGCCTTCAATCTACCTGTGGAAAGTGTTACTACCAAGCTGTATAAAATCCAGCTGCTACATACCAATAGATGTTACAGCAATTCAATCCCTGACAGTCTTAACAGCTGAAATGGAGTGAGAAAGAGGAACAAACCCTCTTGGCCCTCCTTGACCTTTCAACAATAGACATCCACAGGGGTGCAACTAGACCCGAACTTTGGGGGAGGGGGGCTAACACTCCCAGCCATGGCTGGCCCTAGCACTGGTCGCACACGGTGCAACATTTATTTTGGTGCCCCCTCCCCCATTTCCTCCTTCTACATGAATTCCCTCACTTCCACTCACCAACAATGCACCTCATCTCTCTATAGCACCTTTCTGACAAGCATTTCATCTTTTTATAACTTCATTTCCTCCCATAAGATTGCATTGACTGCTTTTCCTTGAAAGTGTGGAGTTGGTTTGCATGAAACATTGAAAAACTGTATATGTGTAAAAACTGAATTACTTACCTTTTGTCTAGGAAATGTCTCAGTGTGATATCTAGGCATATCACACTGATTAGCAAAAGTAACTTAAAAAGTAATCTAAAAAGTAACGTGCACAATATCTGTAAAGTAACTGAAACATAATTTCGAACTGTTTACTTACCTGTAAATCAACCAACTGCATTTGAACCTGCATTCATCTGTAAATCACTGCATAAGATTTTGCAAAGTATTATTTCACTTACCTGCACCAGCTCTGGCTTGGTTTTAGAAATAACATAACTACACTCATTTCTGTGATCTGCATGGTACATGTTCTTTGTAGCAGGCACATTAACCCTCTGCACTGTGTGGGTGGCAGGAGTGCCCCTTGTGAGTGCACGGTGAGTGAAGTGACAGTGTGAGAGTAGGGTAAGAGGAGTGACTGCAGGGTGAGTGAGGTGACCATATGGTGCGGATGTAAGTGCAGAGTGGGATGAATGAATGCATGGTTAGTGATGGGCTTGTTTGAGTGACATTGCAGATTGAGCAGTGAGGAGGACAGGTGGGTGAAGTGTCACATGAGTGCGGGTGAGTAGTGTGTTCGTCTGACTACAGGGTGAGGTACAGGGTGAACAGCGCAAGTGCATTGTGAGTGCAGGGTGAGTGGGTAAATGGTGTGAGTGCATGGTGATCAGTGTGAGTGCATTGTGATCGCTGTGAGTGCAGGGTGAGCGTGAAAGTGAAGGGCGAGAATGAGGAGTGAGTTGTCTGAATGCAGGGTGCATTCCCAGACACTTGAAGTAACTCAGCATGCTATTGACAGCGGCATAGAGTTTTAGATATAAGTTAAACTATAGCTATTATGTAGGGCTTAAAGTGGGAAGAAAAAACTGGGGAGTGTAGGAAGCTGGGTTTCTGTTGCAGTAACCCCCCACTTTTTCCTAGATTTCTAATGCCCTTTGACTTGATGTGCCCTGGGTCCCTGCCAATCACGTTCCCTGTGTTCTTTCCCAAAACTGTACCTTTGTACCCCCAATTGGCACCTCTCTGGCCACATGTAAGTCCCTTGTAAAAGGTACCATGGATACCAAGGGCACAGTGACCAGGGAAGGCCTCTAGGGGCTGCAGCACATATTTTGTCACCCTTAGAGGTCCTGTATCTTAACACACACACACTGCCATTGCAGGCGGCGTGTTTTGGTGCAGAGAAAAGTGAAGAGTCGACATAGCACACATTCCTGTGTGCCATGCCTGCAACCCACTGCCTATGGTATAGGTAAGACACCCCTCTAGCTGGGTGCACAATACCACTGGTAAGGGTACAGTTGCATGACCACTGTACCCCTACAGTGTCTAAGTCCATTTTTAGACATTGTAAGTGCAGTAAAGCCAGAAAGAGTATATGGTCTGGGAGTTTGTCATTACGAACTCCACAGCACCATAATGGCATTACTGAATTCTGGGAAGTTTGGTAGCAAACGTCTCAGCATAATAAACCCACACTGATGCCAGTGTGGGATTTATTATACAATGCACTCAGAGGACATCTTAGAGATGCTCCTGAAAATGACCATCCTCTGGTGGGTTCCCTGACTGGTACACACCAGCCTGCCACCACGAGACATGTTTCTGGATGCCTGGGGTGGGAGCCTTTGCTCCCTGAGCCCAGAAACAAAGCCTTTCCTGGGCGGAGGTGGTCACACCTCCACCAGGCCAGGAAGAGCCATCTGTGGCAGGGGAGCTTCAAAGACCTTGCTGCGTTTGTAACACGTCCCCCAGGCCCCCTTTCTGTCTCCTCTCCTTTTTGGCGGGAAGACAGGTGGGAAACATTAGCACAGCCCAGAAGTGGTGCTCACCTCTGCCAATCCCAGCCCTCAGGTGGGGGTGGAGAGGTGAAGCCTAATCAGGATTAGGGATTGTGCCCACTCCTGAACGTGGGGTGAACACACCAAGGGTGTAGTCACCCTAAGGTCAGTAGCCCATTGGCTACTGACATCAAGACCCCTAAAACGTTCCCTAAATTCAGTATTTAGGGGGCAGAAGACAGATTCCCGCAACAGAAGAAGGACGTCTGCAGTTTCCAGAGATCCTGCGCCAAAAGTCACCTTGTCCTGCATCCAGTGACGTCCAGAACCCTTTGGAGGACTGACTGCCTTCAACAAAGACCGGATCTCCTGTGAACAGCAGCTCTGTTCAAAAGAAACTCCCAAGGACAGACTCTGAGCCTGCTGAGGACAAAGAAAGCCGACGCCTGGAAACACCACTGCACCCGGTCCCTACGGCCCGAATCTGGGTAGCCCACCAATCCCATTGATCCAGAGTCTGAGTCCACTGTGGGTTGACCCCACCAGGACTCCCCCACGTCGCCTGTACCCTCTGCACGGAGACCCCCCCAAGGGCGAGTGGCCCGGTAAGGTGAAATCTGACCTCAAAAGACACCCCTGCATCCAGCCGCCCTGCGCCCTGGAGAAGAGAACCTGAGGTGCACCTACGTCCCCGAGCCCTCCAACTTAACTGCCCAGCTGTTGGTTCCTCCAGGAAGTCTTCCTGGACCGAGCCTGCAGCCAAAAACCAAAACCGGCAATTCCCATTGAAAACAACAGGGCACCGACGCCCAAAACAGCACCCTGCACCCGGCCGCCCCTGTGCCGCTGTGGGTGCACCTTGTATGCTACCTCGGACCCCCTTTGCCCTGAGCCTAACACCAGGAGCTTTGCTCCCACAACCTTGTGGCCTGCTTGTGAGAGGCCACCAATCGGAGGCCCCTATCCCCACTGGATAACATTGGGCCTCAGCACTCTGCACCCGGCCGCCCTAGTGCCGCTGAGGGTGTTCTGAGAGTGCATCCTCGACCCTGGGGGAACCCTGGTTCTAACCCCAGAATACCAACTCCCACAAACCAGTACTTACCTGCAAACCGATGTCTTCATTTCCTCCCATAAGATTGCATTGACTGCTTTTCCTTGAAAGTGTGGATTTGGTTTGCATGAAACATTGAAAAACTGCATATGTGTAAAAACTGAATTACTTACCTTTTGTCTAGGAAATGTCTCAGTGTGATATCTAGGCATATCACACTGATTAGCAAAAGTAACTTAAAAAGTAATCTAAAAAGTAACGTGCACAGTATCTGTAAAGTAACTGAAAAATAATTTCGAACTGTTTACTTACCTGTAAATCAGCCAACTGCATTTGAACCTGCATTTATCTGTAAATCACTGCATAAGATTTTGCAAAGTATTATTTCACTTACCTGCACCAGCTCTGGCTTGGTTTTAGAAATAACATAACTAAATAATATTTGTATACAAACAAATTGGTCTGAGTTCAGTCTTTGAGTGTGTGACATCATTTCTTGCCTGAGTGTGTACAATAAATGCTTAACACTACCCTCTGATAAAGCCTTACTGCTCGCCCACTGTTGGACTTGGCCCTTTTGCAGGGTCATCCCTGAACTTTTGCCTTCCTCCTAGTCTTTTTCTAACCTGGTGTTCGTGGTTTTAGGACTCTGGGCACTTTTAGCACTGCGGTCCAGTGTAAAGTGCGTGTGCTCTCTGTGGTAAACATGGTAAGATTGGTCTACACCTGTTTGAAGTATTTCATTTACCTATCAGTCCCTTGTAGAGTGCTATCTCAGATACCCAGGGCCAGTAAATTAAATGATACTGGTGGGCTTGCAGCGCTGCTTGCGCCACCCACCAAAGTAGCCTTTCAAACCTGTCTCAGGCCTCTGCCATTGCAGGGCCTGTGCGCGCAGTTTACTGCCGCTATGACGTGGCACATAAAGCGGGTGCCACGTCTGTGACCCCTTTTACTACATTTCAGTCACCCCTAAGGTAGGCCCTAGCTACCCCTATGGGCAGGGTGCATTGTAGGTAAAAGGTAGGACATGTACCTTAATTGTGTGACATGTCCTGGTAGTGACAAACAGCCATTTTGGTTTCTCACTGCTGTGAGGCTGCCCTCTCATAGGAATGCATTGGGGATTCCCTGATAAGTGTTTCAGTGGTAATTCCTGATATGAGAGGAGCAGCGTGGTCAAGTTTGGTATGTTTGGAATAGTAATAATAAATGTTGCGTAATGGTGTGCGCAGATTTATTATCACTATTTTAGAAACGCCACTTTTAGAAGTTGGCATTTCTGCGTGCTATGTGTCTTTGTGCCTGCCTGATGTGTATTGCATGTCTGGCTCTGGAGTGACAGGGGCTGGTGAGGTGTGTGGCTCTAGAGGGGCTGGGTGAGTCAGCGCTAGGCTGAATAGGCAGATCTGCATTTGGAGTAGTGGGAGGAGTAGCCCCTGACCCTGAATAGGTCTGTGCCTGCCTTGTACAATGCTGGCTCCGCCCCCTGTGGTGTGTCTGGGGCCAGGACCTACTCTGACAATGAGGGTGTTTGTGCCCTGTAAACAAAGGTTGGAGTGTCCCCCAGAACTGGTTTGGACCGGGCGCAGAGCCATAAGAACAAAGACAAATGTAGCATAAATATTGGGGCTGTGACCCCATGAAAGGTGTGCTTACTTGTACCTGCTCTGGGGCGAAGGACTGCTGGGCGACAGGAGGAACCTCCGTGGGGCCCAACTGCTGCTTCCTGGGGGTCCCTACGTGCTGGCCTGCCTGTGCCCAGCTCTGCCCCTGATGACTTTGGACTAAGTGCCCTGAAGAGCGCACTCGACGCGAGGAGGGCACTGCCCAGACTTGAGGCGAGTGATTGGCAAAGAGCGCGTGCTGAAGCGCTTTCACTTCATTACCTTTGAGCCCTAGAAGTGGGCTCAACATTCCTAAAAGTGCGGCAGGCAAGGGCGGGGCTCCCGTTTGGAGGAGAGAGCCCCGTGTGTAGTGCCAAGGAGGAGGCTCGCTCCGTGGTGTCCGAGGAAGAGCCCAGCGGCAGGGAATCCCGGCCGGGATTGCCCGAGCAACGACGTGGGCGGAAGTCAGGCAAGTGCCTGATCGTAGGCGGGGCCGGCGGAAGAAGCCAATCATTCCCAACGCGGCCGGAAGCCAGGCAGGAGGAAGCCTGGTTGTGGGCGTGGCCCGCCCCCAACGGTGGGACGCCGCCAAGCCGAAGATCCAGACGGGAGCCTACCCCGCTTGGGTGAGCGCCTAATGAGGGACCGGAGCCTCGTGAGCTCACATCAGCAATGGCACCGGGAAAAGTAGAGAAGTCCCGGTGAAAAGAGGAGCCCCGCGGGCTGAGCAGAGGATCAGAGCCTCGCGGGCTCCCGGTGGCTGCATCCTTCTGGAGTCTCTCTCCCCCCCGCACAGGAAAAGTCCCGGTGAGTGGGGCTGAGACCGCACCCGGTTGGTGCCTGTGTGTGGCACCGGAGGAGCCCCGGTGAAGGGGGCTCGCAAGGCCCTGTTGGCGCCCGCTGTTATACCTGTCTTCTTTTCTACGAGAGGAGCCCCGGTGAGGGGGGGCTCCCAAGGCACTGTTGGGGCCGATTTTGGGGATTACAGCTGCACCGCCAGATGGCGGGCAGCTGCAACGTTGAGGGGGCATTATTTGGTGTCTCAGGAGAGACAAGGGTGGGGTACACCCTCACCCCCATTTCTGGTGCCGGTCTGTTGGGCCTGCACCCTGCTACAGTGGGCAGCTTAGAGCCCTGACTGTTTGGACATAGGGCATGACGGGGAAGTCCCAGACAGGCCCCTGAGGAAGGCCAGTTGGCCTGTGGGCACCTGAGGTGCTGGTAGGGCGCAAGGCCCTAAGAGGATGCATAATGTGGGTTATGACTGAGGTGATGTATGCACCTAGGGAGTGTTACTACGGTACACTTCTAAATGTGATTTATGCCTAATGTGTTTATGCATAATAGGTTTCCGCTAAGTACACTATTTTTTTCCAGTAGTCACTGGTTGTTTCATTACTTATCTGTTCTTATGGTTCTGACAGTGGCCCGAATGGCCCTGTCCTGTATATAATCCCCTGTAAAGTACTACCTAGTGCCAGTTGGCACAGTGTATATTTGTGATTATGATCTAAGGTGTTTATGAGTAATACAAAGGCTATTTTATATATAACCTTGTGTGGAGTTTCTTTTGTGGTGTGCCTAGTGTGTCGCTGCTGTGTGAGTGTGTTGCGCAAACGCTTTACACATTGCCTCTGGGATAAGCCTTACTGCTCGTGCCAAGCTACCAAGGGGGTGGGCAGGGGTTATCTTCAGCGTGTAACTCCCTTGCCCTGACTAGAGTGGTGGTTTCTGCCTGGCTTAGGCGCATGCCCTAGCCAACCAGAAATCCCATTTCTAACATTGGTTGTCAGCGGTGAGGATAGGACTTGCGTTTACGCAGTACCGCAGCGACGCCTGGTTGCGCTACAAACACTACAATTTTAGACTAATCACATGTTTGGGGATTTGTTCTCCTGATTATTTTTCTCCTGAAAGTGTCATTTTTGAATTGTGTTTTTCTGCTCTTCTAAAATTTTGGTGACACCCCTAAAAGTGTCAGTCATGTCTCACCTCGGTGATCCATGCAAAAACAACAATTGATGGACAGAATGCAGAACAATGTCATACATTCACCTAAGTACAAAGATCTGGGCCTAAATCCATCGTTTTTGCTCACCATGGACCCAGCCATATGCAAATCAGTCTTGACCCTGCGCCCAATGGGAACAGTCCAGCCCGTACTGCCAGGCCAGGTCCGCCCTGGACTGGAAACAAGCATCCTAGGACCGGTTTCGGGCTTTCAGCCCTCATCAGCCAGGATAGCTTGACTCCAGTGGCATGGAGAGCACAGGACCCACGTCCACATGAGGGCTGTTAGCCTGAAACCGGTCCCAGGATGCTTGATTCCGGTCCAGGGAAGATATGGCTTGGCAGTTCGGTCTGGACTGTTCCCATGAGGCACAGGGTCAAGACTGATTTGCATATAGCTGTGTCTGAACTGGGGTGGCAAAGTGAGCTAAAGAACGATGATGGATTCAACCCAGATCTGTGACTGGGGGTGAGTGTCTGAAAAGTTTCGGCGCTCCGTCCATCATCTCCTTGTGTTTGCTCACCTCGGTGATCCAGCAGTTATTGTGACAGAAAGTGCATTTAATGTAAAGAAGTTGCGTAAATATACTGTGAAGGACTTAAAGAGGTTCTGTCAGGATCTTGGGTGTCAAGTGCATAGGTCCGCCAGGAAGGAGGAACTGCAGGAGGCCGTGTTGGCCTGTTGGACATCCCAAAACCGGGTGAGGGAGGAGTCTGAGAGGGAGGACCCCGAGATCAGTGAGGTCTCTGAGAGGGAGGGTCCCCGACCAGCACCCATAAAGGGCAGTGGCCCTGGAGAGTTTGAGCAGGAGGGAGAAAATGACAGGGCAGGGTCGTCAGTATGTAGTGAGGACCCCATAGATAGGGAGTCCCTTGCTGGGTCCAGTGCCGGGGGCAGTGCCCCATCCCTTTCCCTGTCCCCAGAGGAGTGGGTGGATAGGAGGGAAGAAAGGGAGCGTCAGCTGGCGTTGGAAAGGCTCAGGTTGGAGCTAGCGCAGCTGGGTGTAGAGGAGAAAAACTAGAGACTGAGAGGGTCTTAGCGCAGGAGAGGATGGCGGAGGCAGAGAGGGCCTTCGCCAGGGAGAAACTAGCTCTTGAGGAAAGGTTGTCCCCTGAGTGTAGCTTCAGTGGTCTGGATTCACCAGTGAGGGTGGGGTCCAGTGGTGGCAGCAATTTGGAGTCCAGTGTGGAAGCGTCCACTCCCAGATCCCAGAGAATGGTACCTCGTTCCCAGGAAGAGGGTGTCACACCTGAGGGGTACAGGTTGAGGTTCAGGGGCAGTAGGAAACTGTCTCACCAGTCTTGGGGGAGTTTGTGGATGAGTGTTGTGATGCACTGGAAGGTTGTGTGATGGGTAGCACAGCAAACAATTTTGAAGGGCTGTTGGGCCTGCACCCTGCTGCAGTGGCAGCTTAGAGCCCTGACTGTTTGAACATAGGGCATGACGGGGAAGTCCCAGACGGGCCCCCGAGGAAGGTCAGTTGGCCTGTGGGCACCTGGGGTGCTGGTAGGGCGCGAGGCCCTAAGAGGATGCATAATGTGGGTTATGCCTGAGGTGATGTATGAACCTAGGGAGTGTTACTACGGTACACTTCTAAATGTGATTTCTGCCTAATGTGTTTATGCATAATAGGTTTCCGCTAAGTACAGTATTTTTTTCCAGTAGTCACTGGGCGTTTCATTACTTACCTGTTCTTATGGTTCTGACAGTGGCCCGATTGGCCATGTCCTGTATTTAATCCCCTGTAAAGTACTACCTAGTGCCAGTGGGCACAGTGTATATTTGTGATTATGATCGAAGGTGTTTATGAGTAATACAAAGGCTATTTTATATATAACCTTGTGTGGAGTTTCTTTTGTGGTGTGCCTAGTGTGTCGCTGCTGTGTGAGTGTGTTGCGCAAACGCTTTACACATTGCCTCTGGGATAAGCCTGACTGCTCATGCTAAGCTACCAAGGGGGTGAGCAGGGGTTATCTTCAGCGTGTAACTCCCTTGCCCTTGCCCTGACTAGAGTGGTGGTTTCTGCCTGGCTTAGGCGCATGCCCTAGCCAACCAGAAATCCCATTTCTAACACCCACACTACCAATAATAGAGAGTAAGGTGCTATCTACTTTTACCTCTGCCACTGAACTCTGTGCACACTATACCTCATTTTGGTATAGTATATACAGAGCCAGCTCACTACAGGGGTCTCTTAAAGGGGCGATATAATTAAGGGCGTGGCTTAAAACATTTATGCTAAAAATCTGTGCTCAGCATAATGTGCCGCTCGACTGGTATTTCTCTGCTTCTGTTATTGCCTCCACATAAGTAACATTACACCTACAACAAGCCAGGACTATTGGCTTTGTCAAAGGTTGTTAATTGCATAAGATAAATATACTACATGCATACATACAACTATGTCTTCATTGTATATAATATTGAAAATGCTTTAGTTCTTGTGCAAGAGGTTGTGGCGTAATGGCTAGAGCTGTCAACTTTGGAGCTGAGGAAGCAGGTTTGCGTCTCAGCGTCGGCTAAACATCCTGTGTTTCTGGGCAAATCACTTAATCGTCCGTGCCTACTAAAAAATAAATGAAGATGTCCTTGTTGGTGCTCATGTAAAGCACTTCAAGTTTAGCAATACAGAACTGCAAAAAATTAAAGTTACATCAAAACAGTGAACTGCTGCAGAGTTAAGATTTTTTTTTCCAGTCTGAGTGTGAGGGTGAAAATGGAGAGCCCGATAGGGACCCGTCTCGGTGCCTGCTTTTACAAACTGCTGGTGCTGAGCACCGGCAGGACCCGGCCCACTTAAAGCCCTGCTATTATGGCATTAATCAGGGTTCAAGGGTGAGGAAATAAATAATGTGCTGATCCTGCAACAAACTTCCAGTCTTATGATTAGGGTTGCCAGCTTATTATTTTGATGTCACAGATGGTACAAAAATAAGCAGTCACATTCAGCCCAATGGGCGTTGCGCGCCTGGACATCCAGCCCTCTAGGAACATCAGAGACAATTGAAGGCATGGGCAAATCAGGCAATTGCCCAGGGCCCCCACCTTCCAAGAGGCTCTTGGGAAAGGGGATTTTTCTCTCTATTACACTTTTGTCAGTTTCTCTATCTCAACTTTTTACATGCAATTCAATATTGTTTGGGTTCATAAGGCTTGAATTAGCAGAAAATGGGTGAAAAAATTCAAAGCTGTACCAAACAGGGGCCCCAAAATACATCTTCTCCCGGGGCCCAAAAATCCTTAAGATAACAATGGGAACGACCATGCTATAGCATGTTGTATATAATGGAGACACTAGGAAACCTGGGGCTGTGTCATGATGGGCTTTGCTGGCTCAACGCAGAGGCGAGCACCTGTTTGATGTGCCTGTATGGCGTACAGTCAGTGCATTTAACCCAATATTTCTGCAAGTTAGAACTACAATTTTAGAAATTACAGTTCGAAAACAGTGAACAATGTTTACTCTTTCTGTTTCTGAGCTGTGCTGTCTAAGATAATGCCCTGACTTTGAGACATAGCTGGGGTAAATAAACTGACTTTAACATTCTGCAGGCCAGTGGCGTAAAGTGAAATGATAGAGTCCCCCATATCCCACAGATATCCATCGGCAATGCCGAGGGGGTGCCCCATGAAGATTTGGGGAGCCTCCAATCGGGCTGGGGGTTCCCTGCGCTGCAGGGGCCTGCGTTACGCCCCTGCTGCCGGCACATAAAACAAGCCTCCAGTTGTGCTCTCCACCAGCACAGCCCGCCATGGTAGTACTCCTGAAGCTGATTGACAACAATTGTGTCTCGTGGTTCGGGCATTTATCAGAGAAGGTGGTAATTACTAACATGCCGATGACTCCGAGTCTAACGCCAGAGCTGACAAAGAATAACCCGTTGTAAAATGGTGTCCTTACTTCAGCAGCAAACCTGTGATACTGGTGATGAATGGGAAGAAGGGGTGGTTGTGCATTCTTGCTTATGGCACCACCCAGCAAAAGGTCTGCAGCTTTAGTGTGCAATAGAGCACTCTCTGCTGCCCCTGGTGGTGATGAGGAAGTTTCCCACCTTATTTTTCCAATTCGCAAACTTTGAATGCTCTTGGCTTTTGACAACAAGTCACAGGTTTAGTGTAGTGGTCTAATGATATTATGGACAGATATAAGCAGCGCCTTGTTATGGTCAGGGGCTACCGCCAATCCCCCTCCCTGTCCTGCGCATTACCACCGTTAAACAATTAAAGCAATTGGACATGAGAGGAGTTTTCTTTGGAAGGCGGGGGGTCTCGCGACCCCCGGCCGTATTTATTAAAACATGAAAACAAATTAAAATTTGAAATAAACAATATTTACACCAGCATTTTTATGCAGAAAATTAGACATTAGGTACAATCAATGTAGACAGGTATCAATGGCTAACCTTAACAAATGTCTAATACAGCGTGTTTCCTAACCGAATCTAACATCATACTTATTACTTTTCTGCATATCCTAGTTTTGGGCCTACGGCAAGGTCGCTAACCGGTGTCAAATCCTTATTAACCAGCTACGCCCTCACGTATGAGTGCGCATGCGCAGAGGGCCCGTTTACCGAGAGGGTACTTCCCCCTCCCGGTTACCCCCGTACGCTCCATGAACTCCATTACCCAAAGGGGGGCCCTTGCACTCTGCGCCGTTTAATGACGTCATCGTGCACGTGCGGGGTGGCTAACCAGCCCAGAGAAAGCGTGACTCCCCCCTCCCCCGCACCCATCTGACCAAGCGGATGTACCGCCCCTGGAGTTCTGGGAGAGACCACTTGCCCCTCCCCCTGGGCGACCCCATTCAAGAATGGTGACGCCCCCTAAGGACCTTAAATTGACTGCTCACCGATCATGACCTTACCGCCTGACCAAGGACTATCAATAAATACGACAATTATGTTACCTGCAAACGGGAAAAGGCCTAAGGACAAAGTTTACACAAAACCTTACTGTGCAACCATAGCTTGATACTTGAGCCTGTAAATGGGAAAAAGGCCTAAGGAAAACTCACACCAACTCACAAACTACAGTGAAAACGAACCTAAAATGATACAATCAACATACAAACGCAAGAATCTGCTTCAGGGGCTGGTGGGTGGGAAAGATTATTCTGCGCCTTTGCGAGGCGCGGGGCAAGCCTGGGGAGTGCGGGAACAAGAGGGCGTCTCCCGCGCTCCCCCGGCCTTTTAACCCCTCTGGGGCAGATCAGTTCCAACTGGTCCGCCCACTCTGGCTCCCCTCCTTTGCCCCGGAAGCAATTAGATTGCTTCCGGGTCAAAGCAGGAGCCAGCACCAATCGGCGGTGGGGCGCGCCCGCCGCGTCATCAAGACGCGGCGGAGGGGCACGCCCCACCACCGAGAGTGCAGGGGGAGGAGGGGGGCAGGCGCCCTGCCATACGTGCGGGGGGGCCGAGCGGCCCCCCCTTTCCCTATGGTCAGGGACTACCGCCAATCCCCCTCCCTGTCCTGCGCATTACCACCGTTAAACAATTAAAGCAATTGGACATGAGAGGAGTTTTCTTTGGAAGGCGGGGGGTCTCGCGACCCCCCGGGCGTATTTATTAAAACATGAAAACAAATTAAAATTTGAAATAAACAATATTTACACAAGCATTTTTATGCAGAAAATTAGACATTAGGTACAATCAATGTAGACAGGTATCAATGGCTAACCTTAACAAATGTCTAATACAGCGTGTTTCCTAACCGAATCTAACATCATACTTATTACTTTTCTGCATATCCTAGTTTTGGGCCTACGGCAAGGTCGCTAACCGGTGTCAAATCCTTATTAACCAGCTACGCCCTCACGTATGAGTGCACATGCGCAGAGGGCCCGTTTACCGAGAGGGTACTTCCCCCCCCTCTCGGTTACCCCCGTACGCTCCATGAACTCCATTACCCAAAATGGGGGGCCCTTGCACTCTGCGCCGTTTAATGACGTCATCGTGCACGTGCGGGGTGGCTAACCAGCCCAGAGAAAGCGTGACACCCCCTCCCCCGCACCCATCCAACCAAGCGGATGTACCGCCCCTGGAGTTCTGGGAGAGACCACTTGCCCCTCCCCCTGGGCGACCCCATTCAAGAATGGTGACGCCCCCTAAGGACCTTAAATTGACTGCTCACCGATCATGACCTTACCGCCACAGGCCAGCATAGTTGACCGACTATCTGGCCCCCCCCTATCCTCCTCTTCCGAAAGGTCCTGTCTACTTAGAACCTCCCAGCCCTGCCAAAATGTTCTCCAGAAAAAGTTGGTTACCTGCCCCAGTCAGATGGACCCCGTCTTGCAAGAAGAACTGTTCCCCCCAGATACACCCATGTGGTATATTCTGTAGTTGAGGTGACCGAAATAATTTCTCTATCTTGTTGTTGATCCTCTTTACCGAGTGATTCAACGCCCTGACCGAGTCCCCACCCCTCCATTTGAGCCTGGGAATCATCTGAGACCACACTATGGTGCAGCCTTGGCATGTTTTAGCTAGCCAGTTTACTTCCGATATTATCTCCTCCATCAGGACCCTCCTGCCCAATTTCACCAGATCGTTGCCCCCAGGTGTAGGATAACTACTGCAGGCGGCGGGGTGTGTCTATTGAGCAACTCTGTAAAGAACCCCTAAACTGACTGAGGCATAGGCCCCCCTACCATGAAAGGAAACTTCGAAACCTCCTTGTTCCGCCCTCTGTCTATAGCTACCTGAAAAGAAAACAGATTTAACGCGCTTTACAAATGAGTGACCAACCACCCATACCACTTGTGTCTCCTTCCTCCGTTCCTGTGACCGCCGTGCTGAAGGTACTTGCTGTTGGTGACCCGGCAACAGTTTCCGCCCTGCGTGACAGGTTCGAGAAACTGAAATAGAAGCAAACAACAAGACAGGCGTCAGCGTAACTTACTTGTCACCTCACAGCATGTGCATCCGCACATAACGTTTGTAACAGTTGGAAGACCATCACCCAATCCTTTTTACGCTGCTCGCATGCAATCCTCTAGCAGTCGCCTCGGTGGCCGCACCTATCCTGAAGGAATGCGTCCCAAAATCCTTTGGATTGAAACCAGCCCTGCCCATTGTCATCGACAGTACTCTTTGGAATTGGAACCTGGTCAGTGGGGTACCGTCTGCATGCATTAACAATGCTCCCTCCTTCGCGCCCGCTCGCTGTTTGATAAAGGCTTCTACGTGGAACACTGGGCAGCAAGGATAAGCCCGTGCCCGATGGATTACCAGCCCGTCCCCCCGGGCCTCCTGGTCAGTTTTTGATTTACGTATGGTAATCAACAGCACCTCGCCCAATATTTTTGTGTGTTCCCGTCGAAGATCCCCCAGCATGTCCTGCTTGCTGCTAGCCACCAGTTCCCCTACCCGGAATGCCCCATAAAAGGCCAAAGTAAAGGCGGCTCTGAACAAGAGTACTTCCCCATATGAACTGCAGGTGTCGGACAAGGCATTCAATAATGATGCCAGCCGGTCTAAACCTATCGGTTGCCTGGAATCTGCGGTGGTTGCTTGCAGGCGCCGCCACCCCTTTAGTGCCTTCCGCACGACGAAACTATTCGTGGGATCTCTGGCCCCCTGAGTTGTGCCATGAAAGACACGGCCGCCCTGTGTCTGCTAGCTGTCGCTGCTGAGCGCCCCTCCTTATGTAATGCATCTAGGTACTTAGCGAAATTCTCCTCATGCTCCCATTTCTCTGCCCAGTCCCGTCCCAAAAGGAGCAATAAGACAAAAACGCCCCTTCGTAAGCTGTCCTGGTCCTGGGCGCTAGGCTAGCTGCCACGAGGTTCTGTAGCTGGGGGCACCAATTTGCCAGAGTGTTGCTGGGAAGTGTGCAGGCGTCGCCTCTGCGGATGGTAGGTGTTCCCTGAATACCTGCATCTTAAAGCGAGAGAGTGCATCGGCTGCGTTATTCAACACCCCTGGGACATGTTTGGCCCTAAACTGTACATTGAGTTTCATGCAAACCAACACAATCTCCTTAAGTAGGCGGAGTATAAACTTACATCGTGCCGCCTGCTGGTTGATACATTCGACTACCGTCATGTTATCTGACCAGAAGATTACAGATCGATTACACAACTGATCAGGCCAAACTGTTAATGCAACCCATATTGGAAATAGCTCCAAGAAACCGATATTAGCTGTCAGGCCGCTCGCATCCCACCAAACCGGCCACCGTTGGGCCACCCACTTGTTTCCCAGTATGGCACCAAAACCCACACTGCCTGCAGCATCCGTCCATAGACCTAACTCTGCAGACGTAGTAGGGGGACCGCACCACACCACTCTGCCGTTAAAGCCCTCCAGAAATGCGATCCAAATACGCATGTCCTGGCGGACCTCAGCCAGCAATCTAGTGTGATGGTGTTTCTCTCGCAGGCCCGTCATGGCCTGCGAGATTGAGCGGGAGAAGGGGCGTGCCATGGGTATGACTCTTAATGCGAAATTCAGCTGGCCTACAATCTGTTGTAGCTGCTGGAGCGTCACTCTATCTTTGGCCAAACCTTGCTGGAGAGCTGCTCTAAATTTCGTGATTTTGTCTTTTGGCAACCTGAAACAGCCCTCCACCGAGTCCAATTCTATGCCTAAGAATTCCAATGTGGTTGCAGGGCCCACCGTCTTTCCGGGTGCCAGCGGGACCCCAAAAGCCCGCATGAGCACGCAAAATTCCTGCAATGCCCACCCACACTCCTGTGAGCCCGCCGACCCCAGAAAGAGAAAATCATCCAGGTAATGCATGACATGGAGGTGCCCTGACGTTTGCCTAAAAGCCCATTCCAGAAAGGAACTAAATTTCTCAAAGTAGGCGCATGAAACCGAACAACCCATGGGCATGCACATATCCATATAGAATTTGTTCTGAAAAGAGAAACCTAGCAGATGCTGATCTAGGGGATGCACTGGCAGTAGCCGAAAAGCCGATTCTATGTCCGACTTGGCCATCAAGGCTCCCGGTCCGAGAGCCCTCAACATATCCACTGCTTGGTCAAAAGACGCATACTTAACACTACAAATGTCTTCATTTATGGCGTCGTTTAATGATGCGCCGCTGGGTGCTGATAGGTTATGAATGAGCCTGTACTCGCCCTCCTCCTTTTTTGGGACCACGCCGAGGGGCGAGCAAACAAAATTCGGTACCGGGATGTCATTAAACGGCCCCGCTATCCTACCCAGGCGCAGCTCTTTAGCTATTTTTGCCGCCACCACATCTGGGTTGTGCTTAACTGAAAGTTGATTCCTACATTCTGGTGTTCCGGTATCCACCGCTGGGATCCTAAAGCCCTGCAAAAATCCTTCCTGTAACATCGCCGCCGAGGCATGGTCAGGGTACCTGTTCAGCCAAGGAGTCATAGCCAGAATGTCGATGGGTGAATGAGCTACCAAACGGCCTCCTCCCCTAATCCTGCTTCTTTCTTCCCCTGCTTCCCGAGGCATTACCTTTATTGCGGCAGACTGTTTCTGGGTGGGAAGGATGGTTACAAATGGAACATGCGTGCCTGAACTTGCAAGTGCCCTGTGTCCTGGTGCATGTACGCTTGTTAAAATCCCAGCACACCCCTTTTCGCCCACCACTGCTCCCCGTCTTAGTGGCTGTGCCACCCCCTGAGGTGACCGAAAGGGCTGCTGGTGATTGGAGTGGTAGCTTTTGCTCCAGCTTGGCCCCGCACTCCCTGCCGTAAACTGGCCATACCATGAAATTGAATCCACTCTATCCCATGATAATGCGTGGTCAAACTCCTTAGCCTTCCTGAAAGTAGTGTCGTACTCCTTCCACCCATCCCCTCCATATTTCTCGCTGAAAGTTGTGATCCTACTCTGGTAACAAGCCATTTCGGCCTGCAAATTCGGGAAGCGCTCGGCTGTGATTGCCATAAACACAGAAAAGGCTCTAATCCAGTTGATCAATGTCTCCTCCACCCTGAATCTCGCCATTTCACCCCGCCATTCGCTAGGCAACATCCAGTCTTTCTGTTTCCTAGCATACTCCATTTCTCTGTTATCAACTAGCAAGGAAAACATATTGACATATTTTCCCGCCCAGATCAAATCCTTCACTTCTTGTGTCACATGTTGAGCCAGATTTTCCCTCCTGGAGGGTATTGTCCCTTCCCCCAGCACTGGTAATGCCACCTCCTTACCACTTTCTGCGGGTCGCGTTGGTTCAACAATCTTGTCCCTTCCAGAGTCGCTGCCCGGACCTGTTGCTTGTGGAGTAAAGGGCGCGCTTGGCCCCCCCCGCCACCCTGTGCAATCATGATCTTTGCCACCATTTTCTGAGCCTCCGCTGAGTGGTCCTCTCCCACCTCCCTGGCACCCACTGAAGAAGGTAACATCCCACCTATCCCTAGCCAAGGCAGTACAGCCGCTATCTGCGCTGCCAGCTCTGGAGGTACCCGACCAACCACTGGGGGTGCTGTAACTGGCATGGGGGATCCCGAGCCGGGTACCGGAATCGGCGCGGGTACCACCGGGACTACCGCTGGGACCACCGGAGGCACTATGCTTGGTACTGGCGCCGGAGAGGCCAGAGCCGGTGTCACCGGTAGGTTTGTCGGGATAATGGGAGCGGGCATAGGAGCTACCGGCGGTCCAAGCCCTTCCTCAGGGACCACCCCAGAAGGCCCCCCCTCTTCGTGTGGCTTGGGGACCCGACCGCTACCCTTCTTGGCCCTCACCTGCTTGGGCAACGCATCCAAATCCCCCCTCGGCTGCGGGAGCACAATTATTCGCTTGGGTCTCCCAGATGGCCCAACCTGTTCGTCGAACCTTTGCCTGAGCTCTGCCACGCTCTTGCCTATCTGGTCAACCTTCCCCCATCTCCTGTCCATAGCTGTCATCTTGCGCATCATGCCCTCCAGCATATGCTCCATGCGGGAGCGCCTAGCGCCACGACCACTAGTCATCCCTGCAACAAGTACACCACCTGCACTTACCCCCTACACTGAAAGCCCTGCTGTGTCTCAGTGCCCACTAGCGCCTGCCTGGTGTTTACCTGCTCCGAGTTGGAGGTACACAGACTGGCCGTAAGCACCACGCAACTGTGACCGCGACACACCAGCTAACCTGGGTGTTGGGCGAGCGCACTCTAGCCCGGCGGCCCAACAGAAGCAGTGAAATGCAGGCCTGCCTGTGTCCCCAGATCGCGTCGTCCACCGCGCCCCTCTCCTTTGGCTCAGTCGCGTTACCGCGATCCTAGGGTGAAAAGTAAGTTAGGGTATAGCACTGCCAAATCTTCTCAAAAAAGGCCCTTATTTTTGTGTGCAGCCGGTCCCAACACCCCCACGTTAAATACCTTGCCCAAAAGTAAGTTAGGGTACCGACTTGTGCCTTATTAGCAGATCACCCCTCACTAAAACAGTGCCACCACCACCTCACATCTCCTATCTATCACCATCAATTTAAAACATTTTTTTTTTTTTTTTTTTTTTTAAATACAGAAGTTATGGGCTTTGAACCCTTGTCAAAAACTTTTAGTCCAAGTACTTTAGCAAAATATTGCTCACCTGCAATTATTTGCTTCCCCCTCTAAAAATGCATATCTGCCCCTGTGGTCTCCCATCCATGTGCTGCCCCTGCCTACCCTGCTTCGCCCTCAGTTACCAACTGTGCTGCTGGAGTCAAACAGAGTCTGCGCTGGCCGGGACAGCAGGGAGCACGATCCGCTCGCTCTCCTCCTCGAGGCTGGCAATCTAGTCGACGGACCATGTCCTCTCCCCGCGATTCACGCAAACCCGGGCCCGCAACTCTCAATTCGCCGATCCGGACCGCCGGGATCCTAAACACCTGCAATTAACAAAAAAAAAAAAAGATTATTCTGCGCCTTTGCGAGGCGCGGGGCAAGCCTGGGGAGTGCGGGAACAAGAGGGCGTCTCCCGCGCTCCCCCGGCCTTTTAATCCCTCTGGGGCAGACCAGTTCCAACTGGTCCGCCCACTCTGGCTCCCCTCCTTTGCCCCGGAAGCAATTAGATTGCTTCCGGGTCAAGCAGGAGCCAGCACCAATCGGCGGTGGGGCGCGCCCGCCGCGTCATCAAGACGCGGCGGAGGGGCACGCCCACCACCAAGAGTGCAGAGGGAGGAGGGGGGCCGGCGCCCCGCCATACGTGCGGTGGGGGCCGAGCGGCCCCCCCTTTCCCTTCTTAAGTGAAGACGAAAGACTGTGAAAAATGCCCATGCTGAGTTCTTCTGCGTGCCTCGCAACACCCGAGGCCCTCACCTGAAGAAGAAACAGATGGTTAGGAATCACGGTGGCACAAAAAGATTCTTTGTTGAAGAGTTTATGAGTAGACACCAAAGATCAAGGTGCAGTTTAAGCTTTCAGCTCTCAGGGTCCTTCGCAAAGGAAATCCATGATACAGAAACACCAGGGCTGAAAAGCAAGATGAGTTGGCGTAGCTGTTAGACTGCACAAGCTAAAAGTATAACCGTTGGACAAAATGTTGGTACAACTCAATGGCAACACTGAGCATGGGGAAGAACAAAGCAGGTAAGAGGATAGGCTGGCAGTGTGGGCTTCACGTTGATGCTGCAATCAGACGTACACCACTGCTTACATTTAATGACAAAGGCAATGGTTTAGTTAGGCTGCATAATTCCTTAGTCTTTCCTGGGTCTGGTGTCAACTAGCTTGGTACTTAATTCTGTGTAAAACAGTGGTGCCCTATCACAATTTATCTGCATGCTTGAGTTCAACATGCTAAAAAATTCATCAGTGATAGCAAATTCCATATCCTGATTCATAGTTTTAAGAACTGTGAGATATTTAAGGGCATAAATTGTACCTATGGCAGCAGAAAATATATATATGGCCAACTGAGGGATCTTTCACTTTCATAAAATTACGTTTAAGTGGGGTAAATGAACTCTATAGGAGTTTCTTTGCAAAACGCAGTGAATGTCCACAAACATGCATGTAGTTTCACACTCTGGAAATGCATGCCTTTTCAGGGAGGAAAAAAGAAAAGGGAACACCTCCATATTTCATAGGGGTTAAGGGTAAGGGATTCATCCACGCATTTTTCCCCGTATTTTCCCTGTTGAGTAAAAGAACACAAATTATAAAGGTACATGTATAAATGAACATTACCGCATTAGTTTCTCACCCAAATCGAACTGCAGTGTGCAAAGCAGAAGATCTCTCAGACATCTATGACCAGCACGGGATTCTTGGATAATTAAAAAAAAAAAAGCAGAAATCTACACAAAAACATAGGTTGACCAAATATTTATCTCTGCCCTTTGTGACTCACACCCCTGGGATACTAATTCTCACTGCTTTGCTTTCATGAACCGGTTTCAATTATTCATCAGGAGGCCTACGCGCACCGCTTGACCAGAATATGCTTTCACTAACAAAGTCTTGTCCCACTGATGACAGACCATAGACAGATCCAAAATTGAGAGCTGCATTTCACATTCCAGGGCAATATGCCTGCCAGGCTCCCCAGATAACACATAGGAAGATGGAATGCGCTGGCCCCGGACTGGTGATAACAGCCGTATCTGACATTCCACTGCAGTCTGCAGTCACAGGTTTCACTGATGACATCCGGCACGTGCGACGTCGCAATTCAGCTTAACTTTCCTTGTACAGCCACTGCAATACAATTTACAGTAATTCTGTACTGCAAATTAGAAGCCAACTGTAAACTATGTAAAATATAACAATCTCGGTAGGAATAGGCATTAAAATGATACAAAAGGTTAGTCATTTACCTAGAGCCCTTTGGAAATAGAATTAATTTTATAATTTGTACTTTCCTATTCTTCTTTTAGCATCATCATCATCCTATTTTTTTCATTTATCACTGGGTACTTATAAGCAAACCTTAACGGTACAGTACCAGAATACTGATGTGTGGATACCGCCTGACATAAATACTATTTATTATATCATTGACAAAAATATCGTCCTCTAGAAGTTAATAATACCAAATCTTCATCCATTGGGACGATATTTTTCTAAATGATATTTAGGTCTTGATATTTATGTTAAACAGTATTTCTTCATACGATAGTCTCACATACAACCTGCGTCAATAGCATGCGTTAAAGTCAAATGATTTTAATCAATAACATTTGTACATTTAATACAACATCAATGAAGGAGCAAAGGGACTCAGTGGATTTTGCCAATTCGCAGGAACGTTGAGGTCGTGTCCCCTACTCTTACCGGAAGGTGCTTTCACAAAACAGCCCCACAATTTTAACAGATTAATTTACCAAATACTGAGCGAAGAGTTTCCTCTGTGTGCAGCTTCTGCCTGACACACCTTGTCCCCTGTGATCCTGAAACATCATTTAACCTTGAATTTATTTTGAAAACATGGCTCTTGTCTTAGACTTTCAAACAATCCCCTGGAATCCTTTATGGTATACAGCTCAAAAGAGGATGTCAGAGCGTAACACAATTTAAGTATGTGCCCCTACCTGCAAAACCCCCTGTCCTGAAGCAGTCTCTAGTTAGAACTGGAAAACTTGACTAAAGTCTGCATCCTCTCCCACCATCACAAGGGGATTTCTAGGCTTCAACCCCTGTGATCTCAAATAATCCTCTGGACGGTTTACTCAAAAGCATCATCATTTCAACTGAAGTTATTTTAGCTAAAAGTAGTTTTGGTCGCAGGTGCCACTCTGGTTTCAGAATACCAAGCTGTAACAAACACTCTGTGTGCTGGGATCAATTTTTCTTCAGTGCTCCCAGCTATTGTTTTAAGCTCTGCCTATGGTGGTGCTTGTCTGCTCCTCAAAAGCGAGATCCTTGAAATGGGAGCACAAAGTAAATCAGCCCTTCCTTATTTTTGTGTGAGCCCGCTAAATAGTTTCTGTTCCCCTCTGATTGGTAAGCAAACCAGTCTTCATTTCCCTGTGTGCCCACCTTCTGTGTTTTGGCACACAAGCAATTCAAAGGGCTGTTGCTCGAATATGAATTTACCTTGAAAAAACAAAGTCAAGAGGCGTTTGGCAAAACAGGAGCAGTTGGTTTAATAAACACTACCGCCGGGAGTGCAGCATACAGAAATAGGTCTGAGGACTGACACAAAGTACAATTGTTTTGAACAGCGGCGGCTGGCACCGATCGGGGGAGGAGAGGCAGCGGCGGGGATTTGGGGGGGGTGAGGTTAAAAAAAATATAATTCAAACAGCTCACTGGCCCTACAAAACATACAGTCCAGCTATGGCATGCAGTTAATATGAGCCTGGGGTGGGCGGGGAAGATCACGCAAGTCACCCCACTAAGGGATGCAGAACAATTGTGAACTTTGAGGAAAATCAAAGGATTCGATGGTTGGGACATGATCGGCATCTCTCGGGTGGGAGACCTGTGGATCCAGGGAGGAGTACTCTCCTTTGCTCACCTACAAGACTATGACCTAGCAGCCACAGAGATGTTTAAATATATGCAGATTAAGCATGTCCTTCAGGCGATTATCCCCAAGGGAGAGGTGCTCACCAAGTCCTCCCCATTGGAGGATAGAATTCTTGTTGATTGTATGCATAGAAAAGCTAAATCCCTGACCTACAAAAAACTAGTTAATAATGCGCCTGATTCCCTCTCCCAGCTCTGAAGGAACTGATATTAAGGACCTGGAGAAAATGATATTAAGGACCTGGAGGATGAAGACTGGCAATAAGAACTGGCCTCCCCGAAGGAAGTTCCAGTTTCTTCCTGGTTTAAGTTAATACAAGTCAAGATCCTACACAGAATATATCTCTCATGCCCCATGCTAGTTAAGCTGGGGTACAGGACAGATCCCAAGTGCAGGAGGCAGTATAACCAGGAGGGTACGTTTATTCATTGGGAGTGTGCATATATTAAAAGATATTGGGTAGAAGTACTACACTGCATGGCAGAGGTGCTGGGGACAAGAATGGAACTAGATGCAAAATGGTGACTCCTCAATGTTTGGGAACCCACAGATTTGAATAGCAAAGAAAAAACATGGGCAACGTTGGGAATGGTAGTAGCTAAGCTAATATAGCAAAAGCATGAGGGGCCCCTGATGCGCCAAAAGTAAATGCTTGGATGGAAGACATGGACTGGTGTATGTTAACACAAAAAACAGTATATGAATCTCTGGGTTGTCCAAGGAAATAGGAAAAAATATGGGACAAGTGGAACTCATATGGAGGAGACATTTGCACGGCTTCCCGGCTCAGCTCTTCCCCCAGAGTAAGTCAGTTGTAGTTTAGCGTAGGATAGAAGAGGTATGAACAACAAGACAATGTACGATGCAGTAAATGTAATGATTTTTGAATATGCGAACAATCTCTGTGCTCTATCAATATAATGACTCCTGTAATGTGATTTCTTTTGTCATCAATAAAATTAATTTATTTTAAAAAAAAATGTATGTATATATATATATATATTACCTACTGGCGGTCGCCAGTAGGTAGTTATAGTTAGGACCTAGTTTCCATAGGAAAAGCGTTTGTTGATTTGCCAATATCTTTGGCGCCGTTTGGCGAATCTTCGCGAAGTTTTCCCAAAAAAAGGTTCACTCAGGTCAGGTCCTGTCTTGAAAGTTACGGGGTGATTCGTCAAGCGGGGGCCGAGAAAAAAGGGGGGTCCCAAAACGCGTTTTCTCCATGTTAATTTCCATAGGAACTTTAAACAAAGCTACAGCCTGAACTGCTGAACGGAATTACACCAAATTTGGCAAAATGGTAGGTCTTGGTCCAGAAAGCGTGCTTTTTTTAAATGGTGCAAATCCGTTCAGTAGTTGCTGAGAAATTCAAAAAATAATAATATCGATATCTGAGCACCAAGGAGGGTTCGCGAACCCTCCCGATCACAAGCTCAATTCTGATTGGCTGCCAACACTCCAAACCAGAATGTGTTGGCAGCCATATTGTGACTCGGTAACCGAGTCACAAGAAAACAGTAAAACAAAGATGAAAAACAAGAAAAGGGGGCAGGGTAGAAACACCCTGAACCCCTAGGCGTGCTCAGGGGATCCCACAGGGACCCCCAGGGCCAAAAAAAGCATTTGTTTCTTAAAGCCCCCGGTGGGCCAGGTCCCGGGGGCAATGCCAAATTAATTTGCGGGGGCCCGCAGGGGCCCCCGCAGCCCCAGGGACCGCCACCTCCCCGGGGCTTTATTACAATAAGGACGGGTGGGCCTCACGGGCCCCCCCCAAGCCCCGGAGACCGCCACCTCCCCGGGACTTATTAAAATAGGGTGGGGGGGCCTCATGGGCCCTCCCAAGCCCCGGGGACCACTACCTTCCCGGGGCATTGAATATTTAAATATGGGGGTCCGTTGTGGATCCCCGGCCCCGGTGACCACCACATCCCCGGGGTTATGCAAATGGAGGGAGGGGGGCCACGCAGCCCCCCTCCTGGAGCCCTTCATGGCCCTGGGGACCGCCACCCCCCAGGGCCGGCTCCTGCAATGTCCCGGGGTGCCCACCCCCGGGACATTGCCGTTTGCTATGGCAGGGCGGGAGCACGGCTTGTGCCATGTCATAGCAAACTCTGCTTTGCTTCGTTGAAGCGAGAGCAGGAATCCTGCTCTCTCTTCAACGAAGCAAAGCAGGATTGCTTTTGGGCAAGGGGAGCTGCATGTCAGCAGCTCCCCTTGCCAAAAAGCAATGCCGGCTCCCGCAGGAGGCGGGGAGCCGGCTGGGACCATGGGGCATTGGGGCTCCCCCCACGGTCCCCAGCGCTAAGGGCCGGCCATTTAATTAAAAAAAAACAAAAAAACTGCAGGCCGGCCCCGGGGGATGTGGTCCCCGGGGCCAATAGTGGCCTAGGGAAGAGGGGCCACGCGGCCCCCCTTCGCATTAAATATTTTTAAACAAAGAGGCCATGCCCCGGGGGATGGGGTCCCCGGGGCCAAAAGTGGCCCAGGGAAAGGGGGCAACACGGCCCCCCTTCCCTAGAAATAAATAAAAAAAAGGAGGCCATGCCCCGGGGGATGGGGTCCCTGGGGCCGAAATTGGCCTCAGGAGAGGGGCCGCGTGGCCCCCTTCCTGTTTTTTTTTTTTTTTTTTTTTTAAAAAGGGGTCAGGCCCTGGGGGATGGGGTCCCCAGGGTCCCAAAAATACTTAAAGAAGGGGGGCTACACAGCCCCCCTTCTAAAAAATTTTTTTTTTAAAAGCCGGCATCTCGCCGGACGCCCCGCCCCCTCCCTGCACCACTCTGCAAACGCGCCCCCTGGCGCATTCTAAGTTGGGGAATTAAGTCCCCTTGAATACTGAGGGTCACTGGGGGCCAACTAGCCCACCAGGTACCTCCAGTAAGCGCCACAGAGCTGGATTGCAGAGAGGTGGTCCAAGGCCACGCCCCTTTTTACACCACTCTGCAAACGCGACTCTTGGCGCACTGCTGGTGGGGCGATGAGGTCCTCTTGTGTCCTGAGGACCTCAGGACACAAGTGGACTTCATCCCCCGAGCAGCAGTGCGCCAGGAGGCACGTTTGCAGAGTGGTGTAAAAAGGGGGCGTGGCCTCGGACCACTCTCAGCAATCCAGCTGTGTGGGGCTTACTGGAGGTACCTGGTGGGCTAGTTGGCCCCCAGGGACCCTCATGAGGAAAGGGGACTTCATCCCCCAACCAAGAGTGTGCCAGGAGGCGCGTTTGCAGAGTGGTGGAGAAAGGGGCGTGGCTACAGTCCACCTCTCAGCAATACCACTATGTGGGGCTTACTGGAGGTGAGAGGTATGCTAGTTGGCCCCTAAGGATCCCCAGCAGTGAAGGGGACTTCAATCCCCATCCAAGAGCGTGCCAGGGAGCGCGTTTGCAGAGTGTTGGGCAAAGGTGGCATGGCCTGTTATGAGAACTTAGCAATCCTGCTGTGTGGTCCTTACTGGAGGTAATAGGAGGGGTAGTTGGCCCCCAAGGATGTCCTTGGGGGCTAACTACCCCTCTTGCTACCTCCAGTAAGTCCCACACAGTAGAATTGCTATGACGTCTTCGGAGGCCACACACCCTTTCTCCACCACTCAGCAAACGCACCTCATGGCAGACTACGGGATGGGGGATGAAGTCCACTTTACTCCTGAGGGACTTTGAGGGCCAAGAAGCCCTCCTGGTACCTCCTGTAAGTCCTACGCAGTGGAATTCCTGAGCGCTGGTCGGAGGCCCAGCACCCTTTCTCTACCACTCTGCAAACGTGACTACTACTTAAAGAAGCATCTTTCTGAACCTCTGACTTAGAGGTAGTTTTAATCCCCCTGCCCTATTATGTACTAGGGCCTTACAGAGGAGGTCATGCCAATCACAGGGGTACCCCAACGCATAGTGTTCCCTAGTGTATGTAGGTGTTTTCACTGTATTCTAAGTGTGTTTTAGCATACCACTGGCTCTAGGCCTGGTTAGTCAGAGTCAGTTACCACTAGTGCCCGTCAGCAAAAAGTTGGGGGCACAGGATGACTTTGCAACAAGGCCTCTTTCTGCACCTCTGTTGGTTCTTTCTGCATATCTCTTGCTTCTTTCTGCACTTTTCTTCGTCTTTCTGGACTTCTGTTGCCTCTTTCTGCATATCTCTTGCTTCTTTCTGCACCTTTCTTTGTCTTTCTGGACTTCTGTTGCCTCTTTCTGCATTTCTCTTGCTTCTTTCTGCGCCTTTCTTCCTCTTTCTGCACATGTCCTACCTCTGTAGGCATAGTTAGATATTATCATTTAAAAAACCTTAGAAATTCACTGAAAAAACCTCAGGTTTCAGGGACATTATAGTTAGAAATTAGTATTTAAAAAACCTTTGAAATTCACTGAAAAAACCATAGGTTTCAGGGACGTTATAGTTAGAAATTAGCATTTAAAAAACCATAGAAATTCACTGAAAAAAACCACAGGTTTCAGGGACGTTATAGTTAGTTGGACATTTCACGCGTACAAAACCAGAGAAATTCGGCTGTTATAGTTAGTTGAGCTAACTATAACTCGCGCCCCCGCAATGCACTGCTGATGACGTCACATATTACATCACTCATGACATGGTCAGTGACATCACTGATGACATCTCAAATGACATCACTGATGACATCACTGATGACATCATCCACGTGATCATCTGATGCACCTCCTCACACCCTAATAAAACATTGATACACCCACTCTAAAATACAGAATGCTAATCTTGAAACCTAGACACACCAATACCAGTTAGTACATACCCACTCAGTAATTCCTAGATCTACACATACATCTACTCACTCACCCATACAGTCACTCATACATGCAGTCACTCATCAATACATCCACTAGCATATGCAGTCATACAACTATACAGACACTCACACACCGCCACTCACTCATAGACTTACTCACACACCTAGTCAGTCATGCAAAGAATCAATTACACTCCAATTTACTCACCTATACAGTTATAAACACACCACCTCACTTATTTATACAGAGACTAACACATACTTACTCTCTTATACAATCACTGATGCAAGGACACACTCATGCATACAGCCACTCTCACAATAACTCACTCTCACATATAGTCACCTATATACTCCAACACTCACATATACAGCCTTTCACATGTGTAGTTACTCACACATGTACCACTGAGACATTCATTCACTCACCAACACAACCATACACACACTCACCCACCCATACAGCCCTTCACAGATGCACTCTTGAACCCATACACCCAGTGAATCACCCACTCACACATCTATGCACAGAGTCACGCACCCCCCTCCCATCCACACAGACACTCAGGCACCCATACAGATACTCAGACAACCAATCAATAACCCATATAGATACTCATGTAGCTACTCACCAACCCATGCAGCCGCTTACACACCAACAGACAGACTGATACAGACATTCACACAGTTTAGTCACTAACCCATGCATTCAGTAAGACACGTTTAATCACTCACTTATACAGTCAGTCACGCACCTACTAAATCATCCATTCAGACAGTCATACACCCACTCATTCTTCAATACACCTTGGCCTATATATATATATAAAACATATTTAAACTTTACAGAAACACACAGTCACTGGATGATGTCATCAGTGATGTCATTTGAGATGTCATCAGTGATGTCATCAGTGATGCCACTGACCATGTCATGAGTGATGTAATATGTGACGTCATCAGCAGTGTATTGCAGGGGCGCGAGTTATAGTTACCTCAACGAACTATAACGGCCGAATTTCTCTGGTTTTGTACGAGTGAAATGTCCAACTAACTATAATGTCCCTGAAACCTGTGGTTTTTTTCAGTGAATTTCTATGGTTTTTTAAATGCAAATTTCTAACTATAACGTCCCTGAAACCTATGGTTTTTTCAGTGAGTACAAATATATATATATATATATATATATATATATATATATATATATAAAATTCAACCTACCTGCTTGCCGCATCCTACTTGCAGCTCCTCCTGGTCGCGTCTCTCCTCTTCCTGCCTGCAGGAACAGAAAGCAGCCTGGAAGAACCCAGGCTCTCCTGAGCCAATCACAACGCTGCAATGCTGCGTTGTGATTGGTCTGAGTGCCGTGACTCGGTCCTCAGATGGGGCATGGGGGCCTGAGCATGTTCTCCACCCGGGCTGTAAAGCAGCCCGGGTGGAGAAGAGGGAAAGTGCGCATGACTGTTATGGTCGGCCCGAGAGGGCCGGCCAAACAGTCATGTGCACTTAGGAGTGGGGGCAAACCACTCCTCGGCTGCTCTGTCAGCCGCACCCCGCCTCACAAAGCTTAGCTGCCGTGCACTAAAAAGGATAAAATAAAATGATAATAACTGAGTTATTATCATTTTATTTTTCTTATGCTGCTGAAAAAAACAGTGGGGTGACGCTCCTCCGCCTTAGCGGAGCATCTGCCACTGGTTTTGAATGTCTTTTTATAGATTTCTTGAAGCATCATAAGACAATTCATAGATCGTGTTTCGGGAGTGGAATGTGGGTCTTGTCATAAAGCCATAAATTGCTCCCATCTGATGACAAATGCAGGTGGGTCTCGACCTTGCATGAACACAATGAGGGCCTGTGGGTAACTTGTCCAGTTGTCCCGCATGGGGAGCCCGTGATCACTGCATGTGTAGTATGTGCTATGTCCTGCTTGGCTGAGTGAACCTAACTTCTTGTGGCATCTAACTTTTTTTTTTGTTTAAACCGGATTTTATTGATTTTCAAGACAATCATAATACATGCATCATTATCAACGCGTCTTACATAGTTCTGTGGTGCATTACTAGTAGTCCGTTACTAACTATTCAACTGTGTTCTCCCTCCCTCCTCCCCCTTCCCCCCCTTTAGAGTTGCTTCCGCTTCCAAGTGCTGTTCTCTCAGTAAAGGGATTGAGTCCCAGGGTCGACCTGTTGTGGGATCCTTTGATCAAATATGCCAGGGGAGGAATTCAGTGACTATCCCCTTCCCTTCTTTTTCAGGTCTGTCCCCCCTCTATTCGCTGCCCGTGCGGTGGCGAGGCATCAGGAGATGGCTGCTCCTGTTCCTGTTTAGGCGCCGTCAGTTCGTCTACTATCAGTCCTCACGCCCTGGCTCTTGTGGCATCTAACTTTATGGTGTTTTGGGAATGTGCGCCCCTCCTGCCATGTGCATTTTATTGGGGCTAATCTCCTAGGACCATTGTGGTGTTGCTGCCTATTTGTGGGACTAACCAGGGCTTTCCTGTTCACGCATTTGTCCTGCTGGTTACGTGCCACCCCACCTGTGATCTATCAATCAGTATCCTCAGGCCTAGAATGCAGGGCCTGCCTGACCACGTATTTCTGACTCGGGGTTGATGGAGAGATCATATCGGGGGATTTTGACAACAATGATTTGATTTAATTTTTGTACATACACGTATCATTGAGTACATCAACATCAATATTAACAGAGGGATAATTAGTTGATCTTTTCCTATTCTTATTGTACAGCTATTCACTTTCTTTGCTCTCATGAGTGCTCCACCTACAAGGTTGTAGACATTCTAGTCCTGATGAAGACCCCAATCAAAAAGGTTACCACTATAGTGGATGAAACATCAACTTACTTACTATTGGGCTGCCCTAACTTTCAAGAAATAATGTGTTTTTAAACTTTCAACACCGGTCAGAATACATTAACCTGAATTCCAGATCCAGCAGAAGCAATGAACAGCTCTGCACTTTGCTATATCCACGGCCAGCCACTCACAATATGAATGTGATGGTTAGCAGTTGACCAAGGGAAAGAGGAATGGGATAAGAGAGAAAACAGAGACAATGAATATCACCAATCTGACTCTTCTCTCTCTTGTGTGGCATCATCTACATGGGCCATAATAGATCATCTAAAAACAAGATTGCACTTTTTTATTGTGTTTCCATGAATACCTATTAGTAAAATATGAAATCCCCCCAGAATATCTCTAAACCTCGGACTCTCTAGTGTACTGATGAAACTCTGGTTATGGCGGGAATGTCTCCTGCATGGTGTACAGTTGTATCCCGCTGCCCTGAGAGCCCAACTGCGAGTATCTGGTATCCTCATTTTGATTTTTCTCCAAGTCAACACGCTATGCTAGCATTTATGCAGAGGTCTAGGCCAGTTCTTTCACATGAGTAACATGAGTAAGGTCCTGGACCTGTCCTGTGAACTAGAGGGGTGCACCAAGCACACCCTCATTAATTGAAAATGGACTACTTTCCCTGTCATGACTTTAGCACATAGAACAGTGGTGGCAGCATACCGTGTGTTGTGAATACATAGTTGTGGCCTGCCTTTTTACCTGAAGGGGAGGCCTACTGGCCCACTTGTGTAAAGTTCTGCTTCTATGAGCTTACCTAACTCCTAACGCTAACATCTGAAGTGTGTATTGTATATGTTTGTGTGTGTAGCTTGAATGGTACATGGTGTGTGTAAGTAAACCAGACTGATCCTGAAGCTGGAGGGAGGAGACCTAGACAGTGAGGTGAGGGAAGAGGAGCCAAGAGGAGTCAATTAAGCCTTTTGCTGAGCCGTGGGCTTCTCGTTACCCCTTTCAGCACTGGCATTTGGTGGAGGGTAGAGGTGCACTCTGTTGTGCAAAGTGAATGGGACCCATTAGGTGAGGCTCAGCATTTTGTCCTTCCCTGGTCACTCTTTCAGTTGGCTGATGACAGCAAAGCGCAAAAACCTCACACCTATTTGTGCCTCTGTTGTGGGTGCTCCAGGCTGGAAACAGTCCTGCTGTGAGAAGCATCACTCTACACAAACGATGCGTCTTGAGAGCAGCCTGGAAAGGAAAAACTGGTTCTGAAAGTGTTGACAGTGGATACACAACTCCTGTCTGCTGTATAGAAGTGGGACCCACTACCCCACTTGTGGTCGCAGTACCAAGTTGTCTATGACCAAGTAAGGGAGTGCACCAAATTACTAAGAGGGCTGCTGTAGAACCAGATCTGGTTTCTGCCTGACAACCAGCTTCCCAGTAGTGAGAGGACACCAACTAAACATTCCCCATGCGGAAGAACTTTGTACCTGATCTGAAGTGCCTACAACACTTGCCGCTGCTGTTAATGGGAGAGGTGGGCGTTGCCCTATCAACATCGGGAAGGAGACAAAAGGGAGATAATGAACACCATGAAGCAGCTTCAAAAGAAGTGCTCACTGATTGATGCTCCCCCGTGAAATTGATTACAAGTTCAGTTTTTTGGGCGGAATGGGTGATGTCAGAGTCCTCTGGTGCATGTGCCGGCCGGGCGAGGACTAATCCTTGCCCTTGAGGCACAAGCGAGGATATTGACATCAGCTGGATGGGAGTGGCTGCACAAAGCGGCAATGGTTTAAGTTGAAAGGTGGTGCTTATGCTGTGGTCAAAGGTGGGGTCAACAGAGCACCATTCACACAAAGGCTAAGGGGTAGGGCTGGCCGATTTTGACACAGTGCAGCGGGTGGGTCAATTGAAGCTCTCCCTTCTTCTCTGCACTTTTGTTTAGGCTTCCTAATTGAAGCTGGGGGAATGGGCTGTGGAAGCGTTTGGCAGCTCCTATTTCCAGCACAAAGCAGGTGTGCTGTAGTGCACATGTTGGCTCAGTTGTGAAAGGGTGGGGGCTCAGAAAGGATGATTGGAGAAAGCTATAAGCAGACTCCAACTTCCTACAGTCAGATACACTGCGCAGACTTCTGCGCCTCGTGTATCTGTTAAGAGCATTTCAGCCAGCTACCAGAGAGCTGAAAGTAATCAGCAGCTGTCTGGTGGAATCAGGTTGGATTGGTGTGCAGTACCTCAGTCTGCAACACCAACCCTCACCAACCGCTGAAGGTGATGTCTCTACCCAGGACTGGGGCTGAGCGGAGTACAAGATTTATGTCGGGTCAGTAAACTCTCTTTACCTCTCCTCTCGCTTTATCCCTTCCTTTGTGCTGGTTTTAAATCTCCCACCTTCAACCACCCTCACTCTTTCCCTTTCCAGCTATTTCTCTTTTTCTCCGTAAAATATCCCACCCCTTGGTCTCTGATACTCTATCTTCTTTCTTTCCCTCGTTTCACCCGTAATCAATCATGCAATCATAATTAATTGGCCAGAACTATGGACTTTCAAACTGGGGGGCGAGGTTTGAGTCTCAGTGTCGGCTCCACTGGTGTAATCAGTGGAGGTCACCACAAACAAGGGGTGGTGGGGTGGGGGGAGGGACCACAGGAGGGGGAGTGCGGGTCACTCGGGGGGCGGGCAGGAATAATATTTTTAATTAAAAAAACGTACCTTTAGCCGCCGGCCACCTTCAGCATCAGGTCACGCCGCCTCTCCACTTCCTGGTCCCAGCAGCCCCTGGGACCTTGTCTCATCCAATCCCCATGCCGCAGAGCAGCGCGGCGATTGGCCTGATCGGGCTAGAAAGATGCTACGCTCAGGCAAGGGAGTAAAAAAATTTCTAGCTATCGCGACAAAGAATTTTCAATTCTATTAAGGACACGGAGGCGAGGATTATGCTTCTCTTTGCTTTACTGCAAACACAGCAGCCAATAAACAAACTTTAAACTTGGCATACCCCGGAAGTACAACCCCCAACATCGTATGCACCAATCACCATGAGTCCCATATTGTATATAGTCCGTAAAGAACACATCACTTCCTCTTTCTTTGCATCAAACTTTTAACTCAGTCCACAAACTTGACTGCCGAACACTGGGTCTCCGATTCCTTCATCGACGAGAGTCCAAACTTGAACACAGAATTTTCCTCCCCAGAAACAGGGTCGATGTCACCTATGCCTTATGCCGGCTTGTTCTGTTCTCCTGAAACGAGAATATATGTCGTAATATACCATTCAGCGAATGTATGTCCACAACAAAACGGGCGGGATGAAACCCCATATAAAGAATTATTATCAACATCATTATAAACAATATGACAAAGTTCAACAACATAGTGAAAAACACAGTTTCATGGGTGGGATAATCCTTGCCTCCGTGTCCTTAATAGAATTGAAAATTCTTTGTCGCGATAGCTAGACATTTTTTATTCTATGGCACTCCACGGAGGCTCCGATTATGCTAGTTTAAAGTTGACCCACCACATTAGTAGCAACGTCTACAATTGGTTTATGATAAAACGTTTTGAATGTAGAATCAGAAGACCAATCCGCCGCAGTCATGATATCCTCTAAACGAGAACCTGTAGCCAAAGCCTTGGAAACCATAGCCCCCCTCACTGAATGCGCGCCAAAGGCTGAAGTGTCAATACCTGCCAACTGCAGCAACCAGGAGACCCACCTGGCTAGCGTCCCGGCAGTGACTGGGCGGAATGGTTTCTGTAAAGAAATCAACAACTGTCCTGCAACATCTGTCCTAAATTCTCGAGTACAATCCTCATAACACTTCAAACACTGAACAACACATAACTTACTGTGATGTGGGAATGCAGGGTAAGAAATACATTTAGAATTGGTTTTAGTGCGTTTAGAAATAGTAAACGACACCCCCGAAGGAGTGAAAACTCTACCTGCAATGTCCAGGGCACGAACATCAGAGACGCGTCTACACGATATCAAACATAACAAGAGCGTCAATTTGGCCGATAATTGTTTGCGTGACAGGCCATCATTCGCCGGCCAATTCCGAAGGAAACGTAATACCACATTCACATCCCACAACTGAGAGTATCGGGGTGCGGGAGGATTGACCAACCTGATACTACGCACCACTTTACAGACCAGTGGATGCTCTCCCACTGGTTTGCCATCCACATGAGGGTGACCCGCCGAAATTGCCGATCTGAAATTGTTAATCGTCCTATATGCCAAACCTGTACTTGCCATTTCTGATAGAAAATTCACAATCATATGGATACCGGATCCCAAGGGATCCCCCTGCCGTGCAGTACACCAACCAACCCATTTACGCCAAGCAGACTCATATCACTTATGTGTAGAAGGCGCCCAGGATTGAGACAGGAAATACAAAGTGTCCTCCGAAACTCCTGGCATTTGCCAGCGTCTCCGGAAAGTCTCCACGCCATGAGAAACAACAGACCCTGTAGAATTAGTGGGTGAGGGTGACCCAACGGGTCTGTTAGAAGCTCGGGAAAGGACTGCAGACGAACTGGGAAGGCACACGACAGGGCCAGTGCTGCTGGGAACCACGCTTGTGCTCTCCAAAACGGTGATACTAGAATCACCTCCGCACTCTGCCTGCGGACCTGTGCCAACGTTCTCTGAATCATGGCAAACGGGGGAAATGCATAAAGCATACCCGTCGTCCACGACTGAAGGAAGGCGTCCGAGTTGCTCGCTAGAGGGTCCGGCCGCCAACTGTAAAACTGGGGCAGTTGAGTATTGAGCCTGGAGGCAAAAAGATCTATTGTACAAGGGCCCCACTTGGCGTCGAGTTGCTGAAAAACCCTGGGGTGAAGACGCCAATCGCTGGAGTCCCGAAGGAAGCGGGAGTTCCAGTCCGCTACCACATTGGTGCAGCCCGGAATGTATTCCGCTGTCACCGATATGTGATTCTGTAGGCAATAGTGCCAGAAGTCCTTGGCTATCTCCACCAGTAAGCGTGATCTCGTGCCACCCAGACGATTGATATATCGTACTGCCGAGACATTGTCCATTCGGAGCAGTATACAACAACTCGCTTTGTGTGGAGACAGTGTTCGAATCGCAAAAGAACCCGCCAAGAGTTCCAGGCAGTTTATGTGGAGTTTCAGCTCCTCCCGGGACCAACGGCCCCCGGTCTCCACCGTCCCACACCGGGCTCCCCAGCCCCATCTGCTGGCATCCGACTCGATCACTATCTCCGGGACTGACGCAAATATGGCCTTGCCATTCCAGGCGTCCATGTGATCTAGCCACCACAAAATCTCTGTCCTTGCCTCCTGCGATATCAGAATCTGTTCTGTATAACTGAGCCCCTTGCGCAAGTGTAGAATTTTCAACCTCTGGCGTGCCCTGGAATGAAGGGGACCCGGGAAAATAGCTTGAATAGACGAGGCTAGCAGGCCTACTAGTCTGGCTAACGTCCTCAATGATATAGTCGGCGCAGACAACGCTTTCCTCAATTCTTTCTTGATGGCCATCCGTTTCTTGAGAGGCAACAAGAGTTGAGCAGAGACTGAGTCCACCTGGAACCCCAGGAACTCCATCGACTGTGACGGTGTCATGACAGATTTGTCTACATTGACGACGAACCCCAACTCCTGAAGGAGTTGCGTCGTCCAGGCTAGATGACGAAGTACTGTAGTGATAGTCTGAGCCATTATCAGGATATCGTCCAAATAGATGATAAGCCTGACCCCCCGTTCTCTCAAAAATTGTACTACCGGCTTGAGTAGCTTGGTGAAACACCAAGGGGCGGACGAGAGTCCGAATGGCAGAGCGGCGTACTCGTACCAAACGCCTCTCCATCGAAACTGCAGGAACCTCCTGTGGGGTGGAAATATAGGAACTGTCAAGTAGGCGTCTTTTAAATCGAGGCGCACCATCCAATCGCCCTCTAAGAGTAGATCCCAAAGTAAGTGTATGCCCTCCATCTTGAAGTGGCGATACACTACCCAAGAATTGAACTCTTTTAGATTTAGCACCAGACGATAACCCTGATCTTTTTTGGGTACGAGGAAAACCGTGCTGGTGAACCCATGGTCGTGCGGCGTAGTTCGCACAATAGCCCCTTTCTGCATCAGCGATGCTACCTCGTCGTCTATGAAAGACATCTCTACATGGGTAAAATGCAGTGGGTGTGGTATGCGTGCCTGTCTGGGAGTGTCATAAAAGTCCATCCGAAAACCTAGGACCGTCTGTAATATCCAAGGGTCGCTTGTCAGGGTACTCCACATGTGAACAAACCCGGCAATCCGACCCCCCACTTTGACATCCTTCCCTTGAAGTAAATGTACCTGAGTAAGAGGCGTCTCTGTCATTGTTGTGACCTCTGTATCCTCCTTTCTGTCCTCTGCCTCTACCCCCACGATTTCTGGTGGGGTAAAAGTTGGAGCGGTGGGAGCCCCCACGTCCACGCTGTTCCGTGCCTCTTGAGGTCTGATAGAAACCACGGCCGGACGCCCGACCCCTGGAGCGTCCGGCCCTGTTAAAAAGGCCAGCGTTGAAGACCTTCTTGATGTTGCTCTGGACTTTGTCGAGAGCGGAAAAGGTGGAGACGTATTTCCCTAGCTCTTTCACGAACTTATCTCCGAAGAGTAAACCGTTCGCCATAATACCCGCCTCCGTAGAGGCCATGTCTGCCAACTGCGGATCAATCCGCATAAGAAAGGAGCGCCGCCGTTCCGTAGATACAGCACAATTGGCGTTGCCTAGAAAGCAGAGAGCCCTCTGCGCCCATTCCAGGATCTCCGTCGCATCCAACGGCGTGTTGGATTCTTTGGCCTGCACAGCCGCGTCCAAGATTTTTGTGAGGGGCCCACACACGTCGAGGAGTTTATCCTGACAGCCCCTCCATGCCCTGTCCAATCCTTTTTTGGGGTCTTTGGAAACTTTCTTGAGGAAAGTGGCCATGTTGGGATCCAGCTCTGGAGTTTCAGTCACCTTGCCTAAGAGGGCCGGTCTGGGGCATTCGGACCTAAGAACGGCGCGAACGTCGCGCTCGAAACCCTGCCGCATATTGCCTTGGACATAGTGTGCCACTTCAACACAGGGCACCCATTCAGTGGACCTCGGGTGGACAATATTATTGGGGTTAAAGAGCAAGTTCTTACTGGGAGGAATGGTGTTCTCTGGTTGCGTCTTGCGCTTCTTCTTTGGTGCCTTCCTAGGCACCTCCGATTGGTCAGAGTCAGAAGTGTCTGGGAGTGAAGAGGAGGAGTCATCATCGTCGCCCTGGTACTTCAGGGACGCGCTAGATGACGGTCGAGAACTCCCATCGCCCCCATGGTCATTAAGGACATTAGCTGCCATCTTGGCCAGGACGTCGGCCGATTTATGATGATGTGACAGTCCGCCATGGGAAGCCTTAAATTTACGTTTGCCATAGTTTTGCAGGGGCTGCGTAAATGGTTTTAAGGCTTTAATCAATGCCTTATTCACTGAACCCTGGACGTGGGAATCGAGGGCTTCCACCAAGTGTTCCTCCAGCTGGTGCTCATTAGGCACCTCCTCATACTCCACATCATCCGCATATTCAGCCCACTGGTCTGCCTCCTCGGCGTAGTACGCCATCTGCTTAAAATAGGAGGTAGGAGGAACTTCAGGGGGGGGAAACAACCCAGGGGCGTCACTGACAGATAAGCAAACCAAAGTCAGTGAAAACAGTTAAAAGTGGAGGGAGCCACCCCTATTCCCCCTAAGGCAGTGCCTTCGAACGTTTTTGCGCCCCGTCGGGCGTTCCAGGGACTGAGGGTAGAGGCAGAAGCGGTCCGCGGTGCGTGAAAACCCGATCGGTAGTGAAACCTCCGATGCGGGCGTTCGCGCATGCGCGGATCGCGTGGCAACGGAAAGCGGACTGCCCCCTCAAGCGCGCAGTGCGCGTCTGTCCCGCTCCCGCTCCACGGAATAAGTGTTGCCCGCAAGCGCTGAAGCGCAACAATAGCACATTAACAAGCGCATATGAAGCGCAATACAGACACGATTCAATTACGTGACAAGCGGGCGAAACACGCGCCGCTAAACAACGCTAAACAAATAATCACGAAAGAATGTAAAAATCACTTAACTCGCTGCTGCAGCAGCAAAGAAAGAGGAAGTGATGTTTTCTTTACGGACTATATACAATATGGGACTCATGGTGATTGGTGCATACGATGTTGGGGGTTGTACTTCCGGGGTATGCCAAGTTTAAAGTTTGTTTATTGGCTGCTGTGTTTGCAGTAAAGCAAAGAGAAGCATAATCGGAGCCTCCGTGGACTGCCATAGAATCTGTGGTGGTTTCTCCAGCCCGGCTTCTCAATGTAGCTGGGCTGGAGAAACCACTCCCTCCCCCCAATGCCTCGGCCCCACCCCTCGCTACAGCACATGCTAATAACCAGCGAATGCAAAATAAAACGATGCAATAACTTCGTTTTATTTTTCATTTGCTTACTCTGAGTAAGGCAATGGGGCGACACTCCTCTGCCATTGAGGAGGAGCTGCCTCTGCGTGTGATTCTGGGCAAATCCACATTGGTAAAAATGAATGTTACAGCCTCAGAACTGGAATGTGAGCTTGTGTAGTGTAACAGCTTCTTGGCCTACAAGATTCTGTCAAACTGTCACCTTGAATTTTTAACAAAGGTGATCTGAAGCCAGCAAGCGGGTTTATAAAATCTGTAGAGGCTGTTGCATACAAATTAAAGTGGAATTTGGTTTATTCATTTTTAACACTTGGCAGGTGAGTTTGTTGTTTGAGGCAGTCCTGTGAATCACTAAACTGTTTTCTAGTTTCCACGCCTCAAGACCAGGGGGCTTATTTACAAGCCCCCTGCGCCGCCGGTACGTCAATTTTTCCCATAATAAAACACTCGTAATTTGTTCATGAAAGCATAATCAGTTAAAACAGCCCACCCATGTAACATCCTAACAAGGACAAAAAGTAAAACGAGAAGCCTACCGCAAAATAAGGGGTGACTACACATGCTTTATATATCAGTGAATGGCGGTCTGGATGTAATTAGGAAAGTTTACATTTTCCATGCCTGTTGATAGGATGGGCCCAAGAATGAGTAGTTCATAGATGTCATGCATCCTGGAGAAGAGGATGTGGCCAGAGCTGCAGGCTTTGGGCCTGTGAAGCCAGATTTAAATTTGCGCGTTGGCTCAACTTTGTGTGATCTTGGGCAAATCACTTAAGTTCCTCAAAATTATTTTTACAGGACTGGAATGTAAACTTGCGTAATATAGCTGCTTCTTGGCCTGCAATATCCTGTCAAACTGTACCATGCATTGTTTTGAACAATTCTGGTTTGCAGCCAGCAGGTGGGTTTACCAAATCTGTAGACTGCTGCATACAAATGAATGAAGAATTTGGTTTATTCATTTTAAAACTTGTCAGATGAGGTTCTTATTGTTTAAAGCAGTCATGTGACTAATCTGTTCTCTAGCTTCTGTGCCTGAAAGGCCATGAGTTTGATAAGTTAAAGCTCATGTTGCAGGCTTTTAAGAGACCAAACTAGGGTCCTGATTTAGATTTCGGCAGACGGGTTACTCAGTCACAGCGGTGATGGATATCCCGTCTGCCAAAATATAAATCCAATAATACCTAAATCAGGCCCTAGGTCATTTTATACAGTTTTAATAATTGTTACTGCATCATTATGACTGCCTCTCTCCAACTACATGTTTACACTTCTCTTTGATTCACAAAAAATGAGTTGGTGTTTTCACTTTCAGTGGTGTATCAGCCTTGATGAGACTCCAACAAAATGAGGGCTACGGCACTTTAAGTCAAGCCTTTGAATTGGCATTTATAAATGCCTATAAGAATTGTATTTGTGATCCTTTTATCATAGAAATAGTCCTGAAAATTGCACCCTTATACCCCAATTTTTAAAAAGTTTCTCAGGGGGGTCATCCAAAATCCTCTCCGAGACCCCCTCAAAAACGTCAGGCTTACTCGCTTCACTCGCTCACACACAAAAAAAAGAATTACTTGTCTCCAGCCCCACCACTTTTAAATTCCACCAGCTGCCACTGGCTTAGTATCCATCCTACTTGCTCGGAGAGGGAAGAAACCTTCCAGCTCTGGCGGAGGAGTGACTGTCCAGGACGAGTAAGGTGCAGCTTGACTCTGGGGCTGGTGGATATTGAGGGATATAATCACACAAGATTTGGACGGCATACCTGTGAAAAATCTAAACTGAGCTGTTAAAGATATTGAGGGCCTATTGAATAAGTGTAAAAATCTTCCATTACAAATTTGTGGAAGTGGGAATTTAGTCAAAATATCAATTCTACCCAAATTGACTTTTCTTTTTCAATACTATCCCACTTAGTTAGCCAAGAAACACATTTCTCGTATTCAAGGCAAAATTAGTGGTTTCTCATGACCATTTAAGGGAAATTTCTTTAGTGTGGAAAAAAATCAGGAAAAAGCTGGACAAGGGGAGTTTAGCACTTCTAGTATTGCTAAACCTTCCAGTGTAAGAACTGAAAAATGCTCGACTCCTTCCCAAATATTTAACGTAGAGGTAAACTGTTTCAGACAATGCTCGAAGACGTTGGCCAGGAAAAATTCCTATATACCTTTGGCACTCCTACATTTTTCAAGAAAGTCTGACTGAAATTATTGACAACCAGTGGAAATCTTGGTTTAACATCAGACACATATTGCACATACAATAACAGCGGTTTTGCACCAATCTGGATTTCCCGGGCACTCCAGCATGTATGAAAAATAAGTTATGTCTCCCCTTGAAGGAAGCAAAGAAAAACTGCTGGTGGCTGTTGTTTGAGGGCCTCATATTATATCTTGGAATGTTGTGACAGAAAGGACTGCAGGTGTTATTTCTAGGTTTAAATATGCACAGTTATCATCATGGCTGGCCTCACAAGACAGGCCTAAACAAGACTTTTGGAACTCAAAGGAGGTTATTCGAGATATTTGCCTGATACAGAAAGAAGTCTTTAATGGTATTGGGAGTTCTACATTGTAGAGAACAGCAAATTAAAAGAATCCTTCACTCCTTGAGGATACTTTCCTATGCCAGATATGGAAAATATAGCAAGTATCTTTAAACATCCTTTATTCGACTGTAAAATCTGCTACTTTAAAGAAAAATAACTGTACTCTACGAAAACTGGCTACATTTCCTAATGGAGGAATGACTAGATGCAAGAGATGTGGCATATCAGAAGCTAATGGTATACATATGATTGTGAGTTGCCCGGAGTTGGCCTTATTTTGAGGCAATGTAGGCAAAATATTATCTGCAATCTTACTTTGAAAGGTCAAGGTAAACCCCCATTCAATAATTTTCAGCATTGATGAAGCCATTAGCTCATGAGAACAACCTTTGCACAAAAACATATTTTTTATTTAGCACCTCTGGCCAAGTGCAAAATTTGCAAACAACAGCTTTCACCTGATTGATTGTCCTGTTCTGCCTCCTTTGCTTAAGTTAATCTACTCTATATGCACAATGGCTAGCGAATGTTCTCCTCATAGATCTCATAGTCTCTGGCAAAGCTATGAAAAGTGGTTGGATTGTGAAAACACAAATCAATAATGTCCTATGATTACACCTGAATTACTGCTGTATAGTCTTGTTCACTTCTTTGTCTGCTGGAAGCATCAGCAAAAATTCAATCAGATGTGCAAGAGTCTCGTTGAGAATTATTAGTAAATCTGGTGGTGACAAGAAGAGTTAAAAAATTGAGATCAGCTTGAGTGGACATGCACCGATCACCTTTTCACTTGTTCCTTGTGTGGTGCAGACTTCAGTGGACTCCACCATCCCTGCCTGAGAGATCGCCGTCTACAGTCATGGGATACATGACAAAGCAACCTCTTTGATGAAGCATCTGCTGACCAGGTGCCTGCAGCAACAGAGGACACCCTGCCAGATATGTCAATTTCTGCGCTCTCCCAGAATTCGGAAGGGCGCTTGACGACAAAGCAGGGGTAGCTGCCCAATTTCACCAAATCCACCATAGAATGAGGGCCCAGCTGACCAGTTTTTAGGGCAGCAAAAGCTCAGAGTGGAACAAACCTGAATGTCTTCTATACCTTGGTTGCAACCTTCCATAGTAAGCCTCCTCACCTTGTCACAGTCCTCTGTTGGTGGTCCCAAATTTTTCAAAGTTCCTGGAAAGGTCCTCCTTTTAACTCCTGCAGCACCCAACATTTCAGAGCTAGGCACCAGGTCTCTCTAAAGCCAAGTCTCTTGCAGGTTTAGTCCTCAGTGGTCAGCAGGACCCTCTTGGGATCAGGAGGCCTTTTACTGCTTGTGTCCTGGAAACAGGAAAAAAAGGAACCAGTCACTTGACCCTTGGTGAGCAATGCCAGTCTCTGGGTGCCAGCAGGAGTTAGGAATCTCTGAGCCCCTTCTTTCATCATGAGTCGGCAGTGTTCTTCAAGCAGGTCCTTTTTTTTCAAATGAGTCAACCCAGTTCTCAAAAAGTTCTGAGGAGATAGTGATGGAGGATCCAGATTCATCCTTACCACTATCTACCACACACTCCTAACTGTTTTCTCACAGTACCACACCTCCTTTTGCAGCCCTTCCTCTTTGCCTTTCAGTCAAAGTACCCTGAGCCCCTGTTTCAAGATGGCATAACCAAGCTGCCACTCGGCAGGCCAGCCTTCAGCTATTAATCTGCTCCACTATTCTAATGAGAAATTAGCTCTACTTCCTCTTGACAGGGTCAAAACAATTATTCTTACCTATGATGTCTGGAGCCTGGCTATCTGGGAGGGACCTGGGAATGTATGGGAAAAGCCTTCCCTTGCATCTTCAAGTCAAAAGAGGTGGTCCTTAAGCTGCTCCTTGTTCTGCCAACTGTTCTTGTCCACTCTCAGATAGTTAATCTTTGCTAAGTGGTCAGCAGTTAATACGCCTTGGACCTTCCTAGGCTCAGAAGGGGTCACTGTCCTTTTAGCAGGGTTGTTAACTCTCCTACAAAATGATATATATTCCAGCTCTAGGGGTGTGATGAGTTACAGAACTGGTTTTAAGCCAGTTCTTGCTCAGGAAGCCTAAAGTTCATTTTTACGGAGTTACTTTTATGCTTATGCTATCATAAATCTGAATTAGTCATTAGATCAGATTTTAAAAACCAAGCAGAAAATAAGTTTGAATCCTTTTACTAGCCCTTTCCAGAGTGAAGCTAGGGAATTAACATTTTAACCCGTTCGCTGCTTCTGTCGGCCAACGGCTGTCGCGAGCACTACCTCCGTAGTGCTGCGCACGTCCGTTGGCCGACGCGGCCCCGCCCACTCTTCAAAGCCGCCGCACCGCGGCGGCATTTCGGACGCGGTAAAGGGGTTAATCCTGTTTAATCTTAGGGAAAAGTCTGGTAGAGTCTACATAGCAAAATAGCTTTTTTCTTTTATTTCAATGTGATGGCACGCTAACCCCAATATATAGTGTGACCTATTTTATGTACTAGCACAATGTCCAGTGGGTTACAAGTCACACAGTGGGAATAACCTATGAATAAATAAAAATAGGTTTCTTCTAAATGGCAAATTCAGTTTCCCTGCCATTTGTCACTGTAGTATATTTAAATTACAGCCCAGCCAGAGCAGAACAGTGCTCCTGGCAGACATATATTATTTTTTATATACGTGGGTGGTATAAATATACACTGCAGCTAACATTTGGCATTTAGCATTCCATGCCATATATGTTCTTTAGGGCAAACAAAGCAAACACAAAGAGATGATGGACGGAGCGCTGACACTTTTCAGACACTCACCCCCAGTCACAGATCTGGGTTGAATCCATCATTGTTCTTTAGCTCACTTTGCTACCCCAGTTCAGACCCAGCCATATGCAAATCAGTTTTGACCCTATTCCTCATGGGAATAGTCCAGCCCGAACTGCCAAGCCAGGTCTTCCCTAGACCAGAAACAAGCATCCTAGGACCAGTTTCGGGGTAACACCCCTCATCAGCCAGGCTAGCTTGAATCTGTCCATCAATTGTTCTTTTTACATTTGTCACCCCAAGTGGGACGGGTATGCCCAGACCTGGGCCCCGTGCTCTCTATGCCACTGGAGTCAAGCTAGCCTGGCTGATGAAGGGTGAAACCCCAAAACCGGTCCTAGGATGCTTGTTTCCAGTCCAGGGAGGACCTGTCCTGGCAGTTCGGGCAGGACTGTTCCCATTGGGAGCAGGGTCAAGAATGATTTGCATATGGCTGGGTTTAAACTGGAATGGCATGGGGAGCAAAAAAACAATGGCTTTAGGCCCAGATCTCTGTACTGGGGTGAATGTTTGATATTGTTCAACATTCTGTCCATCAATTGTTCTTTCTGCATTTGTCACCCTGAGTGGGATGGGTATGCCCAGACGTGGGTCCTGTTCTCTCTATGCCACTGGAATCAAGCTAGCCTGGCTGATGAGGGGTGAAACCCCGAAACCGGTCCTAGGATGCTTGTTTCCAGTCCAGGGAGGACCTGGCCTGGCAGTTTGGGCTGGACTGTTCCCATTGGGAGCAGGGTCAAGACTGATTTGCATATGGCTGGGTTTAAACTGGAATGGCATGGAGAGCAAAAAAACTATGGATTTAGGCCCAGGTCTCTGTACTGGGATGGATGTTTGATATTGTTCAACATTCTGTCCATCAATTGTTCTTTTTGCATTTGTCACCCCGAGTGGGATGGGTATGCCCAGACGTGGGTCCTGTGCTCTCTATTCCACTGGAATCAAGCTAGCCTGGCTGATGAGGGGTGAAACCCCGAAACCGGTCCTAGGATGCTTGTTTCCAGTCCAGGGAGGACCTGGCCTGGCAGTTCCGGCTGGACTGTTACCATTGGGAGCAGGGTCAAGACTGATTTGCATATGGCTGGGTTTTAACTGGAATGGCATGGGAAGCAAAACAACAATGGATTTAGGCCCAGATCTCTGTACTGGGGTGAATGTTTGATATTGTTCAACATTCTGTCCATCAATTGTTCTTTTTGCATAGGTGTTCTTTAGGCACCATTTACAATGGAATGATAAGAAAGTTAAATAGGCCAAATAGGGAGTGCCACTGTCCAGCACATGTTTTAGAGGGGAAGCACAGACACTTTACTACAGTTTAACAGTGCTACAGTGCACAGAGTCCTAAAGGTAACAAAAAAATAGGGTCCAGAAAGAGACAAATACATTTGAAGTGACCATGCAAAAAAAGCAAATTTGCTACACAGCTGCTGTCTGTTAGTCCTGAACTCAAGCACCTCCACACTACCTCACTGAGAACCCTGTGACTGCTCACCATTGCTACCACTGTGAGTCAAGTGCTGTATTTGTTGTAATTGACTCAGTTTGCAGAACTGTAGTAGGATGGACCCTGGGACCTGGGCATATGCCACAAATTCCTATCCAGCCCCTCGATTCTAATCGAACCACTCCAAATGACATGTATGGACTTAGTCGCTTAGTTTGGTAGACTATACCACATGCTACGCATAGGCATTTCCCATAAGAAGTATCACTGCTGCCCATTTATGAGATGTTCTTATTCCATACTTTACTTGGGTAGGCCTACCTATAGAGACATTAACAGACCGAAGCACTGAGGTTATGGCTCGGTTGATGGCACAAGTTTGTAATAGTTTACAAATACATCACATAAAGACCTCTTTGTATCATTTGCAGACATACGGCCTTGTAGACTGCTCTAACAGACCCTAAAGGATATGTTACAATGTTTGACCAGTTTAAAGAGACTGGGACAAGGTTTTACTCCTTTTCCTCTTCCCCATTCGTAGAATGTATTCCCTAAGCTTCTACAGAGTTGTCCCATTTTGAGGTTGTGTTTAGAAAATAACCCCAATACATTTTGGACTTGGCTTTGGAGAGGAATGAGTACAGAATGAAGGAAGAAATATAACCTGGGTGAGATATGTCATAAACCTTAATTACAGACTTTGAACCATAAGACAAATGACGGCAGATTCCCTTCAAGAGGCTCAAAATACCCAGGAAGAACAGCATAATAAGGAAACTTTTCTTTGTACCTTGGAGGTAGAAGACAGGGCTTTAGACCTCCTACCCACATGCCAGAAGAAACTGCTGACGAAGTGGCATGGACCCTATGAGATTATTGCAAAGATGGACCTTTTAATTTACAGACTAGAACAAATATGCAACCCAGCTTTATCACATTAATCTATTAAAAAATTAAAAGAGCTGGAAAATACTGGGCTAACTGGTATACAAGGAAAATCCCTGCCTATGATGAGAAAATGTCTTCTGTTCAGGGGAAAGGCACCTGGACAGAGTTTGTAAATAGGTCTCAACTATCTTCTGAAAAACAAGAATATTTATGTAAAATAATGAGGAGGGTTGGGATTGGAGACGTATTTTCAACTCTACAAGGTTGTACTAATTAAGTGGAACATAGACTAGAGGCTTCATCGCAAACCAAAAATCAAGTGAGACCGTGCGGAATCCCAGGCGCTTGACGACGGTGTGGAAACAGTAAATAACAACTGCAAAGCTGACATTAGGTACGTCAGCTTTTCAGTCTACAGACATCTTGATTTTTATCTTATTACTTTTGACTTCCTCATGTATGTTAATCGTCACATTGCTGCCCATAGACCCATAGTATATCTTCATACTTATATCCAGTATCCAGCGAGCAACCACATCTGCTTATGGTGTTATGAAATTTCACATTGCATTTGAAGCATTTTTCTTGAGCGAGTTTTCAAGTAAAGTCCCATATTGAATTAATAGAATCAAGTACTACGTTTTTAATGTTGAAAAGGAAACAATACCCAGGTAATTTTGGTAACAAGCAAAGGAAAACAAATATGTTCGAATCATAGGAAGACAAATAATTCCCTGTCTGAATTCAGGCCGTTGTTAAATGTGCTTAAGGTGTTGATCAATTTGCTGCTGCGATTTCTTCTTAAGGATTTGTACACTTATCTAAAAATTACTCTATATCTATTAATAAAGCAAACTACATTTTGAGTTCTGTAAGTAACTGGGTTCTCCTTAAGAAGATATATTTTTTCCCTCTATAAGCTTTTTAACCACATTAGCGGGGACTTTGTGGTTGTTTGTGACCTCTGTTTGTATATTTTCTCACAAACGTAGCTTTTTCATCTTTTTTAACATGCTCTTCACTACAGTTCTTTTTAGGCCTCAAAAGATCCCCTTTGGAATGTTATTCTTCATTTTACTCAAGTGTCCTGATCTTTCATAATAAGGCTGCTAACTGCTGTTGATTTGGTATATAGCTTGCTGAGAGTTTTCTTGTTCCTAATTTGATTATGTTTGCTCCTCAAAAGCATTTACTGACCAAGCGCCTGATGGGGTCCCAGGCAGTGCTTAATTTGTAAAATGATAAGTGCCAATTATGGTACCAAAACAACTACTAACCATCTCTCTCGCCTGCAAGTGTGACAGTTCATATTATTCCAGGTCCCCAAAGCTGAAGGAATGGCTTGGGAGGTAAGTAGGAGTAATTTTTTAATGTATATTGTATTCATAAACAACTGTTGTTCTGCTCATCTCTAAATTAGATGAGCAGCGCCACCATATGGCAGAGTGACATTAGTTTTAACCCCGGGTGGAGACCTCCGCTCCGCCCGCGGATTGTGCGGAGATTTGCCTCCTCCGCGTTCCGCGGGGAATGCGGAGAAGGCAAATCTCCGCACACTCCGCAGCGGAGCGGAGTTGGCCAGCCCCCGCCTCCACCCCCCTATATTAACAATTAATATTACATGACTTAAAATTAAATTAAAACCACTTACCTGGCATGCGGCGTCCCCGGGCTGCCCTCCTCCTCTTCCTCGCCGTCTGGGTAATTCTTTGAGAAAACTGCGCATGCGCCAGCGCATGTGCATTTCTCGCAAGAAATGCGCATGCACGGGCGTGCGCGCATGTGCAGTTTTCTCAAAGAATTACCCAGACGGCGAGGAAGAGGAGGAGTACAGCCCAGGGACGCCGCATGCCAGGTAAGGGGTTTTAATTTAATTTTAAGTCATGTAATATTAATTGTTAATATAGGGGGGGTGGAGGCGGGTGGCGTAGCGTAGAGGAGTTCCACGGAGTCTGTTCGCAACTCCGTGGACCTCCGCGTAGCCCCGCTACGCCCAGTACACCCGGGGTTAATTAGTTTGGTGCCGAGCACCGGAAACCAATTAAGTGCCGGTCCCAAGCACCAGAAACCACTGGTTCTAATTAAGCACTGGCCCCAGGTACTATATAGAAGCAAAATCCCTATTCTTGGCCACAGATTTTTTTCTGTTGTACTAAAACTTTGTTTATTTAAAATTGATATGCCTGCTTCTTGGAATGCACACTTGAGTATTGCAATTTATAAAAAAAAAGCTCAAGATCACAAACTATCAACTAGCGCCCCATCACCTTGTTAGATTTTTCATCCAAAGTGTTCACAAAGGTTGTTCTTAAAAGATTGACTATTTGGGACATTTCAATAACTCTAATCCCACTTCAACAGAGAGGTTTCCCATCATTAAGTTGTACAACCAAAATAATGTCTGAGTGTTGTGCACAATTACATCATGTATGTTGTTATAAGGGGCAAAAGATGTATGCAGCTTTTATCAATTTTTCTAATGCATTTGATCCTATAGACATTTTTTGTTGTGGCTGAAACTAAGCAACTGGGGCATCGCTGCCGATCTGCAGTGCAGACTAATCACCCTCAAAACTAACAACAGAATAAGGGTACCACTAGGGTCAAATAATTAATTTACAAAGAAAATACTGGTTGGTGATGGTATGAAAAAGAGTTGCAGACTGCCTCCCGTTCGATTCTCACTATGCACTGCGGATCTTCCAGGATATCTACATTTAGTAAATTTGTTTCCACCGAGAACTGTTGATACTCCAACGGTGACAATTTAGTTATTTTTGATTTAATTCTCCATTGAACTTCAACGTTTGCTTGGCAGTTTATCAATTTATGCTAGCAAGAATGGATTGGTTATTGTTAGAAATGACCATATTTTGCATGGTATTCCCCCAAATTTTTGCATTCTGTAACTGAACCCGTATTTATTGACATTAGGTTTCTTTCTACTTTAGCCTTGCCAAACCGTGGTAAAGTGTGTGTGCTCTTTCCTTTACACATGGTAAAATGTATATCCACCTGATGGCACATTTAATTTACTTATAAATTCCTAGTATATTGCACTACCTGTACCAAAGGCCTGTAAATTAAATGCTACTCGTGGGCTGCAGCACTCATTGTGCTACCCATTTAAGTAGCTCCCTAAAGCATGTCTCAGGCTTGCCATTGCAGCCTGCTGTGAGGCTTTAAACTACAGTTTCTACTTGGCAAGATAACCCCTTTGCCAAGCATCAACCTTCCTTTTAATACTTATAAGTCACCCCTAAGGTAGGCCCTAATAGTTCCTTCGAGCAGGGCATTTGAAAAGTAGGACATGTATATTTAATCTTTTACATATCCTGGCAATGAAAAAGCTCCAAAGTCGTTTTCACTGTGGCAAGACTGCCCTCCAATAGACTAACACTGGTTTACATTATCACATTTAATAAGTGCTAAATTCAGTTTAGAAACAGCTAGAGAAATAACTCTTCTACTTATTTAATTTGTAATTTAATGTGTCATTAATTTGTAATATGTGTTTAATGTAATTGAATTTAATTAATTTGTAATTTAAAATCCTCTTTAACAGTAAAGACAGATTTTAAATTATTATTTTAAAAATGCCACTTTTAGAAAGATGGCATTTCCCTGCCTACATTTCTAGGGTCTTTCTTTGAATGACCAGTTGCTATTGAGCTGGTGATGGCTCCCCCACTGGGAAATGTGGATTGGGACCAGACAGCCGACAAAGGAGCCTGGGTGTAAAGGGGAGCAGGTCTTCCTGACAGGATGACTGGAGAGTAGCTGTGCCCTGCCCTGATTGTCCCACTAGCCAAGCTGGAGCTGGAGCAAAGAAATGGTCAGAACTAGTTTGGGAGTAGGCAAGGGACTTCCCCCAGTTGTCTGACCTCCTGTTTGAGCTACAGGGACAGAACAAGATTCCAGAGGCCTTTCCTATTTTTCAGGTGACCAGTACCAACTGGACCTCTCCTGGTCCCTTCTGCTGGCCTCTTTGGGAGTGAGGCCTGAGCCCCAAGTGCAGTCTTCACTGTCCTGGACTATTAGCTGAAGTCAAAGTGCACTTCTCTCTACCTAACTGAAGGTTTCACCAGATCCGACGCAGAACGACGCCGAGCCACATAGCTTCTAACTGAAGGCCTCACTGGATCTATGCAGAGTGATGCAGAGGTCTGCAGAGCTCTTCAAAGCCATCCCATGCAGATCCCAACTGAAAGCTTCACCATAACCAGGGCCACTGGAATTATGGAGAAGGGGAGGCAGGGTTGAGTAAATTATGCACCATGAAAAGGCAAATTATGCGGCATTATGCGGCACATTTTGTGATAGTATTACTTCATTATTTTGTCATTTTATTTTGTCAATTTTGTTTATTCAACATGACTGATAAACAACACAGTACATTTGGAGAGAGCATAAGACACAAATAGGACATCGGTCATTCAAAAGCATCTAACAAAGGTTCATTTTCTCTGCATGCGAGGTCCCTATGTCTCCCTCTCATGTTTTGAGTCATGGTCGTTTTAGTACAATAAACATCAAGAAAAAACAAAAAAGAGAAAAAACAACCCCCCATTGTTGTGAACAACCTCCCCCTCTGCCCCCCTCCCTCCCCTTCCTTGGTGGTGGTTGATCAACTACTCGCCAGTGGATAGTCGGGATAGCATCGAATAATAGGGCCGTGCTCTATTTTAGTTTCGCAGGTCCTAGAGAAGCTAAGTGTGTATCTGGATATGTTCGATCAAGGAATTTGACATCACTTAAAGCTGGAAGAGCTGCAAGGCTCTTACGGAGGGCGGGCATACCGCTGAGGGGAGACCGCTAGAGAGAAAGGAAACCAGCGGGCCCCACTTGTATTCAAAATTTTTATAATCATCTCAGAAGATTTCTGCTAGTCTCGCCATCATAAGTATTCTCCAGAGGCGTGAGTGCCATAGTGACAGAGCGGGAGCCTCCCTCTTTTTTCAGGCTGCCGCTATCGTAGTTTTGGCAGCCCCCAAACAGGCCCACATTATGGCTTTATCTGCTTTCGTCTTGGTGCTCTAGTTCTGGATCCCTAATGCCTAGAAGAACTTCCTCAATAGAGATCGGTATGGGGTATCCCAGCATGTCTTTGATATGAGTGAGAATCTCCTCCCAGAAGGGGCGAATAGTAGGGCAATCCCAGCATATGTGACGAAAATCCGCGAGAAGGCCACAGCCGCGCCAGCAGAGATCAGAAGAGTTGGGGAAAATCTTTTTAAGTTTAGTGGGTGGGGTAAAGGTACCAGTCAAAAAGAGTCTTGTAATGGGCCTCCCTTAGGGTCACTGAGTGGTTGTTCTTGGTTATATCTGACCACAAATGCTTCCATTCCTTTTCTGAGATGTCTCTCCCAATTATTTGTTCCCAGAAAGACATGTAACGAGCCCGTGGGGCGTGTAGTGTCGAGAGTAGCAGAGCATAGAGGAAGGAAATTGCCCCCTTCATAATGCCCGCCTTCTGTACCCAGCGTTCTATCAGGGTGCGTTCTCTTGTGGCAGCCTCTCTCACCCGCGGCTGGGATATCCAATGTTTGAGTTGGAGGTAGTGAAAGTGCTCACTGCTTGAGACCCGGAATTCTCTTCGGGAGCTTTCGAAAGTAAGCACATCGAATTTGTGGAACATGTCTGAAACCATCAGACATCTCCCCTCCCGCCACGTATCGAATGGGCCCTCTCGTAGAGCTGGGGGGAAATCGGGGTTGAAGTGAATGGGGGTATATGGCGATGGAAAGGAAGTCAACCTCCCCTCCCTCGTGACTTCATCCCAAACCTTGAGCGTGGTGCGTGTTGGGGTGCTAATGTATGCATTGGCGGGTCTCTCTTTTTTCGATCTCCATGGTATATACCAAATCGATCTCCCCATTATCGCCCTGTCCATGTGTAACCAGTATTTATCAGATTCTCTCATGGACCACTCCACCATCACCCTCAATTGGGCTGCCTTGTAGTACATTGAGAAATCTGGTAGCGCCACCCCTCCCTCCTTCTTTGGGCGTCGTAATTCATGGAACGGAAGTCGAGCTCTTCCCCCATGCCATATGAATTTGGTGATAAGAGAGCGAAGCTTGGGCAGGAGATCACGGTCTAGATCAACCGGGAGTGCCTGGAACAGATATAGCAATTTTGGAAGCAAAGACATTTTAACAGCATTTATCCGACCTAACCAAGAGATGTATAATGGCTTCCAGCGGTTGAGATCTTTTTGCATTTGGGTCAGCATTGGGGGATAGTTGGCCTTATAAAGATTCTCTACCCTCGGTGTGAGTTGAATACCTAGGTATTGAATGGAGCTTTTGGCCCATTGAAAGGTGTACTGGTCCCGTAGCTGTTGTACTTCTCTTTCGGGAATGGTAAGATTTAGTATGAAGGATTTCGAGATATTGACTTTAAAGCCTGCTACTGTTTCAAATTTATCTAGATCTATCTGTAGCGCTTGTAGTGAGGGGCCCGGGTCTGTCAGCGTCATTAAGATATCATCCGCAAAGAGCGAGGCCTTGTGTTCCGTACCCCCAAATGGGATACCTCTGATCTCTGGATTAGCTCTAAACTGGACTGCAAGGGGTTCAATGCTGAGGGCAAATAAGAGAGGGGATAAAGGGCACCCCTGCCTCGTACCTCTGCTCAGAGCGAATGGGGACGACTGCGACCCGTTGACCTGTACTCTTGATTGTGGGTGCCTGTAGTTAGCCCGGACCATGTTGATGAACCTGCGGCTGAATCTGTATTTTTGCATGGTCAGAAAGAGGAAAGACCAATCCACCCTGTCAAAGGCCTTCTCGGCGTCTAGGCCCACCAAAGGAGCAGGAATTTTGAATTTAGAGACTTTTTCGATCAAATGGATAGTCCTACGAATGTTATCGGGTGTCTGTCTATCCTTCATGAGGCCTGATTGATCAGGGTGTATTAGTGAGGGCATTAAGGTGTCTAGTCTCGCGGCTAATATGGCAGAGAAGAGTTTGGCATCGAGGTTTAACAGTGCACAGAGGTGTGCTAAGAACTTGGGCGTCCTCATGGATGACAAACTATCCATGCAGGATCATGTACGGACCCTCTGCGGGAAAAGTTTTGCCTTACTAAAACTCCTAAAAAGGCTTTTTCCCTGGATCCCTTTGGAAGATAGGAGGACAGTCACCCAAGCATTGCTTGTTAGCAGAATGGACTACGGTAATGCCCTGTTTGTGGGCATGCCAGACTACCTGTTTAAACGTCTCCAGGTAGTACAAAACGCTGCAGCTAAACTGGTCTGCAATAAGGGCAGACTAAGCTCAGCTACTGAATGCCTGAAACAACTTCATTGGCTTCCGGTGGGCCAAAGAGCACGATTCAAGCTCCTGGGGCATACCTTTAAGGCACTACACCGCATCGGTCCCAAAATTCTCCAAGATAAAATCCGATTCTACACCCCTCCCAGATGCTTACTGTCACAGCATCTTGCGCTTGCAGAATCAAAAAGGATCAAAAAGGCTAAAACCGGGGGACGCACCTTCTCGCACCTCGCGGACTTACACTGGAACGGGCTGCCAGTCGAACTTCGACTCATCAATAACTATAACACCTTCAGAAAAAAATTAAAAACACATTTATTTCCCACCTAAGCAGATCCTTACTTCCTCCTGCCCTTCTTTTCAGCACCAGATCTCGCCTCCTCAGCGCCGTGATATCCCGTTGGGATGAATGTAGCGCTATATAAATAAATAAATCAATAAATAAATGGGCCGGTAGGAGGCACAGTTTTGTGGGTTTTTCCCTGGCTTGGGAATCACAGTGATCGCTGCCTCGGCCATAGAATTTGAGACTGCTGAGTCTTCTGCTATTGCATTAAATAGCAAGGTGAGGTGTGGTGTAAGCTCCGAAGCGAATATTTTGTAGAATTGAGCCGTCAGCCCATCAGGTCCCGGGGATTTGTGTAGTTTGAGTTTTGTGATTGCTTTCCCCACTTCTTCCTCAGTGATAGGCCCATTTAGCCAATCAATCTCTGCTGGTGGTACCTGCGGGAGTTCCAGGGAATCTAAATATTGCTGCTGCAAAACCACATCTGGTTGCGTACCTGTATAGAGGTCTCTGTAAAACCCTCCAAAAATGCGTGCCTTGACGTCGTCTTTATGGGCCAGAGTGCCGTCCTTATCCCGTATGCCCCCTATGTATTCACGCTCTCTTTTCTCGCGTAACTGTCTTGCTAGATGAGTCCCTACCTTCCCTCCCTGCGCGTAGGATAGTTGCCGGAGCCTTAACAGCGTGTATTCCGCCCTATTTGTGTAGATTGCTTTGACTTTCCCCTTCAATGCAGTGAGTTGTCGCTGTAATACCCGTGTTTTTTTTTTTTATGGTCCCCTTCTACTGTCTTCAATTCCTCCTCTAGCGCTAAACGTTCTTCAGCTCTCCGTTTGTTTAAAATGAAGGTCAGTTCAATGCATTTGCCTCTGAGGACTGCCTTGAATGCATCCCAGTTGTTCTGGGGTGAAGTGGCCTGGGGTTGATTCAACTCAAAGAATTCTGAGATGGATCTCCTCAACTCGTCTCTAAGAAGTCTGTCCCTGGTCACTGAGATTGGGAAGTACCATCTGTAACTGCTTGCTCCCTTGTGTCCCCAAGACAAACTAATAGTTACTAAACTGTGATCTGAAATCGTGATTGGGAGTATCTTTGCTGCGTCTAAGGAGCCTAGAAGGGATTGGCTTATAAAGATGTGGTCTAGCCTAGAGTATGTCGAGTGTACAAGTGAAAAGAAGGTGTAGTCTTTGGTTGTCGGATAAAGCGTTCGCCAAGCATCCCGGAGACCCAGAGCCTGTATTTTCTGCTTGGTTCCCTTAGAGAAGATGCTTGTAGCCGCCCTCTGAGGGTGTGTGCTATCCATCTCAGCCTGCCATATCAAGTTAAAGTCACCCATAAGTATGGTCGGGCCCTCTGCAAACTCGCCTATCTGGTCTAGGAGGGTGGTCAAGAAACCTGTTTGCCCTGTATTGGGGTCGTATGCAGATATAAACGTGCAAGTTTTGCCTCTCGTGTTTCCCCTTTACCATAATTATTCTGCCATCCCGATCTGACTTAATAGCCTCAGTTTGGAATTTTGCAGAACTATGAAACAACAGGGCGACTCCCTTTTGTTTCGATTTAGCAGAAGATCTATAGATTAAGGGATAGCTTTTGTGGCGGAGTCGTAGCTCTTCGGTTTTTTTAAGGTGCGTTTCTTGCAGCACAACATCTTCGAACTGGTGGTCAGTAAGGTATTTCCAGATTTTTTGTCTTTTAAGAGGCGAATTCAGGCCTTTCACATTCCAAGAGGCTATTGAGACCATATTATAGATGTCCGTACGCTGTCCCTCCCATGCCCTCTCCTGCTGACCTTTGATCTCTCTTCAGTCCCCCAGGAGAATTCCCAGTATTTACCCCTTCCAACAGTGATGAACGCTCCTGCACTTCCCCTCTGTAGAGATTGCCCATCCATCCCTCGGTCCCACCACCATGTCCCCCTCCCCCCCCCCATGTTAACAGAAAAAAACGTAGTTCCTCACAAACCCTACGCTGGACAGCCAACGAAGAAAAATGGTATGGTAACGGGAGACTCGGGCCGCGCCCAAAGCCTCGCCCACTGGATGCTTCCCATATAGAATTCCAGTTAGAAAGAGATCTTTGGTATTTCAGTCCAGTGCAATCAGTCATTCATTTCTAAGGTGCGAGAGGTTTGTCTCCTGCATTCTGCCTGCTTCCATCTTGCGACACTTCATAGCTCTATCCCATAGGGCATAATGCAAACTCTCTTCTGAACGTTATTTTGACTGTTCTATGCCATCATTTTACGCTGGGCTTGCCTTTTGTGATGGTGCGCCATTGCTGTCTTGGCCTTGTTGTCGCTTCCAAGCCTTTCAGAGGCCCTTGACTGCTTTCGTCTTCAGGAACAGGTAGGCCTAAAATGCGAAGACCCTCTTCCAGGCCTGAGACATGTTGTGGTTTGTTATTGAGTTCAAAGGCGAGACCAAATGGGAATCTCCATCTATAGCGTATGTTGTCCTCTCAGAGTTTGGTTGTGATCGGCCTGAGTTGCTGCCTACATGTCAACATGGAGGGCGTCAGGTCCTGAAACAGCAGACATTTGTACCCCTGGAAAGCAGTTTCTTCCTTTTTCCTTGCGGCTTGCAGAATCGTTTCTTTCGTTTTAAACGAGTGTAGCTTGACCAGGACATCCCTTGTGCGTCGACGGTCTCCCATCTGTTGGTTTCCTACTCGATCAACTCTATCAATCTAAATCTTCAGCTGGCGCGGACTCAGGATCTCCGCAAAGAGCCCCTCCACAAAGGCCTCCAAGTCTGGTCCATCTGCGCCCTCCTCCAGGTCCCTTATGCGGATGTTCTCCCTCCGGGACCTGTTTTCTAAGTCTTCCGCCTTCAGGAGGGCCTGTTGAAGCTGAATCTGAAGCTCTTGTTGCTTTTCCTGTAGCCTGCTGGTACGAGTGTCCAGGTCTTGTGAGTGCTCTTCCACTTCGAGGACCCGGGAGCCCACAGCGTCCACATCGTGTTGGATGGCCGACATGCGTTCAGAGAGGTCTGTCTTCAATTGTTCCATTGAGGACCGCAGATCTTGCTTGATTTCCGCACATAGTTCAGATTTAAAGTCTCTGAGGGAGGCCATCAGGTCCTCTCTAGTGAGCGTCATTGTACTGTACTGTCCCCCTTCGTCTTGCACTTGCCTCTTCTCTGTTGCAGCAAAGTATGTGAAGACCTTATTTGTCGCTTTTTTCGGTAGCATATGGGCAGCTCAGAGAGCCCTCTTCGCTGGAGCAGGGTACCCCCCTCCGGTATGCGGCTTCTTTGCGGAGATGCGGCAAGTATTACTGTCCATCTAATGTGGAGAGGCCCAATCAATATAGCATTGCATTAATTGTAGTCCCGGGCGGCCATCTTAAAGTCAGGCATAGGGTGTGGCTCTGCGTAGCACTTCTCCGTAGGCTGTGTTTTCGCTGCTGAAAGTAGGGAGTCAGGGTGCCTCCACTAGCCCCTTAATCATGCTCTGTTGCTCCGTCCCGGTGACCAATGACCCCAGTTCATCCAGGCCGTCTCTCTGCGGGTGCCATTTTAGAGCCAGGCATTCATTTTCAGCCCCATCAAAGGCCCAGACCTCTTTAACCTCAGAGTGAGTTAATTTGCTGGGGGGCACCCTCCCGGGCCGCCCCCGCGCCTTAATCCACTGCTCTCATGGGCCCCTCTTACCTCTGCCCCTTCAAATCGCCGAGCGGGCGCTTCCCTCGCATGCAGATACAATTACGAGCCGGGCGTCTCCACAATCATGTGAGCGCTTCGTCGCAAGGCGGCACTCCTCGCCAGGATTACTCCTCCCATCACTCCACGCCCGCCGAGAGTTCACCGGTGTCTCCGCTTTCTGCCTGGGCACCGTGGCCATCTAACGAGGCTTATTCTCACTCCGAGCCTCCCGCGGGTGCCGCTGCCGCCGCCATCTTGGCTCCTCAGGCGACTCCAGGCCGCAGTCTCAAAGGCTCACTTTTCGGGGATCGCGGTGATCTCTTCTTGGCTATGGCTGCTCCGCTTCCTCCCGCGACTCTCCTGGACCGATCTGGTGAGTTTGGAAATTCTATCCTTAGGTTAACGCTTCTCCGAGCGGTTCGGGGCTCCGGAGCTGGAGTGGATTACGTCCACCCAGCCATCTTGCCTGGCCACGCCCCCATTTTGTCATTTTTAAGCTTGTTAACACTGTGTGGGCACTAGTTGTACCTCATTAGTACCAGTTTAACACCCAAATATAGCAATAAGCTACAGAAAGATGACCAGTTAACCTTTGCAAAGGGCCTTCCGCTGTGCTGCAACATGTATCGCTTAGAAGTAATGTTGGTTCTGTCTGACAGAACCAACATTACTTCTAAACTTCACACCCAGGTTCTGAGGGGCACTGGGTTACCCCATTATACTAGATGCAACATGTATCGCTGCATTTTTACTAACTTTTGAACCGTTTGAGCTAGAATTTATTTTGTTAAAATCTGAATATTATGTAGCAGATGATGGCTCATGTGGCAACTACAGCCACGGCCGCACAATCGCATAATTTCATTGGCTCTGACCATATCTGGTCCAAAGTGACTCCGAGCCCTGCAGCTTCTACCTGAAGGCATCATCAAATCCGATGCCAAGCATCTAAGAGCCCTACAGAGCCATGCCACGCAGAGCCCAACTGAAAGTTAGAAGGTAAATCCCCTGGCAGGACAAACTTGGTCCTGTATCCGGCTCCATAACTGCCCTACTGAACTTGTGACTTTGCCTCAGTCCAGTGTGACCAGATACCTGCAGTTGGTATTTCGTTCCACTTGGCGCTATTTTTACCTTAAACTTTAAAAACACTTAACTGTGGTTCAACTGATTTGATTTTTGTCATATTAGTGTCATTTTATTTATTAAAATATCCTTAATTGCTCTAAATTGGTTTGAGTTTCTTCTTGTATGGTGGTTTTACTTTATTACTGTTTGAGTGTTGCAAAGCTACTTTACACATTGCTCCTATGTTAAGCCTGACAGGTTTGTGCCATGCTACCAGAGGGCTATACATAGGTTTATCTATTGACATTTGATATTCAACCTGACAATTATTCGTAGTCATCACCATCTTCCTGGTCCCCTGTATAACAAGTCCAAGCTCCTTCAGTCTGGGTCAATCCGTGTGTGGTGGCTCCCCAGGGCTTCCTGGCTTTCCTACTGGAGCTCGCTCATGACTTGCCTCTGCCAGGGCATCTGTGACAGGCCAAAACCACTTTTGTGGCCCCCGATGAGAGTGACCACAGATGCGCACTGTAGGTCCATCACCACCTGCTAGGCCAGTTGGAAGTCAGGAGTAAAGCGGTAGGCTGCCCTTCCCTGTTATGGTAATCCCCTTCAAGAGGTTGGGAATCAACATTGTGTGTACTTTGGACTCCAAAACAGGCCTGGGTAAGAATTTTATCCTGGTCTTGGTAGACTATGCCACCCAGTACCCTAAAGTCCATACATCTGAGATCAGTGACTTCGCCCGCGGTGGCCAGGGCACTGACTGTGGTATTTATCCATGTGGGGTTCCTCAAGGAGGTTGTGTCTGACAGGGGCACCAACTTTATGTCAACATACATGAAGTCAATGTGGAATGAGAGGAGGATAACCTACAAGATCTCCACACCATACCACCCCCCAAACCAACAACATGGTTGAGAGGTTCAACAAGACTCACAAGGGCATGATTATGGAACTGTCAGAACCCTTGAGGAGTAAGTCGAGTATCCTTTTACCATGCCTGAGGTTTGCCTACAGGGAAGTGCCTCAGGAACAAGTGGGGCTCAGTCCATTGGAACTTCTGTTTAGCCATCCTCTCAGAGGGTCTCTCCACCTTGTAAAGGAGAGGTGGGAGCAAGCCCCCAGGAGCACCCCCAGATCTGGTGAGCCACATGTTGGCCCTCCAGTCTCAGATGAATGGCATCTCGAAGATGGCCACAAAGAACCTGGAGGCCAGCCAGAAGATCATGAAACACTGGCATGACCAGAATGCCACTCTGGTAGAGTTTCAGCCTGGCCAAAGAGCTTTTGTAGCCCTGAGCCCTACATGACTGGTGGACCCGGCCTTATGAGGTCAAGGAATTGAAGAGGGCGGTCACCTACCCGATGGGCCTCCAGACATCCCTTTAAGGCCCTGCATGTCAACAAGGCCTCAAGCACCACTTCGAGAGGTCCGAAGTCACTATGCTCTTGGTGACAAATGGATGGAAGGAGGTGGAGAGCAAGCCTTTCCCAGACCTGCTCTCTTCTAAAAAGCAGGATTGTTCAATGGAGGGTGTATTGCTTTCCACCACACTGATGGCGTTCTCTACGGGAAGACCTTTAAAGCACAGTCTGTAGGGGGCACGGGGTTGCATGGTCTGCATCGGGGGCTGTGTGGGGCTGGAACTGGATCGATGCCCAGCATCGTGATGCCCAGAATAGGGGAAAATTAGGGACAAAGATTTGTGTGGTGTCAGTGAGTGGGAGCAAAATCGATTTAGTCCAATTTATGTTGATACCTGCGATGCTTCCAAAGCGATTACATTCTCGGAGATGTAGGTCCAAGTTATCAGATGGATTTTGGATATATAAAGTCACGTCATCTGTGTACATGGAGACAAGGGCCTGTCAAGGATGGAACGCGAGGCCATGATGGGAATGGTGCTGTCGCAGCTGGGCAGCAAGTGGCTCCATTGCAACAGCAAAAAGGATGGGGGCCAATGGGCATCCCTGCTGCGTCCCCCGGGTCACCGGAATGGAGGGTGATATCATCCCATTCATTTGAAGGCGGTCAACCAGAGAGGTATGTAGCAGGTGAATTGGAGGAATTAATTTCTGACTAATACCAAGGGTGCTCAACGAGGCAAAAAAGGTAGGACCATTCAAGCGAGTCGAAGACCTTGGGGGCATCAAGAAACACAGCCACAGCCTGTAAATTGAAATTAAGAATAGCAAAAAAAGGTGCACAGATTATGAGCAGTAGAGTGCCTGGGGACAGGGCCGGTTCTAGGATTTTCGGGACCCTGGGCAAAAGGGAATGTGCGAGGCCCCTGAAATTTACATAAGTTACACCTTCTGGGCTCGGGAAGCTGCTTTGTGCAGACTCCACCTGGGCCGCAGCTCCTCCTCTCAGCCACCCTCAAGCACCTCTTTTACAGCCCATTTCGGACTGAAGGTGTGAGAATTGCTTGGGGGCTGAGAGATAAACCTGTGTGGGCTAAAGTGCTGACAATGGGCGTCCTGCAGAGTCTCTGAATGGGCAGCCCGAGAGGTGTCCCCCTCCCGTAGGCCTTCCCACACCATCCCTTAGAGGCCCAGGGAGAGGGCCCCCTCCCATGGACCCAATTGTAAAGAGACGCCTTTCTTTCAATTTGATCGGCAGGGGTACACGAGGACTGGTGGGGTGTTGCAATTGTGCGGGCCTCGTGCTGGTAGGCAGAGTGCGAGGCCCTGGGCAGCTGCCCACACTGCCCATGCCTAGTGCCGGCCCTGCCTGGGGACAAAGCCGGCTTGATCTGGGCGGAACATGTGCACGAATAGAGTCAGAAGACACGAGGCAATGAGTTTGGCCAGTATCTTCTTATTGATATTAATCATAGAGAGCAGTCGGTAGTACTCACACTTTGAAGGGTCTTTATCAGGCTTGAGAATAGTAACAATAAAGGCCTCGTGCAGATAAGGGGAAAGGATTCCTGATTGCATAGAGTCCTCGTACATATCAAGTAGGTGCGGGGCCAGCAGGGGCGCAAATTCCTTATAAAAAGCAGCCTTGAGGCCATCAGTATCGGGGGCCTTGTCACCAGGCAATCCCGCAATAACCAGTGTTATCTCCTCAGTCGTAAAGGGTTTATCAACAAAAAGTCGATGGCACTCCTCCAGCCAGAGGAGCTGCACAGAGTCTAAGTAGGGAACCAAGTCAGCAGAAGTAGAGAACTGACAGGTGGATTATAGGTCAGTGTATAAGCCAACCATGGTGCGCTGCAATGCCGCGTTTCTGACCTGCAGGTTTTGGTGTTCGTCAAGTAATTTGACCACATAATCACGCGCCCAGGGCTTGTAGAGTAGGCCTGCTAAGGCTTTACCCACCCTCTCTCCCTCACCTTAGCCTCCTTTCCCAGATAATGGGTCTTCCGAACCACTTCCTCTTCATATTCTGCCAGTTTACCTCAAATAGATGTGAGAAGGTCCGGTTGCCCAGAGTCAAAATATCGGAGCTCGAGGTCACAGATCTCTGATTCTAATCTGGATAACATCGCCTGGATAGTCCTCAGAACCCCAGCCTGTTTGGCAATACATATTCCCCGGAGGACCACCTTGAAGGCCTCCCAGAGGGTGGAGGGGGATTTTACCGACTGCACAGTTAGAGCGAAGTAGTCTATGATAGCCTCTTGAACCTCGTGTCGGAATACCTGGTCATGTAATGCACCAGGAGGAAGTTTCCAAGAGAAAGATCATGGAACAGCATCCAGTAGGCGCATTTCCCAGAGAATGGGGGCATTGTCGGACAGCATCCGAGCAAGATGCGAACGTTAAGAGTCCAGGAAACTACGTCTCTAGTGACGAGCCAATTGTCTATTCTACACCATGTGTTGTATGTGGAAGTAATACAAGTCCCTTCCGTGCTATGAGTATTGTGAGCTTGCCAGATGTCTGTCAGATCACAGTCAGTTATGATTGTATAGAGCTGTGCAGCAGACTGGTGGTGTGGGCGGTGTGTGTCGCCAGATCTGTCAGCAGAAGCTCCCAACACCACATTAAAGTCTCCTCCCCACAACACTGCACTGGGTCCCATGGTGCCCACCAGCCTCCAGACCGCCGCAAAGAAGGCAGGGTTGTCTTGTTAGGGCCATAAACCGATACCAGTATTAACAGGTGGCCACAAAGGATCCCGGCAAGTATAACAAACCGGCCCTGAGGATCACAGAGCACTGAATGACTATGCCACTGCAGACCTCTATGCAGAACTATAGCCACACCCCTGGCATAATTAGAGTAGCAGGCCACATGCTTCTCACCCTGCCAAAGGGCCCTCAAATGTATCAAGGTCAGGGTCATCAAGTGTAGCTCTTGCAGGAAACAAATGTTGATGCTACGGCGCTGCAGATTGAAAAGACCTGCCGGGCCTTACGTCTGTCATTCATGCCCCTAATATTCCATGTCAGACATTTTATGGACCCCATCAGAAGGATTGATGAGCCTGACAACCAGCCCCATAAAAGCAGATAGCATTATGGAAGGATGCCAAAAAGGATCTATGTGAGTGGCAGAACAAAGGGGAGGGAAAAACAAGCAATAAACAATGTCAAAAAACATTCTCAGAACCCACCTCCCACTCTGTACCCCAATCAGGCCAAATATGACCTACCCACCCTCCCAACAAGCACTGAGCAACCATTAGCAAGGTATGAAAAGGGCACATCCCATGGGGGTAAGTGAGGCAGGCCGGCACTCTCCCAGCTCAGATGAGCTAGGTGGCCGGGGGGAAAGAACAATGGAGGTGAGGATTGATGAGAGCTAGAGAGTCAAACCAGCCCATGCAACAGTGAATGGCTGCCCGGGTATCGTGAATTATAGAAGAGTTAAACATGCGACATTGTGGGTACTATTGACCCCCCAGGGGTCCAGCGACCCCCATACAACACCCTCATGGATGCAGATGAAATTGGAACACTCACTCATTGCCACTTAGATGGCCATCACCCGAGGCCACAGGTGACGATGAAGGGGAAGGCCCATCAGCCGGAAGGCCCCTGGCAAATTTGACAGGCTCCCTGGGATCCTTGAAAACATGAGTTTTGCCCTAGTGTTGTATGCAAAGCTTGGCCGGGTATAGCAGGGAGTACTTAGCAGCTGTTTTTTGTAAAATACGTTTCGCCAGGAGGAAATCTCATTGCGTGGACTGAACGGCCATGGTATAGTCTGTAAAAAGGAAACCTTGATAAGCTGGAACTGAAGTGGTCACACTCCCTGGCAATACGTAATGCAGTGTCCCTATCATGGTAGTTCAATAACCTAGTGATAATAGACCTGGCCACCAAACCCGACAGAGGGCACTGACTCAGTGATCTATGCGCTCTCTCTACAATTAGCACAGGGGACAGCTCCTCTCCGAAGAGTGTGTGTAACAGATTTTCAACAAAGCCACCCATTTGACCCAATGCATCCGACTCCAGTACCCCCAAAGTACGTACGTTATTGCACCACGACCACACCTGCAGATCCTCATTCTTTGCATGAGTGACCTCCAGTGCCTTTTCCATCTGGAATAGTCTCTCTCCTGCTGAAGAATGGGAGTCTTCCACCTCAGAAGTACGGTGCTCCAGCTGGTCCAGCCGCTCCTTGTGTCTGTCCACCTTCTCTTTCAGGTAGTCAAAACGATCAGCCAGCTTGTCAATTTTAGAGTCAATGATATGAAGGCTCTGTTTAAGGTCCAGGAACATAGAGCAAATGTCTGGCTCAGTGGTCGGTTCATCTTCAGGCCCAGCGTCTCATGCAGGATCTTCCCGCCAAGGCTCCATGCAGCATGTCGATTTGCAAGTTTCAAATGGCAGATTAGACTGCCTAGTGTCAGACTTCCCATTGTCTCCGCAGTCAGGCCCAGAAGTCACAGTGAGAAATCTGCAATCCAAGGAAGCAAGAGGGGTAGAGGAAGACAACGGCAGCAGTCCTCTCTCAAACTATGGGCCGCACCATGGGGGCACAGACAGAGCCACCAGCAACATTCAAATATGAGAAGCAGAGGCCAAGAGGGGCAGTAGTGGAGGCACATGAGCAGGTAGCCACAGGTAACAACACTAAACTCCTGGATCGATGAAGTAGAGTCCGACTGTGGCCTGAGGGCTGCCGCTGTAGAGTCCCACCTCACCCCACAGGACAACCCAGGGGGCACGAGCACGCAGGCCAAAGCCCACAGAGGTCAGTAGAGCAGGTACTCACCAGTAGGCCACCTCTCCAGCAGAGTAGGTGGCCAGCAGAGAGGGTGTGTTGGGGGGGGGCACCAGTTTCTAAACCAAGTGGGTACTGTGGGCCCCACCTCATCCCCAGGAAGGGTGGGCACAAGCAGACCTACAGTAATGCCCCCAGCTAGGGGCGGGTAATCAAGCGTCCAATGGTAGCCCCCCTCAGCCCCAGGGTGCCTCAGTGGTGCAGTCGAGATTCCAGGCAGAGAGCAGTTGGTACAGGCTTAGGCCTCCCCCAAGCTTCTCAACTTCGTAGGCCCAACCAGGGCTGCTCGACAGGGCCAAAGGGGGGATAATACACCCCGCAACCGGGGCCGGAAGCAGGCAGCGGAGGCCAGAAGCAGGCAGCAGGGGCCGCAGGGCCTGGGGATAGCATGGGAGGGTCACAGCATGGCCCGAGCGAGCCAGCAGAATGACGTGAGTGGGAGGCCCTCCCCCGAGTCCACCCCCCACACAAGCTGGTCCTAAAGAATCACTCAACGCACAAGTTCTTCTGGCGCCACCGGGCCCCCCGCAGCACACCCTACTCCATGGGGGAGCTGCTCAAACAAGCGCAGGCAGCAAAGCTCACAGTGCGGCTACGTTACCAGCAGTCTGCGGCTGCCGCCATATTAGGAATCCAGCCATTGCTAAGCCTCGACTGCAACATGGGCCCAGCCGCCTCACCAGGGCCACAGAGAGTATCCACGGGCACGGGCAGCGGGTGAGGCTCCGGTCCGATGCTGCTGCACATATGGCCAGATGCCTCTCAGCAATCAGGATAAAATCCGGATTTTCTCTCCGACCGGCAGAGCCTCCTCAAGGGATGGCCATCTTGCAGTTGGGCAAGCCCTGTCCTTTGAAAATTGGTAAAACAATGTGCCTCCTCACCCCTGACACAAATCTTGTGCAGAGGACGAAGTGGCATGCACCCAGCTGGCTGCCTTAGAGGTTGTCCACCAAGACAGGATTCTGACCTCCTGCCAGGCAGTGTGAACACCATCAGGATTCAGGAACAAAGGCCTGGGCAGAAAGGAGGTCACACCTCCTACCTCACAGGAAGGCTAGTGAAGTGGCACATCAAGAAGGTGAGCTTCAAAGGCTACACCACATCTGATATGCATCCAGGCTGTCTCCCAGAGGAGTACACAACCCTCACCCTGCCCCAGCACATTTGCAGATGGGAAACTGAGATAGTCAGGAGGTGTACATCCCCAGAAGGCTAGCCACACCTCTAGGGCGGGCTACCGGGTCTGTGCAGCTGAGGAAGACTTCTGCCATTTTTAAAAGTTGTGGAATAGAGGGTTCTGGGTAGAAAAAGTGACCACTACCCCCATATGTGGTCACTTCAGGGGCGAATTAGCCACTGGGGGTAGTAGCCCATTGACCACTTGCACCCACACCTCTAATGCCCCTAAATCTAGGCTTTAAGGGCTACCCCTGACACCAGAACTTCATAATCCTAGTTAGGGTAACAGGCAGGCAAACTCTCAATTAACCTTTACTCACCCTCTGGTAGCTTGGCACAGAGCAGTCAGGCTTAACTTAGAGGCAATGTGTAAGGTATTTGCGCAACTCTTCAAATAGTAAAACAGTGAAAACACCACACAAAAAGATTCCACACCAGGTTAGAAATATAGAACCTAATTTAATAAGTAAAACAAGACAAAAATAACAAAAACCCAATAAGTTGAGCTCGAGATATGATAATTGAAAGAATAAACTGTAAAATAGCACTTGAAGCAAAAAGCGCATACTTGGGATCTATTGGGACATGTTCAAAAGTTCAGCCTGATCGCTATGGAACGTGGACAGAATACAGGTACCCAGTGAGGCCCGCTAAACAAACGTACCTTGATCCTGACTGCGTCAACATCAAAGATGTGAGGCGCAGCCGAAGCAATACGTTGGTGTCAGTCCATACAGTGGTGGCGATACGCCCGTCCTGATTCACGACGCAGTGATGATGCATCGGCTCCGATGAGTGCAGAGATGCGATCGGGGATTCAGTTCGTCATCATAGATGCTGTCGAATAAGATGCGGAGACCTTGTGCAGTGGTGGTTCTGAAGGCGATACATCGGGGCCGATCCATGCAGTAGAGGCGACGAGCCGGTTCTGGTCACGCAACAGGAGCAATTAGTTTGTTCCGATCCACGCAACAGGACTGATGCGTCGGTTGCAATCCACACAACAGGGCAATGCAGTGGTTCTTAGCCACGCAACAACGTCAATGTGCTGGTTCGACAGAGGATGCATGGGTTTTGCTGTAGCAAGCACCTTGGACCAACTTCCAAGGGTCCAGGACTGGGGTGGCACCACGTGGCATGGCAGACTCACAGATGGCAGAGTCTGCAGAAACAGGTAAGTTGGAAGTCTTTTATGTCCCAGAGACTTCAGATCAGGAGGCCAGCCAGCTGGCCCTTGGAGCCCCTGGGTTCAAGTGATGCAGTTCCAGTCCTTCTCACCTAGGTAGGAAACATCAGGCAGCAGGGCAGCATAGCAAGGCAAGAGTCCAGCAAGGCAGCAGTCCAGCAGAGTGGCAGTCCTTCAGCATCACAGCAGTCCTTCTTCCTGGCAGAGTCTTCACAGGTCCAGAAGTGTACTGAAGTGGTGGTGTCTGAGGTCCAGTTCTTATACCCAGTGGTGCATTTGAAGTGGTGGAGAATTCAAGAGATGCCTTTGAAGTGCACAGAAGTCCTGCCCTTCCTGCCCTGGCTCCAGACTCACTACTGTGGGTACGCAACCCTTTGTGTGGGGACAGGACACAACATATTCAGGTGTAAGTGAGGCTGGGTCTATCTCTTCCATCCTGACAGGATGGCACATTAGGTCACACCTAAGCTCCCAATGTGTGTCTAGTGGGAATACACAAAGCCCAGCTGTCACCCCCCGCCTCCCTCCCCCCAGACAAGTGATCAGAGTCAGGCAAAATATAATAAGGTTATCCCAATGTTATCCTATGGGAGAGACAGATCTTGCTGTAGTGAAAAACGAATTTAAGAGTTTCTCACTTCCAGGATATGTGAAACTTAAAAGTACATAAACAACTTTTGAAATACAAAGCACCCTGCACTTGGGCTGTCCAGGGCCTCCCCTAGCTGTGACTAATATGTATTTAAAAGGAAGGTTTGGGCCTGGCTCGAGGTTTAATACGTCAGGTTGACATGGCAGTTTAAACTGCACACACAGTCTTTAGAATGGCAGTCCTGAGACATGGCTAAAGGACTACTTAAGTGGGTGGCTCAAGCAGTGCTGCAGGCCCACTAGAAGAATTTAATTTACAGGCCCTGGGCTCATGTAGTGCACTTTACTAGGGTCTTACAAGTAAAACATATATGCCATTTGGGTATGAGCCAATGTTACCATGTTTTAGGGAGAGAGTACATGCACTTTAGCACTGGTTAGCATCAGTAAAGTGCTTAAAGTTCTATGGCCAGCAAAACCGAATTCAGCAAAAAGTGGAGGAGGAAGCCAAAAAGTCTGGGGGTGACCCTGCAAAAAAGCCCGTTTCCAACAGGGGCAAACTTTGGAAACTATTTTTGTCAAAGAGACAAAGGTCTTCAATTGAGGGCATATGACTAGAGCTTGGTCTGACTGGCTTAAAATATCGAGCTTGTGCCAAGATTGCACGTTATTGGTTTGCTCTGAAGCATGGCTCCAGTGGGATACTGAAACATATTCTGGGATTCAAATTGAATTCTGAAAAGTCTGCAAATTTGAACTTTAGTCTACCGTTACAGTACTCCTTGACTAGTTTGGGCTTAAACAGTTCTGACGTAAACGTAATGTAATTTAGTCTGTGCATGAAATCTTGATAATACAAAAGTCATGATAATACAATTTTTTTAAAGGTATTATGGCCAATGTTGTTAAATTAAAAGTGGAAGCCAGTCGACACCACTGCACAGCTTGCTGTTGTGCAATTTTATTTACGTGCAAATTCTGAGCCTGAAGTACAATGATTTTATTCTAATTTGAAAATGGCCGTTCTACAGATGAACAAAAATCACTGGATCAGATAGTATGACAGCTTCAGAAATAAGGGTGTGCTATTAAAACAGTGCACTATGTGTACTTGTCCAGTACAGGATCTAAAATATGTCATACTGGAACTTTCTGCTTAGAAAGATAAATTGAGTAATCTGATATTTGTTAAATGAAGCATAACATTTTCCATCAGGTGCTACAATTTTATTGTATTACCGTGAATATGTCAGTGTATTTTAAATGTATTTTAATTATATTTCTGTGGTTTTTTTAAAATATAAAATATATTAATTGTTCTAAACATGAAGTTTCTGTATTGAAACCCAAGACCAAGATACAATAAATATATCTTTCAGAAATATCAGTTATCTTAAATGATCCTCTAAAGTTCCATTCCATATAATTAAGATACAATAAATCTATATGCCTCAAATAATTATTTGATCCTGAGCTAGGAAAAGGGACTTGTTTCAGTCACGCGCCGTCTTCTACCAACTCTTAAAAACGCTGGCATCATCATTCTCTTGTCTGATTGGGTTGTGTACTGATATAGGAACTAGTTATACTGGTAAAGAATAAGAATTGTTTAGGACGGAGTAAAGGTAAATTATCAAGAATTACTGTGATGCTTGATGGACTGATTGAGATGCAAATGTTGGAACACAATGATAAAACAAAGGACATGAAGAGCAGAAAGAGAGCGCTAGGAAATTGCTGTACATTTGTTGATATTTACCCTTAAAAATATACTTACCTTTAGAAATAATCCGTAAATAGGTCTTCTTTCTCTCACTATCCCCATGCTCCTTGGGTCTGAAGGTAAGGGCATGCATTACCAAGCAGAGGATGCTCATGGTGGTGTTTGCCGCATACCGTTACATATTGTTTGTTTATTTGAGGGGACATGAGGTAGCTCTAAGCTATACCTTTTGACAAAAGCTAGTGGTGCAGAAAAGCACAATTGATACTAGGCTTAAATGTAAAGTCTCCTCCCTGGGACCACAAACATATAATAGAAGTTCCTGCAGAGATTCACATTTAAGGAATTTATAGCCTAGCGAAAAGTCATGGTGATACATTGAGTTCTCTATGAGGAACAAACATACTGCAGCAGCGCGACTCCTACTTTACCATTCTCATTATGGTCTTTACATTTCACACCAGGACTCTTAGGGCCCTATCACAGATAGGGTGCACTTTTTCCTGTTTGAGCCACGGAGCACCCTAAAGAAGGTGTGCCAGGTACAAACAGGGAAAGTGTCCCTATTATGAAGAATGTGATGCCCTCAAGTCAGCCGCGAACTTCTGCTGCCCCCAGGACAGCGCATTCAAGAGTAATACGGAGTAGCTGTTTAAAGGCTGCTCTGTATTTTTCTGTGCAGGCGGCAACCCTCCTGCACTTTTAAGAGGAATTAGAGATCCCTTGGAGGCGGATGCAGTGAGTGACTGCACCCGCCTGCATGGGGATGTCTGGGGGGTTCTTGGGACCCCCTTTTATCTCTTGAGAGGGCTGTCCTCAGGGGTTGCACTGATAGTGCGCCACCTTTTTGTGGTGCACTTTTAGTGCACCTCCGAAGGGCATATTTGCCTTTGAGACCCACTACCATAATACGGCGCGGGCACAGAGGCAAAGTGGTTCCCTTGTTTGCATGGGCCATGCCTCCATGCAAATGAGGGAAAGTCCTCTGAAGATAGTGCTGGCACTACATGGGCACCAGCGCTATCTGTATTATAGAAGGGGCAGCACAAGCGCCTGCGGCCCCTTCTGTAATACCACAGTGCCCCAGGGGCGCACAAAGTGAGCGCAAATGCCTGTTGCTCTCCCGGGGCACTTCTGTAATACGGCCCCAGGTCTCAAGTCCTGAATCTGTACTCGTACTTGATTTAGTTTTGGCAGGTACTTTTAATTATACTAACCGGGTTTTAAATCCTATGGTATTGCAAATTGATCCTACTGGCATGAAACACTCTTTGTAATATGTAAGTTTGTCTGCACACTAAACATTTTCTGGTTTTCCTGCTCCCCTAATGTCTGATTTCTCATTTCAGGCTCAGTACTATGGGCAAGTAAGTGTTGGCACCCCACCCCAGAACTTTACAGTGGTATTTGACACAGGATCATCCAACTTCTGGGTGCCATCAGCCTACTGTGTCAGTGAAGCATGCCGTAAGATAAATCATTTATTTATGATTGTATTTGTATCAAATGCCAATGATGTAAACAGAACTCAGAGAAATTGGTAGATCAATTGGCTGTGTATTGGGTGTTTAAAATCTTTGTAAGGATGTCCATTTCCTCCTGTCTTTAGGGGTGCAGTAAAAAAGCAATTTTGCCTTTTATAATCAAAATGAGATAATATGGATTTTACAAATCTGAAACATCCTTGTGGGTAATGGCAGGCATGCCCTGGGGTCTGAACCAGAGAATATAAATAAAGACACATTGAAGCAGTTCTGACACCATTACTGGGAGAAAACCAAACTAGAAGAGTTCAGCATAATGTAGGCTACCTCCATAAGGACATCACAGACACTGTGAGACAGTCTGACAAGCATGGAAGCTTTTTTAGATTGAGCCAGACGCCCTTATCTGTGTTATTGTGATGTAAAGTTCAGATTGGGAACTTTCCCACTTAAAAGCTTACATTTAATTTAGTTGAAAGATAAATTTACAACACTTGACTGTTTTACAGGCTGAGAAGATTAAGTGTCTTTTTAAAAAATTTCTGTAACCATTACCCAGAGTTAGGAAGTCGTTGGCTGACACCAATGCTAAAAAACACCTTTTGGGAATGTACGTAGAGAAGATCTTTCCCTGGTCGAGCAATGGACAGTGGACTGCCTAGTGCATGGAAAATGTCAGAGCTCTTCATTACACCGTCCAGACACATAAAAGTCTTCAAGGATCTCCCAAGATCGAAGTGAAGTTTACCTTCACATGACTTTCCACATACCGCTTCGATACTAAACATTAAACATGTACTGTACAACTTCGCTCGAATACAAACACATCAAACACGACCAATTGACTGTCTTCCCATTTTCGCAAGAAAGATGCTCAGTTAGAGAATTTGCTGTGATGCTATTAAAATTGTAGTTGGTGCTGAACAAATGAGGACATCATAACATAACATAACATGGGGTGAGATTTTGGGACTAAACTTTCAAGTTATGTAAGGAATTCTCAAGCACTTCAGTTGATTTCATCATCAATATATACTTTATTCGGCTAATATAGCCATAAAAGGTGCCAAAATAAAACGTACTGTTTAAAAATACAAATAATACAAAAGGTGCAGCCATAAGAACAATGCAAACCACAATAAAAACCTTATAAACCTTACAGGGGAAGCAGTGCCACCCTATAGCAAATAGCTCTTAATTCATGACTAATTGTGGGAAGAATCACATATAAATAAAATGTACATTTCTGTATGCATACAGGGCCTCCAGAGCTCCAGAACGTCATCAAAAAGTGGGTAGAATCTTGCTCCTGCCCCATAGCCCATTTTAGATTATATTAACAATTCTTTAAAGGACTCCTGTATTGCAATTAAAAATCTTCCTATTGCACATACAACATTTAAAAATCTCATATTTATCAACAGACTAAGATTTGACCTCTATCAATAATTTTATAAGTAATAAAAACAGCTTTTAGAAATTCCTTCCTTTCTTCTAGAAACCACAAACAGTCCAGCAAGATATGTGGGCCACTGCATTTTACCTGTAGCCCACATGTACACAGACCGAGTTCATTTCTCATTGCAGTTTTTATCTTCCTGTCTGCATTACATGGGTTCAGACCAACTTTAAATTTCAATACCGCATTTCTAAGCTTAGGACTTGGCATGGTCTCAGTGTAAGGGAACATATGATCATTACTCCACCCATTTGCCAGGAAATGGGTGGACGATTTGCTCCCCAGATAACATAAATCTTCTTCTTGAGCCTTTTTGATTATAATAGCAAGTAGCTCCTGTTTGGGGATTTGTTGCCCTAGTTTCCATTGTTCTGGTTCTAGAGAAAGTTTAACGCACATCTTACCTAGCGTATGTCTAACCTGGGATGCCCAATTAAGTTTACTTTCCTCTATTTCTCTTTTACAAAGGTGTGATATTTTGTGGGTGCTTTCTCTACTCAATCTCTGCCAGAAGTTCAATGTAGCTTGCAATCCCTGATAGTTCCAGGCTGTAAGTTGGCATTCTACTGTCACTGCCTGGATCATAGTTGATACTGGGAGAGCAAGGAGCTGTTTCATACATTTACCTTCCTCTAAATTCCAATCCAATTTACTGCCTAAAGGTAAAACCTGTACTCTGTATTGGAATTGTGGGCGGACCATTGCATTGAAAGCTGATAGAATTGGCAGCAGAGACGGGTCTCCATATTTCAGTTTGATTTGTTTTAGGTCCCATACTGAGGAAAGAGATTTTGCTTTTAGTGATTCTATGTGGTCCCTTCAATTTAGTTTGGTATCAAACCACATTCCCAAATATTTATATTTATCCACCACCTCAACTCTGACCCCTCCCAATTGCCAGTAAAAGGAACCCTTTCTTTTCCCCAGCACCATTATTTTAGTCTTTTCTAAATTAACCGTAAGGCATTTCTTTAAACAATAATCATTAAAAAAAAATCCATTTTTTTTTGCTAACCCAACTCTGTTGTGTCCACTATCACTAGATCGTCAGCTTATAGCAGACATGGTATGTGGGTCCCCCCCATCGTAGGGCTTAACCCACCAGCCTTATGTAATGTATTCGATAAGTCGGAAAGGAACAAAGAAAATAGCAGTGGGGCCAGAACGCAGCCCTGGCGTAATCCATTCTTTATCTTTTCAGTTCATTTCAGGACTGCCAATTCCATTTAGAGGACTTGGAGATTGAGAACTAGCTTGCTGTCCAGGGCATGCTGGACTGTCTGTTAAAATATCTTCATTTTGCAGCTGCTGCCAATTAATTTAATTTTGAATGAAAGACATGTATTGCAAGCATGGGTGTAGAGGCTAAAACAGTAAGATATTATTCGCTTTTGGCTATTCTTGCCATATTTAGGCTTCACTTGGTTGCAATGTCAATGTCTTGGGTAGAATCCTTGTTAACTGTTTCTTTAAGTACTATTTTCTAAATGTTTTATATGCATAATGTTGCATAACTCCTATGCAAGGTTTATGCTGTGAGTTTATTAATTATATACGGTTGAACGTACTCGACTTTTTAAATCGTTTCTAATTTTCTGGATATTTTTGTCAGAAACAAAATGGAATTAAATGATAATAAATGAAATTAGATAACTAAGGGCCTAGTGTAGCATCGTTGTTGACAAACCAGGGATGTTCAGATTCCCCACAGACTAGATTGCAAATGGGGTTGTAATTTGTGACCCAGCCTATATACTAATAGGTCACATTGCAAATTGCCATTTAGCAGGGGGTTGCAAAGCGGCCTTACTAATGAATTTTAATTAGACACAGTAGCCTAATGGCCTACAAAGGACAGCAGACTTTTATTTCATGTCCATTAATGAAACAGGTGTTGCGAATCAAAAAAATCCTGGTTGGGATCTCATAGAGCGCACAAAGCAGTAGTCCCTTGTATCATTATCTGACCCTCTCCCCCCCTAGGCTAATCAGCACCATTGCCTAAGGTAAGCTGTCACACAAGAACAGCTTCCCCTTTGCTAATCAGTAACCATCTGAACTAAAAGTCATAACTTTTCCATGGTTTGTGACTTGTAAAGAGGAGGAACATACTTCTTTTTGCAATTCGGAAAGCGTAAGACTTTTCTGACTTGTAAAATGGTTTTGTACATCATGAAAAGGCGTTTTACTGGTGCAAAACCTTATTCGCAGGCATTGGGGCCACAATAAATTTCAGCAGCGGCGGCCCTAAAGGCACTACGATTCTTAATGTGATACCTTCATATTTCACATGCTATGAAATGAAGTAAACTTTCCTTAGCTGTGTATTAAAGGGTTAACCTCCACCGCAATGTTCTCAGCATCCTTTTCATCTTCTGCCTTAAATAAAATACCTGTTAGCTGCATCTGTGAGTATAGTCTTGAGATAACCTAGTAACTTGTTGTCTTTAGGAGAACTGAAACGATAATCCAGTGCTAAACTCGTTATCGTGCCTAGTAGGCCTATTTTCAGCTTCAGCTAAATGTCTTTAAAATAGAACGTAGGTGTAGGCAAGACACCTCTGATGATGGGGACAAACATATGTGCATGTTAATGTACCATCTCTGTAAGTGTGTCTCCTGGAGTTCATTAACTTTGGAAATATACATATATAAGAATGTACTGATAGATGGAAATTCTGCTATGAAGAGGAGCATAACCTAATATTGCTCAATGACCAGTGGCGGCTGCTACTTAAAGGTGGTAGTGGGGCGGAGGAGGGAGGGTGGAGAGGGGTAAATGAGATTTTTTTTTTTTTTTAAACACTTATCTGCAAGCCAGCTGCCACCTCTCGGTCCTCTTCGGCTCCTCGGTCAACTCCAGGAGCAGGAAGCAGGAACCAGGAAGCACACAGGATCCCAGACTCCATTAGCCAATCACAACGAGGCCTTACAGCAGTGTTGTGATTGGTCTAAGCGACGTGGTTTGGCGCTCAAAAAGGGGATGGGAGGCTGTGCATGTTCTCCACACAGGCTGTGCAATAGAGCCTGTGTAGAACATACAAAGTGCGCATGACTGTTTAGCAGCCTAAGAAGGCCGGCCAAACCGTCATGCAAATTTAGAGTGTGCTTCCACTCCTCCCCCCTGGCCTGTGCTCTGGCCAGCCCAGCCCCGCCCACCCCGCCCCGCCCCGAAGCAGGAACGGAAAAATAAAATGATAATAACATTGCGTTATTATTATTTTATTTTTCCTTTTTAAACTGCTTGCAGAGCAGTGGGACATCGCTCCTCCGCCTTAGCGGAGGATCCGCCGCTGTCAATGACAATGTGTATATGACAATGTACCATCCCAGTGATGATCTAATGAGCCTTTTGGCAACTCATTTAATATTACCTTTAGACCATTACCATCTCAAGGTCTCAAATACAGAGTATAGATGTTCCCCTCGTACTTATTCCATGCCTTTACTGACACCGAGTTTACTCCCTTGCATGAACTACCTCACCACCTCCTTACAGTGATGCTGGCTTTTCCTTTCTCCCATTAGATTTTGATGAGTGTGTATAGGTTGCTATTTCACGACAGATTCCTCGATATGCAAGCACAGATGACAATGCATTCGTATCCTGAAACATAAATGTAGCAAATACATTTTAGCAAAACAAGTAATATTTTTTTTTATGGGTTTAGTGCCTGATTTAGAGTTTGGGAGACTGGTTACTCCATCACAAATGTGACGGATATCCCGTCCGCCGTATTACCATTTCCATAGGATATAATGGAATCGTAATACAGCGGACTGGATATCCGTCACGTTTGTGATCGAGTAACTCCAACTGCCAAACTTTAAATAAGGCCCTTAGTCATGCCACATACAACACAAGTGCAGATTATTGTGCAAAAAGCTCAGATTCATTAACATCATGCATTAAACTTGTACGGTAGAGGACATTTTGTGAATTGGGGTGTACAACGAGGAGAGCTGGCAAGTGCATCCAAACATCCTCTTTCCAAGCAATGTGTCTATTAGTATTAGGCCAAATTCATTTGTGGTCACACTCTTGTCATGCCTCTTTTGCTATATAGCTTGAGTTCTGCCCCATTGACTGTTTCACCCCCCCTCGATTGATGTCCTGCCTTAGTTAATTACCCTTCCAGGACAATCCCTCCTGAGTCCACTCTCCTGGAATATACTTCTCCCCATGGCAAAGCAATTTTGGGAAGTCTGCACCTCACATGAGGCTGCCAAGTCTGTGTTCTTCCATGAATCCACCCTCTCCTGGAGTCCAGGCCCTGATGGTTGATGCTTTATGTGGTCTACCACTAAGGGATTTAGGGGTAATATATGCTGAATGCTCATGTATTGGAGTGATATTGATTGTTGTGGGTGGGTTCTCACAACTTTTTAATACCCAATAATGTTTCCTAATATCTGGGGGACTTAAGTGATCCGGAGTACAAGGAAAGAGCACATAGGGCTCTAGACCTTTACTCTTCATCATCCATTCCGAGCACTACAATTTCTCAGGTGAATAATTTAGCACAAAGAATGTAAATAACAATGTTTACAGCTAAAAGAAAGCTTATATGAACACCTTTTGCAACTCTCTGTCAGGATTATAGCAATACAGGAATCTATACATAATATATAATTTACGGCACACATAGGTATCAAGCATCATTACTTATCCACCATGGTGAAAACAAACTGCATTCCGGCTTCCATTCAATAGTTAAGGGTTTTAGCTCTAAGAAATATCACACTTCACAAACACCTAACAACAATTAACCAAATCTCCATCATCTGCATCTGTATTTATATAGCACTGACATCCCAGAGTTTCAAGAGACTCTAAAGCCAAGAGGGAGAATTCGAAGAGGGAGGTCTACAAAGTTCTTCTAGATATCAGATGAGATCTGTGTGTCTGACAAGTCCAGGCTGTAGGGTCAACAAAGTAGAGGTGTCGGAAGGAAGCATGTTCTCCAGCTCTAGCCTGTTGAGTTTATATAATCCACTGAGGCCATGTTTTACCTGTTTTTCAACTGGTAGCCAATGTATTGCTTTCATTGTTGATTTTTTGTGACTATATTTTCGTACATTTGTCGCAACTCTGGCAGTGGTGTTTTGCAAGATATACATTTTATTGCCATTATTCCAGGAGGCTTCAACCAGCAGAGAGCAGAGAGCTATTCTTGCTCGCACCAGAGGGGTTCCAGCTTCTAGGGCTGATTTTAGCCAAAACCTTTTTATTTTACTAAACTTTTATGTATAATATTCTTACTGAATTCATCCTTCAGTCTGTTATTCTGTCATTCACATTTTACTTTCACCCACTACAACACACTGCATGGGGTATGGGCCAACTCACTTCAGCTATTGGCTAATTTTAGTATGATTGATGGCATTCTGCTCCTTCACAAGAGGCACATCTAAACAAAGTAATTCCCCAAAAACATTTTTGCTTTTAGTTAATTTTTGGATTAGATAGAGAAGGACCTGGCAGCTTACCCACCAATAACGTTTTGCAAATATCATAATAAAAAAAAAGACAAGCATTGACAAGACAAACGCCAGGACGTACCAATGCTTGTTAAAAAAAACAAAAAACTCCTTGAGCTGAACGGGAAGAGTTTCCCCTTCAGCCCGAGGCTTTTTAAAAAATGTTTTGGTGATGAGCAACACATGTGGCGTTCTGACGTCATCAAACTGACAGTGATAGCAGCCAAAGACTTTCTGCTTTTGAAAGCCCACTAGACAACAGGGATTATTTTTTTTACAAGAGAGAATAAGGGATGAGGTGAGGATGCCACACTCAGCCATCAGCCCTGATCCCCAGCTCTAAAGGCCCCAGTAGTCTTTGTGCCCCCCCAGGAATCTTATTGAGGGTGTACCCTCAGTCAGAACAAAGGGGTTGTTGGAGGGGCCAACCAGCTCACTAGGCACTAGGGATTTGTTTTTTCCGCAAAATAAATGGGATGGGGACAGGCTGCTCAGACATCGGGCCTGACCCCCACCTGAATTCATAATGGGATTCCTGCAAGTCACACCACCCTGTACTGCCCTGTGTGTCTAGTTTTCAGAAATGTTTGGGTTTAGTTTACTTAGGTGGCATCCGAGACTGGGGGGGATATTTGCAACAAAATATCGGAGCGCAGTGTTACGCTAAAATTGGTACGCCATGCTCCGACATTTTTAAAACGCAGGGATGCGCCATATTTACAAAAATATGTGGCACCCCTGTGTTTCCCCAGCAATGGTGCTAATAAAGCTGACTAGCACCAGCACAGGTACCCTTGCGTCATGTTGCAAGGGTGCCTGCGCTACAAGGGTGATTATTTATGTGCAGGAAGGGACACCTTCTTGCACATGAACAATCTTCAATTTGCTCAGGAGGGAAAAATTGAGGAGAAATTAATAATTTCCCTATGTTGCGCCAGTCTAAGAATAGGTATTCCCTGTTTAGCGCTGCCCCAGCCTTGTAAATTTGGTGCAGTGTCAAAAAGCAATGGGTGTTGCAGCGGAACGCCCACTGCAACACCGATTGCACGCCCCTTTCACGCTAAGTGAAGCGTGAAAAGGGGCCTTATTTACAAGGTGGCGTTAAGCCAGGTTAAGTGGCTTAATGCCACTTTTAAAAAAGGAGAAGGGGATATCGCCACCAGAACTTATTCCCTTGTAAATATACCCCTGGGTTTAAACACCATAGATACCCATTTGCGAAAATGTGTTAATTTTCATGGTGAAAAGTTGATGTCTCCATGTCGCTTTTGGAGACCAATCATGTTGTGGGTGCTACACTCCAACCACACAAGTGGGCAAGCATTTTTATCAGAAGTGTGGGAAGGCTGGGTGGTAGACATTTTGTGGATCAGTGCGGATTCTGGAGCTTTTCCTCGCAGAATTGTGATGCAAATGTGTGATTTTAGAAACAGTTTGAGGTTTGCAGGGCATTCTTGTTAAGAAAGCGTAGTGAGATCCATACAAGTCATACCACCCTAGACTTCCCTTGGAGCCTAGTTTTTAGAAATGTCTGGGTTTAGTAGGTTTTCCTGGGTGGCATGCCAGCCCTTGTCCACGTAGTCCAGCTACCCACATCACCTAAATGGGTCATTTTTCAAGGTGAAATATAGATGCCTCCTGTTAGAAATGGGATCTCTGGTTGGCTAAGGCTTGCGCCAAAGCCAGGCAGAGACCACCACTCTAGTCAGGGCGAGGGAGTTACACGCCGACGATAACCCCTGCTCACCCCCTTGGTAGCTTGGCACGAGCAGTCAGGCTTATCCCGGAGGCAATGTGTAAAGCGTTTGCGCAACACACTCACACAGCAGCAACACAATAGGCACACCACAAAAGGAACTCCACACAAGGTTATATATAAAAATAGCCTTTGTATTGTCATAAACACATTAGAACCATAATCACATAATATACAGTGTGCCAACTGGCACTAGGCAATATTCACAGGGGACTATTTACACACGACAGGGCCAATGGGGCCACTGTCATAACCATCACAAATCACCAATTGTAAATGTAGCACAAATAATAAATTTAGCGCACAACCAGTAACTACTGGTACAGTTAGGAACTAAGCATGAGAACCTGCAATGTAAAACATAGGATACATAAATCACCTTAGGCATAAAACTACATTAGGCCCAAACCTCATTAGCATAAACACGTTACGCCATAGGCATTACAGTAGGCATAAAACACATTATGCATAAACATCAGCAGTACACGCATCAGGGGCAAACATCACCTTCCCCTAGGGCCTTGCGCCCTTCTGGTACATACAGGTACCCAAATAATCCCCAGGCCAACTGGCCTCTCACAGGGCTCCGATGCCCTCTCTCCAACAGTGTCAGGGCTGGCTGCGCATGCAGCGCATGCAGCGCAAGCAAAGTGTGCAGATGCACAACCTAAACGTGGCAGCTGCCGCTAATTGCGGTGCAGCTGTGAAGTTAACTGTGGGCGCTGGCACTCACGGTGCCCTCTGGGTCCCCACTGGGACTTTACCAACAAATATGCCCAATTGTTGCAGTTGCCCGCTATGGCGGCGCAACTGAAATAAATAAATCAGGCACTGGCACCACTGTGCCACCTGAGCCCCTCTCTGGGACTCTCTAACAATGAAAGTGCCCCAACGTTGCAACAGCTTCCCGCTACTTGCGGTGCAGCTGTGGAAGTGAGCCCTGGCACTCCTGTGCCCTGAGTCCCCCACTGGGACTCTTCCTCGAAATTGCCCTAAGTCCCACTTCTCAATATCAACTTGCCCCCACGGTGCACTGCAAAGTGCAGCAAACGGACTGCGGGGAGAAGAGCTGGCACCAGGAAGTGACTGGGGAGCCCCTCCTTCCCGGGGCTCCTCTCTTAAGAAAAATGCCCCCAATCGAAATTAGCACTGGCTCTCACTGTGCCTTTGGAGCCCCGATCGCCAGGCTCCTCCCTGTGCCCTCAATCGGCACCAACAACGAGTTGAGGGAAGCCCCCACTCACCAGGGCTGCAGTGGACTCCGCTGGTCTCCGGGTGAAGGCAGGACTCTAGGCACCGGCAGCGTACCTCACCAGACCCCGCTCACGGGACTTCTATCTTCAGGCTGTCACCAGCGAGCCCGCCTCTCTCCTCCATCAGACGCGGGTTGGAGCTCACCAGGCTCCGACGCTTGGTGCAACACGCGGGGCTCCCTCCGGTGCACGGGGGCCCCGCCTTCCTCAGCTCCGCTTCCTCTCGACCGCGCTGCGACTGGCCGGCCGTCAGGATCCTTTCCCTGGCCCCGCCCACAGTCAGGCGTCTCTTGCCTGGCTTCCGGGTCGGGCCGATCCTCGGCTGCTGCGTCTCCATTCCTTTGGCGGTGCGATGCGGGGTGGGCACCCGCTATAGAAACAGCACAGATGCGGGGTGGGCACCCGTAACAAGACACCCAAATGCGGGGTAGGCACCCGCCCTTTGTAAATAATCATGAAGCGGGGTGGGCTCCCGCCTCATTAGCAGCACGGGGGAATCCCTACGCCGGGGATTCCCTCTTCCACGATGGGCAGCTCAGCGCTGCGAAGCCCCAGCACTCTCCCCGTCCTCGGAGAGATAGATAGCGCTCACAAGGCGCTAGGAGGCTACAAAAGTCCTTAAAAAGGCAGAAATAAAGAATCCTTGGTGCTGGGTAGACCACAGCGCAGCCAGGCAGGCCAGCACGCAGGGACCCCCAGGAAACAGCAACTGGGTCCCGCGGCGGTTCCTCCTGGCAGAGTGTCCCCTGCAAGTCAGCACAACAGAACATTTTCATGGGGTCACAGCCCCTTCTTTTATACACATTTTCCTTTGTCTAAAGGTGCAGGGTTTAGGGATACCAGTTAGAACTGGTTTGCGGGAGCTTTGGAGCACTTTGTTTTGCTCAGCTCCTCTCTCCTTTCACAGGACAGGCTAGGGACATCAGACACACCACAGGGGGTGGAGCCAGCATTGTGGAGGGAAGGCACAGCCCTATTCAGGTCCCAGGTGCAACTCCTCCCTCCCATCTAGATGCAGATCTCCCTATTCAGCCCTGCGCTGACTCACCCTGCCCCTCCTGGAGCCACACACACCTCCCAGCCCCTGTCACTCACAAGCCAGACATGCAATTCACATCAGGCAGGCAGACACAGAGCACACATAAATGCCAACTTCTAAAAGTGGCATTTCTACACCAGTCATAATAAATCTGCGCACACCATTGCGCAGCATTTATTCTCACGAGTTCGCGCATACTAAACTTGCCCCTGCACTCCTCTCACACCAGGAATTACCATGGACACACATATCCCCCATGCATTCCTATGGGAGGGCAGGCCCATCTCACCACACGCACTCAGAGTGCGCACGCACTTTACACTGGGACACAGTGCTAAAGTGCGCAGAGGCCTAAAACCACCAACACTACACAGGGAAAAGGCTAGGAGACAGGCAAAAAGTTTAAGGGTGAACCTGCCAAAAGGGCCAAGTCCAACACAACCCCCTTCCAGCCAAAACGCAGGGCAGACCAATCACCACTGTGATGGACTTCCCTGCTTGGGGCGATAGAACACGGACGCGGGCCCGCAACTGCAGGGACACCCTCCTGTTCTATGCCACGGTGAACCCATGTGGTTCCTTCTGAAAAAGCTGTCCGGAGCAACTGGGCTACCCCACTGGTACTCCCTAGCTGTCCGCGGCCAGGACCAGGCCCTAGGCCACCCAGATGCCACTGGTCCTTGCCCATTCACAGAGTGGGGGGTAGTAACCCCTGGCACATAGTAGCCATTCTCCACTCTTCCCCTCATCAGGGCAGGTCTAGACTGCCACTGATCTTCCAGCCTAGGGTCTGCACCCTCAGGCTGACCAAAAGTCACGGGCGAGGCTCTCCTCCCCCTACCTCTTCTTCTATGGGTCCGCACTCTCCTCCTTGGAGAGGCACCCTCAGAACACAACTCTCCCACCAGTTCAGGACCTCTCTCCAAAAACTGGTCTCCCAACCTAGGGTCTAACCCCTCCAGGTTGCACCGGGGTCAGAGGCGAGGACTCCTCCCTCTGCACCCCCTTCCAGAGTTCTGCACCCTCCCAACTGGAGCGGTACCCCTGGAAGATGAACCGGTCAGGACACTGGTTACAGACGTCCTTCCCTCCAGGTCAGGCAGATCCTGAACCTGGCCTCCCAACCTTGGGTCTAAACCCCTTGGCTGAGTACTTGCCTGGCACTCCAGGACTTCTGGGGACTCACACAGTAGCCCCCCGAGGGTAACACATGTCTCCTGTGTCGTGTGACAGTCTGCCTGGCGCAGATCTCCCGACCCCTGTCCACCTGACAGTGCGCGAAGATCCCCCAGGACAGACGTGGTGTCACCATGGTCACTTCTAGGAGACTCAGCCCTTCTGGCTGGTCCCTGACCCACTGGCGCTTCCACTGGGGAACACAACCCCATGTCACCCCTCTCTCTGGACTTCTGTACCCTCCCAACTGGAGCGGCACCGCCAGACACCAGAACCACTGGAGCTCTATTTACAGACGCTCCAGGTCCTCCAGACACTAGGAGATCCTCCTCAAATGGACTAACAGGACAGCCTAGGATCCCAACCTGGTGTTCCCTGAAGAAACCATCCAGGTTCTGAGACTGGGTTTCGGGCACCTGGGGACACTCAGTCCCACACTCACTCCTACTCCACTGAGACAGGACGTGAGCCCCTACACCCCTCCCACTACACTGGGACCTAGCTGGGCTACACTGAACCTCTTCCCCAATACAGGACGGGAAGATACCTGAGCCACTACTTTTGGGATCACTCCCCAATGCCTCTTCAATCAATCACGGCATTTACAGAGCGCGCTACTCACCCGGGAGGGTCTCAAGGCGCTGGGGGAGGGGGTAAGTTACTGCTCGAACAGCCAGGTCTTGAGCTGCTTCCTGAAGGAGAGATGGTCCTGGGTTCGCCGAAGGTGAGTTGGGAGGGAGTTCCAGGTCTTGGCTGCCAGGTAGGAGAAGGATCTTCCTCCGGCGGTGGTTCTGCGGATGCGTGGTACGGTGGCGAGGGCGTGGCTGGTTGATCGTAGCTGGCGGGTGGGCGTGTAGAAGGTCATGCGGTTGTTGAGGTACTTTGGGCCCAGGTCGTGGAGGGCCTTGTGTGCGTGGGTGAGGAGTCTGAACGTGATTCTCTTGCTGACGGGGAGCCAGTGCAGGTCTTTCAGGTGTCCGGTGATGTGGCTGTGTCGGGGGATGTCCAGGATGAGTCGTGCGGAGGCGTTCTGGATGCGCTGGAGTCTTTTTTGAAGTTTGGCTCGGGCCACCACCCAGAGGTCTGCTTCCCATGCAAGATCCCATGGATCAGGGTGCCCACACTCCAACAGGTGTTGGCGCAACCCTGGAAAACAACAACTGAGCAGGTGCTCTTTAATAACCAGATTGAACAGTCCTTCAAAATCCTGTTCCGTGGTACACTTTACCCAGTCACTCAGTGCATCATTACAGTCATCCACAAACCTCCCCCAAGACTGGTGAGACAGTTTCCTACTGCCCCTGAACTTCAACCTGTACTCCTCTTCCTGGGAGCCAAGTACCATATTCTGGGAACTGGGAATGGGACTTCCTGCACTGGACTCCATATTGCTGCCACCACTGGATCCCACCCTCACTGGTGAATCCAGACAACTAAAACTACACTCAGAGGACGTACCAAGAGCTAATTTCTCCTTGGTGAAGGCCCTCTCAGCCTCCGCCATCCTCTCCTGCGCTAAGACCCTCTCGGTCCTTAGCTTTTTCTCCTCCACACTCAGCTGCGCTATCTCCATGGTATACTCTAACCTGAGCTGCTCCATAGCCAGCTGATGCTCCCTTTCTTCCCTCCTATCCACCCACTCCTCTGGGGACAGGGAAAGGGATGGGCCACTGCCCCCGACACTGGACCCAGCAAGGGACTCCCTATCCATGGGGTCCTCACTATCTACTGGCGTCCCTGTCCTGTCACTTTCTTCCTCCTCTTCAGACTCCTCAGGGCCCCCCTCAGACCCACCACCCTCTTGGCGTGCGGCCAGGGCCCTCTTCTCCTCATTGCGCTCACGTTCCCATTCATCCTTTTGCCATTGGATCAGGTTCTCCCTAAGTTTTGACTGGGTGTCTGACCCACACACTGCTATGTCTCTCTCCTTACAGAAGTCCACCAACTCCCACATGCTGTATCTAAACAGACCACAAAAATTAAAAGCAGACTCCATTTTGGCAGGACGCTCAGGGACACGTGCAACACAGGAGACCTAGGTTTCTGAGCTGAAGCGAGAGTACACAATTTACAAATGACACTTTTTAGGAGAAGAATAAAATAACTAAAACTCAGAAACAATAATCCCCAAACACGTGATTATCTAAATGCAGAGTTTGTAGTGCAACCAGTTGTCGCTGTGGTACTGCGCAAACGCAAGTCCTATCCTCACCGCTGACAACCAATGTTAGAAATGGGATCTCTGGTTGGCTAAGGCTTGCGCCAAAGCCAGGCAGAGACCACCACTCTAGTCAGGGCGAGGGAGTTACACGCCGACGATAATCCCTGCTCACCCCCTTGGTAGCTTGGCACGAGCAGTCAGGCTTATCCCGGAGGCAATGTGTAAAGCGTTTGCGCAACACACTCACACAGCAGCAACACACTAGGCACACCACAAAAGGAACTCCACACAAGGTTATATATAAAAATAGCCTTTGTATTGTCATAAACACATTAGAACCATAACCACATAATATACAGTGTGCCAACTGGCACTAGGCAATATTCACAGGGGACTATTTACACACGACAGGGCCAATGGGGCCATTGTCATAACCATCACAAATCACCAATTGTAAATGTAGCACAAATAATAAATGTAGCGCACAACCAGTAACTACTGGTACAGTTAGGAACTAAGCATGAGAACCTGCAATGTAAAACATAGGATACATAAATCACCTTAGGCATAAAACTACATTAGGCCCAAACCTCATTAGCATAAACACGTTACGCCATAGGCATTACAGTAGGCATAAAACACATTATGCATAAACATCAGCAGTACACGCATCAGGGGCAAACATCACCTTCCCCTAGGGCCTTGCGCCCTTCTGGTACATACAGGTACCCAAAAAATCCCCAGGCCAACTGGCCTCTCACAGGGCTCCGATGCCCTCTGTCCAACAGTGTCAGGGCTGGCTGCGCATGCAGCGCAAGCAAAGTGTGCAGATGCCCAACCTAAACATGGCAGCTGCCGCTAATTGCGGTGCAGCTGTGAAGATAACTGTGGGCGCTGGCACTCACGGTGCCCTCTGGGTCCCCACTGGGACTTTACCAACAAATATGCCCAATCGTTGCAGTTGCCCGCTATGGCGGCGCAACTGAAATAAATAAATCAGGCACTGGCACCACTGTGCCACCTGAGCCCCTCTCTGGGACTCTCTAACAATGAAAGTGCCCCAACGTTGCAACAGCTTCCCGCTACTTGCGGTGCAGCTGTGGAAGTGAGCCCTGGCACTCCTGTGCCCTGAGTCCCCCACTGGGACTCTTCCTCGAAATTGCCCCAAGTCCCACTCCGGGACTTCTCAATATCAACTTGCCCCCACGGTGCACTGCAAAGTGCAGCAAACGGACTGCGGGGAGAAGAGCTGGCACCAGGAAGTGACTGGGGAGCCCCTCCTTCCCGGGGCTCCTCTCTTAAGAAAAATGCCCCCAATCGAAATTAGCACTGGCTCTCACTGTGCCTTTGGAGCCCCGATCGCCGGGCTCCTCCCTGTGCCCTCAATCGGAACCAACAACGAGTTGAGGGAAGCCCCCACTCACCAGGGCTGCAGTGGACTCCGCTGGTCTCCGGGTGAAGGCAGGACTCTAGGCACCGGCAGCGTACCTCACCAGACCCCGCTCACGGGACTTCTATCTTCAGGCTGTCACCAGTGAGCCCGCCTCTCACCTCCATCAGACGCGGGTTGGAGCTCACCAGGCTCCGACGCTTGGTGCAACACGCGGGGCTCCCGCACGGTGCACGGGGGCCCCGCCTTCCTCAGCTCAGCTTCCTCTCGACCGCGCTGCGACTGGCCGGCCGTCAGGATCCTTTCCCTGGCCCTGCCCACAGTCAGGCGTCTCTTGCCTGGCTTCCGGGTCGGGCCGATCCTCGGCTGCTGCGTCTCCCTTCCTTTGGCGGTGCGATGCGGGGTGGGCACCCGCTATAGAAACAGCACAGATGCGGGATGGGCACCCGTAACAAGACACCCAAATGCGGGGTAGGCACCCGCCCTTTTTAAATAATCATGAAGCGGGGTGGGCTCCCGCCTCATTAGCAGCACGGGGGAATCCCTACGCCGGGGATTCCCTCTTCCACGATGGGCAGCTCAGCGCTGCGAAGCCCCAGCACTCTCCCCGTCCTCGGAGAGATAGATAGCACTCACGAGGCGCTAAGAGGCTACAAAAGTCCTTAAAAAGGCAGAAATAAAGAATCCTTGGTGCTGGGTAGACCACAGCGCAGCCAGGCAGGCCAGCACGCAGGGACCCCCAGGAAACAGCAGCTGGGTCCCACGGCGGTTCCTCCTGGCAGAGTGTCCCCTGCAAGTCAGCACAACAGAACATTTTCATGGGGTCACAGCCCCTTCTTTTATACACATTTTCCTTTGTCTAAAGGTGCAGGGTTTAGGGATACCAGTTAGAACTGGTTTGCGGGAGCTTTGGAGCACTTTGTTTTGCTCAGCTCCTCTCTCCTTTCACAGGACAGGCTAGGGACATCAGACGCACCACAGGGGGTGGAGCCAGCATTGTGGAGGGAAGGCACAGCCCTATTCAGGTCCCAGGTGCAAGTCCTCCCTCCCATCTAGATGCAGATCTCCCTATTCAGCCCTGCGCTGACTCACCCTGCCCCTCCTGGAGCCACACACACCTCCCAGCCCCTGTCACTCACAAGCCAGACATGCAATTCACATCAGGCAGGCAGACACAGAGCACACATAAATGCCAACTTCTAAAAGTGGCATTTCTACACCAGTCATAATAAATCTGCGCACACCATTGCGCAGCATTTATTCTCACGAGTTCGCACATACTAAACTCGCCCCTGCACTCCTCTCACACCAGGAATTACCATGGACACACATATCCCCCATGCATTCCTATGGGAGGGCAGGCCCATCTCACCACACGCACTCAGAGTGCGCACGCACTTTACACTGGGACACAGTGCTAAAGTGCGCAGAGGCCTAAAACCACCAACACTACACAGGGAAAAGCCTAGGAGACAGGCAAAAAGTTTAGGGGTGAACCTGCCAAAAGGGCCAAGTCCAACACCTCCCCATTGCAATTTGCATAGGTTCCTTTTAAACCCATTTTACCTTCATTACATTTTCCCAAACAAATTGATGCATGGTATGTACACAGAGAAATGTCATTATAAGCTGCACCTGAGTTGTTGGTTTGGGGACTGTGTGTTTTTAAATAACCAACAAGCACTATATATTCCTGCAACCAGACAGGTCTGCTGGATATAACGGTATATTTCTCTTGTAAATCGGGGTAAAAAATTTCAAATTTAAACGTTGTCACCTATTTCTTTTTTTTTTCTTTTTTTTTACATTATTTTTTATTTCAAAGAAAACTTTATAAAGCAAAAGCATGCGCGATCTACACAATTGACCCCTTGCTCAATTCAGAATTTTGTTTACTGTTAAGAAGTGTATAGATTTCCAAATTCACCCATAGGTTTCATACCTGTTTCTGCTGCAAACTGCAAGTAGGTAGAAAACATAAAAAATAGGACAAATCGACTACTGATTAAAAAATGAAAAAACTATATTTAAAAAATGTATTTGTTTTACAGCTCTGATTGGCCCTGAAAGCTGGGAAGATGCTGATCATTGCACAACACTTTTCCCATAAAAAAAAGAATTGCTATGTTTTGGCTATTTTCCCCGTCCCTCCAGGGGAATCCACAAACCCTATAGAGTTCACCAATGTATGGTAAAAAAGGACGGAAATTTGGCATATCTGAATTCTGGGGGAAAATGTTATACAGGCTTAAGCTATGCCAAATTCCAAATAACTCATTGTCAAAGCCAATAGGTCAGGGTTTGACAATCTGGTGTGATAATTAGTTTTATTTTTTAACACAAGCATAAGCTACAAAAAAAAATGTGCAATAGTGGTGGATGACTTACAGTTACAAAAAAATGTTTACTTAAAAAAAAATAACCATTGATTATCATTTTTATGCAACACAGATGTTTCCTAGCTAGCAGATATACTTACAGGAAGTATGGAAACAATTTTTTGTTCTGTAGCACATCCTATGAAAATATGCTTCTTATTGTTATGTTATGTTATGTTATGTTAATTCTTTTTATATAGCGCACAGCTGCCTCAGCGAAGAGGCGTCCCGGCGCTAGTAGCAGTGTCAATAAGGAAACATGGGACTAAGCCACAGGAAACAAGTAGGTTTTGGCAGCCTTACGAAAGGACAGCAGGCTATCCAGACAGCGAATCTGCGTAGGCAGGGTATTCCACAGCTTAGCCGCTAAGCAGCGAAAAGATCGTCCTCCAGCTCGGAGACGCTTCACTCGAGGAACCGTAGCCAGATATTGCCCAGCTGATCGTAGCTGGCGCGTGGGTACGTAAGGTACCAGCAAATTGGACAGGATCTCAGGGGAAGAAAATTGTAATATTTTAAAAGTCAGACATAGGGTTTTAAATTCGATCCTTTTGGTCATAGGCAGCCAATGTAGGCGACAAATCGCCCCCGTCGCAGAGCAGGTTCTAGGAAGCCTCAGCAGGACTCGGGCTGCTGCGTTCTGAACACGCTGCAGACGAGTCATTTCTGCCTTATTTGCCCCTAGCAGGAGCGAATTAGCATAGTTCAATCTGGACAGGATGGTCGCCTGTACTATCATCTGGCGGGTAGATGGGTCAAAGAACCCCAGCAAGGGCCTCAATCCCCGGAGTAGGCCAACGCAGGTACCTGCTATTTTCTTGGTGTGCTCCTGAAAGCTGAGAGTGGCATCCAGCCAAACCACAAGATTTTTTACTGCCAACTTCGGGGTGGGAGCGCAACCCAAAGTCTTGGGCCACCAATGCTCACTCCATAGTCCCTTGTCTCTCCCCACCAACAACACCTCGGACTTGTTGGCGTTGAGCTGAAGGCAGTTGGTGGTCATCCACTCCGCGACCGCCGCTTGGCCATTCCGAAATTTAGCGGCGCCCTGCGTAGGGTCGTCGGAGAGGGCCACCACCAACTGCGTATCATCAGCATACGAGACCATGGTAAGACCATTGTCCCTGGCCACCGTGGCTAGGGGTTGGACGTATAGATTGAAAAGTACGGGGCTGAGGGCAGAGCCCTGAGGAACACCCTGCCCGATGGACTGGGCGCGGGAAAGAAAGGGGGGGCAAATACTTGGAATGTTCTGTCTGACAGAAACGATCTAAACCATTCCAAGGCTAGACCTACGACACCAGCCTCTTCCAGACGATCTAGAAGGATCCGGTGGGAGACCGTGTCAAACGCGGCGCTAAGATCAAGTAGTATCAGCGCAGTGTGTCCCCATCCAGAATGGTCCGCAGATGTTCGGTCACAGCTAGGAGAGCAGTCTCCGTGCTGTGACCAGGGCGGAAACCGTTCTGGGACAGATCCAAGAAGCCGGTGTTATTCAAAAAGCACGTGAGGGTGTTGTTAACGTGTGCCTCGGCAATTTTAGCTAAGGTGCAAAGAAAAGGTACTCTTGGATTTAAAATACTGTAAGCTGAAGATATAATTTGAACACATAAGGATAACTGAACATAATCAAAAGGATAAAGAATGGGGAAAAAAGCATTGGCAACATAGTATTGTACCATTAACCTTGGCATTGAAGTGCACTTTTTATAGGTGGAGGTGCGCATGGGATCAGTCAAAGTGCTGTGACTAACAATGCAAGACAGCCTATGACTAAAGTGACCTGCCCCATGCAAAATGTGTATGATAGTTTAACAGACCAATGGGTAAAGAGTCCTGACCCAAAGTCCCTCTATGGAAGTATCTATTTCTATTTATGATTTTTTTCATTACAGGAGGCCATCAAAGAGCTAAATATGTCTCTAGGTCATACCTAAAATGAGGGGGATAAGACCATAAATAAAGCAATTTTGCTGTTACACTCAATCCAGGCATAACTGTAATTGTTATTACAAAGGTAGCATGCGGCGTATAGTTATGTGGGGGGGGAGTTGGTGAGGGGGAGAGGTCCCTTGTAACATGCGTGAGGCAAAAACGTGCATGAGGTAAAGGGGGGAGACTGGGGGCATAAGTGTATAGCTGTAAGAACTTGCTGTAACAGTAAAACTGAGAAGAAAGTAGTAATAGTAGTATGCCTTCGACATAAGGCCCTCAGGGCAGTATGTAACGCATACCCGCGGTGGCATCCAATAAGTTGGCTTCTAAAGTGAGGACAACAAACTGCACAAGGTGGCGTGATTGAACTGGTTTCTTGATAGTGCCACACAATGCATGTGTTACTATTGACTGATGATCCCTAAGCAGGTGGAAGCATTGTACATTAGTGTACATTGTGGTCAATCATGCTCCCACTGCAGAGATGGTGGTCCGAAGACATCTGCACAAAAGATCCAGAGCATTAAAATCTTGTTTGTTTGCCAGGAAAGCAAGAAAAGGGGTACTTGGTGGTGTAGCACAAATGATCACCATTTTAAGCCCAAGGACAGTACATGTGATTTCATCTTTATTTTATGAGCATTTTTATAACGCATTGTGCCACTGGTCTGGTACTGGAATGCCTTCGTTGCCGGGCACCCTGTTGGAACTTTCAATCGCTGGTTCTGTGGGATTGTTTGTGTATGGTTAGTAGATATTTCCAAAATGTCTAGTTTAGTAATGGTTTGTGCTGGTTTATGTAGACGTAAAATGAGTTTGATCCTGCTAAAAATGGCCCTTTTGTGGTGTTATCTGTATGGATGGGTTTGCAGAAGGACTGAGTTTTTGGATTGACCTGGGACATTGGATGTCCATGGACCGAGGCTATTAAGATAAATTTCTAGACAGCACTGACAGACAGCAGACGTGACTCCCCTCCCCCCCTTTGTGCTGTTGTGGCCACTTTAGAGACCACACAAGGCTATACTCAGCAAGTGGTAAATAAAGCAGATTCAGCTTAGCTAGGAGGATGCCTCAGTGAGCTGAAAGTTTGCAGCTCACAGATAGAGTAGTAGTAACAGTCATAATTTACAGTGCTTACATTTGCCGTAGGCCCGTGGTACTCCTAGTACGGCCCGCGGGCCGCCAGCGGCCCAGCAGGCCTTCCTTGGCGGCCCGCGGACCTTGCAGGTAATGTACCCATGGCCCCCCAGAGAGAGAGAGAAAGTGGAGAGAGAGAGAGAGTGGAGAGAGAGAGTGGAGAGAAAGGGAGAGGGAGAGAGAGAGAGAGAGGAGAGAGTGGAGAGAGAGAGAGTGGAGAGAGAGAGTGGAGAGAGAGAGTGGAGAGAGAGAGAGAGAGGGAGGAGCGAGCGAGAGAGTGGAGAGAGAGAGAGAGAGAGAGTGGAGAGAGAGTGGAGAGAGAGAGTGGAGAGCGAGACAGTGGAGAGAGAGAGAGTGGAGAGAGAGAGACAGTGGAGAGAGAGAGTGGAGAGAAATGGAGAGAGAGAGAGAGAGAGAGAGAGAGAGAGAGAGAGAGGGAGAGAGAGAGAGTGGAGAGAGAGAGTGTGGAGAGAGAGAGTGGAGAGAGAGAGTGGAGAGAGAGAGTGGAGAGAGAGAGTGGAGAGAGAGAGTGGAGAGAGAGAGTGGAGAGAGAGTGGAGAGAGAGAGAGAGACAGTGGAGAGAGAGAGAGTGGAGAGAGAGTGGAGAGAGAGAGAGAGTGGAGAGAGAGAGAGTGGAGAGAGAGACAGTGGAGAGAGAGAGAGAGTGGAGAGAGAGGGAGAGAGAGTGGAGAGAGAGAGAGTGGAGAGAGAGAGAGTGGAGAGAGAGAGAGTGGAGAGAGAGTGGAGAGAGACAGTGGAGAGAGAGAGAGTGGAGAGAGAGTGGAGAGAGAGTGGAGAGAGAGAGTGGAGAGAGAGAGAGTGGAGAGAGAGTGGAGAGAGAGAGAGACAGTGGAGAGAGAGAGAGTGGAGAGAGAGTGGAGAGAGAGAGAGAGTGGAGAGAGAGAGTGGAGAGAGTGGAGAGAGAGTGGAGAGAGAGAGAGTGGAGAGAGAGAGAGTGGAGAGACAGTGGAGAGAGAGAGAGTGGAGAGAGAGAGAGTGGAGAGAGAGAGTGGAGAGAGAGAGTGGAGAGATAGAGAGTGGAGAGATAGAGAGTGGAGAGATAGAGAGTGGAGAGAGAGACAGTGGAGAGAGAGAGAGTGGAGAGAGAGAGAGTGGAGAGAGAGTGGACAGAGAGACAGTGGACAGAGAGTGGAGAGAGAGTGGAGAGAGAGAGTGGAGAGTGGAGAGAGTGAGAGAGAGTGGAGAGAGAGAGTGGAGAGAGACAGTGGACAGTGGAGAGAGACAGTGGACAGAGAGACAGTGGACAGAGAGTGCAGAAAGAGTGGAGAGAGTAGAGAGAGAGTAGAGAGAGAGACTGACTGAGAGACTGAGATACTGAACGAGAGAGAGACTGACAGAGAGAGAGAGAGACTGCGAGAGAGAGATTGAGAGAGACTGGCGGAGAGAGAGAGAGACCGACTGAGAGAGTTAGAGAGACTGACAGAGAGAGAGAGACTGACTGAGAGAGAGAGAGAGACTGACAGAGAGAGAGAGAGAGACTGACAGAGAGAGAGAGACTGACAGAGAGAGAGAGACTGACAGAGAGAGAGAGAGAGACTGACAGAGAGAGAGAGAGAGACTGACAGAGAGAGAGACTGACACAGAGAGAGAGACAGTGAGAGAGAGACTGACAGTGAGAGAGAGACTGACAGAGAGAGATAGACTGACAGAGAGAGAAAGACTGACTGACTGAGAGAGAGACTGACTGACTGACTTACTGAGAGAGAGAGACTGTCTGACAGAGAGACTGTCTGACAGAGAGACTGACTGACAGTGAGACTGACTGACTGAGAGAGAGAGAGACTGACTGAGAGAGGCTGACAGAGAGAGAGAGACTGACTGACAGAGAGAGAGACTGAGAGAGAGACTGACTGACTGAGACTGACTGAGACTGACTGACTGAGACTGACTGACTGACTGACAGAGAGAGAGAGAGAGACTGACAGAGAGAGAGAGAGAGAGAGAGAGACTGACAGAGAGAGAGAGATACTGACAGAGAGAGAGAGAGACTGACAGAGAGAGAGACTGACACAGAGAGAGAGACAGTGAGAGAGAGACTGACAGAGAGACTGACAGAGAGAGACTGACAGAGAGAGAGAGACTGACTGACTGAGAGAGAGACTGACTGACTTACTGAGAGAGAGAGACTGTCTGACAGAGAGACTGACTGACAGTGAGACTGACTGACTGAGAGAGAGAGAGACTGACTGAGAGAGGCTGACAGAGAGAGAGAGACTGACTGACAGAGAGAGAGACTGAGAGAGAGACTGACTGACTGAGACTGACTGAGACTGACTGACTGAGACTGACTGACTGACAGACTGACTGACAGAGAGAGAGCGAGAGAGACTGACTGAGAGAGAGAGACTGACTGAGAGAGAGACTGACTGAGAGAGAGAGACTGACTGAGAGAGAGAGACTGACTGACAGAGACTGACTGACTAAGAGAGACTGACTGAGAGAGAGAGACTGACTGACTGACAGAGAGAGAATGACTGACTGACAGAGAGAGACTGACTGAGAGAGACTGACAGAGAGAGACTGACTGACTGACAGAGAGAGACTGACTGACTGACAGACTGACTGACTGAGAGAGACTGACAGAGAGACTTAGAGAGAGAGACTGACTGACTGACTGAGAGACTGACTGACTGAGACTGACTGACTGACACAGAGAGAGAGACTGACTGATTGACAGAGAGAGAGACTGACTGATTGACAGAGAGAGAGACTGACTGACTGACAGAGAGAGAGACTGACAGAGAGAGAGAGAGAGAGAGACTGACTGACAGAGAGAGAGAGACTGACTGACTGACAGAGAGAGAGACTGACTGACAGATGGAATTGGGGTCAAAGTGTGTTTGAAGCTATGCAATGCCTCTTAAGATTGCTATTGTCTGCTAATAAAAATGTATTATCAAAATGTGTTGTTTGTAGTTACATCTGCTTTTGAAATACAGCATTGTCGCATGTTTTGAAACGGGTTTGATTTTTTTTACTCTTGCCCCGCCCCCCACTGACCCCACCCCTACTGGTGCGGCCCTCGGCCACAAAACACACTGTAATTTTGGCCCCCAACAGAAAGTTTGTGAGTACCCATGCCGTAGGCGCTGTATGAAGCACTATAAATATTTTTTTAAATTACGAATGCTTCGGGGGAGACAGAATTGACGTCATATCGTCATCCATGAATTTATCTGTTGAAAGGTCTATATCTGACTGCGTTTAAGCATTTTTGAACCCCCTTCAAATGAGCTCTGCTCTGCAGTCACTCTTCCTGAATTGTTGACAACAATATAATGTTGAACAAGAGGGAATAATAGCTTCCAATGCAAATGTTATGATGCCTCACCACTTTAATTTCCACCTACCTGTTGTAATAACTTCACAATTACAGGATCTAGAATTCCAAAGTAAAAGGTAAGGGATGGGCCAAAGAAACATTATAATACAGCTTATAAAAACGGAAAAGGATTTTTTGTGAGATATAATGTGTAAGATCAGTATATGTGTTTGTACAGCTATACTCAGTATGAATTAAGCGAGGTGAGCTGCAGCGGCAAAGAGAGTTTAGCGGGTGCAGTGTGATTCAGGGGCTCTGGTGTCAGTACAGTGGGTTACAGTGCGAGTGCTTGTGTCCACCATGAGTGGACCCAAGGCAGTGTGGCTGGTGATGTGTGCAGTAGATGGAGTGCATTTTAAATAAAAGATGTAGGTGGTATGAATGCAGCGAAGTTCTATTAGTGCAACAAGTGTGTTTTGAGTATGGTTCAGAGTAGTGCAAGGGGTGAGGTATGAGTGTAAAGAAATTCTGTGAGTGGAATGGGGTTTGATGTGAGTTCTGTGAGGCGTTCTGTGTGTGCTCTGTGTGCAGCGGAGTTTTGTGTTAGTGCTTCGAGGTGCACGGTGAGCGCTGTGTGAGCACTGTAATTCAGTGTCAGTGAAGTAGGCAGCCGCGGTCCGTGCAGGTAACAGCGGTGGGTCGGTGGGGCCGGGTTAGGGGGGATTTCGAGGGACGATGCAGAGGGAAAATTAATTATTTATTTAATTTTCCCTCTGCATCGTCCCTCGAAATCCCCCTTACCCGGCTCCACCAACCCACCGCTGTTACCTGCACGGACCGCGGCTGGAAGTAGGGTTCAGTGAAAATGCATCTGGGGTTGTTTATCTATTCATTTAGGTATGCTTTAAAGGGCTGTCATTCTGCAATAGCTTTGAAGTGCATGTTTTACAGATTTGATAGCTCAGCAACAATGTACAGGGGCATGGGTCTTTGGAATTCAGAAGACTGAGGTGAGACCGTGTTGCAGAGTGAAAGCACTTTGTGAGAGATTTGGGGTGCAGTGTAAAGCTTTGGGGTGCAGTGACTGGAATATGCAATCTTTTCAAGAACTCTTAAGGTTTCTAAGTTCATACATGAATAGCACATCCAGTTTAATTTTTTTGCTTTCCATTTTGGGGCTTGTAGTCTTGATTTAATAATGGGCAAAAATTGGACTACACGTCCCAGAAGGCAAAGCCAAAACCCGTACTGAATAAGCAACTCACGCAGGGACACCTTCCTTCATAAAAACAACCATTACGCCACCCCTGGGGAGGCATAGGCTTTGGATGCATTCCCAGGTTTACAGCTTGTTGTAAATCTGGAAATGTGTCAAATGAAACGGGTGTTACGAGGGAACAACCATCGTAACACCCATGGCACGCCTCCCTATCGCAGTGTGAGGCAACGGAGTGACTTGTGCTGCATTGCCTCACACCATATCTACGAGGCCATGAAAGGCATGCCTCCCTATCGCAGTGTGAGGCACTGCAGCGACTTGCACTGCGTTGCCTCACACCATATCTACGAGGCCATGAAAAGCCATGCAGGGTGACTTTAATTGGCCTCGTAGATATGGCTCTGCAGTGTGCACTGCTTGAGCATCATTAAAAGTGAAGTTCCGGCAGTGCACAAGGCTTGTAAATGAGCCCTTCAGTGATGCAAAGTAGCAGAAACAGTGACGGTTGACCTATCATTGCAAAAGGTACTTTTCCACTGAAATCTGACCCTTGTGCTGCACCCAAATACCTTTGCGTATCCCCGTGCTAATGAATGCAAGAAACGCGTCAGATGGGCCTGTCCAAATACTATACATTTTGGTCTAAAACCAGATTTCCTTTAATAGGATGATCTGGATTTGCCCCAAATCTGAACCTCAAAGAAAATCAGGCGTAAGCAAGAGGTCAGACGGTATATCGCCTAACATACCTTCAACCTAAAGCACACATCTTACATGTCTCACTCCAGTGCTAGTGAATACACGGAGGAATTTTTACCATAGGTTGTACCTCCAGTTCAAATCCCATGGTAAATTTAAAGTTCTGAACTTCGCTCTCAATTTATTACCAAAAGGGCCACTGGGACCTATATAATGTCTTTGTTGCATTACAGAAGGCATAATGAAATCTAAATTCAGTCATGACTTCATATAAATATTCTGATTGCACCATGTTGAAAGCCTTCTCGGAGTCATCATAGTGTGTGGTGACTGTTGCGTAGTCCATAATAATCATGCCAGCTCAAGACCACAACTGTAAACAACTATACACAACATTTCACATTGGACATATAGTAACCACCTAAGCAGACTATGATCATAAGAAATACCATAAAGGGACTTCCAGAGCTGGTTAAAGCTGCCAGCCCGCTGAATACCATAAAACCGCATGTCCATCTCTCACACCTCTGATATGTGTTGCATGTCATAACATGATAACCGCACGTAGGGCCGGATTTAGCACTGGTGGCGCCAGGTACGACAGTCTTTTTTGGCGTCCCCCCCCTCCCCCCAAGATTTCCTTCTCCATGTATTCCCTCATTACCACTCTTCAACAGTGCACCTCATCTCTCCAAAGCTTCTTTCTGACATACATTTCATATTTATAAAGCGCTACTCATAGTTCACTCACACTCAGTTCTGTGACCTGCCTGGTGACCCTCCATGCTACTTTATGATGAGTCAAAACTGCCACTAGACAAAATTCCGATCACTCGGCAGAAGGAACATTAATCACCAGAGTTATCTTGACATTTTTATTGTTGCCTGAAAACTGCTGGACGCACACGGAAGTTCAAAAGCTTTTAAACCAATTGTTATTTTTAAACACATTGCCCCCCACCAAAGTCAGTGCCAGGTGCGCTTGCAGCAGTCACACTGCCCTAAAGCCAGCCCTGACCACACCTTGGTGGTCTTCACTCATGACATGGAAACACTTCCTATCAGAAGGGAAAGGAGACAAAATGGAGGACGAGACAGGGCAAGGTTGTTTGTTAGTGCCCTCACACATCCCTAGGGATGTCATGCTTCATCATCAGGTTAGGGCCGGTGCTGTAATGCCCTGTGGGCCCCGCGAAAGGTTGCTTTAGCTGAGATCTTTTTCTTGTTCTAGCTGTATGATGAGTGGTGTAAGTGTAAGGGCATCCTAGATGTGTGGGGTGGAATGATAGTGTAAGAATGAGGGAAAGTAAAACTGCCGAAGATATGCTGGATGAGATTTTCAATTTAAAGGCTCTCTTGGAAGGTTTAAAAGACCCTATGAAAGGGGCAGAGCGACTGTAGGGGTGTAAAATGCCCAAGTTGCTGCAAAAAAGGTGGCTGTAGTCATGAACATGTTTTGCCCCCTATGGCCGAAAAAGGGTCCGTGGTGCTTCTTCAGGACCTAAAGAAAAAAGGGGGGTTGCTACCCTGCCCCACACCTAAATTGAAATGCGCAGAAAAGGTATTCCCCCCCAAAAAATTACACCTGGTATCACAGATAAAAAATGATCGTCCAACCCTTAGGATCAATCACATATGCCCCATAGGTCACAGGCAGCTGCGAAATGGCTTCTGCGCAGAGAGCGCGAGCGGCCTATCTTCCTCTGCTCGCCTGGATTGAGCATGTAGGTAAGTACTTCAGTGCCTCACATAAGGGTAGTAAACAATATATACATGCTGCAATATCATATAGTACAATAGTGCTAACAGGGTTGACTGGCCCAGAGGGAACTCTGGCAGAGGCCAAAAGGACGGTTTGCTAGGTCAGTGTGAGGGCCAGATTTTTGACTATTTGTGGCCAGATTTTTGCTTGTTTGTCAGCTTATTTTATGGTCTGGTGGGCTCTTTTGTCCTCTGGAATCATCAGAAATATTGCCTGCAGCAAGTACAAATATATGCAGTTACCCATATCTTGAAAAACACACATACAGCTTGTCTTTACAAGTTCACAACTGCCTGATTTACAAATGCGGGCCACTTGTTTTTTTTTAGCTGTCTAATTCGCTAACGAGGGCTCCTTTTATTTTGGTGCCCCGGCCTATTTTCTGTCCCAGTCCGAGCCTGAGTGGTGATTCACCTTGGTATCACAGAGTGAGGCTCTGCGTCGTGCAGAATAGCCAGATTTTGCCACTGATTACGTCATCCCATGGCGACTCTACCTAAATCTGGTACTGCACTATTTTAAGCTCTCCCAGCAACACAGCCCTGGACTCTTTCCCGCAGGGCTCTCTTGCTTGAAGGACAGGAAATACGGGCTCAGGTGTCACTGCAATTTAAATCCGCTTTATCCTGGTAGCATTTTGCTAATTGATCATTCAATTTGTTTTAGTTTAACTTTTATAATATAATTTTCAACATTTTACCCTTAAGTGGAAAATTCACTTAGAACCGATGATGTAATATATCGTGCACATTCAGAATCATCACTGGAGTACATAAATAATATTACCAGTGATCTCAATTCATTAAATAGGTTCAAACTAATTATTTAACAGTCTCAGACTTACTGCATAGTAATTCAAAGAATTAGTTTCAAATATATTTACCAATTAGGACTTTGAATGAAGGAGGAGAGCAATGTCAGAACAAAAGAGAGAACAAAATGCAAATTCAAATATACTCTCAAAATTCTATCATCCATACCACATCTTTACCTCACGGAAATGGCCACTATAATAAGTGACTGGTGTCGCTAATATCAGTACTATCTATTGCCCCTTTACATCTGAATATCGTATTCACACTGTCACTCTCCCTTTCGCGGTGAATTTTATATCTTTATTCATTGAAACATCTAAATGTATTTGATGTTTTTTCATCTCAGTTATGTATACTATGTGTATATACAATGTGCACGAGGCAAGGAACTTCTTCACACAGTCTGTTATTGCCCTCTACTGGTTAAGGGAAAAAACACACTCCCTAACTTCCTATTAACCGTGTCTTTCTAAAACGTTACAGCGGGCTCAAACAGAGAATCTACCTCCTCCGTCATGATTTAATACACTCATTTGCTTTGTCCAAAATCTTATAATTATTTTTACTTCATTTTCTGTAAATATATATTTTATGACTTCTCTTTAGTGTGCTTCTCGCTACCCTTAGTAACCCAGTAAAATACAGTAAGTTCATATCATTGTCAAATTTCACAGAATTGTTGGGCATGGATTGGCACATATTTGAGGCATTGAAAGGACTTTTTGTGGCACACAATAGTAACACATTTACTTTATATTTTTTAGATGTGGGCTGCAGACATCTGTAGCTTTAGCTCTCTGTTGGAGACCTAAGCTTTCGAATACGGTATGTCAATTTAAAGTCGGCTTTGGGTCCACTCGTTGTTCATGGTTGGATACGTTTTGTCTTTCTCACTTCCTTGCTTCTGATTTCCCGCCCAGGAGCATTTCGGCCTCACAGTTGTTTGGATTGGAAGATATATCCTTCCGCTACTGATGTCAGTCCTTGTATTGCAATGTATATGAGACACTATTTTTTTCCCTCTCTTCCCTCATTCCCGCCTCATCACCTTGTTCCCAATTCCTCTTTATTTACCCTCACTCCCCACCCCTCACTCAATAGTTGCTTGTCCCCCTCCACCTCAGCCCCTATGGCTTGATGACTTTACACTGCGCTACTGGCGGGTGACCATTGCAAAATGTTTTTTTAACCACAACAAGATGGCCAGTGTTAAAGAATCCCAAAGATGGCTGCCACAGATGTGGAAACTCTCCAAGTAAGCCTCTTCCTTGGTAAGTTGCCACATCCAAAGGTATTCCCATCCATACGTAGCATCTTGAACGTCCCCACAATCAAACTCACCCGCTCCTATTACCTGGCATCTTACCACCTCTTTAGTCTCCTCAAACACACTCACATCCATAGTGCAAGCCATGGACTGTAATGAGGTGTGTATTTACTATTCTAACTCCACACACACCTTGATACAGGGGTAGGGTTTAAAGCGGGTATAAGCAAGTATAACTGCACCTTTAGTTTTTGATACACTCGCTCAACAGTACCTACACACATTAAAGGGGCTGGTCTTCATAGTGCATTGGTCCTCTCAGAGATGGTGATTGTCTGGTTCTGTCAGGGTTTACCCACGCTATGAGCACAGATGCGGGCCTAACAGTGTGGGTCAAACAAACAAACACACACACACAAGTGTGCGTGCACATAGACACATACACACACACACACCGTCTATATTTACCATCCTGTACCACCAAAAAATGCCAGAAATTACACTTACCTGCTAACCTATCAACCTCACCAACCACTTCAAAGAAATACATATCTAGCATACTGCATTCCCTCCTGATGACCCGACAAAGACCCCAAATCTAGTGACTGCCACACCCTAAACAGACACCCATAAGTGGTATTTTACCCTGTCAATAATGACATGCGCACTTGGGAACCGGCTGACCCCACCCCAGCACACCCACCCCCATATTTAGAGCTCTACCATCTTTCTCCCCCAAACAGATCATACTATTTTTGTCCTGCCATTACCCTACCCTCAAAATGGACCACATACCTAGCATCTTGCCACTCTCCAATCCCCAAGAAAGCCAGGAACCTGATCTACTGCCATCTCCACACGTCAAAAAATAAAGCCCTAATGTCCTGCTTCATCCCCCCACCCCACCAGCACTTCTTTCTCTCCCTCCTCCTCTAACTCCATATTCTGATGAACTACAGCATGTGCTCTCCAGCCTGTAGCAGACATGCCGAGGGAGCTGCAGCACAAATTCCAGTATCCCAGTGGTGCACCCACACCTTACATTCCAGAGGGGGACCCACAACAGTAGCTGAAAAATTATAAAGAAATAAAAACAGCCACTCGGAATTTGCTGCAAGACGGGCTCCAGTGTGGATTTGCCTCAGAAACAGAGGTCTGATCCTCCTTCAATGATAAATTGGCTGGCACACCCACTCACACCCTCCCCCAAATGACATGAGCCCAAGACAGGGAAGAAGGACCACACCTGGCAAGAGAGGGTAGAAACCTGTCAGTGCCATGAGGCCCAGACATCAGAGCTTTCTCTCTCATTTTATTCAAATCGTGGGTGCTTTACATTTACTGACTGAGAAATCAGTACTGAGTAGGCAATACACCTTGTGTTTCTGTCACAACAACCCTGGATGGAAAGGGCAATGTTGGGGACAGGAGATGGAAGAATGGCAGGACCATTGCGGATGCTTTTGAAAGACCTGGAATCTGGCAGGGACTAACAGCCTGTATGTTGTAGCTTAAGACAGGTAGCCAGGAAGAGTTTTGTAAGTTTCTTTATTAGCCTCTGGTTCAGGATATTAAATATGTACAAAAGTCCAATTGTATGATGTTCCTTAGAATCCAGTCCTTACTCCAGCCTCTTCAGCTCTTACGCCAGCCCCACCAGGAGCAGCCTGCCTGCTGCTCAGCCCATCTCCAACTGTCACCACTCATCCACACAGGCACCCAAGCATTCCACGCATCACAGACACACCAACAGTCTAATACCAACTCTCACACTGGCTGGCAGCAGGGAAACAGCTAGGCTGGGAAACATGCATTAACACTAAGAGGATATAACATTATCCCCTCCTTTTAAATGAAAAATGAAAGTGTGAAAAAACATGAGAATAACTATAAACAAGACAAGAAAATATACAGATGGAGAAAAAGTTCAAACTCAGGGAAACTAAACTAAATACAACTTCACAAGAGTCAGAACACTGCGTAACCTGAAGGAAAAGGAAAATATTGACAAGCAAGAATAAAACATTGACAAGCAATATACCCATCCTTCCCAATAAACGATTGTTCAAAATGTAGCGAAGGGTGGGCCACACCCCAGGACAACCACCCAAGACCCACAACAAGCAAAAAGGGTGTAACCAACACGAAAGGGACAAAACCCAAAAGATCAACCCAGAGAAGGGAGAGATGAAGCACACGTGTAGCACAGGGTGAACTACACAGAGTGTACACACGGTGAGGCGCGAGGCGACTTACTTACAACAACGTGAGGCGCAGGGCGACTTACACAGAACAACACGTGAGGCGCAGGGTGACTTGCACACAAGACAGAAACACGTGAGGCGCAGGGCGACTTACACACAAGACAACAACATGTGAGGCGCAGGGCGACTTACACACAACCGACAAGACGTGCAGCGCATGGCGACTTACATACAAGACAGACCAAACATGCAAACCAAACTAGCAGATCAAACATGCAGCACATGACGACTTACACACGTTAAACACCACACACAAAAAAGTACATAGGATACCAACACATGGAGCCAGAAAAACCAGAGCCACCCTCATGTAAGGGATTACAATGTGACTACCACCCACTAAAATTCAAGGGCCACCCATGTGCAATGAAGCGTAAACTGTGGCATCACGAAACAGCTAGCTAGAGAAGAACATTGAAACAAAATAATCCATAAGACAATGCAAACTCCGATCCCAAAACTGTAGTACATTTATAAACTATAACCCACGCTGGTGAACGACTTCTCACACGAGTAGTACTACCCTGGGTACACACTGGTACAGTGCTCCCCACTGTTGCGTGACGCTCTCACATGTAATATAGAGTGTAACTAGTTGATTTGAAATGTCATGTCCAAGTTCCTCATGAGACTGATCATTGGTGCTAGCGAGCACGACTAGTTAAATGACCCAAGGCTCACTTCAAAGTAATATGTTCCACGCTTCTTGGCCCTGTGCCACGACGCTGCCTGCCGACTCGAGATCTGTGGCACAACTTGACAGCATAAATCGGCACAGACTAACCATGGTGACACCCACAAATAATTCATGCGCAGAACACTGCTAACCAGATGTCATCCCCCAAAAAGCAAAAATTTCTGGCAGACAGAATTAAAACATTATATTTGCATGCACTCAGGAGTAACATTCAGGCATCGTAGTCTGTGTCCATGTGAAAAATGTGGAACGAGCGATTAAGAAGCAAAAACAGACGTGACATGAATTATTAAACAGTACCTCATAACGCCCTACTTCAAAACGAGGGCTTGTACACTGGAGAAACAACAGAGTCCACAGGTATGAACCATCAATTAATGGGGATGCTGTTCTGTTGAGTAGTTTACCACATGAAGAAAGACGAAACTACTGGCAAAACACACGGGCTAGGCAGCAACTCGGAAAGTGGCAGAGGAACACTGTCAACATGCCTGCTAACAAGTTTTCTAAAGATGGCGGCACGTAGTCACGCCAGCGCCGGGTGGCTGGCGGTTGCGGCGTGCTGCTAAGCTTTGCAGTGCAGCACTGCATGCCGCCTAGATGCAGAAATGTCACTGTGTTGTCCAGGAGATCACCACGCGACTCCAAAATGAAGGTGAGCTTGCGCGCGTTATATAGACTCGTTATACTTTGAAATACTGCACGCGCTCAGTGTATGCGCGCAAAACAGAGCTCGTGCCTCGTTTTTTTAAACAGCAATGGGGCGGTTGAACAGACCCAACAAGTCTCAGCTGTAGAAAAACAATTATAAGCCAAAAGTGTCTCACCACTATTGACCTCCTGAGGCATCCGGGAACAAAACCACACAATAGAAAGTGGTGTATAAATCCATGTAGAAGTACAAGATGCCAAACAAGCAAAGAGGTCCCAGACCAAAACGTACAGACGAATCCCATAAATGTAAGGGCAGGGAAGAGCAATGGCACGGTGTAGAAACATCCCGATCCAGTGCACTCGCAATGACAATGTAAGAGCACATCAGAAGTATCCAAAAAGATGACTTAAGTGAACTTAAGCTGCCGTTTTCAACAAGTCATACACTCTTTGTAGACCTCAGCAAAACGATGTGGCTGGAACACCCACATGTGGCAGTAGTGAGCCTTACTCCACCTACTCACTAGCATCAAAGTAATTTTTATAAGTCCAATGGAGCATGGCCAGGCTGGGGCTGTCCGTTGACAAGGACACTGGTGGGTGGGGACGTCGGTTAACAAAGACACTGTTGGGGCTGGCCTGCCTGGAACTCCATTCTTGACGCTTGTCTCTCAGTTTCTTGTGGTTTCTTAGGCTTCTGATTCATCATGTCCATACAGCTTCTTGAATCTTGTCTAGTAGCACGCTTGAGTCTAGGTCCAGGTCGTCGCCAAAATATGTTGTAGCTTAAGACAGGTAGCCAGGAAGAGTTTTGTTTCTTTATTAGCCTCTGGTTCAGGATATTAAATATGTACAAAAGTCGAATTGTATGATGTTCCTTAGAATCCAGTCCTTACTCCAGCCTCTTCAGCTCTTACGCCAGCCCCACCAGGAGCAGCCTGCCTGCTGCTCAGCCCATCTCCAACTGTCACCACTCATCCACACAGGCACCCAAGCATTTCACGCATCACACACACATCAACATTCTAATACCAACTCTCACACTGGCTGAGCAGCAGGGAAACAGCTAGGCTGGGAAACATGCATTAACACTAAGAGGATATAACACTGTATTTGATGTCTGAGCAGGAAAGAAATTGCAAAGATACCCTTGGATCCTTTACAGTGCGTTTGGCCTGCCCCAAGAAAAGGTGTATTGAGTGCTCATAATGTGGTTCTATCCTGAGCTTCCACATGTGACTCTCTCCCTCTACTAGGATGATAGCAGAGCTCTCACAAAGCCATTCGATACTGCCCATGCCTAGCTCTCTCAGTACTGGGATCTACACAGGGCTGTTACAAAGCCCCAAAGCCCTTATATCCTGACCATCCCCATGCAAAGCTTTCTCGGTACTGAAAAGTCCTCAGAGCTGTCGGTATGCTCACACACAGTTATATCAGAACTGAGACATCTGCAGAACTCTCCCAGTTAGCTTCTTTCCCGCATAGGATCCAACTATTGAAACATTCACTTAACTCTGACAAGGTATCTTTAATTTCAGCTCTAGTATCTACTGATATCTCAGTACTGAGACAAACGAGGAGCTCATACAAACAATCTTTACCATGATTTGCCTCATGCACTTTTATACCAAGAGGCTGATTTCGACTTTGGCGGACAGAAGGCACGCTGTCTGGATGGTGGAGGACATTGCCCTTGCCATCCCCAGGGACCTCTGCCCGCCAAATCTAAAGTTGCCCACCAGCCCCATGGACAACTCTTAGCATTGGTAGGAACCACCATCATGGCGGTTCCTGTCAATGTTGTAAAAGTTTGATGGATGGCTCTGACAAACAGGATTACCCCCAATCAAACTTTTACAGAGATTTTCATTCTTTAAAGACAAACTCCAAAGCAGGAGTTTATTTTAAAAAAAATAAAAAAGTAATGATCACCCACAGCATGGAGATTTCTCTCATAGTGTGGGTGCCATTAATTATCTGGTGATGAGAGACAGAAAATTGTACTCCATCGGTCCGTTGAAGGAGTGTGTCTGCGATGGAGTCGGAGTAGGCTGCGTCGTCAACATAGTTCAGTTCCGCTTGCCTCTAATTTGGGAGGCGGTCCATGAGTTTGGCAGAGAGGTCACTCAGTTACCACAGTGATGGAGTACCCTCTCATACAAACTCTAAACCAGCCCCAAAGACATCTGCATGGCTGTCACAACACGCTTTTGCCCTGCTTCGAAGTATGAGCTGAAGAAATATCACCACATCAACTCAGTTTCAGTTGGAACTGCAGTGGTCCCCTTACCAGCCCACACCATCTTGAGAAGCAGCTCCATCATTAACAAGGTCAACCGCAAACAGCACCCTGCATATCTGGCTTACAAGCCCACCATATCCCGTGGCTCTTGAAATATCTGAAGCTGACCACCATCAGAGTGCATACTAAGAAATGAAAAATAAGAAGAAGGCAACAGCAGCCCTGCATCCACCAAGTTTGTATTACCCCTGCTCCAGTTTAGGAAAGAACTAAAGATGTACTTCTTTAAAGATGCAGTAACAGTTCACTCCCAGAACCCAACTACCTCTCCAATCACTTGTTCACTGTAGCTTTGCCTTTAACCCTGTACAGCGCTCTGCTGCCTTTATGTTAGGTCCAACCTATATAAAATACCACATACATTCTCAAACATATATGAGCTAGTATTTCAGTGCTGAATTTAGATTGACATCTCAGAAATCACCTCCATATACACTTAACGCAATACACCAAAATCTGTGTTCAGCTATCCACAGATTTGTTAAACAGCACCGCTATCAGGACCTATGCCATTCGCAGGAATTATAGGAGTTTGGCATCCACAGACCGAACAAAACCCCATTTATCTTGATTCTCAGCATACCATGTCTTTATGTTTCACTACAGAGATATCCATAAATCTCTCACCATGAGCCTGTGTCCTAATCTGCACCACACACCTGTACCATAATAGTGAGATCCGCACAGGGCTCTCACAATGTACCTCTATTCTTCCCTGAAGCATGCAGATATCACAGTACTGAGATATCCATAGAGCTCTCACAGTGCACCTCTATCATGACCTGCACCAAGCATCATTATCAGATTGGTGAGAAATCCACAGAACTCTCACAATGTACCACTATCCTGATCTGCATCATTCCTTGTTTTCCGAGGAGTACCGTATCCACAGAGGTCTCACGAAGAGACTTTATCTTAATCTCAGATTAGTGATATACACAGAACTCTCATAATCTAGCTCTGTCCTCAGCGGCATACACTGCTATCTCAGTACTCATACATCCATACATTTCTTAGAGTTAACCTCTACCCTGATCTGCACCATGGACAATTATCACGGGAGTGACATACCCACTGATCTCATACACTGTACCTCCATTCACCCATGAAGCATCCACTAATGTCTTGGTTCTCTCACAGCGAACCTCTATTCAGATGTTCACGTGCACTCTTATCACTGTAATGAAACTGTAACCCAGTTCTCACAATGTACCTCTGTCCAGAATTGAAATGTGTAGTAGTATTCAGTGCTGGTACTCCTACAACCCTCTTTTGGTCATTCAATGTTAATATATGGAAACATTGAACTAAGACTGCAGCGGTCAAATCACCTGGGGCCTGATGTACGAAAGTTTAACGAATCACAAACCATTGGCAAAAGGTTTGCAACTATTAAATAGGCCTTATTTGATATAACATGAGTCAGAAAGTTTCATTAAAATTGCAAAGTGAACTGAATATTTGCAGATTTCTTATTGTGTAATTGTTTTTCTCCCAATTACCAAATCGCACATTGAATATACTAATCATTTGCAAATAGTTGCAAAAATGGCAAATTGCACATGCAATTTAACACCAACTTGAACCATGTGGTAACCAGTAACATGGTATCAAAGTTCACCCAAAATGCATTACATTCTTTCACAAAACAGTACTGTTTGCCATGGTGAGGGGCACCTGCCTTCTAGGAGTCCAGCAGAGGAGAAGAGAGAGGATTTGTAGGCAGTACTTGGTTGAACAAACAGATGAGGAGGTGTATAGTAGGTACATTTTTAGTAAGGATATGATTTGAAATGTAATTCTGGATTTGGTGCTTCTTTAGGAATGTCCACCCAGCATAGTGTGGCTATCCCTCCACATATTCACGTTTTATGTAGTCTTCGTCTACTTGCATCTAGACGTTATAAGGACACAGCAGCAGTTGCAGGGAGAATATCAGTGTTCGTTCTAGAATATTTCAAAGCTTTCTAGAATGTCTGGTTGACAAATCAAATGCCCATATTTGTTTTCCTCATACTCGAGGTGAATTATAAGCAAAAAGGAGGCATTTTATTGTATTGCAAATTTCGCAACTGTAATTTGGTTTTATGGTGATACACATATCCTCATTTGTGCACCATCAAAATCAGAATATATCTATCAGAAAAGAAAACGTCACTACCTTGTAAATATTCTGGTGGTATGTGATGCCTCATGATGGATATTGTTCCATCATTTCCAGGAAGCACCCATGAATTCCTACTTTTTTAGACAGTGTGCATTATATAACTGGCTAGTTACAGGAGAGTTTGGAGATGGATGGTTGCTGAGTAAGGATACATTTATAATTCAACATCCATTTTTTATTGTATTGAAAAAATATTTTACTTTATAATATTACATCATTTTATATTTGTGTTGGTGGCAGTGTATATTCCTTGTGACCTTGAATACTTACACCTTATTTCAACCAAGAATGATTTGAAAGAAAAGAGGAGGTACATTAAGGCACACAAGCAAACACGATAGTATTAGAAATTCCGCTTGCATTACTGAAATGGGGGTTTCAATGTCTTCTTACCTCTGGTGGTGCATTGGAGTATGACCCTGCAAAATCTTGTAAAATTAATGTTACAAGTGCAATACTGCACATCATTGCAATTATTAGGACAAGGACTTCTGAAATAGTTTCCTGTAATTCTGACAATGAGGATGAAGATCTCATTAAACCACAATCCCCCAGACAAGATGCTTCCAGAGCTGTTCAAAACCAACAATGCAGAATTGATGCGACTAACAATTAGTTTTAGAGGTTAAAAAAATAACCAACTGTTATTTTGCTAATAATATAATTAAAATCGAAATTTATTTTAACCTCAAAAAATAACACAAAATATTACGTTTTCTGTTGCTACATAATGAGACTTTGAATTGAATTTCTTTGATTGTGCAATCATTTTGTAAATTGGTTTTCTGACAAATGTTTAGCGCAGGGGTCTCCAACCTTTTCTGTAATAGGAGCTACTTATGGTTAATGAAATTTCCCCCAAACTACTAATATTATTTGAGATGTAATAGTTACCACATCAGACAAGATTGAATTAGTGGGCACCATCGGCAAAGATTACCAGCAATGATCACTTCAGTGCTTCAGGACCGGTTGCTAGCAGTAGTGTAAAAATGCTTTGTCAATGTGGAATGCCTCTACATGGGTATTACATAACAGCCTATGGTGTAATGCCCCTGCCACCAAGTTAATAATAATAGTAAAAAATCTCCCCAACACGCCTTGATTTTTCTCACTCAAATATCAGCTTTAAATATAGTTTGGAAATTCAACCATTTTTCTCCACACATCAGCTTGTGAGTTCTGAAAATACACACATTTGTGTCTCAAAAACATGCTTTTCAATTTTGTTGTACATATATCAATTCAATCAAGCACAAGCTTCTAATTTAGTTGACTAGGGTGCACACAGGAGAACTACTTACAGGTAGCTGTAGAGCTACCAGTAGCTCATGAGCTACTCGTTGGAGAAGTCTGGTTTAGCATCTAGATGCTTTAGAAGTAGATTTCTCAACTGGACGTGATGTAAAGCTGGATACCCCAAACACAATTTGACTTCAAGTTGTTCTAGTATTGCAAGGTTATTCAGTTTGAATGCAGACAGTTTTCTCCTTTTGCATGTGGGACGTTGTAAGTTTTCCATTTCCATGAAGTGAAAATAAGTGACAGTCTCTCCACCCTTAATAGGACTTGATGATCTTCACTGTAACCCGACAACCTAGCGGCAGATAGGCCATCATGTCAATGGTTTCTGATGGCAGAGTTAGCTAAGGCTCCATCTCAAAAACCCTGACATTCCCCCACCTTTAAATAGGGTGAGGGAACTCCAAAGTTGGTGGACAGGGAAGTTGACATTTCTTAGCTAACGCTGTGCATCTGCCAACCTCTAAATAAGGCCCCTATTCTACAGTACCTTCTCTTGAGTGATCGGTCAGTGATGGATACAATAATATCCTTGGTGATAAGTATACATGCGTGGTTACAAGCCCCTCCACAACACGGGACCAGAATACCTGTACAACTGCCTGACCTAACACCAGCCCACCAGACAACTACGGTCTGCCTCCCTGGCCCTTGCCACTGTCCCCTGCATCCATCGCACCCGAGCCGGAGGATGCTCCTTCTCCCACCTCGCTGCCAAGGCCTGGAACGACCTCCCCATCCATCTCTGAACCTCCACCTCCCTCGGAGAATTCAGGAGCAGCCTCAAGACCTGGCTGTTCAAATAGCCCCATCTCACGCAGCGCCTGGATACCCCCGGGGTGATTAGTGTGCTTTACAAATACTGATTGATTGATCACCAGAAAAAAACGCCACTGCATCTTCCCCACTACCCACCAAACGTATCCAGTCTAGCCCCAAATCATGCCCCCATCTCCTGGTTGTCCCAGATACTATTGTACACCTGCTCCCTTCCCCTAGCCTATACATTATTATGCCTTGACTTCCTTCCCCTTTCCTTCGGAACCCTGAGTCTAGTTAGCCTACTCGCTAGTGCAAACCCTTCTCTGCTACAGCCCTCCATTGTTCTTTAATTAGGCTTCACGGCACAAGTCAGATACATTCCAACACATACACACACACGTCAAAAGTTTGCCTTCCTTTATCAAATTCCATTGATTTTGGTTAATGCTACATAAGAGAGAATACATTCAATTTATGCAGATTTTGTATTATTTTTATCCTCTTCTCAGAAACAATTAGAGACAATTTCAAACATACCGTCTATATACCAGCATAAATGTTTCCACTGTATCTTTCATTCCTCCATACCTACTATTCCTCTCACCAGCCTGCTCTCCCCAAGATGTTTGCCATCTTAACTTACCTGTAGGAGACCTGTTTGTTTAGGGATATGTTTGTGACAGAGGTGGCCCATTTCTGTAGGCAGTGCAGTCTCTATGAGTTGCCTAATATGAAATTAAATAAAGGCAACACCAATTTATTTTCAAATCTTCTATTGAAAAAACAAAAGCTGCATAAAGACACAGAAAAACAGCAATAGTACTACCCACTCTTACTACATACTTGTAATCCTTTAGCTCCCCCCCCCCCCCCTGCACACTACTGGTATGTGGAAACCATGGTTTGGTACATTTCCAGCACAGAAAAAGGTCTATTGGACAAACGTTGTTTCCACAACTCCCTTGCCACTGAGGCAACAGTGGGAAATGGGGGGGCGCAGATTGAGGGGGGGGGGGAGGGAGAGGCCTTGATAGGCAAGAACCCAAGACATCTGAAAGAATTGTTAGCCTGCTACTTCCTCTAAAAACAAGCATTGGCAAAGCCAATAGGCTTTGCCTATGTGAGAGATATTGGCTTTGCAAGTGTTTTTGGCAATGTTGAACAGCAGAGTGGAGTGGAGTGGAGTAGGATGGCGTAGAGTGGTGTGGAGTGGCATAGAATGGAGTGGAGAAGAGTGAAGTACAGTGGAGTGGGCATAGAGCGGAGTGGAGTAGAGCGGCTTGGAGTGGCGTAGAGTGAAGTGGTGTAGAATAGAGTGGTGTAGAGTGGCATACAGGAGTGAAGTGGCATATAATGGAGTGGCACAGAGTAAAGTGGAGTGGCTTAGAGTAGAGTGGCATAGCGTACAGTGGTGTAGAGTACAGTGGCAGAGTGGAGTAGAGTGGCATGGAGTGGCATAGAGTGGAGTGACGTAGAGTAGATTGGCGTAGAGTGGAACGGAGTAGAGTGGCGTAGAGTGGGGTGGAATAGAATAGAGTGGAGTGGTGTAGATTAGAGAGGAGTGGACTAGCGTAGGGTAGAGTGGCACAGAGTAGAGTAGCATAGACTGCAGTAGACTGCAGTAGAGTAGAGTAGAGTAGCGTAGAGTGGAGAAGGGTAGGCTGGAGAGTAGAGTGGTGGGTAAGGGCATAGAGTTGAGCAGAGTAGAGTAGAGTGGAGAGGCATGGCATTGAGTGACGCAGAGTAAAATGAAGTGGAATAGAGTGGGGTACAGTGGGGTAGAGGGAAGTAGAGTGGAGTAGAGTGAGGTGGCATAGAGTAGAGTATCAAACAACAAAGTGATGAATAGATTTCTTGAACTCTTCTCAGCCACTTGTGATCACTCCGGCCACATCCCAATCCATCATTTTTCATCCACCATCCCACCTCCAATGGGAGCAGTCAAGCCCAAACTGCCAGGCCAGGTCCTCCCTGAAGCAACCTAGGACCAGTTTCGCCCTTATTATTGACTCATCAGCCAGGTATAGCTTGATTCCAGTGGCACACTGAGCATGGGACCAACATTTGGGCATACCCGTCACATTTAGGGCATCAAAAAACTCTCATTGAGAGTGAGATGTAACAGTGACAGGGGTAAAACAATCAATGAATCTTATGGAATAAGTGCTAATAATGATTCGGACTGAAAGATATGCTTTGTGAGAAGTAACAACAATAAAGGGTTACTTCAATTCAAATAAACATTATCCATGTGAGTTAGTCATATGGTCATCTTTAACCAACCCTTGTACATTAGGGGTTACTGGCCAGAACCTGTTTTGTATCATTGGTATAATTAGGGCATCTATTGATTGATTCAGAAACTTCTATGGGACATAGAAGCCTTTTCAATTTGAATGTATTGCTTGATGGAAAGGCATTAAAGATGGTTAATCATTAGGTTTTGTGTGGACATTCCACTGATCACATTGCTAGTCTTGCAAAGGCATAGAATGGGATTAAGGGGTGGACAATGGGTTGATTGGGTAAGTTAGTGAGGAGGCTTTTGTGCTAAACCACTTCACTGATGAGATGTACTCTGGTAGGACACTAGTGGTTCATTAGATGTTTGTTTTCCTTCAGTTCAGTGTGACAAAATTAAACTGTTTGGCTGGGGATGTGTGTTGAAGGAAAAATGCTCTCAAAGATGACGTAAGGCTTTTGAGTTGGGGTACAAAATGCATTTTGAGTGATGTTTAAATCAAGTGTTATGATGAGGATAATGAGCTGTCTGTGTGGTGGTATACACTAATGATAAAGTGCATGGTAATTATTAAGCCTGTGCGGAGTTTGCGGAGTTCCGCTACGCAAAACTCAGCGAAGTGCAAAAAAAACTCTGCCGCGCTACGTGAAGCTCCGTGAGCAGCGGAGTGCGTTAGATAAATGGTGTTTGCAATGATTTTCAGTGCCAGGTGCTTGTCCGCACTGTGCAATCATCGCGAACGGCACCATGCACAGCGCAAGCGGGCACTGCTTCTTTTTCTGCAGCTCGAGTAGATTTTTACTCGAGCGGCAGCTTTCTCAACGCGAACGGACAGTTTCTCAACGCGATCGGTCGCGAGCATACACTACCACTCGCAATGAGAAATCTGACCGCCCGCGTTGAGAAATCTCGCCGGGAGGTTGATTTTCCACGCTCGCGATCGCCAACTTGATGTTAACGATCGCGAATGAGGAAAAATTTCGCCGGGAGGTGGATTTTCCTCGCTCGCGCTCGCCAACTTGACGAACGCGAGTGAGGAAAAAAACTTCACTCCGTGGCGCGAAGCGGAGTTTTTCGGAGCTCCGCGTAACAGGGAGTGCGGAAAACTCTGCAAACTCCGCAAGCGGAGCGGAGTTCACCGCCCAGACCTAGCACTTATCATAAAAATCACTACATATTGACACCTATGGTCTTCTAGGAGCAAGAAGTTTGTGTGAAACACTGTTAGGAAGATTTTAAACAGATATTTTGCTGATTCACAATAACCTTTGTGCACATAAACCACATTTCTGTGCTCAAAAAGTTACATTTAAGACCAGATATTGAAGGCCCTAATTTACTGCATTTTCCAGTAGCAGATGGTACCTATGGCAGGAGAAAGCCTGCCAGGTAGGCAGATTTCCGAAGGTTTTACATGTCAGGTAAGGGCAATACAAAGGACTTACTATAAAGAAAATATTTTGGCCTTGCTTGAGACCCTCTATCTTAGTGTTCATCTGTATTCTATTTCTGTTTTCAGCATCATGCCTTTAATTATATATCACAATTTTCATTATTGGCTTTTATCCATATGTATCAGATGGCCAAGATATCCACATGAGGTATATTTACTTACATCGAAATGGAAATAGTACCCATAATCCATGGTTATGATGAAAATCTGGCTTGGATCAGCACTCCATAAAAAAATGCTGGGAAATGCTAGTCTATTTGTCCCCCCAGTCGGTCGAGTACCAATTTTCACTAGTTTGAATTTATTGAAATACCTTCATTTTTGTTGTGTAACATTTTGTTGTAGATGTATTTGCTTTTGTTGCATTGTATTTAGTTTTACATAAATTATAATCATAAAGGTTGGGATGAGACAGGGTTGTAAGAGAAGACGATGAGAAACAGAGGCATTTCTTTGTGTTTTATTTGAATAGAAGGAAACACGAACATTTGTGCTGTGGGATAATGCAAAATGGAAATCATTTGTGGATGCAATTCTAATTAGAGCAGTGAAGCTTATTTCTATGGATGTGAGAAATTACAACATTTTGTTCCACATAATTTCACAAAACTTTGCAAAGAAATACACAAACTTTGCTGAAATAAAATTTTGCAGTATTTTGTGTGACATTTGAATACATTGAAGTAAACCTCACATTCCAAAGTCACATGAGACACTTTCAAGGGCACATGTATGAAGAGAGAAAATGTCTACAGCGGGATATTTTCTGCTCGAATCAGACTCCCACGGAGCAAAATTGAGAAACATTTTGTGAGCACACTAAAAAGTTTTCACAGACCTGCTTATTTCCTGTTACTTTCTGTATTGTCCAGATATAACCTCTCCACAGAATATGATATTTCAGAAAAAAGAAGCTTTATAAGCAAGGATTTGTTTAAAGATATATTTTAAATTGGAAACTGGTAACTATGGAGGTTGCAAGACTTGGAGGTAAAGTATTACTCACCTTTGGGATGTTTACCTTCCAATACTGCGGCGCCTTGTTGTAACCTCATCTGTTGTCTTACTGTATATGGACCAGTCGTTCTCAACCTTTTGACTTCTTGGTACCAGTTGTTAATTTGTAAAAAAAATAAGTTTGGGGGCTCTTGAAAGGAGGCAGCTTGCTCCAGCCCATTTCTCCTCTTAGCTCTGCCCAAAAGAGACCCAACTACTGACCATGAAAGTGGGGGAGAGGATGTGGTGTAAGGGCCAGAGCTGCAGACTTGGGAGCGGGGGAAACCAGTTTTGAATCTTGGCGTCAGCTCAACAGCCTGTGATTCCGGGCACCTCACTTAATCTCCCCGTAAATGAAAGTGTCCTTAACTGGCTCATGAAAAGCGGTGGTGTTGATAAAAGTGTCCTTAACTGGTGCTCATGAAAAGTGCCGGTGTTAATGATTAAATGCCGGTGCTGAGCACCAGAAACCACTGGGGCAAATTAAGCACTGCTTGGGACCACACAAAGAATCACTGCTGAAAGCCGGTGAGCCTGGCCTATGCTATTTCTACTATTCAAACCTCGATACAGTGCACAAAAATACAGACTGAAGTATACATACAACAAGCATACAAATTATGACATAAATTATCATGTCACAGGTTGGCGCCTTTAAAAATTTGTTTTTAAAGTGCTAAAAGACGAAATGATATGCTAGACTCAAGCTTATCTCTTTGCCTTTTGTGCTCGAAATGCATGCACATACCAGTGCTTCAATTGAGGCCACCAATCATCTGTACTAAATTCTGTCTGTTCAATTTCTAATTCCTTATATTTCTTATATTTACAGAGTTTTAATTTACATTTTTCTTTTTTATGTATATATACAGTATTATTCTTATAATATTATTTACTTTTCTAAAAGGACCCCCTGAGTTGGCATTGACCCCAGGTTAAGAGCCACTGATCTAGAACTGTATCTATATTCTTTTTCTCGTACATTGAAATACACAAGAAAATCAGGATGATTTTCAAATATATCTTATATGACATTAGCTATACCCTGTTGCACCAGAGTCTGTTTGTTGAGAAGCATCTCCAAAGCCCTGTCTGCCCTAAATCAATTTTCAGAGACATAAAGCAGGCAGGATAATATTAGTGTGTGAAAATATCTCATTGTGCGAAAGGTCAATCTTTTCATGCTTCTGAAAATGTGCTTTTTAAAGATTTGAACCGTTATCCATTAGAGCGATTTAAATGTTCCCAAATTTTACTCTTCATGTACTGTGTTCTTTGTCCCCATAATAATACTGTAGTGCTTCCTCTCTAACACATGACTCTGTAAAAAGTTGTTCTTTCTTTTCACAGGACCCCATGAGAGATTTAAATCATTTCTATCAAGCTCTTATGAACATGGAGGCAGACCATTTTCCATACACTATGGCACAGGACAGCTTCTAGGAGTAGCTGGTAAAGATACATTAAAGGTAGGGAAAATCTGCCCCACTTGTACTACACACCACTGTCAAATATGGCTTTTAAACTGCAATATCCCATTGTGGGAATCATGGAAGAAGATGTCAATAAGACGTTTCACCATGGAACCACATTGGCAAGACTGCATGGATATCTGGTAATGTAACAGGAGCTTTGGGTTACTGGGAGAATCCTTCCATTTGGCATGCACGCCCAGCAGGAGCAGGCTCCACCCTTTCCCTGCACAGTCCCTACGGGGTGCTTCAGGGAGCTGCTTAAAGTTATCAGAAGAGGCCCATGTGGCACTCTCAAGCCCTACTGTTGACTTATAAATTTGTTGAAACCGCTGCTGTCAGTTCTAGTGCTTGGTGGAGAGGAGGCCCAACAGCAGAGGGGTCCCTGCTGATAGCAGGAACTGGCAGTGTAAGGTTAAAAGGCTGTAGACAAGGTCTACATCTGGCCAAATCATCAGCCAGAAAATATGTAATTTAATTTATGTTTTAAAGGCGAAGAGGAAATTTGCATCTTATATTAACCAAAAGGTATTGACCTAAGCTTATCTAAATAAACTGCTCTGCTGAATTAAAAAGATCCATTATTGATATACAGTTTAATAACTCACAAGGGAAAGATTATTGTAACTGCATTTCACTTCACTCAAAAAAGGTTTATGCATATGTTTGAAGGTATGTAGTACTTTTTATTAGTAACTCAAATCAGGCAATATTTTTGAAAATGATATTTAGGGCACAATATTTCTGTCAAAAGATACAACCTGCTCTGATTTACATACAAGAGCTGGTTGAAACTGATTCTTAATTAAGCTGGCAAGACAGCTCGCTGTGAGACTGTAATACTTGCAGAGCTCTGTTTGTAACTTGTAGGTCACATGTGTGAATTGTGACCTTTCATCGTTCTCAGGAAGATATACTAAAGGACTATTGAGTTAGGTAAGCAAACAAAATAACTAGTTTTGAACATGTTACATGCATCACCGTGGAAGCTGGCTTTGAGGAGAGTGACAGCATCAGGCATACCACTGAGTAGGGCATTATCTCCATCAAGGTAACTGAGTACAAGACTTGCACATTTGAAAGAAAATTGTGGAAGGAAGGGTTTCATCTTTAATAGGAAAATGGATCTGATACCACACCATTTGGGATTTTCTAGTGTGTGCTCCTTGAAGATGCTAGAATTGATTAAGATTCTCAGAGATTTGACTCTTGTGGCAAGGGAGTTTGAAAATCTACTGATTTGCAAGACATGGAGCAAATTCTAAATCTGGGGTTATACTCTGCCAAAATGGGTAAGAGTGAAATCCGTGGAAGTTCGCTTTAAGTATGTACTTCAGCCATCAGCAACTCCCTCTCAGTATTAGAAATATAGATGTAACAACAAACTGGGTAAATTGATTTCTTATTCTTGTACAAAATGTAAATAAAACAGTAAAAACACTCCTTAAATTCACATGAAAAGTAAGAGATTGATTGAACACACTTATTAACATTGCTGCAATCACATTATCATGATAACATTTGATTTGTTCAAATACATGATTTAAAGTGTTCAATAAAGTCTTAAGCAATATAAACCAAACTGGGTTTTGATATGAGAATAAAAGGTGCATACCAAGGAATACACTGGTGGCAGTGTTCAATAACTCAAACCCACCTGGTCAGAAAAAATATAAATACCCTGCTACATAACAAATAATCCAAAAAGGGTTCTAGGCTTTTGTGGGTTTATGCAGCCAGTCACAAAATACTGGTCCCAATTTGCGACCAGTATTTTTGCAACCAGTGTGGTATCATGCAAACCGACCTATGTACTAATAGGTCAGTTCGAAAATTGCAGATTCTTAGTGGGTCACAATTCAACTTACCTCATGAATATTAATGAGGTAGGTTGTAAATTGTGACCCATTGTGAATCTCAGCTATCACAGGATGGTGGCCTGCTGGTGTTTAATAAAGCAAATTATTGTTCATTTATGATAGCATGGCAGTCAACATGTATTTTGTGGCATGTAGACTAACCATTTCTGAAGGGCTGTATGGAACAATACAAAAAGCATTACATATAAATAGATGCAACATAAATTTCAAGTACAATACACAAAACATCTTGAGAGTTAACTAACATATCTAGTTACTAATGTGTTTACTCAAATCGCTTCAGGACTCAAATAAAAATATAAAATACAAAATCAACACATAATGGCTATGTATGTATTCTGTGATCATAAATGTACAATAATTCGACTGTCATTTTATGAAAGATAACTTTCTGTACTCATACTTTTGATTGTATGTAGTAGTGCTTTTTTGCACTGTTGTACGATTTGATTAAATAAGTGTTTTTATATTGGTAATATTGTTAGGAATGATTGGCTTATCATTTAGAAATTGGACATGTACTAATAATATGTAACTAGCTTCTCACCCTTGTGGTTTTTTAAATTAAAAGTCATTAATCATGTAACATTCATTACAAAATAGTTTAGTGTCAGTAAGATGAAACAACAAAATATTTCTGAATTAGGATGACAACATCACTTCATGTCCATACAGACATAATCTCCAGTCCTGAATTTTTAATCTACAAACCATTGCTTTCAGGTGTGCTAGTCTAATTAGTGCAAAGGAAACAACACACGACTACAACACCCAGAATGCATTAGACTATCACACTGAAGTACAAGACTAGAACCAGTGTGTGTTTTTACTGAAATGGAGATGATCTTCCTAGTTTAAATCGAAATAGCATAAATTACATCTAGAATTGGAGTAAAAGGAAAGATTCAGCCATGCTCCAGATCTTTCTATACAAATAAACTGAGAAAAGAAAAGATAGCTGTTTTTGTGGAAAAATCAATTAAAATTCCTGCCAACTTGCTGTGGAAATTGTAAGTATAGTATAAAGGTGGAACTTACAAAGCTAGCGTGAGTCACATTTAGGAAAGAAATCAGCAGCGAGATGAACTTTAGACCAATGGCCGCTCTTTAATCAGTGTGAAAAAGTCTGCACTGGTCTCAAGGTGTCAAATAACCAAAGAAGTGTTTGGTCCACAATCAGATCCCACGTTGAGTTCAAGGCCAAATCCAGCATTATAATCTGAAAAGGCACGGGTTTCCTAATCCTCAAGGCATGTCTTCAGAGTGAGGCATGGGTCTAATCAAAGTGACTAGATCCTCCATCTTACCAACTAGATGCGCCATACGGCTAGAGTGGTCGACCTCAAAGCTGGGGAACCGGGTTCGAGTCTTGGCAGGGACACTAAACATCCTGTGATTCTGGACAAGTCACTTAATCTTCCTGTGCCTAAAAATGAATGGTCCATCTGTAATGCAACTGGTGCTCATGTAAAGCGCTCTGATACCTGATACCTGCGGGTCGAGTTCGCGCTATATAAAACTCCCCCAAAAAAAACAAAAAAACCATAGGCTTATGTTATGTTACAGTGTCCGCACAGCTACCCACGCACGGGCTTCCCGGTGCTAAACAGGACACATGAAGAAATATGCTGCTTTAACTGAAGAGGTATGTTTTCAATTGCTTCCTAAAGCTTAGCAGATAATTATTTGATCTGAGATGAATAGGATGAGAGTTACAGAGCTTTGAAACCAGGTATGCAAATGAGCGACCCCCTGCTCTTGCTCTCTAAATTCTAGTGTCGTGTAGTTCCTTTAAACCTATATAGGACCTGGGCTTTTAGACAACATACACTGTAGGATTGGTATCTGGATTGATTCTAGACACCCCCACCGGGTATGTTAGCCTGTGTACCAGCTAGCTCACAGTTCCACTAGAAACCCCTCTTACCAAGGAGAGAATAGTTCTTGGCAACTATCGAAAATGACAACCCTGATCCCTCAGGATCGTGGAAACAGTGCAACACTTTTCGCTCAGTCACTCGTGCTCACTTTGTCTCAGAGAGATACATAGAATAAACGGTGGGGACGTTTTCCAATAAGCATTTATTGAACCAGCGTCATTCTAGTATAAAATACGTGTGCTGAAACAACCATTAGACAGAAACAGATATAAATGATTAGAAGCACTAACAGAGTAAAAGGATGGTAGATTTCTACCATCGTGCTAAAACAATGAATACAGGCAAGTATATAAAATACATGACAGTAAAATGCATACTCCTACTATGCGACCCTAACTAGATTTACCTACGTGTACCTAGCATGTATGTAGGTGTAAAAGCCAAGAATCCCTCTAGGATAAAGTCAACCCCATTACCTGAAGTGAGAGACTGTGGGACCCCGTCTTGGTCTCAAGATGGACACCCCGCAAGGGATGTCAGACCACTGCGAGTGTCTGCATGCAGGAGCCTCAGCGTCTCGCGTCAGTGTGTCAGCATGGACGTCCTTTTCTCCTCTGACTATCTCAGCAAGATATGGTGTTTATATACCCAAAGTGGTACCCTCAGGGGTTCTACCTTGCTGTGTCATGTCGGACTTAGGATTACGGAATGAATGACCCTTATACATAGTTATTATGCAGGAGATGGTAGTCCTGCTGAGTTTCCAAGAATCCTCATGGATAATGGATTAGGCTAATTTTCAGGGAAAACCCTACGTTCTGTAAGCAGTATCGTAAGTAGGTAAAAGGACAGTCCCAAGAACCGCTATGTAGTGTAATGGTAGGGGAGAATATAGGTACAAGGTTAGGTGACTACCTGAGCCGATATTGGGATACCTATATGAAACATAACACCCACTCCTCATCCGACTGGACGACATGCAAAAATTGTAATGTACTACTAGGCATTTGTATGAAAACAAATAATTAGTTTAAAACATTAGTGTGTTAAACATATTTAAAAATGCTAAAAAATGCTAAGATCGTAGTTTAAGCAGTAGAAGTTTTTTTTTTTTTTAAATATGTTCGTATATATAGTTTGGACAATGAGTGACTGAAAGCCATGCAGTTTCGAAAAAGTGTCTATTGTTTAAAATTCCAAGTTTGGTTGTTTTTGAAAAAGCCGAATTTTCTCAGCACGCGATGAGCCAAATGTTTATGTGTCCTGGCTGGGAGACGCAACATCACTGTTGCCTGCAATGACAGACGACGGTCCCTGCAACACCTCACAGATCAGGTCAATCGAGCACAGATGTTCCTCTGTATTCTCCACAGCCACTGCTGGGGATGCCTGTGTGACAACCAAGGCCTGAGTATTTGTTGAGGAGCCGGTATCCGATTCGACAGGAGCTGAAGCATCCTGTGGTGGCGCTAAAAATGCAGACATCAACATTGGAATACGCTGAGGACACTGCAGAACATGGGCTGTTATTGGGTCCCGTAAAGCATCAATGTCCGGTGGCACAACTGATGGAAGTGTTAGACAGAGGTCCAACATGCATTCTTGTCCACAGAACAGGCATCGGAGGACAGGCAGAATACAGTCGATCCAGACTGGTCTAAATGATAGAAACCAAGATTCACTCAGTTCGCGAAGGTGAGGTGTGCCCAGATGGAGTACCATGCGATCACGGTATCGGCGCTCCAAGAGTGTTTTTTCCATCTCCTTGGTGACTGGGACGTCGATTGCATAGCAGAAAAATGACAATCAGGATACCTGCTATTAGTAACAGGATCAACAGAAGCCCTCCAAAAATGCTTCCGAATACGGAGTGTATGAAGTTGGGAATAACTCCGAGGATTGTCTGAAAGGTGCTTAACAGTCCAGAACCTATGGTCTTAAATAGGTGTACTATACCCGTCGTATCAGACACGTTAAAGATACGTTGTGCCATTTCTGTGAAATGGAAAGGGCAGTTTGTTCGTACTAGTGCCTGTATCTCAGCCGAGGACCTTGCAACCTGGAGATCATAAGTTTCTCGGGCGGAGGTTAAGGGCACGGTTTGCTGTAAAAGCATGACTTTCATTCGGCTCAGAGTATCAAACCGTATAAAGGAAACATTCAACATAGGCCATAACGGCGCCTCCCTGACTGTATGGGTCGGTGGAAACAATACTTGCATACAGCAAGTAACCCTGGAGCTTACAGTGGCAAGATATGCGATGCTCGGGAGCACCCCACAACAACCTTGATCATTCAGCATCAAGTAACTCCCATTCGAAAGCAACTTGAACACCGGAATTAATCACGGCAGCTGGGGACCCTTTCAAGTGACAGGATAAGTTAGCAACTGGACCATTACAGGCACGTGAAGCATGATATCCTGGCATATGAGAGATCCACTTAAAGAATTCTCGCAGTTGGTACCGCTTAGAAACACTTCTATGTCCCCATTCCTGCATTGAAATCTGTATGGCAATTCCCAAGATTCCTTGATGAATTCCCTACCCATCGCTTCATATCTGCCCGCCTGTTGTTGTTCAAGGCAACACTGAAACTGGAAAGTTGTGACCGGTAGTGTTATATGGCCATGGATTAACCATTCTGTGGATGGTGACTCTGCCACAGTAAAAGGTAACTTGTCCAGTTTTTCAATACGCAGCATTGTATATTTTGCTCCCCTTTGTGCCATCGTTATCTGCTTCTCAGTTAGATTGTGTACAGAAAATATGGACGTACTGTTGATAAATCGCCAAGGCACAAAACCAGCGCGCAATGATTGCAGCGTCCAGCTTAATAACATAATAGAACGTAGTTGCGATTGTCCGTGTTGTAGTATGGACAAGTCCTGTTCTAGTATATCTTTAGCAGAAGATACAATGTTGCCCAGTGAATAAATCCTGGATGTTAATGTAGTCATACCATTGTCAACCACAGCTAATGCCTTTTCTAGGTTAATTCTATCTATTTCACGAAGTCTCTTCGCAGCTTCCTGTTGAGAGATTTTCCAGATTTCATTATAGACAGCGTATTGGAAACGTTTCTGACGTAGCTTTCGGGTACCTAATAAAAAATCCCTTAAATCCACCTCATCTGAGAGTAAGGATAAGTGCTGTTTCACCTGGGACAGTGTCGAGGTTTTTAGCCTATCGAGGCACAACTTCCCAACACTGTATGATGTCACCACCCCCGGATGTTCTCTCTGTACATAGCGTTGGTCCAGCCTATGGATACTAAACCCTTCGGTTGTACCCCTGAATATTGATTGACATCTGTTTGTGTCTGTGGGCCAAACTAACCATCCCTTCCAATTGGGGTCTGAAGTATTGTACTGCATGATGTCATATATTGTATCCCCTCCACATGATGTAAAATTGATGTGTGAAGGTGTGGGAATCCGAGGTGTGTTCAAATCCTTGTTCATGGCTAGTCCAAGACAGGAAGTCTGTTGCACAGTGTCATTCAGAAATATTATCTGCTGTGGAATGAGGCACGCTCTAAATAGTGCTTCTGTTCCCTGAACTTGCCATTCCTTTGAACCCCAGACAAATTTTATGTCTATAGTGTCCTTCCATAAGTCGAAACCCTGTTCAGACAGTTGGGAAATGAAGGATGCAGAATATATCTGTTTGGTGTTAGTCAGCATATTTTTCTGTGCAGTTGTAGGTGCAACCTTATAGTAATATGAGGTCGGGTCAGAAGTATTAAACCCTGAAAAATAAGAACATTTCTGTGCAAACGTTTTCAAACTACCTTTAGGTGGTGTCGGGCAATGTTCCCATTGTTGGTAAGGAAAAACATTTCGTGGGCTACTGAATTTGTGTAAAAAGTGATGACCATAATGATGGTAACAGTACATAGTGTTATAGTCTGATGTGTCTTCTAACATTTCATTGCCTGAAAATGCAGCGGATTGTTCTAAATCAGACAACATAATATTTACAGTTTCAAAATCCCAATGATCAGAAAATGTACTGGAGGTAATGATATAATTCAGAGAAATTTTAAATAAATGTGGTATTTTCAAAAGTTCAGTGGGACCAAATACATCATAATCAACCTTGTCCCAAACTATACCATCAGGAATTGGAACAGCTGTAATGTTCACGGAAAACAGGTCTCTTTGTTCACTATGAGATGATGTATGAGGCTTCAGGACCAAGTTCACATTTGATACTGCAGAGCGTTCTGGGAGATATTTTCCATTCATGAGTAAGCAAAAAACAGTCACTAGGCCAATCCAGAACAGAAAAAACAATATTCCAGTTATGATCCAGAGCTGGAGCCAAGGTTATACTAAGTAAGTATTTTTCAGAAAAGTGTAAAAATCACGATTTTGTTGCTTACGGGAAACTGGGGATGGCGTTGTCTCAGGTTCACTGGGATCAAGAGAGAAGGTATCAAAGTTGATGAAGTAGCCAGATGCAGTTCGATCTATCTTTAGTAGCTCAGCAGGTTTTGTTGAACTGGCAGGTGCCTCTTGTCAAAGCATATTGATGTAGACGTCGGTGTTAGGCCGAATTGAAATTTGTCTTTCATATGTGTTTTGAATTTCTGTTTCCAGAGGAACGAGTTCCATTTCATCGTTGGAAATTCCATCATTTTGTATTGGTGACTCTTCAAATGTTATGAGTCTTTCTGTCTGAACTTTCTGTATGGTAACGAGAGGAGAGCGTCGGCTACCCAGGAGCCCACGAGGCCCACTATTCAGTATTGGCCACATAGTGTGGTTTGATCAGATCAATGGAGACAAATCTCTTTTCTTTTTTGCCGGCAAGAGGCGGAAGAAGTACTGTTCTTGTTCCTTCAACTGCTAGGACAGGTACAGGTTTTCTATATGATGGCCCAAATTCTTTCTTGTCCTTGATCTTTTCTCTGACCAGATCCCCAACTTTTGGGATCCAGACAGGTCTTGCTGTGACTGATTTGACTTCCCCAGTGGCGGTGCGTTTTACTTGCACGTTGCTTAGTAGTGCCTAGGATTCGTTCAGATCCTGTAAAACAGCCAAACGTTTATTGATATCAAATGGTTTTTCATCTGCCATTGTGCTTGCATAATCGAGATCAGGCACCCACATTCTCATCCCAAATAGAACCTCGTAAGGAGTGACACCCCCTAGAGAACTTCTTGGCATGTTATTAAGGGCTCGTTGGACCCCGTATAAGTGATTGACCCAACTACCACCCGGACCTAATAATCTTGCTGTTAAAGATTGCTTTAAGTCCCGGTTTTTCCTCTCCACGACCGAATTTCCATCTGGATGGTACGGAGAGGAGTACCGCAATGCTACACCCAAACCTTCCATGGCTTCCTTGTAAGCCCTAGAGCTAAACGTGGGGCCACGGTCAGAATGTAATGTGCCTACTGCGTATGTCCCTATAAAGACTCGCAAATCTTTTATAACAGTTTGAGAGCCAGCCGAGTGCTGAGGCCATACCCATAGGAATCTAGAGCAGGAATCCACTGCCACCAAGATATACTTGTAACCCTTATCTGATTGTAGGGGGCTGCAGTGGTCCAAATAGACACAAGCGAGTGGTCTGTCTGATATTAGTAAAGGTGTCTGCGCTAGACGCGCCACAGTGGAACCCTTCATCTGCTGGCAGATGTCGCAATTTAGAACAAAATTCTTTGTCTGTTTAGTTAATCCTGGCCACCAATAGCGTTGTTTCAGTAAAGAAACTGTCGCTGTAACTCCTGCATGTGCAGAACCTAGACCCTCGTGTGCAGCTAGAATTAAACCTAATCTGTGATCCATGTTTGGTATTACTCAATCCCCCACTCCTGGAATCTGAGCATACGGAATGTTGTTTGCATCTAACTTGTAGGAGTACTTGAGTGGAAAACCTTTCGGTAAGGCTGGGCTGGTTTTGCATGAAGCAATGACAGCTACCATTATCTGTCAGTCTATTCTCATTTTTGAACAAGTGATTGCAGCTACGGCAGCAGTACGTACTGCCCCCTTTTCGGCTTAATCAGCCAATGAATTCCCTTCAACGTGAATGCCTTCACATTGATGGCTCAGCGTGTGTATCACGTGAGCTCTTGGTAGTTCGTTTTTCAACTCAGCTAGTGTTCCTATAGCATTTTATGCTTAATTGTGCCACCTTTTGAGTCTTTAAACCCATTTTGACCCCAGTAGTGAAGATATTCGTTGTATTACTGGACACAATAAAAAGAATCGCACACAATCAGTGTGGAGAATTCTCGATCCGTATTTATTAGTGCCAGTAATAGGGTTTTTAGTTCTGCCAGCTGAGCCATGCAGTCTCCTAGAGACTGAGGGGCAGATTTACAAGCCCCTTACGCCACTTTTGCGTCACTTTTCCCATGTTAAAAATGACGCAAAAGTGGCGCAAGGGGCTTGTAAATAAGCCCCTGTGTCTTCGTATCGCTGGGATGGAACTTGCCATCCTGCATACGACCCATCACAATCGCACACGTGGCGATGTATTGCTGTTTACTTCCTACGACCAGCTGAGCAGATCCGTCAGTGTAAATAATATGTTCATACTGATCTAGAGTCATTATTTCATTTGGTAGAGGATATTCTTGTTCATATTGCAGGAATGCTTGTGTTTTTAAACTAGGGTCATATCTGTATTCTACATCAATTGCAGTGAGAGAATTTGCCCATTGTATCCATCTTGGATGTAAGGCTTTAGCTTTAGGAACGCTTGCCTTTGTAGCAGTCTCTAAGGCTGGTACTGGAGTTACGACAATTATTAGTTTCCCCTGAGCCAGTGCTCTTTCTCTCACTACAGCGGTCTGTACTGCTGTCAGGATTTTTCTGCGTTTGTGTACAAGTGTGATTTGTATGCTATGGGTACCGTTTCTCCTTCATTGAAGGTTAGGTAAGTGTACTCAGATTGACCCGCTATAAGACGGATCACCAGGTTGCGGACATTTACGCGTGTCTGCAAGTGTTTTGAAGCTATCATGCCAGCTTGTAGGGAACGAAGGATATCTGTGTGTTCCTGTGTCCAATGCCTAACTGAAAAATCAGGTCTTATTAAGTCGTAGAAAGGTTATACTTTTTCTACGTAATCTACAATGTAAGTTCTGCCAAAATTTAAAAATTCCAATATGGATTGTAACTTTTCAGCGATTTAGGAGGTTGGAGCAGCACACACTTTTCTAAAAAGTTAGCTGCCAGGCTTTTTCCTTCACTTGATAACTTATATCCTAAAAATAGGACATTGAGGTGGGCTATTTTTGATTTTTTTAAATTAAATTTGTAGCACTCAGAGGCGTATCCCAAAATTATGTTGCTCACCCTGGTCAAGTGATCCTTCAAATCATCATCCGTCAGATAAATATCATCTACATAGGACAATGCCTCTTCATCCAAATTCTGAAGTAATTCTGTTACCCTAGCGGTAAACAACCCAGGGCTATTCTCATACCCTTGGGGGAGTCGACAAAATTGCCACTGAGAACCTAGCGCTGAGAATGTTGTTAAATACCTGCTTTCAGGCACTATATTTTGGCAGAAAAATCCATTTGAGATATCTAGTGTTGTTTTGTATTTTTTCCGCACAATGTTATTCATTAATGCGGCACTATGTGCATTCTGTACTGCAAATGTTTTTGTGCATGTGTTCAGATGTCTGTAGTCTAAAACTAGATGGTATGAATTATCAGGTTTCATTACGGGAAACAAAAGATTATTCATTGGAGAGGTGCAACTTTCATTACACCGTGGTATTCAAGTTGATCTAGGATCTCCCTGACTTGTTTTTTCGCTTCTTGTTTTATTGGGTACTGTCTCTGTGGAGTTGGTGTAGTTTTTACTGGGATTGTATGGTGAGGTGACTCAGCATCCCACCCAACATGGTTGCGATATAAGGCTGGACCAAGGGCTACCGCCCACTCCTGCGCGTATGTGTGTTTTAAGTATATTGGAACAAGGTCGGAAAAGGCTGGTAAAATTACCGTTTCTCCCTTTAGGCAATCCATAACAATTTCAGGCGGCCAATCTCTTTCAGCTAAGAGGATGTCATAGCCAAAGGTAAGGTTCTCCCAAAAGAGACCTTAAATTTTTCTGGGTTTGTCCCCCTCCATTTGGAGTGTTATCTCATGTAACCGATGTGGGACACTGACCCTTGTATCAGGTGTTTCCACCATGATATGCTCATTCAACTCTGCTGTCACCAGAAATTCCATCAGGTTCTGGCGAGCTATTGTTACTTCTGCTGCGCTGTCTAGCATCGTCAGAGCCCATTCCCCGTTCAGAAGTTGAATCCTCAGAATTCTGGGCATGTCTAACTTTGAGACCTGCTACTTTCTTCTTTTTAAATTGAGGTTTTGATTTTGGCTTCTCTTCTTTTTTGGAAGAATAATCTGAAGTGAATGGCGTGTCTCTGGACTTAGTACTCTCTTCTTGTCTGTGTTCTGACTGTCCTTCTCTCTCGGAGTTTCTTGGTGAACCCTGAAAGGAACGAGAGGAATGTGTATCAGTATCCTGACACCTGTCAGGTTTTTTAATGGTATCATTATTCCTAAGGTTGTACCTCCTTTCGGAGGGCTCCTGTTGAGGAGACCCACCCCTGAATTGTGATCTATTCTCTCTATACTTTTGTTTTTTGTTGTTATTATCCCATTTCTTCTTGGAAGAATCAGGTGCCTGCTTGATGTTATCCTTTTCAGGACCTCCCATCAGTTGAGGTTTTGTTGCTCTAGTTCCTAAACTATCTCTGCCTAATTCAGCATAGGTGTCTTCAATAATTTTAGGTAATTCACGTTCCTGTTGTCAAGGAGTGAAATCCCTCAGGCGTTGGTGTATTGCCATTGCTGCTGCATCCCCTTTAACGCTAGCTAGTATGATAGCTGATACATGGGCAAAATTACCTAATAATTTCATCCCTAAGTTCAGAGCAGGTTCTGATCCATACTCATTCTGTATTTGTCTTAATGCATCTGGTATTACTGCTAATGATGGGATACCATCATCCCCATTGGCAAGCAGATTGTTAACATTCTGTGTTTTTCTTGAGGGCTTGTGTGTGGAAATACTGCCTCTAGCTGTGTTATTTTTTGAGCTATCCAGAATGTAATTTGCTCACGTTTAGTGGGCATTTTACCCATAACTGTGTGTAGCGTTTGTGGTGTTATTTTAGTTGTAGATCCCTGAATTTTGTCCTGTTTGTGTAGCCCTTGTTGGCTGAAGTGTGAGTGTTCTCATCACAAACTGTGTCAGGTTTCTGTAAAGTTTTATTATTTCTTTATGAAGTGGACGTAAGTCTGCTACTGGCATTGAGTCAATGTCTGGATGTGGTGTGTAAGCAGATAGGAATGGCCAAGTTGCTCTATTTCTTCAGAGCGGACCTAGTCTTACTTTGTCTTTTGTGTGGGGAGGGTGCCTTTAAACCAGTTTATGTGCTCCTGGTAGGTGAGCCAAACTTCAATGTCCTCATTCGGACAGTATTCATCTGGTATTTCATTTTCAGTGTAAGAATGAAACGTCTTTGTGCATCCGCTGGTGGGAATTTAACCCATGAATAGAATACCTCTGTTCTATATGATTCATGTGCCTCAATCACGAATGTGACTGTCCCACCCCTAGCTGAGACTCCATAGTCTCCTAGTTTTAAAGTAAGGGCAGTTCTAACATTTTCCGAAATGTTTATTTCCCTTTCTAGTTCTTCCTCAACTCCTGCACCCGCACGTAATGCTGGGGCAGCGTCTCCTTCTTCAGTCATTGTTGAAAATGTTTCAATGGAACTGAGATAAAGGTTTTATGCACCATAGGAACTGTTTGTCCTTCAAGCTTGATAAACCTACAGCCAATACGTAGGATATGCCTACTCAGCTGTGGCAGATAGTTCCCTTACCACTCCAGACGTCTCAAGGGAAATGTGAGTGAGGGTCTCTGAGAAAAGCACGACTGAACTACTCAGATTTGACAGTTAAATAAGTACCAAACCAAAGTTGGGCGCCATGTCGTGTAGTTCCTATAAACCTATATAAGACCTGCGTGTTTAGACAACATACACTGTAGGATTGGTGTCCTCACTGATTCTAGACACCCCCACCAGGTATGTTATCCTGTGTACCAGCTAGCTCACAGTGCCACTAGAAACCCCTCTTACCAAGGAGAGAATAGTTCTTGGCAACTATCGAACATGACAACCCTGATCCCTCAGGATCGTGGAAACAGTGCGACACTTTTTGCTCAGTCACTCGTGCTCACTTTTGTCTCAAAGAGGTACACAGAATAAACGGTGGGGACGTTTTCCAATAAGCATTTATTGAACCAGCATCATTCTAGCGTAACATACGTGTGCTGAAACAACCATTAGACAGAAACAGATATAAATGATTAGAAGCACTAACTCCTGTGACTATCTCAGCAAAATATGGTGTTTACATACCCAAAGTGGTACCCTCAGGGGTTTAACCTTGCTCTGTCATGTCGGACTTAGGATGACGGAAGGAATGACCCTTATACATAGTTATTATGCAGGAGATGGTAGTCCTGCTGGGTTTCCAAGAATCCTCATGCATAATGGATGAGGCTAGTTGTCAGGGAAAGCCCTACGTCCTGTAAGCAGTATCTAACTGGGTAAAAGGTCAGTTCCAAGAACCGTTATGTATTGTAATGGTAAGGGAGAATATAGGTAAAAGGTTAGGTGACTACCTGAGCCTATATTGGGATACCTATATGAAACATAACACTAGGGAGGTTACGAAGACAGAGATTATTTGATCTAAGCTCTCTACGGGCATTTTATGGAGTAATGAGATGCCGAAGTGGACGAGGGCCAGCCGAATGTTTGATTCTGTCGGCAATACATAAGGCCTTGGATTCTACTCTTTTGCTTATAGGCAGCCAATGAAGATGGACAAGGGCCAGGCATGCCGATTACATTCTAGGCTCGAGCCGCAGCTTTCTGAATGACTTGCAACTTCCTGATAACGTGAGAGGCTGCCTAAATAGAGAGAGTTGCCATAATCCAGGTGGGAAAGTATCAGTACCTGCACCACTGTCCGCCAACATTCAATGTGGAGTCGTTTGATCTTCTTCCTAAGCGATCTTAAGAGAACAAAGCAGGTACCTGCAACTTTCCTTGCCTGAGAGCTCATAGTAAAATCCCTATCTAAGATAACTCTTAGGCACTTTACTTCTGGTCTGGGGGAAGGGCGGTCCCCCAGACATGGGGGCCAGAGGAATTGATCCCAGAGTGAGGGAATATTTCCCATCACCATTACCTCTCTTTCCTCCCCATTGAGCTTGAGATAACTTGTTGCCATTAAACTAGCCACCTGCTCCAGACAAGTGGTAAGTTTTCCAGAGGTTGAAGCCGAGTTGGGTGATAGGGAGACAACAAACTCAGTGTTGTCCACGTATGACACCATCGTAAAGCTTGAAGAACAAATGATGTCTGATAACATACACATTAAAAAGTGTCAAGCTCAAGGAGGAGTACTGTGGCACTTCACATTCAAGCTGATGTGTCTCCAATGAAAAGGACCCTTCACTGACTTGAAAGCTCCTTTCTACTAGAAACAAGGTTAACCATTTTAACGTCATGTCTGTAATTCCAGTCTTTCTAACCTCTGATATAGGATTGAATGGGAAACCGTATCAAACAATGTGCTCAATTCCAAAAGGATGAGCACAGCTGACCAGCCGGCATAACCCTGCGACTCTCCACATTACATCCCTCCAGGGGAGGAGCAGCATTCAGTGAACATTGGTTAACCGTCTTTTGATGTCCTCAAAGGCCAATAAAAGAGCTGCCTCTGTACTGCAGCCAGAATGAAAACCAGTCTGTGTCTGGTGCAGTAAGCTGTTAAAATCCAGGAAGACATAGAGGACGCCATTCAACAATTTTTCCAGGATTTTACTAACTCCCTGGGGTAACAAAATGGGTCTGTAATTATCTGCCTTGTGAGGGTCCAGGGAAGGCTTCTTCAGCAAAGGGCGAAAGATCACGTGTTTCCAAGTATCAGGAACATCTCTCCTCTCTAGAGATAAATTGTAAATGCCCGTAAAAGCTGATATGATGGCCTCACCCCCTTTCAGCAGAATGTCTATGGGGGCTGGGTCCAGTCCCGACTTCACTGTATTTGCTGCCCTTAAAACATAGTTTTATTCAGTTTTGGGAAAGTTGAGAGTTCCACCTTTGACTTCTCAACTTCCATTCTGTTGTTGGTCTTGATAGGGAGTCATAGATAAGCCTGACTTTTCCAAAAAAACAATTGGCCAGCTGCTCACACCATTCCTTAGAGGAAGGGGGGCCAGCTCCAGTAATAATAGGTTTTGAAAATAAGTTTACATTGGTGGATATTTCTTTTGAGGAATGTGGGGACTGACCAATCCTATGGGCAAAGTCTTTTAACCTGGCTTTGCTGATTGCATACCGATACTTCTTTTGAGCTTTCTTATGAATGTCTTTACTGACCTCATCATATTGGCGTCTCCATTTTCTTTCATATTGTTTGCATTCTTTTGTCAGCTCTTTTATCTCAGGCGAGAACCATTTAGCATTGGCTCTAGCTCAGGAAAGTTTGCAAGCATTCTTAGGAACTAGCATATCTAACGTTAAATTAATCCATTTATTATAAGAGGCAAAAACATTGCCTTCTAACCTAGGAGCGGACTTGTCCAGAGCTGCTTCCTAGTTTATAATATCCAGTTTAGCCCCAGTGGCATAACAAAACTCGAGGGGGCCCCCTGCAAAGTACATGGAGGGGCCCCCATGCAGAGTCAGGAGCTCTCAGGCCAAGGTACTATGCCCCCCCTGGAGCTCAGGCCCCCCCGCACAGCGGGGGCTACGGGGGCCTATGTTACGCCACTGTTTAGCCCATCATCTGGTAGATTTGACTTGAGCTCTATTTGCTTTGGCCGTTTCTGAACTGGGAATAGAGAACGAAACCAACAGGTGATCTGAACAAGTCAGCTAATTCTGACCAAGACCAGCTAATGCTGGAACATTTGTAGTATTCTATGCCTCGCTTGATTGAATGGGAGGGATACAAATTTAAGTAACATCTCACTGCCCAAAATGATTGTAATGGATTTCTGTTTACCCCAGTGTTTGTAAAACATTTCTATGGAGTTATTACCCTGCTTCAGAAACTTGTCCACATTGTTGGTAAAAACTATCCTTCCATGTCAGTGGCTCAGGAGATGATTATACTGCAGCTTGGATACCCCAAAGGTGTGTGCTGACGGATGTCAGGTAAGGAGTAAAAATATTTTGATTTTCACATGCCTTTCTTTTTTTAAACTTTAACAGATCCACAACCTCTCCATCAAAGATCAAGATTTTGGCGAGTCTATCCTGGAGCCCGGCATGACCTTTGCCCTTGCGCAGTTTGATGGGGTGCTTGGCCTCGGATACCCATCACTTGCAGTAGCTGGTGCTGTTCCAGTATTTGATAAGATTATGGATCAAAACTGGTGGAGGAACCTGTGTTTTCTTTCCATTTGAACAGGTTGGCATTTGGATAATCTACCTGTGCTTTAACTCCACAGGTACTCTTTAACTCCTTTGCTGCTTCGAACGTTCCGCGCTAGTGCGGAACGTTCTATTAAACGGGCGGGGCCGCGTCGGCCAACGGACGTGTGCAGCACTACCGAGGTAGTGCTCGTGAGGGCCGTTGGCCGACGAACGCAGCGAAGGGGTTAAATTGTTCTAAACCATGTCTTCCCTTTCTTATCCAAGTTTTCAGGAAAAGCGAGAAGGCAATGCGAATAAAACACACATCTAAACAAAGCAGTAAAATTAATACATTTCTGAATGTAAATCAGAAGGGAGATTACATAGGTAACCATTATACAAAGGAGGTAGCTGAGTTTGTTACAGGTTGGTAAATAGTGAAATTAAAAAAAACAATAGATGCACATGCCGTAGTTGATAAAAAAAAACCTGTGGCCAAAGTCACAAAAGGCAGGTAGAACTCCACACACATGTTTGATCCTTTGTTTTAGGTGAAAATTCAGAAGTGGCAAAGGGGAAGTGGCAATAAAATAAGGAATATCTATTACAAAACTAGAGGAGGAAAAGAAAAATTAAGTAGGGACATGCAAATACTTAAGCATGCCTTTAAAACAATAATGGTCAGATGTACAAAGAATGCATTTGGTAAAAGAGGTCAAAAATTGCGTACCGACTTTTCTCGAATCCATTCTGTTTACAAGAACTGACATATGTACTAATAGGTAAGTTCGAAAAAAAACAATTCGTAGTGAATTGCAATTCTATTTACCTCATGAATATTATTGCGGTAGGTCATAAATTGCAAAGGAAAATGGGATCCGTTTTAAAAAGAATATAAATTGTAATTAACATGGGACCACTGCCTACTCTTAAACAATTTTTTTGCAACATTCTCAAAGGGGCCCCAGGAAGAATGTAGTCAGTAAAGCATTAATGCGACTGGATTTTTGTCACAAAACGTTAATAAATTCCATTCCAAGTCAGTATTTGGAAGGAATACCTCAACTTGCCCCTTTCAAATACCAATTTGATATGTAGTCGCAAACACAAATTATAATTCAGTAATGTGATACAGAATCACAATTTGTGCTTTTTTCATACCAAAAAGCATTTTCGCTGTTGCAGATCACCTGATTCTGTGAATCGGACCCTTTGCGAACACAAAAATCCTTCACACATCTGGTCTTAAGTCACTTGCAATTCACCAAAGTTACATCCACATCTGCTACAGTAGTACAACAGATCAAACAGGTTCGTTCCTAAACCAGCCAAGCCTTGGAGCAAGCCAAGCACCTCATATGGCCACTTACGGATACTGTAAAAGAATCACATAGAAATCAATAGAGGAACAGCACAAAGCACAACACACAAAAGAAAATGTATGTAAATAATAGAAAACAATGGTCATAAAACGTTTTAGACACCTATACAAATCACATGGTACAAATATTAAACAAAAAAATATAAAATTATTGTAAAAATGGTCATGCAAGTTTTAATATTTCATAGACCCATACATATCCACAGTGTACATGATGTAAAAATATTTAAAAGAGTAAAAATATAATAAAGATAAATACAGTTAAAATGAATATAAAAGTATGTAATGAATGTAAAAAATAACAACCAACACAAATCACAGTCTAAAATTAGAAACATAAAATGCACATTTAAAGAAAATTACAAACATGTACTTTGTTAAACACAACACATGACTCATCTTGCATTGAGCACTACTCTACAGAGTATGGCCCAGATCCAGAACAGCCAGGCAATGCAGTGCTACCTTTGAAAAAACATGGGATTTGGCATTTGCACTGTAGTAATAAATATCTGTGTCTACATTTATTTGAACAGTTGCTTCAAATATGTATTTGTACTCGTATGAATACATTTACATAGAGGATATGGGAGAATGGGAGAATGGGGCTAAGGTGAAAAGTAGATGTTGTTCTTTTATTTAGTTTTCTCTGCATATTTCTCCATAATTGCTTCTTGCCCTAACAAAATAGCATCAATAAGCAAATTGAAACATTTAAACCACGGATATTTGATATCTTTGTTAAACTTCTAAATCGGTTTCCAAATTTACAGTGAGTGAAGTTTTCCCCGTTTTCCCCTTTTCCCTGCTTAATTTCTACACTTCACCATTGGTCATTGGACCTTTTATCTAGCACATCATTGAGACTTCTGATTATAGCTAGCAGAAATTGAGTAGCATAGCATTATTCTTTAACTGCTTGAAATATTTTCAAAACATGAAAAGTATGTTTACTTATGCCCCTTTTACATTTATCATTTTTTAGGGACCATGCGAGTGCCATAGGTGGTGAATTGATTTTGGGAGGAATCGACCATTCATTGTACAAGGGCTCAATTCATTGGATCCCACTCACAAAGAAGAGCTACTGGCAAATAAAGATTGACAAGTATGTATTCCATATATTCATGTCTGAAAACATCAAAGATATTGTGAAAACTATACTACTCCCTGTAATCCTATTATAGCACATAGAGTTGTGACATTATAGTAAACAGACACAAGGTGCCACTCTAAAATATTTATTGTATTCCTCAACAACCTCTGGTGAGTCTGCATAAGGATTCTAGCTGTTGTTGGTCAGTAAGGAATTCTTAGTTTGGTCATTCAGAGAAGCACCCACTTATCCATCTTCCCTGTCACACTCCTTATTCTTTAAGGCATTCCCATCTAAGCCTCCTGCTTCTAATTAGAAGAAAGACCCACCTGTATCTCAACCATGGAGCTGCAAATCTGTTAGTCCACATTATATTTTTATTTTCTCATTGGAACAAATTTTAAAGACAACACATGACTCAACTTGCATCTAACACTAACTACTCTACAGACTATGGCCCGGATCCAGAACAGCCAGGCAATGCAGCCCTACTAATTCAAGAACACGGGATGTGATATTTTTACTGTAGTAAAAAATATATGTATCTACATTTATTTGTACACTTGCGTCAAATATGTATCTCTACCATCGAGCTGCTAATCTGTAAGTCTACATTATATTTTTATTTTCTCCATGTAACTCTGCCTCTTCTCTCAATTAATCAATCAATCAGGGAATTGGAAGCGCGCTACTCACCCGTGAGGTTCTCAAGGCGCTGAGGGGGGGTCCGCAGATCTGTTTAGCCGAAGAGCCAGGTCTTGAGGGTCTTCCTGAAGGTGTTCAGGGAGGGGGCGCGTCTGATGTCTGCCGGTAGCTCGCTCCAGGTCTTGGCTGCAATGTGAGAGAAGGATCTTCCGCCTGCTCTGGCTCTGTGGATGCGCGGGGTTTCGGCCAGTGCGAGGTTGGAAGATCGGAGGTTTCTTTTGGGTACGTGGAAGTTGATTCTGTCGTTGAGGTATTTGGGTCCGTTGTTATGTAGGCATTTGTAGGCGTGAGTGAGGATTTTGAAAGTGACTCTTTTCTCCACGGGGAGCCAGTGGAGACTTCGTAGGTGTTGGCTGATGTGTTCGTGTCGGGGGATGCCGAGGACGAGTCTGGCGGCGATGTTCTGTACTGTTTGGAGTTTGCCGAGAAGGGACTTGTTGATGCCGGCGTAGAGTGCGTTTCCATAGTCCAGTCTGCTGGTGATGAGTGCATGGGTGACTGTCTTCCTTGACTCGGGGGGGATCCACTTGAAGGTCTTGCGGAGGATGCGGAGGGTGTTGAAGCAGCTGGAGGTGACGGCGCTGACCTGTCGGTTCATGGAGAGTGATGAGTCGAGTACGATGCCGAGGTTCTTGGCGTGGTCTGAGGGGGTAGGTGGGCTTCCGAGGGCGGTCGGCCACCAGGTGCTGTCCCATGCAGAAGGGGTGGTACCGAGGACGAGGACTTCTGTCTTCTCGGTGTTGAGCTTCAGGCAGCTGTTGGTCATCCAGACTGCGACGTCTTGCATTCCTTTCTGGAAGTTGAGTTTGGCAGTGGTGGGGTCTTTGGTGAGGGAGAGGATGAGCTGGGTGTCGTCGGCATAGGATACGATGTTGAGGCCGTGTTGTCGGACGATGGCTGCGAGGGGGCCATGTAAATGTTGAAGAGGGTGGGGCTCAGTGATGAACCCTGTGGGACTCCGCAGGTGATTTTCGTGGGGTCGGAGAGGAAGGGTGGGAGTCTGATCCTTTGGCTTCTTCCGGTGAGGAATGATCGGATCCAGTCCAGGGCTGTTCCTTGTATGCCTGCGTCGTGTAGTCTGACGACTAGTGTGTGATGGGAGACGGTGTCGAAGGCCGCTGATAGGTCGAGTAGGATGAGGGCTGCGGAGTGGCCTTGGTCCAGGAGGATGCGGATGTCGTCTGTGGCGGCGAGTAGGGCGGTCTCTGTGCTGTGGTTGCTTCGTAATCCGGATTGGGACGGGTCGAGGACGGCGTTTTCTTCAATGAATCGTGTCAGTTTCCTGTTGACTGTTTTCTCTGCAACTTTGGCTGCGAAGGGGAGGAGCGAGATGGGCCGATAGTTCTTGAGGTCGGTGGGGTCAGCTGTGGGCTTCTTGAGCAGGGGTCTGACTTCTGCGCGCTTCCAGTCGTCTGGGAAGGTGCCTGTTTTGAAGGTGGTGTTGATGGTGCGTTGTAGTTTGGGTGCGATGGCGGCCACGGCTCTGTGGTAGATGTGAGGGGGGCAGGGGTCGGTGGGGGCCCCCGAGTGGATGCTTTTCATGGTCGAGGCAGTGTCTTCGGCCGTGATCGGTGTCCAGTTGGAGATAATGGGCTGGCTGGTGTTTCTGGGGGGCGGGGGGCCGTCTGTGGCGCCTGGTGGATGGTCGATGAAGTTGTCGTAGAGATTTTTGATCTTGAGGTGGAAATAGGTTCCAAGCTTGTCGCAGAGGTCTTGGGATGAGGTGATGTCTGTGGCTTCCCTGCGTGGGTTGGTGAATTCTTGAATGACACTGAAAAGTTCCTTGGAGTTGGTGGAGTTGGCCAGGATTTTGTTGTGGATGAAGTTCCTTTTGGTGGCTCTGATCTGGTTGTGGTAGTCCGTCATGGCGTCCTTGTAGGTGGTGTGGTTTTCGGTTGTCTTGGTGTTTCTCCAGTTCTTCTCCAGGCGTCTGCAGGTGCGTCTGGCTTCTTGGAGAGCGGTTGTGAACCAGGCGGCTTTCCTGGGGCGTTGTCTGTCGGGGTTGCGTAGCGGGGCGAGCTCATCTGCGCAGTTGGAGATCCAGGTGTGGAGTTCTCTGGCTGCGTCGTTTGCGCTGTTTGCATCGGGTGCCCAGGTGTGGTTGTCTCGGTTGAGGGTGGAGTTAAGTTGCTCGTCGGTAACCTTGCTCCAGTTCCTTCGTGGTGGGCGTGGGGCTGGTTTGGGTGCCTTGGGTTTGTTGATGGCGAAGTGTACGCAGTGGTGGTCGGTCCATGGTGGCTGCGTTGTGTGGCTGAAATGGACGCTGTTTCCTGCCGCGAAGATGGGGTCGAGGGTGTGTCCTGCTCTGTGGGTCGGTGTGTTGACGAGTTGTTTAAGTCCGATGCTGGCGAGGTTGTCACGAAGGAGAGTGGAGTTGGGGTCACTGGGGTTGTCGAGGTGGAAGTTCAGGTCTCCAATGAGTATGTAGTTTGTTGAGGCGATCGCGTGGGGTGCGATGAAGTCGGTGATGGTGGCGGCGAAGGGTGTTCGGGGGCCGGGGGGTCTGTAGACGAGGGTTCCTCGGAGTGTGGCTTTGGGGGTGGTCTGGATCTTGAAGTGCAGGTGTTCGGCGGAGGGGAAGGTTTCGCTGGAGGTGGTGAGGCGCAGGGTGCTTTTGTGGGCGATGGCGAGGCCCCCTCCTGGGTGGTTGGGGCGGTCTTTCCTCTGGATCTTGTATCCGTCTGGGATGGCGGTGCTGATGTCGGGGGCGGAGGATGCGTTGGTCCAGGTCTCTGTGAAGAAGGCGATGTCGGGCGAAAGAGAGTCGAGTAGGTTCCAGATTTCCATGGCGTGTTTGTGTACGGAGCGTACATTGAGGAGGATGCATTTTAGGGTGTCGCCGGTGCTGGCGTCGGCGGTGTTGGAGGCTGGGGTGGCGGTGAGGGTCTGGCGGCAGTGGAGGCAGGAGAACTGGCCGTGGGTCGTGTTCGGCGAGGCCTGTTGGCATTCTCTAAGTCTTCCAGGGTTGAGTGCGAGGAGGGTGGTGGTGTCGTAGCGATAGGTAGTGGGAGGGCGAGGGTTCCTGGCACTGGCCGCGGTCGGGTCGCGGACGGGTGCAGATGGGCTTGCCTTTGGCATGCCTTCGGTGCACCGGCGGCACGCCCGCTGCGCGACCGCGCTGCGGCCTCCATTAAGTAGGGGAGGTGGGAGGGAGGAGAGGCTGGGAGGCGGGAGCAGGGGAATTCCAGGGGGGAATTCCAGGGGGAAATTCCGGAGGGGAAATTCCAGGGGGGAATTCTGGGGGGGAGGGGCCGCAGGGGCAGCAGCGGCGAAAGGCAAAAGGAACAGGCAGGCACGAGAAAATAAAAACAGTGGTGGAATTAGAGCAAGACACAGATGGACACAATAACAGTGGCACAACAGGGAAAACAAATTAAGAAAAAAAGCGTCTGAGAAAGGTTACGGTGGTTGGAGGCAGTCTGGTCCCTGTTGGAGCGGGCAGCAGGCGCAGGAGCGGGCAGCAGCCTCGAACCTCCCAAGGAGGAGTTCGGGGTCTGGAGGCAAGAGACGGCACAGCGGAGCAGTGGGGAGAGAGTGGACCTAGACCGAGGGTCGGAGGTCTTACTTGCGCTCCCCCACAGTGCCCGCCATTAAGTAGGGGAGGTGGGAGGGAGGAGAGGCTGGGAGGCGAGAGCAGGGGAATTCCGGGGGGGAAATTCCAGAGGGGAAATTCCAGGGGGGAATTCCGGGGGGGAGGGGCCACAGGGCCAGCAGCGGCGAAAGGCAAAAGGAACAGGCAGGCATGAGAAAATAAAAACAGTGGTGGAATTAGAGCAAGACACAGATGGGCACAATAACAGTGGCACAACAGGGAAAACAAATTAAGAAAAAAAGCGTCTGAGAAAGGTTACGGTGGTTGGAGGCAGTCTGGTCCCAGTTGGAGCGGGCAGCAGGCGCAGGAGCGGGCAGCAGCCTCGAACCTCCCAAGGAGGAGGTCGGGGTCTGGAGGCAAGAGACGGCACAGCGGAGCAGTGGGGAGGGAGTGGACCTAGACCGAGGGTCGGAGGTCTTGCCCTGTTCTTTTCATGTGGCTGTGCATTGTTTTCATGTGCATCATTCAACAGGTAAGGGGTTTCCAAAATTGATTATGGATTTAAGGTCCTATTGAGTTGCTGTGTTAGACCACAAAGTAAGAATGTCAGATCCTCTAGTTTGCCCTGTTGCTATAGGTAGCCGAACATGGGCACCACTGGGTCAGGAGGCGAATGATTGCCTTGAGATGGCAGCTGTCCCTCTCTTTTTTTGGGGGGGGGAGTTTTATATAGCCCGAACTAGACCCAAAGGTATCAGAGCGCTTTACAAGAGCACAAGTTGCGTTACAGACAGACACATTCATTTCTTTTGTTAGGCATGGGGAGATTAAGTGATTTGCACAGAATCACAGGATTTTGAGCATCCCTGCCGAGACTCGAACCCGGTTTCCCAGCTTCGAGGTCGACTGCCCTAGCCGTTAGGCCACATCCTTTCCCATCATCCTCTTGTTTGGTTCCTTTGACGGGAATCTCACCCCCGCTTTTGTATCCTTTGGTTGCGAACTCCGCAATTTGATTCGCCCGAGATTTATTCTCTCTCTGATCAACAGACGAGTGTTGTCTGGCTCCTTGGATGGAAGAATGTTCACAATAGGAACCAGTGAATTGTCTACATAGGAACCAGTGTATTGTTTACAGACGAATGATCTGCATACCAGTACTCTGTCTTTCCATTGTCCTGAGGAGGCTAAAATTCCATGGCCGAAACGCGTCGACATTTACATTGGAAGAGTCTTCATCAATCTAACACGAGTTGGTTAAGTACCATTGGCACACATATTTTAGAACAAGGGGGAGAACACTACCTCATATGCACGCTGTATATAGACTATCTCCACTGGGGACAGTGTGTAAAGTTTACGGCACAGCCATATTTGCAAAAGCAGTAGGAAGACTGAGAGTAGCGAAATAATAATTTTCTGACAGATTTTATGTATGTCTAAGGTAGTTGTGTAAAAAAGTATTTTGTACATGTAAGTTTGTGGAATGTCATGCGCATAATTATTGTGTCCGACACCAAGTAAAACCTCAATATTTTTTATGTGGTGTGTAACGAATATAACCCTGGTTGATGTATTCTAAATAAATGTGCTGGAATCTTGCTAAAGCACAAATGATTAATTTGGGTAATGATTTTGGAAATTTGCTTACATAGATCTATTCCCATATTATTATTTTTTCTGCCCATGTTATTTTTTCTGTTCATCCTGCAGAGCAGCAGCATAATGGGTCCGTTCGGGAGTACACCAGATCCTTCTCCGGAATAATAAAGGACGCAATCTGGCATTATTTTCTATCGCCTTCCTACCCAGGTCAAGCAACAATGGATATAGCAGAGTACTCGTTGGGCAGATTTCTTAAAAACTTATCCTCCGATCTCGATAACCTGATACAGTTGGAAAACCCCCATAGTTCAGAACCGTATGAGGGGGAATCCACAGCTTTTTTTTCACATATCTGGAAAGAAGGGACTATCTGTTTACTAAAGGAGACACAATGCTCTTTAGAAATAACACCTGTAATTTGCATATGCTTAAGAGTCATTTTTTCAACATGAAGCTTCCATGTCAAGGATAATTTAATGCCCAGATAGTTAAATGAGTCCACCCTCTCAAGTGTCGTGCCCCCTAGCAGTAATCTCCCTTTGAATGTTCTATGTTGATTAAAAGGCATTAACTTGGTCTTTGCTTCATTAATCTCCAAATCCCAGCAGTATGAAACTCCTCAAATCAGAGCAACAATTGTTGAAGCTAGGGAGGAGTTTTGGAGGTGTCATCAGCAAATAACAAAATAGGTGTCTTCAGTGTAGCTAGAGTAGGGGCATCGGGGGAATACTGGGAAAGGAAGTGGACTATATCATTAAGATATAAGGAAAACAATGTGGGAGCCAGGACGCAGCCCTGACAGACTCATTTATTAATGGGAATCCGACCAATGAGCTGGGCCTGGTTACCCCATCGAATTCTGGCATAACTGCCCTCGTGCATGCGGGTGACCAGAGCTAAAAGATCGAGGGGCATGCCCATATCTCGAGGACCTGCCATAGTTTCAGATGGAGAACTAAGTCGAATACTGATTTGAGATCGACAAAGGCCACATACAAGCTGCCTCTGCCGATAAATACCGTCTTCCAATATATGAGCAGGAATCTGAAAACCTGATCAATAGTGATAGTTTTCTTACGAAAACCAGCTAGGAAGGGTGACAATATATCATTATCAGCGATCCAGTCTTGGATTTTATTCAACAATAGACGGCAGAAGATCTTTTGGACGCAGTATATCGGACCGATTGGTCTGCAGTTGACACAGGCGAACATCTGTCGCCCTTTTTAAAGATAGGTATGACTTCAGCTCCCTTCCATGAGTCTGGGATGGGGCTCCCTTCGCTATGGTTTTAGCTAAGGCAATGGTATATTTAGAACAATTTTCTCTATCAAGGGTAAATATATCCGCTGGAATGACAACTGGTCCAGGGGCTCTGCCATTAGTGATAGCATAAAGGGAAGTTGAGATGTCACCTCGCTCAAACAATAGAACTACCTGACTGGAGGGCTCCACTACAAAAGGCACTCCCTCTGCAGAGTCTGGAATTTCCTCAGAATACAATTTTGAAAAGTATTCAGACCAGTCTAATAGGGTTATGTGATTTGTAGGTGGAGAGGAGATCCATTACCACCCAAAGTGAACTTGACACCTCAAATCATCCCATTCCCTTCTTGATTTGGCCAGGGTCAACTTATAAACCTTTCATGAGGAGGAAATTCGATCAATGCCCTTCGTTTTTATGGCCAGAGCCAGAAGACTTTGCACTTGTCTGCATTCCTTGTTAAACCGGGTGTTTTGGGTATGGGACACCGGGATAGAGAAATATGATAAGATGTGTGTAAAGAAATTATGTCAGTCACTAACTATACTTAAATCCGTTTCTGAGTTGGGACAGCTACTCAACTTAGCTAAAGTTGTTTATAAAGCTTGGCTAATGGCTGATAGAACATCTGGGCGAACAACTAAGTGTTGCTATTTACGCAGGCGCATAGCACTAGTAGGCACTATAACCCTAGCGAGGGAGATGGTTGGGGGTCGATTAAAGTGCCTACCAGAAAAAGCTGTACTGCTAAGACACAAAGGATAATGATCACTCTCCGTTCTTTCCCTAATGATCATATCATTGGTATATGGCCAAAGTCTCAAGTCAACGAATATATAGTCGATGCGGCTCATATGAAATGGTTTATTTAATGTGAAAACCCCCTTCTGGTCAGATTTTGTCCATCCATTGGTAGCCTTGAACCTAGTTCTAAAGATAAAGCCTTCAACTGTAAAGCAGCTTGAGTCCACCATTTTATAGGCGGTAAATTGAGTTGTGGGATCGCCCATATCGCATCCTCCCCCTGAGATAGGCTAAAGTCATCTCTGTCCAGGGGCTCAAAGGTGGCATTAAAGTATTAAAGTCCTCTGCAAGAATAAGATGGGATTGACGCGGACTCCTTTCAAAATACTCTTCGAGGCATTGAACAGTTTTTGACACCAAGCCTCCCTTAACCCCGCTAGAGTAGATGTTATAGGTTTCAATACTAGGAGACTTGTCAGTCCCTGGCTGAATGGCTAAGATGTCCATGCAATGGCTGAATGGCTAAGATGTCCATGCAATCGATGTCAAGTGTTTGGAGTTTACATTCCAGAGTTGTTCTAAATCAAATCGTTAGCCCTCCAGATGATCCCCCAGTCCAGGTTGATTTTGCTGGCATATGGAAAGTTAAGTAACCTAGTTTAAAGATTGGATCAATACACCAGGTTCCTTGGAACAAATAGATATCATATAGTTCAATAAAATTGTTCCAATCTGGTAAGGCGACTTTTGGCTTCAGGCCACCATGTTCCACGAGACAAGTGTCACCAAAGAATTTTTAGGTGTTAATGTGACAGTATTAGGAAGGCTTGTATAAGCCAGCGAATCATGGTCTGGTGTACATAAAACAGAGCCATGGGTCACGGCGGCACAGTATGAAGTTGGCCGCTTGTTGGAATAACGAGCTCACCTAGAGTAGGCTCCCTTGGGTAGACTCGGTGAAAGCCGGAGGCTTAGGAGGTCGTCTGGAAGGCTACTAGCAAGTATGGGCATAAATGCTGAAGGGATTGGAAGACTGGTGCTAGTAGAGGGTAGTAGGGGGGACCGTCCACCTACTGCACATAAAAGATTACACAGATCACTCAGGGGCTAACATCAACCCACTGGTACTGAAACCGAATATTTTTATTGTGGAAAGGAGATGTTCCAATGTCAAAATCCCCATCTCTGACAAGTAGGTGAATACCATCTAGATTTGAATTTTTTGTCGAATGTCTTCTAGCACCGAGAGTGTCATCGCGAATGACTGAACGACACACCCTCACCTGGCGAATCCAATGAATGGCTTTAGTTTTTAACATTTCCTCCCCTTCATATCATGACTGTAGAGGGAGTTTGGGAACATTGACCAAAAAAATAGAGCTAGAACGTCAAGAGGGCCTGTCGCAACCAGAGGTTACAGGCGGACGGCTAACACTTTGCGGGAGCCAATTATTGCAAAGACTAACTCGAGATTCTTCACCAGTGCAATTACCGAGTTATTTAGAATGTTGGAAGGTGCCTAGATGTCTCATAGGCCTTGAATCTTCATAGAAATCAGGCCTTTTGGGCTCCTCAGGGTGGTCTTTATCATAACTCAAATGGGAAACTTCTGGTAGTCCTAGAGATGAACATCTTAAAGTGGGCCTAGTTATTTGATCAGCAGGCCAGGATTCCTGTGAGGATGGAATTTGCTGTTTTTTTGCTGTTAATAATAGTTGTGTCTACTACTAGTTGATTCAGCATGCTAGATAGATGTAAGATCAATAGTTTTAAATCCCCAACCTCATCTCTTAGGTCCTTTATTTGCAATGTAAGGTGAACCAAGTCGCCAGGGGGGGAAGGCGGCAGATTTGGTTCACCTATGGGCCCACTAGATGTTTCCAGAGTTACTTGTCCCCCCAGCCAATTCTGCCAGGGGCAAGAAACGATTGCTACAAAGCAGCGTGTACACAGAGGGAGGTTGGTTTGGCGTCTCTCTCATACAGGCTGGGTCAACAGACACTGGAACAAGGGGGGCGGATTTAGAAGTGCCTTTTCTGGTTGTGTTCCCTTTAAAATAACTCAGCAGAGTTTGTGCTTGTTTTTTTAGGAATAGCCCCTAATTCACCTTGAGGCTTAGGATCCACTCCTATAATGGATTCAACCTATTCTATTAAGCGGTCGATTTCTTTAAGAATGCAATTATTAGGTTTAGTTGAACCATTGCAAAATGTAGCGGTACCCTGCACTAAATTAGACGCCTTACCTTTCCCCATTTTAGATATGCAAATAAAAAAAGGGGGGAGACTAGACCACAGGCCGACCTAGAGAAGAGGCAACCACAAATAAAGAGCACAATCAATAATAAAATATCAAAAAATACAATAACTAAAAGTCCCTAATACAACCCAAAGAGGCTAAATAAATAAACCGTCTTGCACATAGAGTGTACAGCTATTAAGGGCCAAAATGGGCTAAAATAAGATAAACAACAGTCAAGAGTGTTGTCACACAGGAAGACACAGTAGCTTAAATGTCCTTACAAAAAGTAAAACCATGGGCTGATGGGACGTGTAGTCCCCAGCAGCCCAAACGCGTCAGCAGCTTTCCCCCTGCAGCGTGGCTCCTCCAAACAGGTAAAATGCCCCCAGAGCAGCGGGGCTGCAGCGCTTGATGTGATGTCACTTGAGAAAGGGTGATGGGACATGTAGTCCCCAGTGGCTGAAAAGAGTCAGCAGCTCCGGGGCGGCAGCGTGGCTCCTCCAAACAGGTAAAATGCCCCCAGAGCAGCGGGGCTGCAGCGCTTGATGTGATGTCACTTGAGAAAGGGTGATGGGACGTGTAGTCCCCAGCGGCTAAAAAGAGTCAGCGGCTCCCGGCCGGCAGCGTGGCTCCTCCAAACAGGTAAAATGCCCCCAGAGCAGCGGGGCTGCAGCGCTTGATGTGATGTCACTTGAGAAAGGGCGATGGGACGTGTAGTCCCCAGCGGCCCAAAAGCGTCAGCAGCTCCTGCCCGGCAGCGTGGCTCCTCCAAATAGGTAAAATGCCCTCAAGGGTTCTTGAGTGTGAAGGTTTGGAAGGACATACAATCTCTTTGGATTCCTCTACATTGGAAAGGATACACATCTGCCTATGGGTTGCGCTGCTGCAGGACAGCCGGCGTCAAACCTCAGCTCCAATAGAACCTTTGAGGGTATTATGATACACATACGCAGTGAGGGCTTAACGCACAAAGGGCCTCCCCACTCTGAAATGTGAACTGCGGGTGGTGGAGCAAGTATACAATTGGTAAGTGTTAAGCAGCGAGTGCTCACTTAAGCAGGGAGCAGATGGGTAGCCTTGTTTCAACATAGTGAATCTCACAGGAGCTGTGATTCATTTTGTTAAATTTCTAGAAATACAAATATTGTTTTTTTAGACACCCTGGCATCAAGGCCTCAGTCAAAGTGCCAGCCAGAATCAGAGAAAACATTCATACTGCAACCACCCACAACCCACTGAGCAATATTTGAGTGATATGTGTTTCAGGTAATGATCAATCCCTTGAGACTTTACAGGGATAGTTGGTGGAACCCCAAATCCCCTTTCATTAAAGAATAAACACACTTAAGAACACTAAATCATGACAGATACATTTTAAAGATTTATTTTAAAATCTAAACCCTAGTCAAGTGCACATTGTAACTCCAATGGAGACAAATAAAATGGCAGCAGCCACATTTATCAAAAGGGCGAACAAGAGGAAATACTTCAACATGATTGCTGTTATACATTTATAGCAATTCTACCACCATCCTGCTACTTCTTAGCAGTAAGCTAATTCTAGCACAGCAAAAAATAAAAACCTATTTTAGTTTCAGAGATAGTTCACACCTCTATACCTGTTTGAACAATAGGACTCCGACTTGATCTAATAGCAAGGCCTTCTAATCTTGCTGTGCGAAGCCAGATGCGCTGATAAGTGCAGCCAGGTAAGAGGTGAAAGCTAAGTGCCCCCGAGTAATCTTCAATTAAAATCAATATGATTCTGCATGACCCATCTGGCTGTCGCCTAGTATGAACTTCTCCTCTTTAGTCCCTCACTCTTTGTGTTCAGCTTATATAACCCTATTTAACTGTTGTTAAAACTCTCAGAATCAACAATTAACAGAGAATGGCATGATGCCCTTTCATTTACTTTCAATCCGCAAGACTGTTCTTTTGAACAACAACAATAAAGAAGGTGCAGTTATCAATCTTATAGAACCTTTTCAGAAATAAATAGCATGTAATTTAAATTAATATAGTCAGCATTTAAATACTTGAATGAAAATTTATTGCACAGTTACTTAAAACCATTTGCAGTATAACAAAAGCATTAAAATCAGAGCGTTAAAAAGAATTCATTTGAGATTCTAACCAATTTCATTTCAGAAAAAATACAATTTAAGTTAAAAAGTGAATAGTTATATATAAAGTATTATGACGGAAGTTATTATATCTTTTTTAGGATGTGCCTTAATCCATCCGCAGCAAGTCTATTTTCTCGCGGTTGCCGAGGTCTTAATCTTCAACAAGTCTGGAACGCACCTCATCCATGTATCTCCCGATTCTAGCCAAGTCAGTTGGTAGAATACAAGAAAATAGAACCAAGACTGCTTCTTTCACTGTCCGTACTCCTTTGCGTAGCCATATTGGCTTTAAAAGCTTCTGACGAGACTGTAACAGGCCGGGGCAGCAGCACATCAGGTGTAGCAATGATTCTGTTTTGAAATTGCAGATTCTACAGCTGATTTTACGATCAAGGGATTTCCACCCGGGATTCATTTCTTTAATTGGGAGGGGCACTACTCTGGCCCTCTGGTTGTTTTTTAGGGCCTTCCTCCCCAAAGCTTGGTGAAGGTAAGGCTGGGTTTTGTGCTCTATGTATGTTGCAATCAGCCCAGATTGACCTCCTCGTTTCAAAATGTGCTAAATCAATTTTTCGTGACAATTGATAGCATTGTTTATTGATTGCATTTTTGATGGCCGGGTAGTTTATGTCCTCTTGACCCCAGTTCTGTGTTGCCAAGTTTAAAATTTCTACTGCTTCCTGCGTATTGACTTGCCATGGGTTAGTTGGCCCTCCGTAGATTGATTTAATCATGCTCTTCAAGCTTCCATCCTGAGCTTTAAGTACTTGGTAGTAATATTTAGCATGCACACCCAAACATTCTTTGTTCTGTTGCACCAGGCCAAACTTCAGGCAAATCCAGCTATTGCGAGTGTATTTTGGAAGCTTGAATATACGTTTATACGCCTGGCATTGCGCTTTTTCCATCATTGTGTCCATTTTGCCTGGGAATGCCTGCTGTGCATACCCCGCGATTGCCCTTATTTTAGATTGTAACACCTTTCTGATTGGGATGGTCGTTGGACTTTGCATTTTCTCATGTAATTTGCACAGGGCGTAGATTGTCGACTGTACTTTAGATTTCATTTTGTGTAGATGCAGAGTTGCTTTACCCGAGTCGCTCAACCAGCACCCAAGATAATTATAAGATTTCGAAACAGCGATTATCTCTTTACCCACGTGCCATTTGAGGATTGTTTTTTTAGTGCAACGCCCAAAGATCATTACTTTGGTTTTATCAGAATGTATTATTAATTCATTAATCTCGTTGTAAGTGTTTAAAGCATCTAATCCCCTTTGTAGCCCAATTTTAGTATGATCCATCACCACTAGATCATCCGCATATTGCAAAATTTGGAGTTTATTAGCTCCGATTTTGGAGACTGCAAGGTTGGCATTATGGAGCATCTTGCCCAGGTCTGCTGTATATAAGTTGAAAAGCGTTGGGGCTAGTACGCATCCCTGTTTTAGGCCTCGATTTGTAAAACACTTTTTTGTTGTGGTGTTGTTTGCTAAATTACTATATAGCGAGATAATGGCGTTGAGGAGGCCTTGTGGAATTTGCCAGTTGCGCAGTTAGTCCAGAGCTTGCCTCGAGGCACCCCGTCGAAGGCTGCTGAGTAGTCTATGTAACAGGCAAAGACTGTTTTTTTGTTTTTGACGTTAGCTTGCTGGCTTAAATATGATATGGCCATGATGTTATCGATTGTCGAACAGCCTTTGCGGAACCCTGTTTGGTAGGGGGGAAGGATTTCATTTTCTTCGACCCATCTGTTTAATTCTGTCAATAGGGTACTTGCATAGGCTTTCCCGTCAATATCCAGAAGGGCAATTAATCTGTAGTTTTTTGGCTCTGTGTTGTCACCTTTCTTGTATATAGGTTGTAAGATTGACCCGTGCCACGAGTCTGGCACCTTGGCATGTAGTCGGCATTCGGTGAATAGATTGGATAGGACTCTCTCCCAGTATTCTGGATCTTCTCTAAACTTTGCACCCGGGAGGCCATTAGGCCCTGGTGCCCCATCTTTTCTTATCCTTTTTACTACTTTTTCAACAGCTGTGCCGTCTTGATCTTTGCTCACTGCTTCAGTAGTAAATTCCACTACGTTGTTTATACTCTCCGTGGGGCATTCCACACTACTTCCGGGATCAATGCAACCTTCCTTTTCCACATAGATTGTGGAAACATGTCTCAACCATGCATCGGCGTGGACAGAGTTGCGCCGGTCCACTTTGTCGTTTTCTAACCGCGCTATGTATTGCCAAAGTTGTCGGTGTTTATGAGGCTTTGTTAGCTCATGGATCTTGATCCATTCTTCATCTAGCTTATTCTGCTTGAGCGTCCATAGCAAGTGCTTGCGCTCATTATGCAGTTTGTTGCGCTTATCCAGTGTTCTTAGCGTACCCGCAATCTTATGAGCTCTTTTTGCCTTATTTAGGTTGCGTGTTATGTCACTAAGTTTTGTGTTATTATACCAGGTTTGTGTACTTGGTTTCACTTTTAATTTGAGGTCAGCTTTCTTGTTATTATTAAGAACTGTTTTCAAGGCAGAGGTCCACTCTGACCAGTTTTCCATGCTGGGCTCGATACCAGGATGGTTGCCTGTGCCTTCTTGTTCGTCTTTCCATGCCTTGAATGCGGTAGCCTGATGCTCGTTCCATTTTATTCTTCTGACTAGGGCATATTCCTCAATGCCTATTGATTGAGCTACCGTGCTGATTCCTTCCCGTTGTTTAATAGTAATGTTCAGTTCAACCTGGAGTATTGCATGATCACTAGTATCATCTCCATTGATTTTAAAGTGAGCTATTTTGCAAATGAGTTGGTTGCTCAAAAAGATATAATCGATTGTCGAGCAATTCTTAAATGTGGTCGTTCCTGAGCTATTTGGGTCTGAACTTTTTAGTAATTACTCAATTGACTTGAGGTCATAATTTTGTAAGAAGTTATTGAAAGTTCTTTCAGCGCTAGTTAAGTGCATCCTCTCGCTCGACTTCGTTCCCAGGTAGTGCAGATTGAAATCACTCACAAGCAATTTGGCTGGTAACAAGTAAGTGCATAAGATTTCCTGTAATGTTTTAATCATAGATTTTGTAGCCTCTAATTTCGACTGACCATGTGCGTTTAGATATACGTTTATTATGAGCAGTGAAACGCTGTCTTCCCTGTCCCCTTTTCCCTCAGCTACAAGTGCCTGCAGCATGTCTGAGTCGGTTTTTATGATCCTTACTGTCAGTTATTTTGCACGTTTAACGTAAATCGAAATCCCACCTGATGGTCTTCCGTTCCGATTGTGTTTAGTTGCTAGTTTATGGAAACCAGCGTAGCCTTCCAGATGTACCGGCTCTGTTGCCCAGGTTTCTTGCAGGCATAGAATATCGGCTTCACGTAGTTTGGTTATTGCTGTTACTTGTTTAAGAGCTTTATGTATACCTGCCACGTTCGAGGAGACAATTTTAAGACTGGGTTGTGTGTTTTGAGTGAGGCTTGGAGTGCTGGTCTTTATCACTGTTGACAATTTTGTGTTGAGCTGCTCTTGTGGGTCCCCTGAAGGATCAGCCATGGGCTCTTTTACATCAGGTATGGCGAGTGCAACTCTGTGTCTCACTGCTTGTCCTGTTGTATTGCTCCCTCCATCGGATTTTCTGAGGTGCCTCATCTTTTACTATTCTGTTTATGATCGTCTCCTCCTGTGTTCTTACTGATATGCTTAGATTTTTGTAATTCTGATCTATTTGTATTTTCGAGGTACCTTTCAGTATACTATGGGAGTGTTCCTTAACTTTCTTTGTGTAGTTGGCGGTGTTTGATGATTCAAGTAAAATTTGCGGATATTTTTCTTGCTCGGGTACCATTATTGCTATCCCCCAGTTTTTAAAGATTTCTTTTTCCATAAGCACCGCTTCTGGAATATGTTGATTTGTCCAGGTCACTACCGTGTTTTCCTGAGGGGAATCTTCATCCCTTGGTTCAAAATTAACACTCACCATATTTACACTTGTTATATTAGACAATGATGGTATGTGTTGAAGGAGCCTTAATAAGTTTCCCCTGTTTAATGTATCGTGCCTACCCTTTGATTTATAAAGTGGTTGAAAGATACTTTTGCTTGTGTTGCTTGTGTCGGAAAGGTGGAGTTTATTGCCAATCACAATCTGTGGGGGTTTAGTTTCTTCGCACGATATCTCTCCAGAAGAATTAGGTGTATTACCAATCTCAGGCTGAAGTTGCTTCTTTCCTTCACAGGTTGTCTCTTTAGGAAGCTTGTGTGCGGTTTTATCCAGGCAGATTTCTGTTGTGGCTAGGGGGCCTTTCTTAGCTACCTCCACCTGTTCAAATTTCTCCTGTATTTCTCGGTAGGTGATTCGGTTGTGGTATTCGCCATAGCAGGACCTTCTCTTGACGGTTTATTTGCCTTTGGCATCTTAGTGAAGATCGGATATGGTTTTTTGTTCAGTTGCCGGTCCTGCTTTTGAGCCGGTTTTGTTACTGGCTCAATCGAGGCATATGTTGACTGCCCCCAGCTTCTTCTAATTTGTGTGGTCTTTTCGCACTTCAGTTGTTTTCTTAGCCTTTTCTTCATGCGTCGTGTCAGGTTCACCTGCATAAGTTGAGTTAAGTTTTCCTGTTTATCCTCCGTGTGTGATTTTTATGTGGTGACTATCAGTTGATTTTCAAATCCTGAGTCTGTGTTTGTGCTGACCTAGCTTGGATCCTCTTTCATAGTGTTGTGCTGAGACCTGGCAAGTGTTTTGTTGCAATCATCGTTGGTTACTTTTGTTTTTAGGTCCTCAATGAGAGTGGTCAGGACTTCCGGGATTGTTGCTAATTTATCAATTGTTGGGCAACAGGCACACTCCGTATTTAATGTAGTTGCGTAAGCCTGTGCCCGCCTGATTAAGGTGTTCAAATTGGCAAATTTTTGATCAATCCCTGATATTGCTTTTGCCATGATGTTAAGCAGGTCTACTCGGACATCCATCTTATTTGATTGATAGTTCAGTGCCTCTAGTGTAAGTTGTGACGTTTTAAAAAAGATGTCCCATATGGTTCCTGAGTCAGTTGCTGACACTGAGTTGGTTGCTGACACTGAGTCATTGATATCAGGGATTCGACAAGGCGTGCCCGTGACCAAATTGATGCTAGAATTTGTTTTGCTCGCTATTTTGGCACAAGTTTGTGTACTTTCATTGCTATTGGGCATCCTGTGATCCTCTGGCTCTTCCGCCGTATTCTGGGATGCCATGCATTTGATGCTAAGACTCAGGTTTTCTCCTTCCGATACTTCCTTTATTATGTTGTTCTGTGTTATGGACGAATGTTTTAGTGGTGTTAAGATTTGTGTAGTTTTTACTGGAGCCTGGATGTTTTGAACTACTTCCACGTGGTGTATTTGCTTTGATGATTGATTATTAATTTTTACTTGTACCTCGATAGGTTGTTGAACCCCAATTCTCAGAGGTTGTTCTTGAGTTTTTGCAACAATGGATTGTCAGACACCTCTGAAAGATGTTTAGTCGATTGTGGGGAATGTTCTATTGTTATGAGAAGTTCCAAGTCCGTAATGGACCCCCATGAGTTGTCTTTGTGTTCCATTAATTCTTGTTCTGACAGAACCCCAATTGAACCTATGGTCCCTTTTGTGTCATTTGTATCATTAATTTGGGCGTTCCTTGTTATTGTTTTCATTGTTCGTGTGATTGGTACAGGTAATTGATCTTGTTCCTCTTGATTAGTAAGCATTACTCCCGCTGGATCTTTTAAGAAGTCAAACTTGCTCGGTGCGTTGGTTGATTTTGCAAAGATTCGAAACACTGGCGAGATTAATGTTTGTGCCTCCCCCTCAATTTTTGCTTGCCGTCAGTCCTTGGTTTTATTTTTTTCCTTTTTATAGGAGGGAAGGGTGCTCTATCTCGTCCTGACCTCATGATTCGCTTTTTCTAATTTCTTCTTTCCCCTGTTCCTTGGACTTTCCTTTGATTTTCTTTGATTTCCCTTTTTTTTTTTCCTTTTTCTCTTTTTTTGTTATTTGGTTGTTTCCCTGTCTCAATGTTAACCAGGCCGTAAGTGTGATCTCCGACTGCCCCGATAACGTCCGCAAACTCCTAGAGCAAGCACCTTGACCCCCTGAATAAATATCGCTTCCCTTATGTTCCATGTGTTTGCTTGTGTTTACTTTTTTCACTTCACTTTGTAACTGCCACTAGAAGGGTATGGCCGTAGTGCCAAAGACCCTAAATCAATCTCCAGTTTACTGCACCCTGTGGCTCCTATAGACTCCTATAGACTCGCGGTGGACTTGTGGTAAACCTTAACGGTAGACCTGCAGCAGATGTCCCACTGGGGCTTCCCCAGATGTCCCACCAAAACTGCCCACCCCTGTCAGCCCTCCAGGTGGACAGGCGTGGGCTCCCTCACCCCGCTCCTCTCACTCACTTGTTCGTAGTGCGCAGCCGGTGGTCCTGAGTCCTAAGTCCTAGATGGGCTGGGTGAACCTGGGGCCGGCAGGCAGGCCTAAGGCGCACAGCTCACAACTCGCTCTCTCAGCCAATAGCGGTTCTGTGGTGATCCGGGGGCCAGGACTAGCCCAGCAGCCCAGCAGCCAACAGCCAACAGAACTTGGTCAAAGCCAAGCCAAGCCCCAAGCGTCTAGGTCCGGCACACATCCAGCGCTTCCAGCTCGTGTGTGAGCCCGCCGTAGCTGCCACGCTACATGCTCCTCCGCCGCTGCCAGCCGAGTGTTACGGCCGCGCTCTCAACCCTGCTCTCAAACTCCGCTCACAAAACCCCAACAAAGTGATGGCGATAGCAGGGCGGGGAAAAGCTGCGTGCGGCCGCCAACAAAGCAGCGGATACAAGCGGGCAGCAAGCGGCGGTGACCGCGAACAGCAGCGGCGAGTAGCTCCTCCTCTTCCTCCAACAAAGACAAGTGCGCATGTGAGAGCCAAAGATGACAAAGCAGGCCACATCTGCTTAAAGAACTATTGTGCCTGTACACAGGCTGGGCAGGCATTTAAATACTTAAATACTGTGAATATATCCAAGCAATACTTGATTACCATGCTGCAGAGCACAATAATATAATCTAAATGTGCACACTGGTAATCACACATATTCACTCTTGATTGAATGATTAACACACATAACTCAAGAAAGGGAACACCCAGAAGAGAAAATGGATAATATTCATATAAGCTGGTTGCAGTCACATTGTGTTACAGGAAAACTGGTATTTTGGTAGTCTAGGAGTATCGAACTTCACTTTCAAACATTTGTGTACCCTACAGGGGACTCAAGGTCCAGAAGCAGAAAATTTCAAAGGGGTATCACATGGATGAAAATGAGGAATCTGATATTGAGGACTCCCTGACTGTCTCTATCTTTTCCTCTCTTTCTCACACTATCTCTCTTTCTATCTCCCTCTATCTCTCTATCTCTCACAGACAACTGTTGAGCATGATTGATGAGGCTGTGGCTATTGAAATAAAAAATGCTCGGCCTTCAGTTAAAAGTGTCTGGAGGGTTTGTGAGGAGGACCCAGAAGCTGTTCATGCATCCTCTCTAAAACGGCACTGTAAAAAAGTGAATTATTAGTCGAAATGGACAGTGATCCTCTTCAAGTAATAATGCCACTATCTTCACTCGGTCCAGTCAGATCTCAATAGTTTAGACCTGAGCTCAACTCGTTAGCTGAAGCATAGAGCAATCAGGCTTAATTTAGGAGAAATGTGTAGAGTTGTTATCAGTAACAAAATAGTTCAAAAGTAGCAACCACAACACAATACAAATCTCACAGCAGTTTAAATAAAAGAGTAAAATAATCTAATGCACACATAGCTAGCAAAAAAACAAAGTTGGATGAGGGGAACTGGAGATATCACTTTTAAATCACGTTTTAAATTAAAATAGTACCAAAAAGCGCAAAGCATTAACTGTGGTATCTCGTCATGCTAGACTGAGTCCAAGTTAAAGGTTCAAGCCGACCACAAGCTACTGCCGGTCGGATACAGGGGCCAGGTTCATCCTGGTGGAAAGTTTACCTTCTGACTCAGAAGAAATTCTGAAGTAAATCTTCTTCAATGGGTCGTTGGCAGGTTAGGCTGCAGGCTGGATCCAAAGGAGGACTCGACGATGGCAGCCCGGTGAAGTATGCATCCTCAGTGTGAGCCTAAGCTCTGGCAGGAAACTTGGTGCTGTTGTTTTTGACAGAGGGAAAGCTCAGAGGGAAAGAATCTCTGCCAAAGAAGGTCTCGTCAGCAGTCGGATGCTGTTCGGTGTCGACATAGGTTAAGCCTCTCGATGTTCGGACTTAGAAAGTTTTCAAGAAGTTGAGATCTTTTCAGTGGGGCAAACCGGCAAATGGAATCTGCCGAGTAATTTGCTGTTGGTTCAGATCTCTGCTGCTTCTATGGAAGAAAGTTTTGAAAAAGTTTGTAAGTATCCTGTTTTGCAGGTTTTATGGCTAATGGAGTACACTCTATTGCCAGCCAAGAGTCCAGGACTTTGTGGGCACCGCTTGGTGGTTAACACTCACACTCCCAGAACCACCAGCAGCGTCCTCGCCAAATACAGTTGGATCTAGTCAGCGATGCTCTTGAAAAAGTAGACTTCTTGCAGCCTTTGTGGCCCTGTAACATCACAGGCTGCCAACCAAGTGACCGTTCTTCTTTGTCGTGGGTACAAGTGGCAAGAGGTCCAGCCCTTGGGGTTTCTCTCCACAGGTTCAACAGAAAGTGCAGACCTTCTTCTGTCTTACACAGGTCCAGATGTGTTATGAAGAAGGCATCCAGGGGTGCCAAATGTATGCATGGCACTAGTCCGTGGGTTCGGGGGACTCCCTGGCCAATAGGGACAACTTTCTCAAGGGCAACCCTACACGTTGGCACTATTTCCTGTGGATTTGGCTCTAAACAGTCCCAGAGTACAATGATCTGCCAAAGTCCAAACAGCAGAATCCTTCTTCCCCTTGGCAAAGCTCTGGGCACACTCCTGAGATGTGTCTAGAGAAATGAGAAACTCCCTCTGCAAACCAGCTCTGAAACAGGTCCCCACAGCCCCACTGGGGTTTGTGCCAGCCTAGGTTCCTGGACAATGGAAAGGGCAGGCCAAGGTATGAGTTACATCTGCCTGTATGAGTTGATGCCCCTTCAAAGCTTGCACTTTTGGTGGGCACTTCCCCCAGGCAACCCTGTCAGTAGGAGGTAACACCTTCTTCCTCCCAAGGACATTGTGTTCCATTTTCTGAGAGACATTCACAGGTTCTACTGGGGAGCCATCATATTGCCAGGTGACAGTTGATGATTAAATCAGAAAGGATACTAGAGGCTTTAGGCAGGAAATTAGTGACTTCTAAATTCCCTATTTCTGAAATAGTTAAGGCAAAATTCAATTACTTATGAAAAAAGGGTGTTTGAAATATGTTTCTAGCTAGTACTAATCTGCAGTTAGCTTCTTAGGTGTAATAAAGTAACCAAGTGTTTGCTATGGCACAGCCAGCCTGCTACAGTGAAAAACGGATTGGTGGTCTTTCTCACTCTGAGGACATGTAAAACATTAAATACATATGTCCTACTTTTAACTGCTATGGACCCTGCCTTAGGACTGGCAAGGCCTACTTTAGGATGACTTACTAATATTAAAAAGTATGGCTTAGGCCTGTCAGAAGGGTGATTTTGACAGGTCAAAATGTCAGCTTTAAAACGGCCCAATGAGGCTGCTGTGGCAGGCTTGGAGTCCAGTTTTACATGGTCATTTTAGTGGTAACACAATATGTGCTGTATCCCACTAGCGATATTTAATGTACAGGCCCTGGCTACATAGGGTACCATATACTAGGGACTTGTAGGTAAGTTAAATATGCCAGTTAGGGATTAGTCAATTGTACATGTTTTAGAAGTCAGAACACATGCCCCCAGTGCAACAGAGTACAAAAACCATCAGTATAAGTCCAAAAACTGGGGGCTGGCATCATACAAAAAGAGGCATTTTCATACAGGCACGCCTGTGATGGACACTTGAGTTGCAAAGATGGCAGCACATACAAGGGATTCTTTGTGCTTCTCCATGCATATCATAAGACTTTTGAGGAACTAGAATCGCTCATTCCTAAAGTGATTCATTCCATCTTAATTCAAGAATGAAAGGAAATAACTAGGATTTCTGAGTTTCTTATCCAAGAAGTTGTCCATGTAGGGGTTTGGGGCCAAGTTTCTATCCCAGTAATAAATGCATTCCTCATCAAAATTCTTTAAAGGCATCAGAAGATGCTACCCCATCAGGTCCAGTTAATCTTAAGATGGATAGAGTGCCTGAGTAGGGACTATTCTTTCATGGGTTTTATACTACATGCTGAATCTTGTACTACTTATGTAGCACAAACCCTCCTTCAGGATATTGATTTTGTGTTATTCCATGTACTTGCTGGGGCACTGTAAAAGTTAGTGGCTGCCAGAGAGTTGCTTGCAAGTTTCCTATCAGATATCCTTTGATTCTCTTTGATCAGGGGCTAAAGCATTGGCCACTGAAATCACTTCCAAGGGACATGGCTGTATAAAGATATAGTCATTAGACGCTTTTCAAAAATCTTTATTACCCACCTACCCTTCTTGGGTATTTGCCACAGTATTGAGTGTCATTGTGAATCAGAAGAGATGACCATGTTTCAGCCCTTCCACCATTAGCCATTTCAATCCAGATTGTTACTGCTAAGGTATCTGCCTCAACAGCAAAATAGAACACCTTTCAAGGGAGGACGTGGGGTCAGGGGCCGCTCTACCAGAATGAAGCAGGCCACAGTGCCGAACTTCCCAGCAGCCTCACAAAGGCATGTCAATGCCACCCTGGATTATTGTCATATCTTGGATGGGGTATGGTTCAGATTTCTCTCCAGATGGCCAGAGATTCTGGATTTTTCCGTTTGTCTGTTTTCCAGATATTCCATTGAGTTCTAGAGTCTGCCATCCTCCCATTTTCTCACAGACTCAGATTCCAAGGTAACCATGCACACCTTAGGTTTAGAAGAAAGGAATCAAATCCTCGTATACAAGTCCTCCGACAAATACACATCAATATTTCACCTCAAGACGTTTAATAGATTTGTGAAACAGGCCCCTTTCAGGATGGTATCCCTACAGGCACTCATTCTTTGTTGTGGCCCAAAAACTGCCAGCATAGTTGGACCTTCACAATGCCTACATTCATATGTCCTGATCTCCCATAGATCATAGAGAAGTCTCCCCATTAAAGCAGGGCTTCATTTCTGAGACCTGCTGAGTATTGCTGCTCATCTCCCAGGTTCTGGTATGTGAAGATAGGGTCACATTTTCCTTTACCACAATCACCAGCATCTTTTTCTTTTTTTTAATATATTTGTATTAGAGATTTTATAAGCATCACATAGATAGGTACATAAATACATGAGGAGATTCACCAATAAAAAAATACCATTAAGAAGATTAAAAACACAGGAGCTTTCAGATAGTAAGACCCATAAAAACCCTATTGAATACAATCAGTACACATAATTCATATTTCATCTTGGCCCATCCCAACATCATTTTTCCAGTGATATATCGGTGCCCATATGCTCTTTCCTAATTTTTTAGCCCTTCAACCCTTTTGTTCGTAAACCCCTTTTTCCAGATTAAAAGTTAATAAGAGCCGGGCAAGCCATTGATGAACAGTGGGAGCCACTGGGTCCAACCAAGCAGAGGCAATAAAAATTCTAACCACTGCCATAGCCAGAAACATAAAGTACTGGTGAGCTCGCCTCGTCCCCTCACTACTGACCCCCAACAACATTAGTTCAGGCGTTAGGATTACTTTTAGTTTCAGGGATTGATCTAAAAATGTCTCTATATCTTTCTTCAATGTATCCAGGCGAGTGCAAGTAGAAAACATGTGCACCAAATCTGACTGCTGTACTTTGGCTGTGGGGGCACCGAATGCCAACAAAGCCCCCCCATTTGACGATTTTAGCCGGTGTATAATAGAGATCAAAGATTGTTTTATAATGTTGTGCTTGCAACCCGGCCGAACACAATATTGTCTGGCCTAGGTTCAAAGATTCTACAAAGCCTGCTCCAGTTAAACCAAGACTTTGTTCCCATTTTTCAGCTTGTTTTTCAAGATCATCTTGCGACCAGTGATTCAACCCCATATATATCTGACTAATTGTACAACCAACCCTCTTCATCCCTTACTACCTCCTTAATAGCATCTTTAGTAAAATCTCTTGGCCTCCTATTTTTCTTGGCTAGGAAGCTCTGTATCTGCAGATATTTAAAGGAATCTTTCCGATCAACCCCATAGATGGTTTGAACTTCCTTAAATGACATTATTCCCCCAGTATCAAAAATGTCCCCCATCATCCTACCACCTAAAACCTCCCAGCGTAGCATAACCGCATCATGGAAGATTTCTGGAAGTGCTGGGTTTCTAAAAAGCGGGGAGTAAAAATTCATTCTCCCAACTCCTATCTTTTTCTTCAAAGCCACCCACACCCGAAATGCTGCAGACAGGGTCTTAAATCTAACTCTCTAATAATAGCTTATTCATTATATTTCAAAAACCAATCTTTAGCCTCATCCCCTAATAAAAGTTTGTAATTATCTGGTGAGCCATTCCGGCTCCATTGATCCGTGGAGTTTCTCCCCACTAGTGCACATATACTGGAGAGCTGCTGCCGAATAATACATTCTCAGATCCGGTACGGCCCACCCTCCTCTTTCCCTAGGCAGAGTCATGTTTTCAGGGCCCTCCTGGTCTTCCCATGTGCCCATATAAATCTATTAACCATGTCCTCCATCAGCTTAAACCAGCGCTTTTCAAACTCCAGTGGTATTGCTGGTATTCAGACAAAATATCGAGTTAGAAATGTCGACTTAAACAAATATCGAGTTGTAAATATCGTGACACAGAAATAACGACAGCAAGAATATAGTGGTCAAGAATATCGGTTTTAAGGTAAGAAACATCGTTTTTAAAAATATAGAAGTCATTAATATTGTTTGCAAAAATATAGTTGTTTAATAAATTGTGGAGAGGTGTGGTGCAGCGGCCAGGGCAGCTGACTTCGGAGCACAGGGTTCACGGTTCGATCCCCGGCTCCGGCGGCAGCTCAGCTCAGCACCGTGTGACTCTGGGCAATAGCTCACTTAATTTCCACTACGGCCCCCAGCGCCTTGAGACCCGTAAGGGTGAGTAGCTGCGCTATATAAAAACGGACTTACATTTTTTTTTTTTTTTATAAATTGATTTTTTAATTAGTGTTATGTATATTAGTCTGTTTTAAATGTATGTGATGTATTTTTTTTGTATAAGTATTGTTTATGTTTTTTAATATATGTGTTACATTTTTAGTAGTTATCAATTTTATTTTAATTAAATTGTGCATTTTTTAGTTCTGTAGTGGGTTGTGAATTTATAGGGGAATAGGGTGGGAAGTAATTTAATTATAATATTTAATGATAATCTTTTATTTATTAATATGTATTTAATTGAGATTTTATAGTGTTAATTGTGGGAAGTAATTTATTATTAATTAATTATGAATTGGTTGTTAATTAATATTAATTAATTGGTAATTAATTATGATAATTGTGTAATTTTTTTAGGTGCAGGTTGTGGGGTTTATAGGGGTGAAGGGTGGGAAGTAATTTATGTCTATGTAATTAATAATTAGTTGTTAGTTAATATTAATTAATTAATTAATTGAAAATTGAAAATTAATTAATTAATTGAAAATTAAATATGGAAATTGTGTAATTAATTTTAAGTGTGGGTTGTGGGGTTTATAGGGGTAAAGGGTGGGAAGTAATTTATGTTGACTTAATTAATAATTAGTTGATTATCAATATTAATTAATTGATATTTAATTAGGGTAATTGTTTATTTTTTTGTGTGTGAGTTTTGTTTTTTTAAGGGTAAAGGGCGGGGAGTAAATTAATTGTACTTACTTTATAATTAGTTGTTTAATACTATTAGTTTTTTAATAGAAAATAAGTTTTAATTGTTTAATTCATTTTTTTACAATTTAATTTTAACTGTGGGCTGTGGGGATTATAGGGGTAAAGTGTGGGAAGTTAATACATTTGTATGAGTTTTAATTTGTTTTTTAATTAATAATATTTATTTAATTGATAATTTGCAGTACCTCTGGCCACGGTACTGCAAATTTACATTGTGCAATGCTCCACCCACAGCTTCTTATGGAGCTGGTGTCTGGGTTAATTCTGATCACCAATACAGAGGGAGGAAAAACACTTTTGTAAGAGACTGCTGGCCATACCAGGATCCTCTTCAAATCTCATCTGCCACAGTGAACTTGTGCTTTCCTACTTGAGCTAGCTCATATGAACCAACAAATCAAACCATCTTTGTTGTGGCTTTCTATCTGGCGGAATGAGGATGTTCCATTAACTAGGGCCATAATTAGCGATAGCCTGAAATGCGACAAAGGCATGTAAATCCCATGGCTTGCCTATGTGAAAGGTTCTCTCAATGAGATTGGTTATCATTATTTAGGTTTAGGGCAGACACAGTAAAATACCTATTCTGTTTCCCAACAGGATATCAGACCAATCTAGACGCAATAGCATGCCCGTGTAGCGACGGTGCCACACAGTCCATGATGCACTTCCTTTTCTTTTGTAAATTTTACACGTTATATGCTAAAAGTTTTTTGGCCCCACTAATGAGAGCGAGAAACATAAGACGTAGTGCCCAAGCCATTCTCGTATTACAAAGTCTCTCAGATGATGAAATATGCGCTGCTTTAATTTGCTTTCTTTGCACTGCTGTTTGATCCCGCAGAACCTTTAATTTTATTTAAAAGATGTGAGATCATGACTACTGGTAGGGACTACCATTTAAAAAGGTAATTTTATAATACTACTGATATAGGATGAATTGTTCTTAATGTTTTATTTTTTTTAACCTCCATGGTTGTACCATCAAATTACTAGGTATGAAACGCCCAGAATAACCAAGAGTAGCAACAGGTAACCCATCCATTGATAGGGTGGGCCACAAAGTAGGCCTCTACTAATGGAACCATATTGCCCGTGTTACAATACTCAAGCTAACTCTGATTAGCCACCAGGGGAAGGTATTGAGACACATGATTTTGTCTTTTAAGTACCAAATGTTACTAATTTTTAATGCAAGATAATAATTGTATGTTTTAATGTGTACTTTTATGGTTTCTATGTAAAACCGAATAAAGACATTTTGATTTGATTTGATTAGTATCAACACCATAGGGTCTCCTGCGATCGAGGCAACGTCAAATAACGTGATAACTCTCCTAATATGATCAGTGGTTCCTCTATAAAACCATGCTGTCTGGGGGAGATCACTTTCCCTATAATAAGGCTCAGCCGATTCGCTGAGGTATTCGCTAATACCTTTGAATATATTTTAGCATCACTATTCATAAGCGTTATAGGCCTGTAGGACTCGGGGTCAGGTGGCGGTTTTCCCTTTTTCAAAAAAACTATAATGCTGGCACCGGCCCATGACTCCGGGGGGACTCCCCCTTTTGTGACTGACATAGAGTGTTGACAAGAACAGGCCCTAGGGTTGTCAGAAAATTTTTGTTAATTCTAATGGGATCCGATTGGTCCCGCGGCCTTACCGGAGGGAAGATCGCTGAGTGCCCTATATATTTCTTCCGCCGGGAAAGGGGCATCTAAAAACTCCAGATCTTCCTGAGAAAATTTCACTATATGGATAGAGCCCAGATGGGCCCTATGGGTCTTTCCTCAGAGCCCCCCTCCGAGTTATATCATTTTTCATAAAGTCTATGGAGTTCTTCCCAAATACCAGCAGAGGCTTTTACAAAATTCCCCTTATCATTTTTAATCTCCACAATCTCCTCGCTGACTGCTTTCTGTCTTGTCCGTATGGCCAGCATATGCCCCACTCGCTCGTTATACTCATAACAGTCTTGCTGCCATGCAATATACTTATCTGCTGCTCTTGCGGTTGTAACATCACCTATTGCCGCTTTGGCCAGTGCCAGTTTATCCAGTATATTCCCTACAAATGACCCGACATCTATAGCCCCAGCAAGCTCTTCTTCTAATTCCCTCAGGTTTTTATATAGGTTATTCCACTGTTGAAGCTGCTTTTTTTTGGCGGTGTAATCTAGAACTTAACGTCTTCTCCCTTGCCCCTGCCTTTAAGGCATCCCACACCATACCCATCCCAGTACTGCCTCGATTACTCTCCATAAAATCTATGATCCATTTATTCATATGGGTAATATAACCCCGATCTACCAAAAATTCCTTTTCGAATGTCCAATTTTGCGCAATTTCTTCTCCCCACAATATTTATAAGTTCTAAAACTAAAGGATTGTGATCCGACATTACACTATGCCCACTCACGTTTAACCTTGCTAATCAGAGGCCTATTTGATTGCTTGCTCTCTATTTCCGCATTCCATCCATACATTCTTTAGCCTTTATCTCTGACGTAAAGACTCATCTTATTATTACAAATTATTTTTAAGCGGGCAGGATTCATTAAGGCTTCAGCACCAGGTGCCTGACAAAGTTGAATCAGCTGCCTAACCTCCATCGTCTTTCCACCATTACATGTCAGAAGTCAGGCCTTGAAAAAAAAGATTGTCCCTCATAAGTCCACTTGGCATCCAGGCGAGCTTTTGTAAGCACTGCTTCCCAAAGCACGAAGTTCCCAAAATAGACAATAATAGCTCTTGGTTTCTTAGATTCGGCTGGCTGCAGTTGTCCTAGTTTTTTCAGCATAAATGGATAGCGATGTACACACTGAATTTCCATTTCCCAATTCTATTGTTGGAGCTCAGGGAAGGCCCCCTTCATCAAGTTCAGCATGTAGGTTCAGATATCGTTCCCTTCAGCCCCTTCTTCTATGCCTAAAATTCTCGGGTTGTTGCATCGTAACCTGTTTTCGTAATCTTCTAGCTTCCATTGTATGTCCGTGATTTGTGAGCCATGAGCTTCCATCTGTTTTTGAGCCCTAGCAACATCATTCTCCAGGACAGCCATCCGTTCTTCAGCAGCCGTTAATCTTTCACTTATTTCTGCACAAGATTTAGCCACTTTTTTGACTCCCCTTTGTAGCTTTTTTGTGGCCAGCTGGCTTTTTTGCCATCCACCGAGTCTCTTCTTGGTGTTGCTTTATAGATTTGTAGATCAGTTTTAAAGATGGTTCCTTGGCTCACGTTCCTATTTGTGCCTCCTTAGCCTCCATGCCGGTAAGTCCCGGCATTTGCGGCGTAGATTTTCTGTGTGGCTGAATAATCCCATTTTGCGGCCACACCAGATGCATGTCTTTTTAATCCTTCCATGGAGTGCCTTTGCTTTACACCTTCCTTGCGCCATCTGGGGTGCTTTTTCCTTCTCACAACAGTTCCAGGGTCATCATCCTGGCTGCTTTGGCTTCAACTGGATGTCAACAGAATACTCCCACCCCCAGATTCTACTGAGCTGGTATCTGACACATCAGTTAGTAAAAAAGTATCCCCTAGATCTTGGGAGTCTTTCAGGCCTCTAAAGCCCTCTGCCCCCTCTACTAATACATTTGTTTCAGGATTGATCCAGCCTGAGGGTTGCATTCCCGGGACCACCCGCTTGGTTTCTGTACTGTCTACCTCCTGCCCTCCTTCTTCTGATAAAGTTCACCCCTGAGAGGGCAGAGGACCAGCCTGTTTAAGAGTATCACAATTTCCTGCCCCCTGGGTCATCTCCCCAAGCTGGTTATATGTCAATCGTGAAGCCCCCTGGTCACCCTCTGTAGGCATAGCAGCCTTGCTGGGAAGCCATTCCTCTCCCTGGCTTATGTTCACTGATTCACTGACCTGGGTATTGGTCTGCAGATTATGCACCATCTCCAACGACTTTCTCCCAAGCTCGTCCGAAGTTTCCACCTGCAGATTTCCAACAGCTGCTGCCATGGCCAGGAAAAATTCAGTAATTGCCTGTTGCTGCTAATGCTCTAACTTATGTCCCGGTTCATCTTGATCAGTACTTTTGGTGTCTAAAGATTTTACAGCCTCCGAGTCCTCTCTGGTTTTCAGGGCAGTTTTATTTATACCAGTTGTCACTGCCTTCCCCGACTTGACATGCTGGGGGTAAGAGGAATTTGAGGCTACCGGTGCTGCTGGTGCAGACTCAATGCTCTGATCTCGCATTGCGTGAGCCTCTTTGGATGGCATCCTGATGCAAATCCAAACCGTGAGCTTCCTGGGCCTAACAGTGCATATGCCCAGGAGATAGGCAGTAATCGAGAGTCCTCGCTTAGCCCGGCCATCAAGCAAGACTCCTGCCGCTGTTAGCGCCGTCCACGATTCATTGCAAGCTCAAGCCGCTGTTTCTGTCCAGGACACAGGGTAAGTCTTCCACATCCCCTGTTTTCTGCCGGTTGAATAAAGGTTGCTCTGGGCCGGGTTTCGTTAGCTAATGCCTTTGTGAAGCTCCAAGCCGCGGGAGAGTAGCAGCCGTGTCACACTCCCGGAGGCCATCTTGCCTCTGGGAGGATTCTTGCCTCCCTGTGCACCTTTTTATAAAGTTAAGAAGATGTGCCAACAATAATCATAAGCCCCACCTCCTACTTCTCAGTCTATTGGTCATCATGTTCAGAGGTTTATTATGACCCCTGAATTGGGCTCATGCTCCCCAGACACAGCTGATGATACTAGTGGAGACTCAAGAGACACAAGAGAGCAATCATCTCATATTTCTGGGTTTGTTAGCCCTTGCCATAGAGATTGTACCTAGCGTGTTCCTAGACCTCAAGCACTCCTACAGGTTATTTATGTCCTACTTGTTACTTGTTGAAGGTAGCTATGAGGCAAGGATCCCAATCACAGCTGAGATTTGTTTAATGATGCAATGTCCTCTCTAGTTCTGACCACAGATACCAATCACTTTAACTGGAGGTTAACCTTGAGAGTACACACAGTTCAGGAAAGGAAGTATCTATTAACTGGCTGAAAAACCTCCAGTTAGAGGGTGCTAATGGCCACCTACTGAGCCCTGCTGTATAAGCCTCATTTTGTCTGGTCATGCAGTTTTATCTCGACAGACAATGAGGTGAATAAGGATTATGCCATGTGTAAGGGAGGCAACAGAAGGTGTGGTGATTTCCCTTTTGGGCCCACTTTGGTTGCACATATTAGCTTTGCACAGCCACACATAATACATTTGTTTTTGTGACATGATATTTTTTTAGAAATACGCCGCACATATTATTTGTTATTCAGTGACTCTTCTTGGGATTCAGTTTGCATATCTTGTACAAAGTCGAACAACATGGCTTACTGTTTTCTTTTGCCCGGTTAGCAACATCTCCTAACGTTTTCAAACATAACACAGTGTTAGAAATAGGGTCTCTAGTTGGCAGAGGTTTGCACCCTGTCCAAGTAGGGACCACCACCCTAGTCAGGGTAAGTCAGATACATACCCTAAATTAACCTATGCTCACCCTCTGGTAGCTTGGCACAGAGCAGTCAGGCTTAACTTAAGAGGCAATGTGTAAAGTATTTGTGTGACACTTAAATCATAATAACTCAATAAAAACACCACAAAAGGACACCACACAAGTTTAGAAAAATAGACAATATGTTTCTGATCTGAGTAAGACAAAACCAAAGTGACAAAAATCCAATCAGTAAAAGTCGAGATAAGAATTTTTAAAGAATTACCCAAAAATAGTGCTTAGAAGTCACTTGCAGTCAAAAGGTTACTTGATGTCACGAGGGACTGATGCAAAGTCAAAGGGCCTAATTTACTATATTTTGATGCACTGCAACACAGCAAGCTTTACTGCAGCACACATAGAAAGAGCAAAAAACAAGGAGCAATAAAAGTATTTCTCCTGTTTGCGCCATTCCCAGGTTTCCGACACTTTGTAAATCTGGGAATGAGTCAGGCTCCATGGATGTTGCGTGGGAACACCCACAGCAACACCCATGTAATGCCCCTTTCATGCAGAGTGATGCGTGAAATGGGCCCTCATTTACAAGGCCATGAAAAGCCATGCAGGATGACTTTACGTGGCCTTGTAAATATCAGGGGCACACTGCGCCACCGGTGCATCCAAAAAAGTGACACACCGGCGGTGCAATGGGCTTGTAAATAAGCCCCAAAGTTCGGGCCAACCTAAATCGATGGCAGGCCGGCTACAGGACCCAGACAGGTCTCGCTGAAGAAATACAATGGGTGGAGCAAAGCGTCGATGTCGAGGACTCGAGGTGAGGATCTATTGTTATGGTTCAGCACTCTATTATTTAAAAGACCATGGTATTATTCGATTGTAATGTAATCATACTTCACAGAACTCATAAAGCTCAAAGAACACTTTCAATGACACAAGTGACACAAATTCTTCCTTAAGTGTATTTTGTAAAAAAAAATTCTCTTTATTCCTGTTCTCAGTCTTCTTCCATTAAAATTAAGAGTGACAGAAGCCAACGTGTTTCGTCCAGAGGGACTTCTTCAGGGCTACAAAATACATATAAATACAAAAGGACCTTTTTACAATATATACAGTCACATCTAATTATATCACAGATTAAGCAAACACTTAATTTTAAACACACAGTACATGAACAAACATTTACAATATGTACAAGCACATCTAGTTATGTCACAAATTAAGCATACATCTAAATGTGAGCACACAATACATGGTCAAACATTTAAAAAATCTAAATATATTGGGTTATGAGTTTCATGTTTCACGTAATCGCCATATACACACTAAGGGGCACATTACGATACCCGGCGTAAATAACACCGCCAGGCATGGAAGCGGCAAAAATCCGCCCGCACACACTGCCTGAACACCGACCACGCCACTACGATTACACAAACCGAATACCGCCATCGGCGGAAAAAGCACACAAAATACCGCCCGCCAACGTCCGAGTCGGAGACAAACCGCCCGCCACGGACGGAAACACGCATGACAACACAAAACCGCCCGCCCTCACGGCCGACACACCGCACGTGAAATTACGATCGCACCGACATGAGCGCGGAAAAACAACAAATATACCGCCCGCCAGCGCAAACAACGCCGATGAGAATCGACACGGCAGAAGCCATGGCGCCCACGTACCTGCACAGAAACCATCCGCACACAAAACCAATAGCACACAACATGGCCAACAAGTCCACACAGCAAGGCACGCACAAATACACAAGCACAGTACATATCCCGAAAACACCCCCGGACAAACAAAAAATACAAAGGCCAGAACCCCAGACACAACACACCTGAAAACAACAGACCATGAGGACACACCCACATAGGTGTGTACAAAAGCAGCACTCCCACAGACCACAACCCCTTGCTACATTGCAAACCAGAGAGGAGAGGAGAGGACACAGTGACACAGCAAGGACAGCAGCACACCACAGAAACGCACACATCACAACCACCACCACCACCACCAAACACCGGCACCACAAACCCCCTGCACATTACACAACACACACCGCACCAGCACCACAAACACCATGGCACCACAAAGAATGCCCAAGTTCACGCCCATTGAGCTGACGGTCATGGTCGACGAGATCATCAAGGTGCACCCACAAATCTATGGGAACATGGTCCAACACACACCACTAGCCACCAGAAACAGAATGTGGAACCGGATCGTAGACCAGGTCAATGCAGTCGGGACCCTGCCCAGGAACAGAGTCGAAATTAACAAACGGTGGAATGACGTCAAGAGCCTGGTCAAGAAGAAGGAGGGCAAAAACAGAGAGCTGGCTGCCGTCACTGGCGGAGGGAATCCCGCGCTCTTCAAGACCTTCAAAGCGTGGGAGGAGAAGGTGCGAGTCATCATACATCCCGAGATCCTCGCCGGATTAGCAGGGGGAGTGGAGGCTGGTAAGTACAAACTAATGTATACCAGCACACCGCTATGTACTCACATGCACTACCACCATGCCACAGCTCCCAGGGACAAACACCCCCATGTCCAGCACACAATACAGGACACACACATGCAACAGACACCACCACACACAGCCCAAACAGAACAACTGTAAGATGCGTGGGGACATGTGTACATTCAGCCAGCCACGTAACCACCAACAGGTCCCCAAATATGCCAGAAGCGCCACAACGAGCACCCACCACACCCATGTGTCCGCCACAGCTGCACAAACCGACAAGTAACAGGTAAGTGGCAGGAACACAAAGTGCAGTGGGTGGGACGGTGGACAGCCCAAGTACAACACACACCAGGCCCCTAGTCCCACAGCACAGCAAGGAGGAGCATCCCCCACACCCCACAGCCACGTGTCAGCCACCGCAGTGCACAACGACAGCCGAAAGGCAGACATCACGGTCCACAGCAATCGGTGTCAGTGGGTGTCCAGCCACCCCCACGACCCACAACACCCCCCACCCCCACAGACCTGCAACATGGAGCACCCCCGCTTAGAGCCATGTGGCATCCAGTACAGTGCACGCACGAACAACCTGCAGGTGGGAAACTGGACAGGGCTGGATTACTGGAGGCATGAGGACCGGCACACGACCAACACATGGGACATGTCACGTAGCAGACGGAAACGCAGCACCGCCCACCGTCACGAACAAGTGAACAATGTGCACACGGACATGAACAACAGACTCACACCCCACATGACCCATCACAGACATAGCAACACCCAAGGAGCCACGTCTGCATACACAAGCCACACTGAAAATAGTACCACACGGCAGCCACTGTGCAACTCATCACACACAACCGAAACACCATTGAAGTCCTGTCCATGTAGCCCCTACTGCCTGTCAACCACACACCCCACAACTACGCCTATGTAAGACAAACAACACTAGACGCAACAGAGCGGAACAACAGAAATGCACACGAACACCACTGAACCCATCAAACACACAGACACACCATGCACATACAACATACCATCCATCCCATCCGTCAGCCCCAGTCTCATGAAAGGCATGTCATCCGCACAGCTGCCACACATACAGCAGTCACGCTAAGATACATGCCCATGACCAACCATGTGCCAGAAGTCAATGAAGCGCACGACACACTGTGAGCAACAACACACAACATGGGCCACACCCCCCCCACGAGCACTGCAGTGATGCACATGGCACAGGGCAGCACGCACACCAAGGAGATGGGACAACTGCAATACGTTGGCTTTCACACACAACCATCACTCACTCATAACGATGCGTCCAATGCCATGTCCAGTAATCACAACAGACAGCAAATATGCAGGCCATGTCAAGCATGCACACACCTCAAACCATGCACTGTCTTGCTGCCACAACACATGTCACGTTCGGCACCCATGGCTCACAGCATGTACCCCAAAAGCATATTCCCTCCCAAATGCGAATCTGGGGCATGGCCCCCATGTTGCCATATTCGTTCCTAAGCGTTCCATTTGAACCCCAAAAGCATATTCCCTCCCAAATGCGAATCTGGGGCATGGCCCCCATGTTGCCATATGCGTTCCTAAGCGTTCCATTTGAACCCCAAAAGCATATTCCCTCCCAAATGCGAATCTGGGGCATGGCCCCCATGTTGCCATATGCGTTCCTAAGCGTTCCATTTGAACCCCAAAAGCATATTCCCTCCCAAATGCGAATCTGGGGCATGGCCCCCATGTTGCCATATGCGTTCCTAAGCGTTCCATTTGAACCCCAAAAGCAAAGTACAAACCAGACCCAGGATGGGCCAGGAGCCCGCATACACCAGAGTCACAATGAGTAGGGGCACAGCAACACACCCATCGGCATGGCCAATCCGTCCCATGCCACATGTGCACAGCACACAGTCCCATTGCCAAGCACACACAACTACAAATGCCACAGCCACACACACGCCTCCGGGAAACCCATGTACGAGATTGCACGAACTGCCAATGTCAGACGACAAATACATACTTCGCCAGGTGCAACACAATAACAAATCTCATTCTCTCCACAGGTGACGAACTGCCGGATGCTGGGGATGGAGACAGCAGCCAGCACAGCCAGCCCACAAGCCCCCAACGAGGACACACGGATGTGGAGGATCTCAACTCCTCTTCGGACACGGACCACCAAGCAGGCCCATCTGGTGTGGCAGGGCCCAGCCGCTCCCCAGGACCCCTCCTACCCACCAACACATCATCCAGGGCTGCTGAACAGTCCCAGCCCCCTGCTGCCACTGTCGTTGCGGCCACACCCACGGTCATTGCGGCCACACCCACGGTCATTGCGGCCACTACCACTGCCGCAACCGCCACCATCGCCGCACCGACCACCACCGCCGCCACCACCACCACGTCTTCGCTGGCACTAGCCCCAGCGCAGGTGGTGGCCCGGCCGACTGGATCCACCCTGGGAGCCACAGCGAGGAGCGTGGTGAGCAATGTGGCTAGTGGGCAGGCCGGTGGCAGCAGGACTGGTAGGAGGAGCAGGGTCAGGGAAACGCCAGCCTCCCCTGGGAGCCATGCCCTGCCTCAAATGGCCAGAGTCCTTGGGGCCTATGAGGAGGCCCAAGAACAATGGGTCAGGTCTGCTTCAGACACGCGGGAGGTGCTGGGGGTGCTGAGGTCCATGGACGCCCGTATAGGTCAACTCGTGGACCTCATGGGCCAGCTGGTGGTGGCGGTGAGGACACGGCCAGGGATAGCAGCTCCCCTCCGCCACCACCTGCCGGGGCGCAGGGTCGAGCAGCAGTGTCCAGTTCCCCTGCGTCCACAGCCAGTGAGCACACCTCAACCACCAGCATGTCGCAAGCAGGCACCCCCTCGCAAACGTGGAAGGGGCCGTCCGAAGAGGAAACAGATCTCCCGGGAGGACTTCGCATGCTCCAGTCGCAAGTGAGGCAGCCAGCCAGCCTTCCGCCAGCCTTCCTTGACCAGCCACTGCATTGACTTGGACTACGATCCCACTCCACACAGCCATCTGGATGGCATGTGTGTGTTGGACTATGGACATAGAACCAGTGGGTACACCCTGAGCATCACGCAGCCATGACCGACAGCTCATTGTCACAGCACGCACCACTTTTGTCATCACCTTACACACAATCACATGTCACAGTTTGTAATAAATGCACCTTTTTCACTAACTGCTGTTTGTGCCCTGTGTTTTATTTGTACGGAATACAACGGCCACCTTGGGCGGAAAGGCACCTGATGCGTGGCATGGCAATGGAATCCGGAGGGCCTGTAGGGACCTAGGGGTGGGAGACAGAACAGGAGCACATTCAATGAGTGTGTCACACACCCATCACACAGTACATGTCAACAACTACAAGCAATGTACACACATCGCACAGAGCAATAGGGCACAATGCCACAGCCACCATCAGTGGCATACTAACTTGGGCATGGAGCGTTGACACACAGCACGCAGTGAACAAAAGGCCACCCGGACACAGCACACACACACCTGCACAAATACAGACACATCAGCCGTCGTACATGGACACTCACCGTCAAGTGAAGTAGCGGGCGATGAGCTGCTGCCGCACATTCCCAGCTTCCTCCTCTCCGCTGTCCTCCTCACTCGAGCTGTCCTGGTCTGCGGGCTGGGGCACTGGTTGATCTCCGTCATCCACAATGAGGGGGATCTGCTTCCGAATGGCCAGATTGTGCAGCATGCAGCACGCCACCACTATCTGGCACACCTTCTGTGGGGAGTACGCCAGTGCACCCTCGGTGCGGTCCAGGCACCTGAACCTGGACTTGAGGAGGCCAAAGGTACGCTCGACCACACGTCTGGTCCTCCCATGTGCCTCATTGTATCGATCGTCTGCTGGGGTGCGAGGATTCCTCAATGGACTGAGCAGCCATGCCCCATTCGGGTACGCAGAGTCACCTGGGTGTGAGGGACACAGAGAACCGTTGCTATTCCAACTGGACAGGGGACAGCATCGCACAACCAGCACGCTACACCACTCCACATACTCACCGACAATACAGCCACGATCCTGTTGCAGATTGGCCATCAGCCGTGGCAAGATGCTGTTGCGCATTATGTGTGCGTCATGGGCCGAGCCTGGGAACTTTGCACACACGTGGGTGATCACCATGTCCGCAAGGCACACCACTTGCACATTCAGGGAGTGCGTGTGCTTCCTGTTGCGGTACAGGTGCTCAGTGGCCTGTGGTGGAACAAGGCCAACATGTGTGCAGTCAATGGCTCCAACGACGTGTGGGATTCTGCCAAGGGCATAGAATGCACCCTTCACTGCCGCCAATTCACGAGCCCTGGGGAAGCGGATGTACCTGTTTCGGTACAGCATCATGGCTGCCAGTACATCCCTCAGCACCTTGCTGAACATGGGCTGGGACATCCTCCTCCACTGCCCACTGTGTGCTGGAATGACCCAGTGGCGAAGAAATGCAGGGCAGCCATCACCTTAGCCGTGGGGGTGAATGCTGTTGGATACACCCTGCGGGGACGGAGATGGGGTTCTAACATGGCACACAGTCGATGCAGGGTTGGCCTGTCCAGCCGAAACTTCCTATTACCTCTGTATCGTCCATGTCCACCAGCAATTGGTATGGGCGGTCAATGTTCGGTCTCCGCCTAGGGAAATTGCAGAGGACACATGTCAAAGCAACACAACACATAGCAGTTTCGCATACACATCACTGACATGACTGAGCACGCACATGAGCCACAGCCCAGCTGTCAAGCTGGGACGGCACGGCCACAATACACTTACACAGGTCTCCCAACAATGGCAATGGCTAGTGAGACATACCACTGCCATGTGCATGCACATGGGGATCTAGGCCCCAATGACTTGCGGGGCGTGCTGATGGGGACTGACTGCATATTCGTCAAGCGGCAACGCCACGGCAACATGAGTGTCTGCTGAGCATGGAACTGCTTCCAAGGCTGGATGAGTATGGCACACGACGACGATGATGTGGGCACAGGCTGAGCGGCCAAAACAAGTGGGACCTGTGGCACGAGGGGATATGAGACAGTAGTAGGTGTCAGCACTGCACCCTATGTACAGCACTGTACGGATCACACCTCCCGAAACATTGACAGGTGTCCACATTGACAGCCCCATGCCAAGACGGCTGTGTGCTTGCAGTCACACGTCACAGGTGAGAGGTTACATTGCACGTGCCAGGTGGCAGACGTACATAGTGGGAGCTGGCATGTGTGTGCATGTGTCTCCTGTTCAGGATCCACCAGATGGGCGCTGACTCTGTACTGACCATTGGACACAGCATGTTCCGTGGAAGGCTTGTGTGTGTGGGATGGTGGCACTGGATGTGCCTCCGTTGGGTGGGGGGCCATGCACAGGGCGGGTACGTCGATGATTGCGCATTGTTGGTCACGGTGGGTGCACCAACTAAGATGTGTTGCCCTGTGTTCAATTCCTATGTCCGCATGATGATGGACTGTGGATGTGGGCAGACTACACATTGGTCGATGTGCTGTCTATATGCATGTGCCTTCACACCAGGCACAGCTGCCCCTGCACATGTGACCCCTGCTGGACTCGCTGCTGGGTCTGTGGAGCTGATGCACCTTCTGTGCGTGGGGCGGACAGCTCTCCTCACTTCCCTCATTGCGCATGTCATGACTTTGCCGCAGGTGACATGGATCATGGAGGGCCCACATGTACGCGTGGGTAGGCTACACATGATTGTTCACTGGTCGCCACCCCCAGTCAGTGTTTCGAATGGGAAGGTTGTCGTGCTGGTGGTATGTTCGATGTGGCGGATGGGCGGGCCTAGGTGCGGGCTTACATTCCGGACATGGGGGTAGTTGGATTGGCGACTAGTTGCAGTACACACGGGACACGTCTCTTCCTTTCCACATCTGGGTCATCCCTTGTACTAACTGACAGTGATACAGTCATCTTCGCCCCAGCCCTCATGTCCTCCCCTCGCCCCCAATATGCATGCTCACCTGCGAGGCTAGCGCTTGCACAGGCAGCCCCAAGCTCGCACCAGAGAGGGCAAGGAGTGTATGTGTGGGTCCAGTTGCACGAGTGGGCTGTCTCAGGGTATGATGTGTGGCGGGACGCCGTCCACCTGCGTGGTGCCCCAAATGGAGACCCGGCCTGCATGGACTATGCATCACAGTCTTCGCCTTCCGGATCCGCCACCTGCGACACCCAGTGGCTGTGGCTGCCCTTGCGGCCAGGCCGCGTCCGTCTGTGGCTGATGGCCCACACATTCACTCTTTGGCCTCTCTGGGGAGGGCTCAGGGGTGGTGGCGCACGCGCTTGCACTTAGTCGCAATGGCATGTGGCGTGGTTGGTATGATGGGCAATGGATGGGATGGTGCGAGCCACCTCCCGTGACGTCAGTGCTGCTCGTGCTGTGGTGCGTCCCCCTACACTTCCATTTGACTTTTTGCCATGCTAGACGTTGAGGTTCTATTGCCTGCGTGATATGACCAGGAGGAGCGCGAGGAGACCTCTCACACACCATGCTCCACTGCCATCCCGTGCCCTGTATCGCCTGTGCGGATTGACTATGTTGGGGTTACACCTGGTCGACTGGGGCTGTGTGTGCCTTGTCAAGGGGCATGGCGGGCGCACAACAGGATCCAGCTTGTCCACAGAGGGTGGGCTGAGGTGCGCCTGGTACCGCTTTGTACGTGTGCCCGGCTGCTGTGCACACACGTGTTCACTCCCCCCGACAGGTGTCCTCTCACAATGCCCAGGGAAGCGGTGGTGTACTGTTCATGACCCCTCCCAACACGGCGTGCTCCAACTTGTCATGTGCGCATCTACCCGTCGCACCCACCCACCTGAGCACTGCGTCCATACGACTTCACACGACACATGTGTGTCTTCCACAGTAGTGCTACTCATTTGCGTTGACATCCAATACTAGTGGACTACATGGTCATGTCACGACATACCGTGTACTTCACATACTCTCATCCTCTCTCATTCGTACTTGTGAAATGAGTCAGCGGAGACAGTTTTGGTTTCAAACATTATATTGAGTCTTCTGTCCTCTGTGATGCAGTATAGTGGACACTACTGGCAGCGGAATACATGTTGAGGATATACTGAGCATGATTGCAAATGGGATAGGGTGTGGGGTTACATGTGATTGGCTGTTGCATGTGGGATGTGGGCTTCAGAGTGACATCTGCTTGGCCAAGGCTGTGCTAATGTACATTTACGTATAGCTGCGGAGCTGCGGACTTTGACACAGACGGTATACATGTAGCCTACCAGACCGCTTGGCATCATGGGCACAGTCCATCTCAGTTCCATGTGACAGGTTTGCTGCGGTTGTTCCTCATGCACGCGTGCATGTGAGATGACATCAGGGCATGTGCTTGCGTGCATGCAGCGGCGTGCCACTTGTTGTTGCACTGTGGTGGTTACTGGACATGTCACAGTCACTGGGGTCGTGTTGTTGTTGTATGCACTTGTCGTCCATGCAAAGGTCCTGGTATGGGATTCCCGGGGCGGGGGTGGGAGGGGTGCAGCACCCACAGACTCCAGGCGACCTATTCATGTCCACTGAGCGGTGTGTGTGTCCATGGGCGCTGGATCCATGTCGTGTCCTGGTTGTTCGTGCAGTTCCGTCCATGTGGGTGCGATACACAGAGCCCATGCCACTGCCTCCCACGATGCATGCGGTGTTCCTGGATGTGATGGGGAACAGTGTGCATGTCCCGGTCATATCCGATGTCATGGCAATGTCGTTGATGGTGTGGTTACAGTTGCCGGTCGTTTGGTATGGCTGTTGTGGTGGTGACTGGCCAGTCCGTGCGGAAGCTAAGCATGGGTGCGGGTTGGACATCATAGGTCACTCGGGGAACCTGCGTTGTGGTCCGACGTATTTACAGGTTGTCAGGTATGCGATGCCGTCCAGCAGGGCTTCCATGTCATTGGTGGTGTACATGTTTGCCAGCCAATGAAGCGGATGGTGGCTGTCAAGGTGTTGTTCGTAGGTTGTCCCTTGGAGGACCATGATGGGGCATGCTGGGTGACATTCGATGTAGCTGTTCTCGATGATCAGTCGTGTGGAGGCACAGTGGTCCCATTTCAGTGCGGGTGCGATGTTGGCCACATACGCCATGCCCCCATAGGCAGAGCAGGCCCTGTCGTGTGCGTCCAGAGGGAGGAGTAGTGGTAGCAGGTCCGCCTTCAGACATGCCGGGTTGGAGAGGCATATCTCGACGGGATGCTGGTAGGGACACCTCCGACAGTAGAAGACGGGCATGACGCAGCTGAACAATGTGATGCGGTAAGTCAGTCGGTAACTTACGTTCAGCAGGGACAGGAGATCGCATCCCAATGTATGGCACAGGTTGGTTTTGTACAGCTTGAGCTGTTCGGCGTAGTTGGGTAGGTGTGTTGCGGTTGCCATTTCGCAGCGGTTCGTTGAGGTGGCGTGCTCCGGCTGTGTGTGCAGTCTGCAATGTGCACGCTCCGGGGTTGCTGTGAGCTCTGTGTAGTCGTAGGGAGACAGGACTTGTGTTCTGTTGGCTTGTTTGGAGGACACGGGCCCTCTTCCCACATGCTTCTCAGACAGTTCAAGGTCAGTGTTGTGTGACTCCTTCCAATTAACTTGCATGTGGCCGACATGGGGGAGTGTTTTCTTCTTTCTTCCCCGTCCGTTGTGTGCTTCTGTGATATGCGCTATCTGCCCTGTGGTCGGTCTCCTCGGCATGCCTGTGTTGGTCTATTCTTGGACAATGGCTGTATTCACCGGCTTCTGTCGTAGGGCTGTGGTTTCGGAGTTGGAATGGAAGGTCATTCAGTGCTGTCTGCTCTCCCTTGTGTGGGCGGCAGGCTGCCTTTCCGCTCTGCGTTGGGCCTTGTGTGTGAATGTTATTCTTGGGCCACCTGTAGTCGGTCCCCGGGCTCTTTGGTGTTCCGTTTCATATGTCTTGTTCATATGTGCAGGGTGGTATGGGTTTTTCAGTGTGGTACTGGCGTTCCTCTTCCTGAAGGGGCCCTGCTTCTCCTAGTTGGTGTTGCCGCCGCTGTGTGCTACGCCATGTTTGTTACACTGGGGTGTGTCCTGCTGTTGCGTGTCTTCACTGACATGTGTGCATCGGTTGTGTGGCGTTGGGTGTTGTCCGTGAATTGGGCGTTGGGGACATGTCTGTGGCCGGCCTGTCACGTGTCATGTGCGTTCGGGGTGGGGCTGATGTGTGTGCTGCTTGGTTGTGTCCCTGTGTCTGTGTGCGACGCATGCATGGCGCTGCGGTTGGCCTCTGCGTTGTGCGCATGTGTGGCGGCGTCATCGGCGCTTTGGGGCCGTGACGGGGTGGTTGGTTCCTAGTCCCAGGTGGTGTGTACACATGTGTTCTGCGATGTTACGATTTGGCCTGTGTGTCATATGTGGATGCGATGGTGGATGTGTTGTGTACACGCGCTGGTGGGGGGTTGTCCGCTTTTTCCGCCCTTGCACTGTGTGCGCTGTTTGCGTGCACTTGTTGTGTGTGTGCCTACCTGCGTCTCCGCGGTACGTTGCGTCCTTGGTGGTGCATCAGCAGAAGCATGGGGAGGGCCTGCAGTGCTGGATTCATGCTCGGGGAGCCGCTTCTTCGTTGTCCGTGCTCTGCGTCCGTGTTACCGCCTCTCTTTCACGTGCGGTGTCTCTTAGCCGTGGGAGCCGTTTGTTTGCGGCATCGTAATTTATACGCCGGGCGGGACGTGTTTCGTCGGACGGTGTGTGTCAATTAGGCTGCGCCGCTACGTGTGCGGACGCACTTTGATGGCGGACGGGGTTGCTGGCTTGCCGGCGGTGTTTGGCCTACTTTTCGCATCGTAATTGGGCGGGCGTGTGGACTGCTGCGTGCCGGCGGTAACTGGTGGTTTTTGCATCCGCCAGCACGGCGGTTGTGCTTCCGCCCGCCATCGTAATGGGCCCCTAAATTAATTAAATCCAAAATTATCTATATTGAATTCAGTTTCCGCATCCTAGATGTATCATTTCATGAATTGACAATTTTTAGTGAGTTCAGTGATACGTGAATAATGCTATTTCAATTTGACACATTTTTAATGATCGCCTACCTTCATTATAGAGCTGTTTTGGATGAAGGAAGCAATTTCGACTGTATTTTATCTATTTCCATGGGAGAAGCATATGTCTTGGATCCTACAAAGATATAAAGATTTGAGGGCCCTCGTTTAAAATTCATCATTTAAGGTACATTGATGCAAATAGGTGACTTTCAGGAGAGGAAGTGATGAGAGAGAGAGAAAAGACATAAAGGTTAAAAGTATTCTATGATCATACCTGTAGTAAATGGAAGTTTTCACAAAGAATCTTTTTAGAGTTGCATGTCATCAATTTTATATTTCTTATGGCCTAAAGGGGAACGATTTTAAATTCATGAATTAATCATGAAGTAATTTTATAAAAGATACTGTGTTACACGAAAAATAAATGTGAAAAATCAATTCGGGAACACCAAAAGATACCCCCTGGCTGAAAGGTTCAAAATATTATTTATGGCATGTGACACTAAAAGCTGAACTGTCACGTTTATTGGATGGGTTCCCAAGAGACATAGGAGTCGGTAAAGTACATTGTGAGCAGAAATATTATAAAATTCCCAAATATAATTCAGCCAAACCGCGACTCATATAGATAGATAAATGTATAATTCCAACTTAAAATGTGTGCAAATGTTCTTTAGATTGGTGCAAATTAATTTAAGAAGGTGTGGCATACTGTGCCCAAAGATAGAGATGTTGTGAAATTAAGTCCACAAAGCCACATTTTCTAAGGGAAAAGAGAAGCGATTCTGACATAGACTATGGTATGCATGTGACATTCTCAAAACAAGACCTACCCATAATCATCTCTATGTAGTTAAAAAATGTTTGTTTAAAAAATCTAATTGCAAAAAAAACATAGATATTAGTCTCTGTATGTGTTAGCAGCAGGTACATAAAGTACTTACATTTCAGGAGTAAGATAGCTCTGAGGCATGATAACAGGAAACAACATACACCACAATGTAAACCGAGTTAGCATGTTTCCTCGCTTTAAATAGCCCGCTCTAGACGACACACCTGTGTGCAGTATAGTGTGTAGACGACGCTCATATTAAAATAACATGGGCGCCTTCATTGAATGGAGTTTGAACAATCAAATTACTATGTTATAATGTGTTACCTCCTACATACGTTCACATGGATTGAAGAAAATAAGACATATAAATTCAATATGTTAAAGGTAAGAAATATATTAAATCACTAAACGTATTAATGTTGTCGAGTCGGTAGTGATGCAAGGTGTCACGTTTTAACGCGAACATGAAAACCATGTTTAAGAAAAGGGGCGCTCATATTAAGAATAACATGGGCGCCATCTTAGAACGGAGTTTGAACGACGGAATTACTATGTTATAAAGTGTTTCCTTCTACATACATTCACATTGATTGAAGAAAATATGACATTTAAATTGTTAAAAGTGAGAGGTAAATTAAATCATTAAACTTATTAATGTTGTCCAGTCGGTGGTGATGCAAGTTGTAACTGTTTAAAGCGAACATGAAAACCATATTTAGGAAAAGGGGGCTCTATTCGTACTATCACAATGTCTATTTGAATAAATTCATAAACCACATCTACGAATGGTTTCAGAAATCTCGTGGGGACCATATTTAAATGGCTACAGAGCTCTCATGGGGGCCACCATTTGGCGGTTGCATTAAATTTAATATACTCATTCTCAGTATGATTCATAATTCATCAGTCATAAAGGTATATAGAAACTGATGAACATCAGAGTGCTAATGGTATGTTCAGAATCACAATAAGTCAACAGAAGCTGTTCATTATCATTAACTTGGATGCTGGTTGGAGGCCATCTTTGAATGGTTTCAGAAATCTCACGGGGGCCATCTTTGAATGGTTTCTGTAATCTCATGGAGCCCATCATTGAGTGATTGCATAAAATGAAATAGACCCTTTCTCAGTAAGATTCACAGTTCATAAATCACGATGGTGTTTAAAAATTAATGAACACCTGATTGCTAATGGTAAGGGCAGATTCACAATAAGTAAATAGAAGTAGTCCATTCTCAATAACGTTTTTAATAGTTAGAGTGAAGGTCATTTATTTACTTGGTATCATGGGCGCCATCTTACAATATGCAATGTAATCCTAGGTTGTTACACCTTTTAAAACATAATTCTCTACAATTATTAGTAGAATGTGAGTTCTACGATTATGTATATACCTTTGTTATTCAACAAGTTAGTCAACATAATTGGATAGATGAGATTCGATTTTCCATAGAAAGTAATATAATGTAAGGTTATGTTTGAAGGGATCTATATAACCTAACATGATGTTAATCATATTATTAAATGTTTGCAGTTCGACCAGAGGATAAGATTAAATTGGATCAACACTTGCTATTTACAAAGGATGCGTCCATCCACCTTCTACTTTCATGTTAAACAATTTTTCTATACCATGTGATGCAGGCAATTTGCTAAAGGAAGTAATGAAATTCATTGTTTGAATTGAGGCCATCTGATACTGTTTTTAGGTGGTAGATCCAACCTGCCTCCGCCCGTCTAAGAGCAAGTTCTCTATTGCCGCCTCTTTCATTAGTGGTTATGTGCTGAATTGCGTGAAACCATATTTTCATATCCAATGGGTGTGTCTGATGTATATGGACAGCCATCTTTCATCTTTATATTTCATGGCCCTGACGTGTTCTTGTATTCGGAGTTTCAAATTTCGAATACTACTCCCAACATATATTCGATGATATGCACAACCCACTATATAGATGGTGAATGTGGTGTTACAGTTTATGAAGGAGCAGATTGTGTATTCCTTATCAGTATTCTATTTAAACTTGGTCATTTTGCGACCCAAGTAGCAAATACAACAGTTCCCACATGTGTGGAATCCTAATGGTTTTCCAGGGATCCAAGTGTTTGGAGTCATTGTTTTGCTTTTAACTAAACTGGGACATAATTTGTCGCTTAGCGTGCTACCTCTGCGATATACCACCTTGGGTTTCTTCTTTATGATGCCATCGGGTACATAATTAGAGTTCAGTAGATGTCAATTTTTCCTTAAGATGTTATAGACATGACTACTGTATGCATTGTATTGTGTGATGAACATAATTTCTTCTCTTTTCCCCTTTTCTTAAAGGTTCGATGATTTTTGGGCCAGGGTTGTTTTTCTATCCAATATTTTTACTCTGGTTTGTGCCTTAATTAGACATTTGTCTTCAGACCCCCTCGCTTTGAAATTCTGTTTGATTTGCTTAACATTTTGAATGAAACTCCGATCTTGACTGCAGTTGCGTCTGGCCGTGACCATTTCTCCATATGGTATGGCCTCTATTGTAGATCTGGGAATGGCACTTGTGGCGTGTAAAACACTGTGACAAGATGTACGTTTCTCGAATATGTCACTTTGTATGGTATTTTGATCCACATATCATCTCAAGTCTAGATAATCAATGTCTTTTTTTGAGTATTCAATGGTTAGTTTCACGTTAAACCAATTCATATTGAGGTAACAATGGTATGCAAGCAGATCCTCAACATTTCCATTCCATATCAACAGTATGTTGTCTAAATATCGGTCATAGAAAATGAAATGACGCGAGGATTTGAGGAGGCGCCACATTGTCATCGATCCATTGTTAGAGGCGAGCATTGGTGCTGATCCGCACCATTGATTGAAGCTTTGTCGGTGAACCCCCCCTTCGAGGCAGGTGCTGTGTTGTCATCCAGCCACGCTGTCCGTCGGCATTGAGCCAGGCCGGCTGTAGAACCACTGTCGTCGAGCGACCGCTGCGTCGGTGTCAATGGGTGATGCGTCAGTTCCGATCAGCGCAAGCACGCTGCTGCATTGACGTCGATGTAGAAAAATCTGCAGAGACCCACTTCTGATGGCCAGGACTGAAGGGGGGACCTTAGGCACGGGTAGGACTCACAGATGGCAGAGTCCAGCAGCTCCAGCAGGATTGTGCTAAGTCTTTTATGTCCCTGAGACTTCAGAAAACAGGAGGCAAGCCAGCAAGCTGTTGGATTCACTCTGGGTTCCAGTCCTTGTCCTCAGCACTGCAGCGATTAGCAGGCAGTGGGCAGCTCAGCAATGCAGAGAAGCAGTTCCTCAGAACAGTAGTCACAGCTAAGTGGCAATCCTTTCAGTACAGCCGTCTTTAATCCAGCAGAGTTCTTCCTAGGTCCAGTAGTATAATTACTTTGACATACCCAAAAGTGCCTTTGATGTAGGAGGTGACTTCAAAGGAGTTCTCTGAAGTGCACAAGGAACCCTTTCAACCTAGCCTTGGCTCCAAACTACTAGTAGTGAGTAAAGTAACCATTTGTGTGAGGGCAGGACACAACCTATTCAGATGTAAGTGTGAGCCACCTATCCCCCTTCCTGCCCAGGAAGGCTATCAATATGCAGATGAATCCCCTGTAACACCGAGTCCTTCCTATGTTGTGGCTGTCTAGAGGAAATGCACAAAGTGTAGCTGTCACCCAGCCCAGACATCTATTAGAGACAGGCTGCAGGCACACAGAGCAAAGTTAAGGGCAGAGAAATGCCCACTTTCTAAAGTAGCACTTCTAAAATGGTAATGTCAAATCCAATTTTACCATTAAAGAGGTTTCTCACCACAATCCCAAAGATATTAAGCAAGAGGTAGCTACTCCTTTCCAATCAGGAATTACAGCTTAAAAGGTGTTTTAAGGAATCCCATGGATTCCTTAAAACACCTTCAGGTGTTCCAAGGAGTAGCAATAAAAAACAAACTTAGCTGTTTGTCACTGCCAGAACATATAAAACTTAAAGGTACACATACTGCCTTTTAGTTACATAGCACCCTGCCCTTAGGGTCACTTATGGCCTACCTTAGGGGTGACATGTGTAATAAAAGGGAAGTTTAAGGCTTGGCAAGAGGTTTTAAGTGCCAAGTTGAAGTGGCAATAAACTGCACACACAGGCCCTACAATGGCAGGCCTGAGACAGGTCTGAAAGGCACTTGTGTGGGCAGCACAACCAGTGCTGCAGGCCCACTAGTAGCAGTTAGATTACAGGCCCTGGGCACATTGAGTACCACTTTACAAGGGACTTAAAGGTAAACTAAATATACCAGTCAGGTATACACCAATGTCAACATGTTGGGGGCGTGGCTTGGCAGCCAGCAATGGGGGACGCGTGAGCAAGTGGCTCTGCATCGACCTGACATTTATCAGTCAATAAAGGCTGTCTCCTGCCACCGAGCACTCTCCTAAGCGCGACCGCTGGCTTCCTAGAGACCTGCTGCCTCTGGAGAGACCTTGCAACGGCTGAGGCATCGATTTTTATTGGAGATACTGGGACCTACGTAGAAGCGAGACTAGGCCCAGAGAGAGGACGCTCTGCTGCACCGAACGCCAGATTGGGGCTGGGCCGCGACGTTCGCGAGGACCGCGCTCGCTGAAGGAAGCGACCGCTCTGCGGGGGAGGTGAGCGGCCCCGGTGAAGGAACGGGCATCTGTGGCAGCCCGGTGGTGGCCCCTGTAAATCGTCGTGGAGCGAGTGCGGCCGGCAGTGCCACGGGCAGACGGCCGGGCTGCGGCTGGAGCTGGGGACGGCCTGGGTCCTCCCCCGAGAAGGATTGCTGCGACAAAGGCGGACCCGTGAGGTGGCTTGCCTGAGGTGTTGCGCGAAGCTCCCTCTTTGTTTTGCCCACGGGAAGAAGTGCGCTGCCCGCTGAAACTATTATCTCCTCTCCTCGAAGGTGAGCCCAACTGCTGCAGGTCTACGGAGGCGGATTGTGGGGCGAGATGGGCCTGTGAAACCTGGCGGCATAGCACAAAGGTGGATTCGCAGCTGGCCCTGGGAGTGGTGCCGACGGCGGCCCGTGGCCTGGGCCCTATAACTGTGAGGCCTACCTAGTTGTGACTGGCCGTGTCTGGGCGCATTTATGAACACTCTTTTGGAGTGGGACTACACTTGACTGCACTCCATGGTGTTTGCTGCGGCAGAGGAGAGCCTTGCGGAACTATGCCGCAACGAGGGGCGCCCTGGAAGGGCTTTGGTGTGGCGCCTGAAGATTGCGGTGTGGCCTCCCTGAGCTCACGCTACTCGTACAGTCAAGAGGTGAAGTGGGGTAGTGGTGAGGCCCCAGGCGACAGCGTGGTGATCCTGGTGGAGCGGTGAGTGCCTGGTTCCCTGCGCTGGGGAATCCCCATAGAGGCCACTGTTCGAAGGGAGCTCCTCTTCCCCCCCTTCATCCCCCTTGCCCCTTCTGCTGTGGTGCAGTATTCCCGGACATGGTTACTGCTTAAGTGAGGCCCGTCCACTGAGATGTGGGAGCCACGTGAAGGAAGGGACGCCGAACCTCGTGGAGACTGTGTGTTGCTTGCACTGGGTCCCTGTTTCTGCTCTTGCTATTATTAGTGCGGAAGGGGCCACATTGGGAAGACCTTAGGACCGTGTTGGGATACCAGCGTGTCTGCGTGGCAGAAATGGGTAAAACCAGAGCAAAACCAACGGGGGCCGCACCGGAGCAGGAAGAGGACCAGCAGGGGCTGGCTCAGAAGACCTCTGAGGTGCAACACCTTGAGGACCCCATACAGCAGCAGCTGGCTAGGATTCTGAAGGCAATATCGGACACGAAAGAGACATTACACCAAGATATAAGTACGGTGTCGGTGGAATTGGGTCTCTTACGTGCTGAACACCAGAAACTCAGTGACCGGGTGAAAGTGGTGGAGTCGTCTCTTGAGGAGCTGTCCCCAGCCAACCAGGCGACGATTAAACAAATGGTGGAATTAACCGACAGGGTCAGAGTACTGGAGCGCAGAGCGGAGGATAGTGAGGGACGCAATCGGAGGAACAATATCTGCATTTTGGTCCTGCCGGAGGGGATCGAAAATGGCAATATGATGACCTACTTGGAACCATGGCTCCGAACAGTGGTTGCACCGGAAGGGCTAACACAGTTCTATACCCTGGAAAGAGCACACCGAGTCCCGGTGCGGCTGCCAGCACCCGGCCGACCCCCGAGGTCATCATTGGTGGCCAGACTCCTACACTACAGGGACAGAGACATTTTATTACAAAGAGCTCATTCAGACAGCCCGTTTGATGTAGACAACAGTAAGGTCTCAATATTCCCGGACTATACCCTCGAAGTGCAGCGGAACCACGCTTCCTTTCTTGAGGTTAAGAAGGCGCCGAGAGTAGAGGGCCTCCAGTACTTGCTCATCTTCCCTGCTCGGCTACGCATCATAGAGGGCGGCAAGACGCACTTTTGTGAAAACGCCTCGGCGGCTTGGGAGTGGCTGGAGGAGTACAAAACTGGGGCCCCCCGGGTGGCGCGGGAACAGGCACTGCCCCGCCAAAACCGACGGACCGGAAAACGAACAAGGAGACGTCCGGCGAGGAGCGTCCCGAAAAAGCCAAGCCCCTCACAAACGGAGTGAGAAAGAGCTGCAGCACTGGAGGCGGTGGATGAGATAATGCAGGAGGACAGACAGCAGTCAGAGGTGGGAACGCGCTCGCCGAGGGGCACAGAGGGCTCGGAATCGGACTCCTCCAACACAGACAGCCTCAATATGCCACAGATCACCCGAAGACTGCGGATGAGATCGTATAGATGGGGCTGCAATGTGGAGTGGACTTGGTTATGTATTCTGGCCCTCTGGAGGCGGCAGGGTCGCGCTGGAATACTGATGTAAAATTGTTCAGGTTTGACTTTTGGGGAGGTCGGTGCCCGGCACGGTCCCTGATATTCCTTATACGGATACGAGATACTGGACAAAGCCACGACCCCCTGTAGGGCCTCACCAAAGTTGGTTTGGACCTCGATTGACTATCACAGTTGTATGAAGGGGTTGGGCAGGTGGCCGTTGCCACACTGCTCTGGGGACTGGGGAGTTGGTCCATGTTGGGATCTCTTTTTTCGTTTTGCTTTTGTTTCTTTCTTGCATAAGACCTGTCTTGTCTACAGCATGGAGATCAAATTGCTTTTCCATCCTGGGGGGGCTGGTGGGGGGCTCCGGGGTGGTGGGGGGGATTGACTACTTAGCCAATAATCACAGCACACTACCAGACGCTAAAACGTCTCACGTGGAACATTAAAGGGATGGGGTCCATGTCCAAGCGCCACAGCATACATAACTACCTTAGGAGGCGGGGAGTGCAAATAGCCCTCCTGCAGGAGACGCACCTGCTCCAAATAGAAGTGGGCAGGCTGCGTAGGTGGTGGAGGGGACAGGTATACGCTACGTCCTTCTCGGCATATGCCCGTGGGGCGTTAATTTGGATTAGATCGGGAGTTCCCTTTGAATTAATATGGTCTGCCATAGACAAGGAGGGCAGGTATGTCTTCCTCCTGGGAAGGTTATATGGGCGGGAAGTCACACTGGGTTGCATATATGCCCCTAACCAGGACCAAATGGCCTATATGGCTGATCTTTCTACTCGTATAGCGGACATGATGGTGGGCCCAGTACTAATAGGAGGGGATTTTAATGGAGTGACAGATGGGGACTTAGATCGATCTCACCCTCCCCTGCCCGGGGCCCAGACCCGCTGAGTGGCAGCTGGACTGCGGGACTGAATGTCCCACTGGAGATTGAAAGATATTTGGAGGATCCAACACGGGGACACACGAGAATACTCCTTTTACTCCCCAATGCACCAACTCCATACACGACTAGATGCCTTTTGGTGTTCCCCCACCCTCAGTGACTCCATCACACATGCAGAGTATTTGGAACAAACCCTGTCCGATCATAGCCCGCTGTTGTTGACATACCGGCCACTTGGAGATAGACCCCCAATACCCACATGGCGCCTTAACCCGGTGTCCCTAGAAGACGTGCCGTTTGCGGATGCCCTACATTCCCTTGTCAGCGAATATTTTGTCGACAATGAGCGATCTGCATCCTCTGCACTGATAGCGTGGGAAGAGTTTAAGGCTGTGGTGTGGGGACACTGCATGGGGCAAACTGTGGGGGTGCGCTTCACTGTGATTTGTTGGCTAGAGAGGGAGAAATACGAGAGTTGGATAATCTTCAGGGACAGGACGCACAGGCCCATGCATGCCTTCTGGATAAACGTTCACAATATACTGACACACTAGAGCGACTTAGGTCTTATGATTATAAGGCATATATGGATAGAGTACAGGGGGAGGAGGGACGGGCTGGTTGTCTCCTGTCCTGGTTGATTCAGCCGAAAACGCACAGATCCCCGATCATGCGCATACGGACAGCTGACGGTCTAACTCTGCATGAGCCAGGAGAAATTAATGCCCTGTTCAGGAATTACTATAGGGCCCTCTACACTGCCCCCCCTGGGTCCCCTGGTGCATCTGTTGATGCTTTCTTAGATCCGCTAGACCTCCGCACATTGGACGCAGAAGCCAGTGAGGAATTGGGTGGACCGGTGACCCTAGAATAGGTATGGGGAGCCATTGCCGCTATGAATAATGGGAAAACCCCCGGCCCAGATGGCCTGCTGGGAGAATTCTACAAGAAATACGGGTCTGAGTTAGCTCCGAGACTGGTGACCTTGTATGCGGAGTCACTTCAGTTGGGCTATCTGCCGGACACCACAAAAGATGCGCTGGTGATCCCACTCCCCAAGACTGTGATCCAGCGCAATATTAGCCAACAGCATTCATACACCATATACTCACTTGGGCCCATACATTCATACTACACTAATACTTACGCTGGGTGTCAGATGTACTCTTTTATCAAAATCCCTGCTACCAATTACCTTCTGATTGAAGAGTAATACTTACCAATGAATCCTTTGCCAATTGGGAAATTTAAAATGAGTGACATTCAATATAGTTCATAATCCTGAAATAACCACTGAGTCAGGAAGTTTTAAAATGTTTATCTAAAGTTTTAGCAGAGTAAAATACAGAAAACACGGTACTTGATTGTAATACCCAAGAAAAAGCATAGAAATGATTTTGCTAATAAATGACGGTGTTTAAGGAAAAGAAGAGAATAGAGACAGCAGCGCAACTAAAGGTTGCAGTATAGTTACCTAAATGCGAGAACCAAGCCCCTTAGCCAAGGAGTTGGAAAGGATAGGACCCAGGAAGGATGAAGAGCAAAAGACCTCTTCCAGGATCAGGACAGGACCAGTGACCTCTCTATAACGACGCCTGCTCCGTTCCCCTCTCTGGTACTCAGCTTCTCCTCGATTCTCCCGTTCTAATGGACTCCGCCGCCCCCTCCTCAGGACCTCTTCCGGACAGGAATTCAGTCAGCAGCCGATCAGCATGACAGTCTGGAGCTCTTCTGTTCTCTGCAGCATCACCTTCCTCAGACTCTAAGAATCTCTGACTAAACTAATTAGCTAATTCTATATCTGTTATACCCTTCTACGCCCATGTACCTCCCCTTAATGTTGCTAAAATATGGGACCACTACTTCTGATTGGACAGGGACAGGGGGTGGATTCTCGCACCATGTCAAATTTGGCCTAAATTGTGAAGCCTATTGTTTTTAGCTTCCCGCCTTTTCAAATTAATACATTCACTTTATTTCCCACCCGTCTCATGACAAATGATATACAAATTTTATTCAAATGTATCGAATTGCGACGGAAAAGCAAAGTAGAACATCTTCGGCCAGCGGGTCATGGCCTTGGGTGATGTCCAAGTTGACTTCACTTTGGCAGGCATACAGGAAACATGCGCAGAACCATCTGTCTCTCGAGTTTCAATTCACCAACCCAGGCCCAAGTTTACGAATTACTAAAAGTGCAAGAAGAAAATATTAAAATCACAAATAAAATGTTTCACTGTATGCCCACTTTTTCTACTCTATTCCCATTTAATTATAATACTATCCTGCATTAGTAGCATTAAGAAAATGACAATTTAATAATGACATGAGAGCAAGCTTAAGCATGTGAAAACATTTAGCGGCCATTTTAGTGCACACTGCGCAGAAGCAGAAGTTTCCCACCAAGCAAAGAAAGAGGTCACACCATATGATCAGGTTGCGACATGCGCAATGAAGTTCCCGCGCTTTAGCGGCCATTTTGGATTACAGACAAGCGTTATTCATTAGTAAAACACATAGGCAAGCTTCTGTCCCCCTTGTGTTTGTGAATGCAAAGGTTAGTATTGACAATACAAGTTTAATAAATTAATACTATGAGGAGGATTGCGTACAAGCAAGTTTCATTTTTTTTTTTTTTTGGGGGAGGGTCACATGATCGGGAATATGGCGGCGGCGGCAGGTTAGGCGCTAGCTGCGAACTCCTCTCAACCCCCCGGCACCTCTTGAAATTTCCTGAGTTTTAAACTCACCGTACTCTTGGCGTTGCTAGTGGAGGAAGTATTTTTTTTTTTGCTGTTGTTGACTGTTCTGTGCCGTTGTCCGTTTGATTGGGGCGTTTGGCTGCTCCGTTGCTCCGGGCTCGGAGCTCCGCGTTCGGGGAAGCTTCAGCTGTGTGCTTCCTGCTGACTCGGCGTTCAGCTGACTGGCGTGGTGTCGTATTGCTGCCCCCCGCAGGATTGGAGTGGAGGTGCGGTGGATTTTTGTGGTGGCTTCCGGAGTAAGTCTGGCGAGCTGGAGCAGTGGATTTGGAGGAGCCTGTGAGAGGGTGTGCGCTGGCGGAGTGGGGCTGCTTTGGGCAACGTCTGGGATTGCCTCGGACAGGCGTGCGGTAGCAAGGATTTCCCTGCGTGGAGTTCCAGGCAGGATTTCCTACCCCTATTTGAAAGTGCCTTGTGGCAGACTTTGTGCACAAATACCCCCTGCCTCCATTAAATCTCAGATTAATTGCGTTGGACTACAGAGTCCACAGGACTGTTTTAGCTTGAGCCAACTGATGCCCCCGAGACGGAATAAAAGACCAGACAAGGGGGATAGTAAAGGGAGCTTCCTTGTGGATCGGTCAGTTGAGAAAGATAAGAAACCTGAAACTGCATTAGTAATCCCGACACTCTCATTAGCTCCAAGTGTAGAGGGTATAAATAAAGGGGTTTGCTCTGCAGATTTAAATTTTCCCATTTTTTCTGATCCTCATCAATCATCAGAAAACCAGTCTTCGCAAGTGGTAATAGAAAGGCGTTCAGTAGCCTTGGGACAACTTAGTCGATATACCTTACGTAATAGGATATATAAAAAGGAGGAATATCTGGAAGATGCCTCAATAACTGGAAAGTCTGGCTTAAAAAAGCAGGAAAAAAACAACCCAAAATTTTAAAAAACAGCAAATTGTCTCATCTCAGTCTTCGCGACAATTAAAGGAAACTTCTACACTTAAAGTTACCCCCTCTTTAAGATCCTTTTTTAAAATACATGAGAAAACACAAGTATCTCTGGTTCCGTCTTTGAAGGAGCCCTGCCCGGCCTTAAGTAAAGGTAGTGTAAGGGCTTTACCAACAGCACCGGAGGTCATAATGGATTCAGGGGATATAGTGCCGGGATCTGGGTTGGCCAATATTGCAACATCTAATATGTTCGAGGTACTAGGTGAGGTCGGGCCCGGACCTTCTACTAGCGGTGATTCTTCGAACGCTAGATCAACTTCCTCAGCAATAGTTGCAATATCATCTGTCCCCGATCAACCAAATTTGGCACAAATGTTAGATGCCCTTGCATTAGAGATTCGGAGTAAGTTCTCTATCTCCGAGATAAATCAAGCTAAGATACAAGAATCTTGTGAGTCGCTAGAAGCTAAAATGTCTGCAATTACTGAAAGAACTTGCGCGATGGAAGCATCAATAGAAATATTAAATAAACAAGTTGAGGCAAATTGTACTGAGATACAGGTCTTGAAAAAAGGAGAAAAAGTCTTGCTTGACAAATTGGAGACGTTAGAAAATAATGCAAGACGGAATAATATTAAAATTCTAAATATTCCGGAGGGTGAAGAGGGGGACGACATCAAGACCTATATTATAAACTTATTAAAAGATTTAATTCCTGTGGTTGATGTTAAGGAATTGGAAATAGATATTCAGAGAATTCACAGAGACCCTTTTTCTAAGAACCCAAATAGGAAGAACCCGAGGCGAATCCTGGTTAATTTCAGAACATACACTTTAAAGGAGCGGATATTATCAGAAGCCTTAAAAGTTGGAACCTTTACGAAGGGGGATTGGACTTTTAGGATAAGGTCAGATCTCTCACGGATTACACAGGACAGACAATGGGAGCTGGGTAAATTTATCCCAATTTTAAGATCTCTGGGTGCCACTGTACAACTGAGATTTCCTGCCGTACTCAGGGTGATGTGGAAAAATAAAATGTTGAATTTTCGGGACCCTAAGGAGGTAGGGCTTTTTGTTGATCAAATTAAAACTCAGGAATAATTAGGAGCAAAAAGAAACACTGTATGAATAGTATAGGTGCCGGGTAGGAGGGAGACGGGTTTATAGGGGTTAAGGTACATCAAACCCCATGTGGTATAGGAGGGTTCCCGTGGGTGGGGGGTGTGAAGTTTCACAAGAAGAATTTTATTTTAAGTTTTCACCGGGTGGGGAGCAAGTTGGGGAAAAAAAAAAAAAGTCCTCATATGTTTAATATGGTTGGTTAAAGAAGTTGTTAATTGGTTAGGAATATCTGGTATCCAGAGTGCACTCTCGAGACCCAGGGTTAGAATAGGATGCTCTGATAAAAATGATGGAAACTAAAATTTGTACTTGGAATGTCAACGGCTTAAGGGTTTTACATAGACGCAGGAGGATATTCCAATACTTAAAACAGGCGGATTTTGATATTATGATTTTACAAGAGACTCACTTGACTTCTGAGGAATGGGAGCTGGCTGTCGTAAAACAAAGATGGATTGATAGCTCTCTACATACTATTCAATCTTTTTGTACTAAAGGAGTTGCTATAATTATTAAAAAATCTGCAAAAGCTATTCTAGGTATTCCCAAGTTAGATAGTAAGGGGAGGTGGATCATAACCGATATAAAGATACAAAATAAGTGGGTGACCTTGGTGGGTTATTATGGCCCAAACATAGATGATGAGTCATTTCTTAAAACGATATATAATCATTTGCTAGATTCAAGTTTCCCCATTATTATGGGTGGTGATTTTAATGTCCTCCTGAATCCCGCCTCTGATAAGTCCAGAGGGGGAAGAGTAATGCCTACGAAAATGGGATCACTGATAAAAACTATTATGGGAGATTTAAATTTGGTAGATATCTGGAGAATTAAAAATAAGGATGTAACGGATTCTCAAAATTTTACATTTCATAATAAAAAGTATAAACGCCATTCGAGAATAGATTATTTTCTGATAGATTCTAGGTTGATAGAATTGGTCAAGCTGGTTTCGCATATTCCAGAACATCTGTCAGATCATTCGGCTGTCCAGATAATCTTACAATTTCCCATAGAGATAGAAACTAATAGATGGACATTTGATAAAGTCATCCTTAAAGACGAGTCAGTGATTGAACAATTAAAGGTGGACACCTTGTTCTTTTTTGAAGTAAATGATCACTCGGCCTCTGTAGAGGTTATATGGGATGTCTATAAGGCATATATTAGAGGCAGAGTTATTGGTTTTTCGGCAAAAATTAATAAGGAAAAAAAATAAAATATCAAGCTACTAGAAGCAGAAATTCGTAGAGCTGAGCTTAATTCAATCCCCGGTCAAAGAAGTTTAGAGCAGAAGGGGGAAAGTCTAGAGTTACTTTCTAAACGACAAGACTTGGCTGATTATCTTGATAACATCACTAGGAGGCGTTGGGAAGTTAGTAAATTGGCTAATTATGAATTTGGAGAAGCCAGTGGGAAGATATTGGCATGGAAATCTCGAGTCGATCTAACTAGAAATTTGATCAAAGAAATATACAATCTCGAAACGGGAGAGCTATGTTCAGAAAGGGCCGGGGTTGAGAAGCAGTTTGAAGTATTTTTTAAAGATTTGTATTCTGAAGATCTAGAAGTTACTGACTCACAAATTAAAAATTACCTAGCTAAAGTCTCCCTGCATTCATTATCGGAAGATCAGACACAACAGTTTAATAAGAAGTTTTCACTATCTGAAATTAGAATTGCAATGGAAAACTTGAAAAAAGGCAGTGCAGCTGGTCCAGATGCTATCCCCAATGAGTTTTACTCCGCCCTTAGTGAGACACTTGCCCCGTGCTTAGAGAAATTATTCAATAGTATTTTTTTAACTAATTCTGCAATTCCCAGCTCATGGAATGAGGCTGCGGTATCTCTGATTTTAAAACCTAATAAAGACAATAAAAAATGTGAGTCGTATAGACCCATTTCCCTGCTTAATTGCGACTATAAAATTTTTGCGCAAATAATAGCTGGAAGACTGAATAATATATTGGGGAAATTAATTCATTCGGATCAAAAGGGATTTATTAGAGGGCGTCAACTCCACGATCTAACCCATGAGCTGGTAGGAGCTATTGATATTGCTTCAGCAAATGGCTTACCACTTACCATCTTTGCATTCGACGCGGCCAAAGCCTTTGACCGTGTCAATTGGTTATGTTTACATCATATAGCTGAAGCATTTGGCTTAGGAGAGAATATTTTACAAACTATTAAGAACATATATAGAACTCCTATAGCCAGGATCATAGTTAATGGGAATCTAACCAAATCAATTACTTTAGAGCGGGGCACTAGGCAGGGTTGCCCCCTCTCCCCTCTCCTTTTTGATCTGTATTTAGAACCATTAGCTCAATTTATTAGGTCCAGTGATGTCTTCGCTCCTTTTGAATACAGGGGTTGGTCAAAGAAATTAGCCCTGTATGCAGACGATTTGATGATTTTTACAAAAGAATCGCCAGAGATTTTGCAAAAATTGGAACAGCTCCTAATAGAATTTGGGAAGATATCAGGGTATCAAATTAATCCCCAAAAACCGAGATTATGACATGGAATTGGCAATCTAGCTTGCATTTAGTTCGCCATCAAATAAGATATTTGGGTATTCAAATCACCCAGAACATTAATGATTTGGTACATGTCAATTTGGAGGTTAAAAGGAAAGAGATTGGAGCTTTGTTGAAATCTTGGAGTAATCTCCCATTGTCAATTCTGGGCCGCTCCAATCTTGTTAAAATGTCAATTCTCCCTAAATTGACATTTATTTTTGATGCTATCCCCTTATTATTCAGCTCTACTTCTTTAAAAAAGCTGCAATCAGATATCAACAGCTTCCTTTGGGCGGACAAAGGGGTGAGGATTGCATGGAAGAAACTGAGATGTGAGAAAGCAGCCGGGGAATAGCTAGCCCGGATTTTGGGGCTTACAGCTGGGCTTTTCTTTTTAAGAATATAAGATCTCTTCTTCTTGACTCGATTTATTTTTCGCCCTACCTTCTAGCCATGTCCAATAGTATACCGCAGGGGGCGACAGGTTGCTCTTTAAATTTGGCCATCCCAAATTCTTTAAAAAAATTAAACTGAAAGTGATACGATCAGCCTGTGATTTATGGTTTCAGATAAGGAAACGGTTTAAAATTTCATATTACTGTGCTACTGCCCCCATATGGAACTCTCCAGGAACACCACTATGTTTAAATGATGGATTATCTGCCCCTTTGTGGGAAAGTGGATTTCAGAAGTGGGGACAATTATTGCCGGATAAAAACCTTCTGTCATGGGATGAGCTCAATTCCCAAACAAATCAAAGGCTATCAAGATTTAAATTTTATCAGCTATCCCGTTGGGTTACTAATCAGGAAGGTAATGAAGTTAGTGATGAAGAATTGGAGAGTAGGTTTTTAGTACCGATTGGTCAGAGTAAAGAAGTGGCGAACTGGTACTGGATTTTGATTAAAGGAGATCCGCCACCTTTGCCTATGGAGGAGCCCTGGAGAAGAGAACTACCTCACAGCAACATTGCATCCTTATGGCAAGTATCTATAGCTACCTTGTGGAGAGTGATTAAAGCTGCATCATTAAGGAGAAATCATCTGTTCACACTCCACAGAGCCTATTGGACCCCGAAGAGGCTTTCTAAGATGGGAGGTGGAGAAAAGGCTTGTGTGAAATGTAACCTGAGAAGTGCAGATGATGTGCATATGTTTATGCAATGTCCTCGGATCCAGGGCTTCTGGGGCCAAGTTGGTAAGATTATCTCTGAAGTGATGGGCCAAGAAATTCAGGTAAGCTTGGTGCTAATTATTTTTGGCCTCTTACCTGAGAACAGTAGTATCATTAAATTGTCAAAACTTCAATCCTCTTTACTATTTGTTTTAATCTTACTGGCAAGAAGAGAGATCTGTCTGAATTGGATAGTACCTAATGCTCCAAATATGTTAAATTGGGTGTCTTCGGTTAAAAGAATTCGTAAGTTGGATATGGGCTGTGAAGTAAAGAGGAGAACTAGATTTTGGGGAGTTTGGGATAATTGGACTGATATTTCGGATGCCACAACTTCTTAATTTGTAGAATAAGTCCTATGATTATGAAGCAAGTGAGCTTTTGGGATAATGGTTTAGGTATAAACCATGGGCTGGATACTACCTTTGACATCCCTAAGTGTCGTGCGGCTGGTGTCTCTATAATCCTTGGAGGTGGAAGGAATAGGGGAGTGTCATACTGCCCCTCCAGTGGGTTTAGGAGAGTGTCTTGGTTCCGAGTTACGACTACTCACTTTATTTCTTTAATGAGGACAAAAAAAAAAAAAAAGCAAGTTTCATTTTTGAAACCTTGCTCCATCAATCCCCTCTCTGATGGCGTTTCTGAGCCATCAAAAACACTACCCTCAATCAGATGCCAACTTCTAGCAAATCGTTTCATTTTCATTTTACATTTTCTGTTTTTCACATCCCCTTTCAACTTTTTGTATAAATCACTTCTCCATTCTTCAAGTTCTATTTCATCTAGTTTTCTCTTCTTTCCTTTTCCTGTTACTTTATATGTTCCATTCTTTCTACAGCATTTGCACCATATTGTTATTGCCAATATTATTATTGCTATCCCTGCTAGGGGTACTAATATTTGACCTATAAGTCCTTTTCCTACATTAGCAAACCAGGTTCCAATTGACGAGATACTATTTGTCAATCTTTCCCATACACTATCAACTTCCAGTGGTTTAAGTTCCTTCTCAAGTTTAGTTATGTTCTGAATATACGTTCCAATTTCTGCACTCTTATCAGGAATATAAGTGCAACAATGTTTCGTCTTTAATAATTTACAGACTCCTCCCTCTTTTGCCAATAGAATGTCAAGAGCAAGTCGATTTTGCATCACCATAGATCTAATCGCAACCATCTCCGCATTAATCATTAGAAAACCTCCAGCAGTATCCGTTGATAAACGATCAACTACTGTAGACAATTTGCATATTTTCCTTGAGTTCAGAATTATTCCCACTGAAGGTATCAATGCACCAAATATATCACCTACAATTTCTGAAAAACTAGCTCTTTTGTTACGTATTAATTCGCTATTGTTTTCATTGCTCCCAGTGTTTTTTTTTACGTGGTATATCTTTGGAAAAACTATTCCAAAATAACAACTTCCATACCACCGTGCAGGAAGCCTAAAGTAAGCCTTATTCCCACATACATAATAAATTCCAGGAAAAACAGAATCTGTTCCTCCTTTGAGTCCCCAACCTCCAAGAATTAAGAAATTGTGTTCACATTCACTGGTACCGATGAAAACATTGTTATAATCAATCTTTAACCTATGAAGACAAATTTTCCCTTTCTTTACGAAATCCAGAGCCATAGCAGCTTGAGCCTTGCCAGGTGTGTAACTCCCTTCTTTCTCCGCCCAAGGTGGCAACTGAGCCTTATGCTCTGAAGCTTTCTTTTGAAAATCTTGTCTTCTATCTTCTACTAAATTCAAAAATATCTTCTCTTCTTCTAGTAAAGAACATGTTAGATTGTGTCTATGTGCATGTGTTATGTCTATCGATTTCATTGTTAAGAAAAACTCTCCCATAAACTGTGCGTCTTGACTACTAAACACTGGGTTCCTACTCTTGCGAATCGGAACCTCAGAAAATATCACATCTAAGTTTGAATAATAATACTGCAGTCTACCTGTTCTATAAAATAAACTTGTTAATATACTACATGAGATGCCATATGTCAGAGGTAAGTGATGGTATGTTAATCCTTCGGCTACTGATTCAGGTAACTTCATACAGACATAACAATTACTAACTTCCATTGTGTCTACATACTGAAACAATAACTTTGTGAAAACATTTAAACTAGTGTCGTTATCAGCTATTTCATGATGAATTTCTGCCTCATCTTCTGCCATTAGTTCTACTCTATTGCCCTTCATGTTTGCTGTCCTCCCTTTAGTTTCATTATTAATCTTCTTATCTATTATCATAAGGTAAGGAACTGCTACAATCAGGACTAACCATACTATAAGCACCAATACTAGACTACATATGCAGATTGCACAGCATCTTCTACAACAATTTCGTTTTGGTCTCCCAGTAACTCTATCGTCAGGCATTTTTCGACAAGGAAGATTGCTCTTCTTATCTCTTCTTCTTTTCTTTAGAGGATTCTTTTTGTTTAGTCAGGGTGGTCTTGTTTCTTCTTCGTATGTTAGTTCTGCACTTGTTCCTTCGCCACCACTGTCACTTGACTCTGAGCTTTCAAAATCTTCAAGAATGATATAAGTCCAGTCAGGACCCTTGAATTTATTATTCACAAGTTTCAGTCGTTTTCTTTTTCTTTTCCCTGACTTTTTCTCTTGATCAGATTGACTTGTTACTTCAGGTACTTGATCTGGATCTTCACTTCTGGTTGTTATGTGGTACTTTACTCTTTTAATGACACTTGGCCAATGATCTCCTTTTCTTGTCTTCTTGGTTGGCACTGTTTCTCTGTTTTCGTCTTCAGAGATCTCGTTATTTTCACTGCTTAATACTGTTTTGTTTTCTTTGATTACTGCTTCTTTTGTTTGTTCTTTTTCAGGTCTGATTGGTTTCTCTTCAGTAGCTCCACAATGACTTTCAAAATTTTTACCTTGTTCTTTGTTTATTTCTTTATGTTCATTTTTATCGACCCCTTTTTCTTCGGTGAATTCTTCTTGATCTAACTGATTCTGATCAGGGCTTATTGCACTGTGAACTTCTGCAGCCTGACCGGTTTCTTCTAAACCTGTCTGTCCCTGTGTAAAGTCTATTAGATCTTCACTGTTTTGAGTCCAATTTTCTTTCCCTATCTTATTTTGTTCAGGATCTTTTACTGTCTTTTCTTCTTGATCCTGAACTGCTTCTTCTTCACCTATCTGATCTTCTTCAATTTCTTCCAATTTAGTTTGACTTCTCGTTCTGTGGTATACTTCAGGAACTTCTACCACTGGTATCCAATCCTGACTTGTGCTCGGTTGTTCTCCGTCAGCTTCTCTCGAACCTCGAGCCTGAGATTCCTCAGCTGGGCAACCTTCAGCTTCTTCAGTGATTGGCGTTGTCTGTGGATTCTCTTCTTCAGGGTCTGGTACTCTCTTTGTGTGGCTTACGTGAATCCAATTAGGAAATTCTGCACACTTCACTGCTGTATTGGTGGTCAATATAACTTGACAAGGTCTGCTCCACCTGGGTGATAGACACGTTTCTCTGGTGTGATTCTTCACTACCACCCAATCACCAGGATTCAGATCATGTTCTAGTTCAGGCTGCCTGGAAACTGCGTCTTCTCCAACCTGATGAGAGACAGAACGCACTAGGTCAGCCAAGCCTTTGCAATAATCCAGAACCATATCATCAGATATATTCACTAATTTGTTTGTGGGAACATGTGTTTGTCTCATTGCTCTTCCCATCATTATTTCATGGGGGCTCAATCCTGTCGTTCTGTCATGTATGCTTCTGATTCCCATCAAGACAAGTGGCAATGCGTCTGGCCTCTCTAATGATGTTGATGCACACATTTTTCCCAATCTTGACTTTATAGTGCCATTCAATTGTTCAACCACTCCAGAAGCCTCTGGGCGATATGCACAGTGCAATTTCTGTTTGATTTGAAATGCTTCACAGATTATCTGGATCACTTCGCTATTAAAGTGTTTTCCTCTATCTGATTCCAAAGATACTGGGAAACCAAACCTAGGTATGAGCTTACGTAACAACAGTTTTGCAACTGTAATACTGTCATTTCTCCTAGTAGGGTAAGCCTCCACCCACTTTGAAAACAGACACACTATGACTAGTACATATTTTAGTCCTCTGCATGGTGGTAACTGTATGAAGTCGAACTGGAGTCTTATAAATGGGCCCTCTGCCTTTCCAATCTTTCCAAACCCAATTATCGTTTTCCTGCCTGGATTATGCATTTGGCAAGTTAGACATCTCTGGCAAAGACTCTCTGCAACAGCCCTAAATTTGGGATTGTACCAATTTTGTCTGAACAGCCTAATCATTGCATCTCTCCCTATGTGTGTGTCTCCATGATGCATTCTGGCCATTTGTGAGAGTAAACAGTCTGGCATGACTGGTCTGCCATCAGCACTGATCCACACTTCATCCTCTCCTCTTTGGGAGCAACCCACTTTGATCCACAAATTTTTCTCACTTTCATCAACCTCATCTTGCAATTTCTTCACCTCATTCCAAGTTTCAGGTGGCATATACAGCATAAGTTGGCAGCTGATTCCCATTCTTTCTACCCTCTTATTGACTGACATTCTGGTTTTGGCACAATGTTGAGCCACCAGATCTGCATATCTGTTGCCGACTACCACCCAGTCATCTCCTGACTTGTGTGCGGCACATTTCACCACAGCCAATTCTTTTGGTGCTTGTGTTGCTTCTAGCAAATCCCTTACAAATTGACCATTTTTGATGGGGGATCCAGAAGAAGTCATGAAATCCCTCTGCATCCACAGTTGGCCAAAATCATGCACAACCCCGTAACCATATTGACTATCAGTAAATATAGTTACTCTCTGATTCCTCCCAATTTTGCAAGCTTTTATTAATGCAATCAATTCAGCTACTTGTGCAGATTTTACTCCTGGTAAATAGGATGCTTCGACTATTCCAGTTAATTCACATACCGCATAGGCAGCAGTTAGTTTACCATCTTCATGTCTTTGACATGAACCATCGACAAATAGCTCCCTGTCTGGCTTTTTAAGAGGCTGTTCCTCTATGTCTGGGCGTGGTTTTGTACATAATTCTGTAATCTGTACACAATCATGTTCATCTTCTTCGTCATCTTTATTTGTTTCATGATATGGGTCCGGCAACAAAGTTGCTGGATTTATTATCGTACACCTTACCATGGTCACATTTTCAGCACCCATTATTATCCTCTCATATTTAGTCAGCCGACTAGGAGTAAGATGCTGAGTTCGGGTTCTTGTCAACAGAATCACAACTGCATGTGGAACATACACTTTTACAGGATGTCCCATCACAATTGACTCGCTTTGTTCAATGCTCAAACAAGTTGCTGCCACTGCTTTTAAGCATCCTGGCAACGCGGCTGCTACTGGGTCCAATGTAGCAGAGAAGTACGCTATAGGACGTCTGTCTAGTCCATGTCTCTGAGTTAGGACAGAAAGTGCACAATTTTCTCTCTCTTGACAGAATAATGCGAATTCTCTTTTATAATCAGGTATGCCTAAGGCAGGTGCTGAACAAAGGGCGTTTCTCAATTTTACAAAAGCTTCTACACTTTCATCCTCCCACTCAACAGGGTCCTTTGCTTTCTTTTTTGTCATGTTAATTAAGGGCTTAGCTAACATGGAAAAATTTGGTATCCATTGTCGACAATAACCTACTATTCCTAGGAACATTCTCACTTGTCTTTGGGTTACAGGCATTTGCATTCTCTTTATTAATTCTACTCTTTCAGAGGTTATTCTTCTTTTTCCCCTCTCAATTTGATGTCCCAGATATTTAACAGCTGTCCTGCAAAACTGTAACTTTTCAGGTGAGACTTTATGCCCTTCCTCAGCCAAAAGATTTAATAATGTTCTGGAATCAACAACACAGTCTTCTCTGGTGGTCGACGCCACCAATAAATCGTCAATATATTGAACTAAGACTGAGCTTCCTGGCATCACTAGTTTTTCAAGGCACTTTTTCAGTATCTGGTTGAAAATAGAAGGACTTTCTGTGTACCCCTGAGGAACACGATTCCACACATAGACCTTGTTCTCAAATTTAAATGAGAAAAGATACTGGCTGTCTGGATGCAATGGTATTGAAAAGAACGCTTGACACAAATCAATTACTGTGAACCATCCTGCACTCCAAGGGATCTGGTATAAAATTACTGCAGGATTTGGCACTATGGAACAACATGGTTCCACAATCTTATTTATTTTTCTCAGATCCTGAACAATCCTATATTTCCCACTTGGTTTCTTTAGTCCCATGATTGGTGAATTACATGGGCTACTCATTACTTCTTTTAGGATGTTTTGTTCTACCATTCGATTTATTTCTTCAATGACTCCTGCTTTTACTTCTGCACTCATTTCGTACTGTCTGGTATTTGGGAAAATTGCACCTTCTTTTACCGTAATTTGAACTGGATCTATTTTTGCCATAAGTCCTACTTCTTTTCCAGTGAAATCCCATACTATGGGGTTTACTGTACCTTTTAATTCTTCTGGCAACTCATCTCTTGTTATTAACGAAAACATCTCGTCTACTTCTGTACCTTGTTTTGCAACCATAATTTTATATACATGGTCCTCATCTGGTGTCTGAACTGCCACACCATCTGGCGTGCAGAAAATTGTACAGTTCATTTTGTACAATAAATCCCTACCTAATAAATTCACTGGACTACAATCACACACTACAAATTGATGCATTTCTCTAAAATTTCCTATTTTGACTTCCATTGGTTCTGTAAGAGGTGTTCTAATTCTTTGATTAGCTACCCCTACTACTTGGATATCTTCACCAGAGAGAGGAAGGTCTGGGATGTCTGCTGATCTCACTGTAGACCTGGTAGCACCAGTGTCCAAAAGGAAAGTAATATCATTACCTTTCACATTCCCTTCAACATATGGACCAGACTGATCTACCTGTAAGGATGCGCCAAGTACGCACTCCTTCTTCCCCTCTCCTAGGCACCGTCATGAGTTGAATTCACAGAAATTGTCCTGCAAAAGAAATTGTGATGTCATATACCACTTCCTCCTGGGTATCCGATGTCTGTACCGTGCTTTGCTCTGCTTACATTACCCTGAACAGGTGGAGGTGGCAACTGACTCTGGGGATTTACACCCTGCTGTGAGTCATTCTGCGTCTGTGGATTTAAGTTTTGATTTGGGCCATTATTATTCCGAATCTTTTTACATTCGTCCTTCCAATGCCCCAATTTTCCGCATCCATGACAAGGAAACTTCTTTTTAGCTTCTTCGCTACTCATTCGTCCTCTAAATTGTCCACCATTCCCCGTATCACCACTCGTTCCAGAATCTTTTCCTGGATTTTCACTCGGATTTTCCAAATTAATTCCCTGCTTCTCTGCCATTTTCACCTGTGCCCACATCACCTTTTCTTGTAATTTCTTGTGTCTATCCTCAATATCGTCTCCACAATATTTTGCATATTTCAGAATTTCATCTATGGGCTTTCCCTGCCAACACAGCATGTGTTGTTTAATCATCTGGCAAATCTCTGGCTTCAGACCGTAAACAAACCGATACACAAACTGACTCATGTTTTTGTCTCCAATGTCCTCAAATCCACTATACTGTTTAAACACCTGCAATAGGCGCTCATAGTAAGAATGTACTGATTCACTGGCTTCTTGGGTGATTCGATCTATTTTCACCCAATCTGTTTCTTTCGGGGGTATTTTCCCTTTCAGGTATGTTATCACCTGCTGATACTTTTTCATCACATCATTGGACGGGGCACCTGTTTTCGGATCTCTGGGATACTCATCACTTGGCCAATCCACTGTGATCTTACAATCTGTCCATAAATCGGCAGGTACCACTATGTCAAACAGACCATCCAAATCCTTCAACAATACCTTTGGCACCTTCACAAACCTTTCAACCTGCTTGTACCATTCAATTGGCTTTTCCCTCAACTTTGGAAAATCATTCGTAAATGATAAAATATCCTGTCTGCTCCATGGGACATGTACATATCCTCCTCCCACAACTTCTCGCATTGGATACATTTGATCTGCTTTTCCTGCTTCCTTCATCACATATTCAGATGCTGTTCTACTTGTTCGTGCCTCTTCCTTTTTCTTGGCCCACCTAGTTCTCCATTTATCTAGGTCTCCCTTTTTGTAAAACTAACATTAATTCTCTTATTTGTAGTCTTTTTCCAGAGGCATTCATATTTTCTAAATCTTTGTCTGAAAATTCTTCTGCTCTATAAGGTTTCTGTAGTACTTTTGATCCCTATTTCTATTCCCATCTGTAATGCTAAATTGGACAATTTTTCATGAAATAACCTCACATTTCTAGTGATACTCCTGCACATGAACAATAATTCTTCTTCATCATAGGTATTTAAGCGTTCTAGTCCTACATTTCCTGCTATTATTTCTTCTAATTCAACTTTTAATTTATGGATATCCAGTATTTTTGGAGGTGTGCACAGTTTGTCTGATCCGTGTACCCACCTTTCTAAATCTTCAGGTGTTACTATAGTGGCACTCTTTGCCCCCGATGAAGTTATTAAACTCACATCTTTTGAACATTCAGGTACCTCTTTTCTAGGAGTGCCCTTTACTGGACCTCTGATAGGCAAGTCCATGAGAGAGATATTGTGGAATCACAATCACTAAATTGATCTTCAATTATAACTGGAGTTTCATGTTGTGGAGGATTCACAGAAACATTCATAGGAGTGGGTGCATTTATCAATGGAGGGCAGTTTCCTTGAGTACCATATAATGGAACTACTGGACCAATTGTTACAGGAATAGTCAATGAATCAGGATGTACTTTTATCTGAGTTATTTTCCGTACTAATTCTGCTCTGGTCTTTTCTAGAGCTTCCTTTTCTTTGTCATGAAGTATTCTAGTCGGGGTGAATTCATGCATTACTTGTGGTACCATTAGAGTTTGTGGTGGTGCACTAGGGGGGCATCCACTTGTCCCTTCCTGATATGGTGGGGGGTTTCTTAACATTTCTTCCATAAATTCGTCTTCTGAATCCTCATTTCTCATTAAATGTTTTGTCTTTTCTGTACATTTGCCTCCTGATTTCTCTCCTTCTGTGAATAATGGATACAGTCCCTCTGTAATCATTGCCCTTCTCCATTGTTTCATCTGACCTTCTCTCGACTCACGTAAATATCTGGGGAAAAATCCTGGGTAACTCCTATTGCTTCTAGATCGGTCACGTTCAAACGCCTCAGTTTCCCACTCTTCTAAAGCTTCATATTGAGTTAATCTAGGTCTGGGTTCTAAGTCATTCATCCTTAATCTCAATTTTGAAGAATTCGCCCATTGAACGTGCCATTTTCAGGAAATGCTAATATTCCATCATTTTTGGTGTATTCTATCCAATTCTCCATCCATACACAAGTATGATAACCTCTCTCCATCATCATGAATGATGTTGGCGTTTTAGCTGGTGGAATAATAATTCCTTCTCTAGTTTTGATTGGTTTGTCCTTTTTAAAATAATTCTTAATCTTTTGTAAGAATTACATTTTTCTTCTTTCTCCGTACATCTTGGGTAAATACCGATGTATAAAATTATAGTCTGCAAAGCCTAAATATCTCCTATCCGGACGGATTCTTGTTAAAGTTGAATCGCGTTTTAACATGCAATCCTTATCCACTAAGAATTTTGCTTCTATAATTTTGACCAATCAAATGTCTGCTATCTTTTATTTCCGAGCCAATCCTTGCGCGGCCTTTTGGTGACGTTTCTCTGTCAACCCCTCCTTTACAATCTGCTCTTTTCTGTCCTTGCTGGTTTTAACCAATCCCAGCGCGGCACCTGTTACGTCAGTACTGCTCCCGACTACTGACCCCTCCTTTACAAGAGTCTCTCCACACCCGCGGATTCAACCTATCACAGCGCGGCGTTTTGTGACGTCAGCTCCCTCTCCGGTAACTGACCCTCCCTTTACAAAAATTTTACGCAAACTTATTTTCTCTATAAATCTTAATTAAATTTCAGTAACAACATAAAACATTCGCTATCGTGCCAGTTTCTTCTAAATTCGAAAAAGATAGTTTCTTCCACACTTTAGTAAAACCTTTCCGTTTACTAAACATACACTACGAGTAAAACACTTCCGTCTACTCTTCACACAAGCTCCAGAAGTACCTGTTACTTCTCCAATGTTACCCTTTCTAGGTGATATAACATCAAATTTTCATCAGCGTACCCTTTTTGCTATTACTCACACGCATAGAGTCCCTAACGAGTACTGAAAGTCCTGCTTAACTTCTCAGTACTATTTCTGCCTGACAGATAACCTCACTGCAGTATGGCTTCCACTTGCCACCCGCTATTCTTTTTACCCTGGGGTATTCTGGACAACATAAAACAAAACTCAAAAATAAGCGGAATGTTAGTTCATAAAAATACAAATAAAATTCTCATTACCCAATTAACAAAGAGTAACCATAACCGTCCTCTGCTTACCAGAAAACTGATCCAGCGCAATATCAACATTCGGGTCCGAGGTTTGGCACCGATAGGTTGTGTGCGGGAGAGTGCTGTTTTAGAAATTCCACCAGCATCTCTAACCCCCTCCCGGACCCATGACGTGAAGTTAGTAGTTTCTTCACAGTTCTTTGGCTTTTTGGAATCCCAGAAGGCCCTATGGTAAAACCGTGAGTTTTACCATCCATATACCTCCACTGGTTAGGGTACACCTTAGCGAGTGTATACCGCCGTGGAGGCCCGGTCCTGATGAAAGCTTTGTAAATTGCACATTATAAGCAGAAACATGTTGACCATTGATCACTTTTTAAACCAATTTGGATGCGCCTGGTCAATTTAGCTAGGCACTGAGTGTCCATTTCACTTGTTTTTAATGTTACCTGGTTTTCCACCAATAAAATGGATTTGGGATTAAACCAGATATCTTTTAACTTGCACTACCTTCACTGTTGCACTGACACTACCCCAACAAAAATACCCGCTCCGCTGTAATCCAGGCGTCGAAGCACACCAGGGAGGCACTCGGCCTCTCTGGTGGGAACCCAATGATGAAGCATGTCACCAACTAGGTTGGTGAGTGAGGGTTCTTTTAAATAAGAGGTTTTTCCTCGTGCTATGTTCCCCATCGTCCCTTTCTACTCACTCTTTTGTTGTTATTGAATTCATACGTTAGGGGGAATAAGAGTGACCCTCTCCCTCTCTCTCTTGTTGATATTATATATACCAGCGCAATATTAGCCAACAGCATTCATACACCATATACTCACTTGGGCCCATACATTCATACTACACTAATACTTACGCTGGGTGTCAGATGTACTCTTTTATCAAAATCCCTGCTACCAATTACCTTCTGATTGAAGAGTAATAACTTACCAATGAATCCTTTGCCAATTGGGAAATTTAAAATGAGTGACATTCAATATAGTTCATAATCCTGAAATAACCACTGAGTCAGGAAGTTTTAAAATGTTTATCTAAAGTTTTAGCAGAGTAAAATACAGAAAACACGGTACTTGATTGTAATACCCAAGAAAAAGCATAGAAATGATTTTGCTAATAAATGACGGTGTTTAAGGAAAAGAAGAGAATAGAGACAGCAGCGCAACTAAAGGTTGCAGTATAGTTACCTAAATGCGAGAACCAAGCCCCTTAGCCAAGGAGTTGGAAAGGATAGGACCCAGGAAGGATGAAGAGCAAAAGACCTCTTCCAGGATCAGGACAGGACCAGTGACCTCTCTATAACGACGCCTGCTCCGTTCCCTCTCTGGTACTCAGCTTCTCCTCGATTCTCCCGTTCTAATGGACTCCGCCGCCCCCTCCTCAGGACCTCTTCCGGACAGGAATTCAGTCAGCAACCGATCAGCATGACAGTCTGCAGCTCTTCTGTTCTCTGCAGCATCACCTTCCTCAGACTCTAAGAATCTCCAACTAAACTAATTAGCTAATTCTATATCTGTTATACCCTTCTACGCCCATGTACCTCCCCTTAATGTTGCTAAAATATGGGACCACTACTTCTGATTGGACAGGGACAGGGGGTGGATTCTCGCACCATGTCAAATTTGGCCTAAATTGTGAAGCCTATTGTTTTTAGCTTCCCGCCCTTCAAATTAATACATTCACTTTATTTCCCACCCATCTCATGACAAATGATATACAAATTTTATTCAAATGTATCGAATTGCGACGGAAAAGCAAAGTAGAACATCTTCGGCCAGCGGGTCATGGCCTTGGGTGATGTCCAAGTTGACTTCACTTTGGCAGGCATACAGGACACATGCGCAGAACCATCTGTCTCTCGAGTTTCAAGTCACCAACCTAGGCCCAAGTTTACGAATTACTAAAAGTGCAAGAAGAAAATATTAAAATCACAAATAAAATGTTTCACTGTATGCCCACTTTTTCTACTCTATTCCCATTTAATTATAATACTATCCTGCATTAGTAGCATTAAGAAAATGACAATTTAATAATGACATGAGAGCAAGCTTAAGCAAGTGAAAACATTTAGCGGCCATTTTAGTGCACACTGAGCAGAAGCAGAAGTTTCCCACCAAGCAAAGAAAGACGTCACGCCATGTGATCAGGTTGCGACATGCGCAATGAACTTCCCGCGCTTTAGCGGCCATTTTGGATTACAGACAAGCGTTATTCATTAGTAAAACACATAGGCAAGCTTCTGTCCCTCTTGTGTTTGTGAATGCAAAGGTTAGTATTGACAATACAAGTTTAATAAATTAATACTATGAGGAGGATTGCGTACAAGCAAGTTTCATTTTTGAAACCTTGCTCCATCAACTGCATCCCCAGACGCTGAGGTAAAGGATTATAGGCCCCTCACTATGCTTAACACTGATTTTAAGACACTTAGTAAAGTATTGGCGCTCAGGTTGCTCCCGCATATGCAGGACCTAATCCACCCGGACCAAAATGGGTTTATCCCCTCCCGCAATACATCGTATAACCTCCGTTGGTTGTACTCGGTGGTGTACACAGCACAGGCCTTCCGGCAGGCCGCCATTTTATCGATTGACCTAGAGAAGGCCTTCGACACCGTGGGATGGGACTACCTGCTGGCGGTTATGAGGCGCTTGGGTATGGGTGACGGATGGGTGCGACTGTTGTATAATCGTCCTACGGCCAGGGTCAAGACCGGCAAAACCATCTCGCCACAATATCACGTGGCACGAGGCACCCGACAGGGCTGCCCCCTGTCGCCACTTCTATTTGCCTTGGCGATAGAACCTCTGGCCGAATTATTCCGACAGGGGGGGGGAAGGCAAGGGGCTGACAATAGGGGGACGGACATATATCATTTCTCTTTATGCAGACAATTTATTAGTCTACCTTTGTCATGCTGCTCGGGGGGCGGAGACGGCCCTACAACATTTGGAGGCATTTGGGGAACTGTCAGGCTTACGGGTCAATACGCGTAAAACTTACCTGTTCCTGGTGGCCGGACCATTAGCGCAACCCCCGGATGTACCCACGGACCTCAACTGGGCATCAGACACCTTTAAATATCTTGGCGTTCAGATCTTCCACTCATTGGAGATTGGAGAAAAGGAAATTTGGACAAGCGCTGCGATCGCTTAGATCTAGTGTTCAGTTTTGGGGTACGCTACGCCTCTCCATAATGGCTAGAATATCTCAGGCAAAAATGGTTATGCTCCCCGCGTGTTATATTATTTCGCTAACATGCCAGTGTTAATGCCCGCGACCTGGTTTCACAATTTGGATTCCCTGGCGGGAGACTTAATCTGGGGAGATGGTAGGCGTAGAGTGTCGCTCCAGATATCAAGACGCCCTATAGACGCGGGAGGTTTGGGAGTTCCTGACTTTGAACTCTACCAGCTCGCTGCCCAGATGCAATGGCTGGCCCAATGGCTGGAAGGAGTGAACGTTGATGGGACCTTTTTAATGGAACCTGGCCAGAGCCCCAGTCTGCTGTTGGCAAAGATTCTGGTACATGCAACAAAGGATCCCTACACCTCGATATTGCAGACCCCAGCGCTGCAGTGCTGGAAGCGTAGCATTAATAAAATACCTAATACCCCAAAATATTTGCTGGAGTTGCCACTGGTGGGATTGCCACATGGCGAATCGCAACAGATTATAACTGCAGAGCAGATGGCACCTTGGGCGGCGGTAGGTCTCGAAAACGTAGGGGACTGTTATCACGAGAAAAATGTCCTCCCCTTTGCGGAACTGATGGAGGGCTGTGGCTTGACCTCGGGCCAGTTCCTCGTGTACGAGGTGCTGCAGCGAGCGTTTGAGAAGTTATGGGGCCGGAATAGAGAAGAGCCAGAGATGCATGGAGTGCTGCACTCACTGATTACCCTGGGCATAGCGAGACACCAAATCAAATGGTTTTATGCGTCTTTACGCGAGGCCTCACTGACCCCCTGCTGCGATTGCGGGGTAAATGGGAAAGAAACCTGGGGAGGGACCTCACTGACGCAGAATTGAGTCCTGGAATCCACTAAGAAAATATCACGGAACACACGACTGATATATGTTCAATTTAATACGTACACATGACTTACTTGACACCGCACAGGATCTTTGTCACCTTCGGGGGAGAGCCGAGGCGATGCCCGAGATGCAACCAGGAAGATGCAGACTTTTTACACCTGACCTGGGAATGCAAGGTCACACACATTTTTTTTGCATGAAGTACTCTCTAAACTCAATAACACATTAGGGCGTTCACTTAATTACACAGCGGAAGTCTGCTTACTAGGACTCTTCCCTAGACCACCTAAGCGTAAAGTAGGAAATAGGTTTATAGATCTGGTGCTTGCGCTAGCCAGGAGGCATGTAGCAATCACGTGTAAAGCATCAATGGGGCTGCAGGTGAATTTTTGGCAGAGAGAAGTGACTACCTGGGCTTGAGCAGAGGAGAGAGCACTATGTAGGGAGGAATTGAGAGGGCTGCGCCAACGCCCAATAGCAGAACAATGGAGGGACACATTGCATGCCTGGGAATATCCGAGTTCTCCAAGTAGCACAAATGGAGAAAGTGAACCCCCCTCAGCCTAAAATAGAGAAACGAGATGACCCCGCCCGAGAACGCTGGACCTGGCCCGCGAGACCGGTTGCGCGAAAGGGGCCTCTAGGACCCCCTTTCCTGCACAAAAGGAAAGAAAAATGGAGGTTGGTTAACCGTGAGTTAAATGGTTGAAGTGAGACTGGACGCTCATGGAGCCTTGAGGCGATCAGGTCCCCCTCGCCCCATTTTCGCTCTCCTCTCGCCCCCCCCCACGGGTACACAATGAAACCCATGATGTTTTATCCACAGATAGAGCCGCGCTGGGCCTCGACAGGCAGTTAGAAACTCTGTTTTTTAATCCTTTGTTTGACAAGACCCTTGTATATATGATCCTGAGACACCACACACCCAGACATAGTTACCCTGAGTGGTAAAGAAAACACGAAATCTTAAAGGGCCAAACGGGCATGGGAACAGTTATTCTAAAACTAGACTGTGTAATGGTTGAAATGAGTAATGTTGATTGATGAGAACCATACCTGCTATGCCCCTCTCTGAAGATACGCTTGGGACATAGTGCTTAGTAAACATACTAAACTCTGTAATACTCCGACTGTAAGAGAGCTTATATGATTTATGTCTGAAAAATAATATGTGTTGATAAATGTATATCGAATGCCCATAAAATATGTTTAAAAACACAATGTCAACATTTTTAGGGAGAATCACATGCACTTTAGCACTGATTAGCAGTGATAAAGTGCTCAGAGTTCTAAGGCTAACAAAAAGATACAGCAAAATGTGGAGGTAAGGAGGCAAAAAGCTGGGGGAAGACTACGCTAAGTTTGACAGGTCCAACAAACGGTAGCTCAGCTGCATTTTTCTAACATAGTAGTTCTTATCATATAAGCAGTGTCTCACCCCTCTGAGGGACAGCGAGGAGAATTCCAGCAGAGTGACCGGTCCTGGAATGGAGGCAGCAGCCTAGCGTAAACTGAGTTTACACCTATGATGTGGACAACCTAACTACGCATACCAAGTATAGGGTTCAGCGCTAATCCCAGAGATCACTAATATATTCTTGTGCTCACATAGTGAGAGTAGGCCTAGATAGATATATTAGTTGCCATGGTTGGGTTGTTCATAGTTCACAGTCTGCTAGTAATATTGAAAACGAAAGGTGATCTGTTTCCACGGTTCCCTTGGAGGCTAGAGGTTCATGATCTAGGTTTGCCGAAATCACCTGCTACTCTGGAAAGGTTAGGAGTTCAGGTGAGGCACTGTGAGCTAGTCACCTGGATTTGAGGATGAAACTAATGGGAAACTTTGCCGTAGTCTCCTCAATGATTCTGTTGAACATTAAAGGTGAAGCAGTTTCTCTGGCTATATGCCAGCGGCTCATGCAGGTTAGACTCGGAAACCAGGAATGTGAGCTGCCTATTATTATTGCTGAACTGTATACTTCTATAGGATGCAATCATTTGGGAACCAGTCTCAGCAAACCGCAACTTGGCAAACCTAGTTCTGACAAGGATCTTGCCAAGCAGAACCCAGAGTTTGTTAAAAAACAATGGGACAAACCCAAACCTAAAGAAAAAGTGAAATCTTGAAGAGGATCTCCGCCTCTGGCGTCCTCAGAAAGATGCTATAATTTGCGTGATCACAAATAAAAGCGCCTGATAGGTATCAGCTTTCTGATGCTTGTCCTTCTCGTTCCTTTCAGGACTTATTGGAAAAATAATATGAGAGAGGAGCGCGTTCTCACCACAGACAGGAATGGTACATGAAAGCGAAGAGAGACTCATAACGCTCATCTGAAGTGAAGATAAAGAAGGAAGAGAAACCTCCTCAATTTAAGCCCCAATTTCAGAAAAATAAAGTTGCGGCTATAACCGCAAAATATGCCACCAACACTGAGATCTCTCCTCCTGAACAGGAGTTGGGGGGGTGACTCTCCTCGACAGCATGGCAGAGATCACTATAGTGTGCCGGAATCTCCAGAAGTCTCTGGCAGCGACAGCAACTGATAACTTTGTTACAGTTGAAACCCCAGACAGGCGCGTCTGTGAGGCACCATTAAAGTAATATTCTGGGAAAATTTTACATTATCCTACGACATTCTCTTGTGGAGGTTGATTGGCCCTTGCAGTTTGTCCAAACATCCCCACAGGGTGAGGATGTAATACTTCCATCTTTTTCTGTGCTTGTCCCTGACGAAGTAAAACAAGCCTATGCATCAGAATGGGCTCTTGCGCTAGCTTTAGCTTTATATCGCAATCATGTCGGCTGGGATAAGGCATCCCCTGATCATATAATACCCATAGAGTCCAGCCCACAAGTGCAACCACAATATCCCATTAAATGGGATGCTAAAGCACCTGTTAGAGAAATACTCTTCCAGTTGAAGTACCAGGGAGTAATTGAACCCTGTGTCTCTTAGATGAATAACCCCGTTTTTCCTGTATTGAAACCGAAACATTCATATCATACAGTCTTAGGCTACAGACATTTAATCAGTCATACATGCACTTTTGCAATACAGAATACACACAGTGCCAAACTTATAAATGATAGAATTTGTAAAAAATACAAAACAGCCTTGGACATTTACAATGTTTTTTTCTGCCAAAATGTAGCACCTGAAAGCAGAGATTGGAATGCCTTCTTGGCGCTTGGCTTTCAGCGTTGTTTTTCACCACTCCCTAAGGGTTATAGCCCGCATAGTGTCAATTCTACATGATATTGACCCTGACGCATTGTCCAATGTATATTATATCGACCTGATGAATGATGAGTTAAATACTCATTTGACCAGAGTGGATTGCATGATATTGGTATTCACCGAAGCTGACTACAAGTTCAACTTCAAGAAATCTAATATATAGCATTTCTAGGTCTCCTATTTTTGGGTTACGAACATACACATGAAGGTAAAAGCCTTGCAGCACACTTCTTTGAGAAGTGTACTCTGGTGCAGCCTCAAAGGACCTTATGGAAAGTGCAATCCTTGTTAGGATTTCCTAATTTTAGCCGAACATACGTCCCTGATTAAGCACAATGCATTAAATCATTGTATGAATGGATTCATCCTGATTTTTCCACTTCTCATTGGACATCAGAATACACAGACATACTCAGATCATTACAATCTGACTTGCTTGCAGCACGTCACCTACATACACGTGTCAATACAACAAACCTTATCTGTATAATTGCGGGTGCCATTGGCTTTAATGAAGGTGAGACAGTGCCCATTCCATATAAATCACATATATATTCCAGTGCGGAAATGTGTTTTGCAACCACTGAAAAAATACTAACTGCAGCACAGATAGCTATACTTAAAGAGCGGCCGCATGCACCAGGGAAATGCATTATTGTTGTAACTCCCATTCCAGCCTTAGAGGCTATCACCAAAGCTAGCGTTCCTAACGCTAAAGCTCTCCATCCTTGATGGATACAATGGGCAACATCCTTAACAGCTATTGATGTAGATTTTACTTTGACCCGTCTTTACAGACACAATAATTTCTTCAATATGAGTATGTTTATCCCATGCTCAGCAATATTTTGTCTCTTGAGCAGTATAAATACATTGTTTATATTAATGGTTCAGCCCAACCTGCAGTAGGTACCAAACACCAATACTCAGCGGCATGCACCACTGTTCTTGGTGTGATTTTGGATGGAAAATTCCGACCATACAGAACTCGCAGACAGTCACTGGGGGACTGCACTGCACAGTTGGCTGAACTAAAAGTCTTGTTACTTGCACTGGAACATACGGATCCCGGATTCCCCACACTTATAGTGTGTAATTCGTATTATTGTGACCCGTCTTTTAACAGCATTTTTCACTATTGGCGCTAAATGGATTCAAAGATTCTAAAGGCAACACAATAAAGCATAAATTGCTTTGGGTGAAGGTGGCAGACCTTAAGGATAGATTGCCACAGGCTCATGTTATTCATAAATTGCGTCATCAACATGTGGGACCACAGATTGTAGGGAATTCTGTAAGAACTTTAATATTGCCACCGCTTGCTTGTTCTAAAGACAATCCTTTTTGTCTCTATTGATCACATCAATTTACATCATGTGGATGATTTTAAACAGTAGGCCACGAGGAGTTCTTGGTATCTCCCCACTCCTCTCGCTACCATTCATGAAATTCCTCTACAGCTTGTGAGCACCATCAAAGCTGTTTCTACCCAGCTGGGGGTGGGGGGGGCAGAGAATGAACTTCAGTTAATTACCAATTCTGCTACAAATTCCATCGCCATGACTGAAGTGTTCTGTACTTACTACTGCGTCTTCTGCAGCTTATATCGTTTATACTGATCCACCCCTCGTGGACTCTACCAGTTCTTTAACTGTACCTGTGGCTGCTGTTTTTTAATAAACTGCTTCTGGTTATTCTGTGGGATTTTTCAATCGACTATTTTGACAGTTCCTTCGATCTTCGCCTACACAGGCCTGTGTTTTCTTCTCATGGCTGAAACCCACTTATCTGATCCCTGCTTGGAAATATGTTTGGATAACTCTTTACTTGGTTTTTCTATTTCTTTGGATTGGTTGTGTGTTGTTTTCTTCTTGCTGATAAATGGCTATTGCCTTCCAGAGCGCTCTGTCATAGAACTGGTCGATGAGGTGTTAACGTCTCTCTTATCTTCGCATAAGCTAAAAAGAGACTTGTCCCTTGTGAACATTTCAGCTGTTCCAGTAACTGATGGAATTGTTTGGGATAAAGTACCTCATGATATCTCCGGACCTATAGAAATACCGTACATTCCTTATGTCTTTAGGGTTTGTATGGGTGATGTTATTGTACCTGGGTTACATTCTGATGATTGGGATGTTGAGACTGTAAACTCCATGCTCTCAGAGCTGGAATACTACACTGTTTTCAAATCTAAGGACCTGTATATAAATTCTTCTAATTATGGTGAAATGTTCTGTTGCCATCATTATGGACATCATTATTTACATTGAACAAATATTCAATGCTCACTTTTTAACTATACACAATGGGAACATTGTCCTATACTCCCTAACCCTGGGTGGAGCCTGCAGAGTTGTTCTCCGCGTACTTTCACAGAGTTACTGGAAAACTCTGTGAAATTACGCAGAGTTCCGTGGTCTGGCAGAGTTACTTCTGCACCCCCACCGCACCGCCCACACTGCCCCTGCACCCCCCAAGCCCCTCTCGCACCCCGCATAGTAAGGCCTGACCTTACCTGTCCTGGGTCTCCTCCTGTCCTTGGTGGGTGGGTATGGCGCCGGCGCCGGCTTCCTTCCTGGTTCCTTCCTTCTCCTGCTTCTGGCTGCACTCAGCTTCCGCTGGTCCGGCTGGCTTGTAGAATTCAATTAACAGGAAAAACTGCAGTGCGCATGGCGTATTGCGTGAAGGCATCCCATGATAGGGTCAGGCATGCCTTCACGCAATACGCCATGCACACTGCAGTTCTTCCTGTTAATTGAATTCTACGAGCCAGCCGGAGCATCGGAAGCCGGGTGCAGCCAGAAGCAGGAGTAGGAGTCGTAGGACACCATTTGGGAGGTAGGTAAGTTCTAGACTCCTGTCCTCGGCACCGATAAACTCTCCCTTGCGAGTGCGGAGTTTTTAAAAACTTCGCACCCCAAACGGAGTGCGGAGTTCTAAAACTCTGCAGACTCCGCTGGCAGAGCGGAGTTACCCGCCCCCCTTTAATACCCCCACATGGAAACTCCAGAACATGTTTTTCAGGGAACGATTCATTAGATCCGAAATCTTTTTGTTATAAACTTGTCCCTACACCAGCAAAGAACTATATGCTTACGCAAACCAAGCTGATATATACAGATGTGCTTGTCACACAACTAGCCGTTAAAGGCTAAGACTATTGGAAGGATACCATTGACATGAAATTAATTTGGGTACCAAATCTAGGCAAGTTCAGGGTACAGACACAGAACCCGAGCCTGCTTAATTCCAACACAGACTGCTTGTCTAGGACTGCCATAAATTAAATTAAAGACATGAATGCACCTAACATTCCTTCCATAGCCCGATTTGACAATTGGAAACATTTAACAAATTGTACTGAACAACAGCTCAATAGTATGTTACAGAATGGAAGTGTACACAAATAGTTGTTATGCTCGTTTTTTAATTCCACACTGGGGTTTAAGGCAAGCAGACCCGACCCTCATTACTCCCATTCACAACACTCATGTATAGTCACAACCTATTCGGTAGGGAACATGTGCCAACAAGGGTTGGAACATTCTACACTGTCTGCAGTAAAACAACATCTTTCCCTCCTTTCAGAAGACATGGACCTATCTGATTTTTTATTTGGTCCTAAGTATCTATGGTCAAAAAGATTTATTTATATCACATTTAGCGAAATTTGGAAGCTATCACAAATGGAAGCTACTGCCCGTTTAAGACAAATTGATCAAGATAATTTGAATAAAGTGCTTGCTGTTGTTCATATCAGCACTAAAATGCTTTTTTCTCACATTTACAACCTAAATATCTTTGTGTGGTCTATTATCGATATTATGCACAGCAACATGTCTTCATTATACCATGGCCAATGTCAGCTTAGATCTATCATGCAGTTTAGTTGAACACTTCAGGTTCTCAAAAGTGGCTGCGTGCCATGGCATTTCCTTAGTTCTATGCAGCTATTCTTGCCTTTCAACCTGACACAAACAACGGCTCATAGCTAAGAAGTACCCAACTTACACAATGTTACATCTTGAGAAGATAGAACAGATCCCATTCACAATAGCAGAGACACACTCCATAGTATGGTTAATACATTTTAATACATGTTGTAATATATTTGCCAATTTCATTAGGAGGTATTCCTAACTGGAAAGGAATGTAACCCTTCTGTTGGTCACTTACTTGTCTGTAACCACGCTACCATTCATGACACATGCAATGCTTTGGTAGCGAATAATAATAATAATAAGGATATTTATAAAGCGCGCAGCTACCCCAAATGGGGTGTCCCCGCGCTCATATAGACAGTACCCAGAGGTAGAGGCGTGAGCATGTCTAGTCATTACGACTAAAGAGCCAGGTCTTCAAGGCTTTTCTGAATTCCTGTTCGGACTGCATCATGCGTAGGTGGAGGGGAAGGTTGTTCCAGCACTTGGTAGTCCCCCATTCAAATGTCCTGCCTCCCATTCTTGCCTTCGCAAAACGTGGGGTAGAAAGGTAGCGTTTGTGGTTGATATGGGCGAAGTCTCTTCCTCAGGTAGTTGGGCCCTTTTCCTTGGTAAGCACGGAAGGCAAACGTAAGGGCCTTAAATTCGATCCGTTTGGCTATTGGCAGCCAGTGGAGTTGCCTGAGGTGGGGTGAGATACGTTGGCGGAGCGGGACCTTACAGACCAGTCTGGCTGCCGCGTTCTGAACAATCTGTAGTCGATGGATCAGTCCCATCGGCATGCCCATGTACAGACCATTAGCGTAGTCAAGGTGGGAGGTGACTAATGCATGGACCACGGTTTTGCGAGCTGAGTCTGGCAAGAAGTCAATACGTTTTTTTATGGTTTTGATTTTGCCAAAGCAGGTCGCTGATACCTGTTGAACGTGGGTGGTGAGGGACAGGTCTTTGTCCCATCTGACTCCTAAGTTCTTGACAAGACGAAGATGAACCGCAACTTCTTAAAGCTAAATGCTGACAAGACGGAGGTCTTGTTTTTCAACCAAGCAATCCCCCCTTCGACTAATTTGTGGTGGCCAGCTGAACTGGGAGATGCTCCCACCCCAAATTAGTCGAAGGGGGGATTGCTTGGTTGAAAAACAAGACCTCCGTCTTGTCAGCATTTAGCTTTAAGAAGTTGCGGTTCATCCAAGCTGAGATGTTTTTGAGACACTCTTTTAGCGGGTCAAAGGTGTGAGCTGACACCTCGCTGAAGGTGAACAGCAGCTGGGTGTCATCCGCGTAGGATGTCACCTTTATCCCCATTTTGGCGATGAGCTCCGCCAGGGGTGTTAGGTAGACATTAAAGAGAAGCGGGCTCAGGGCCGATCCCTGCGGTACCCCCCATTTTAGTGGTTTAGCGGGGGCAGTGAAAGGGTGGATGAAGACCTGTTGTTCTCGGTCTTGGAGATATAATGCAATCCAATTCAGCGCCGTCCCCTGGACGCCTATACCATTAAGGCGATCTAATAGGATGGAATGGGACACCGTGTCAAACGCTGCTGACAGGTCTAAAAGCACCAACATGGCCGTGGAACCTCCATCCACTGCCCAGCGTATGGAATCGGCCATCTCGATCAAGACGGATTCTGTACTGAATCCCGGGCGGAAACCGGACTGGGATTCGTGCAATAGGCCATTGGACTCAATGAAAGCTGCCAGCTGTTGGTGGGCACATTTTTATAAAACTTTAGCGGGAGCGGGGAGCAGGGAAATAGGCCTGTAATTGCTGGTGACTTCAGGGTCAGCGTTAGCTTTCTTCAGTATAGGGAGAAGAAATGCGTGCTTCCAGGTTGAAGGAAAGACCCCCTGACTGAGTGAAGAATTCCAGATGGCATTTAGAGAGGGATTGAGGTATTCAGCCAGGGCCCTATATTGTTTTGCTGGCCATGGGTCACCAGGGGACCCGGATTTACATTTCTGAAGCTCGGTCAGCGATGTTTCCATGGGGATCGCAGCAAATTCAGAGAATACTGACATGGGGGTATGTCCTGGGTTATTAGCATTGGTCGCCTCTGGGGGGTCTGCTGGGAAGGACGCATAAATCAGGGCAATTTTCTCCTCAAAAAAATCTGAGATCGTATTACATAGCTCCTGTGATAGAGGTATCGAGTGTGAGAGTGCTGCGGGATTCGTAAAGGACTTCACTATCTTAAAAACTTCTCTGGACGAGTTCTTGGCATTGACAATGTGCTCAGCTAGGAAGTCTCTCTTTTTACCAATGAGGAGTTTACGGTATTCTTTTAGCGCTGCTCGGTAGTTCATTTTGCTCTCTAGTACATAAGATGATCTCCATATGCGTTCCAGTTTTTTGCATTCAGATTTTTTGGCTCTGAGCGAATTAGGCCTGTTTTCAAAAAGAGAGACCGGTCCGGGAACAGAGGCAGTAGCCTAGTGTAAACTGAGTTTACACCTATGATGCGGACCACCTAACTACGCACACCAGGTATGGGGTCCGGCGGTAATCCCAGAGATCACTAAAATATCTGTGTGTTCACATAGTGAGGGTAGGCCTTGATTTATATATTATTAGTTGCCATGATTGGGTTGTTCATTGTTTACTGTTATATTATGTTACATTTTCTTGTAGAGCACATAGTTACACAGAAACGGGCTTCTCTAGCGCTGACAAGATTCGTGAGGGATTGAATGCACTGATTACGTGAAAAAGTGTGTCTTAAGATGCTTCCTGAAGCTTAGCAGGATGCTGTTAGTTCTAAGGTGAATTGGAAGGGAGTTCCAGAGCTTCGACTCTGAATAGACAAATGACCGCCCTTCACTTCTAGTTCTTGAAATTCTGGGGCAAGCCATGAGAGAGAGTTTGTTGGATCTTATCTCTCATGCTATACAGGGTGTTAAGATGACTGAGGATATGTGGACCATGAACATATTTTACCTTATGTGCAATGCACAAAGTTTTGAATTTAGTTCTCTTGCTCAATGGCAACCAGTGGAGGCTCAGTAGGACCAAAAGTGCTTACTGAGTTTTTGGAAGGCCCAGTAGCAGTAGGGCTGCACCATTTTGAATACCTTCCTGCTTCAGGGCTGCCTAGGTAGAGAGAATTGCCATAATCTAGGCATGAAAGTACCAGGCCTTGTACCACTATTCTCTGGGTTTTCATAGGGAGCTATTTAAGAGTCTTTCTAGGAGCTCTCAGGAAACCGAAACATGTACCTGCCACTTTCATTGCCTGAGATGCCATGGTCAGATCTTTAACTATTAATACCCCTAGGCTCTTCACTTCTGTTTTGGGGGAAGGGTGATCACCCCGGCACGAGGGTCAGGGGATATGGTCCCAGAGCGATGGGTTGTTTCCAGTTAACATGACCTCTGTTTTATTGCCGTTCAGTTTAAGACAGCTAGTTGCCATCCACTTTTTCACCTGTTCCAAACAGATTGATAGTTTCTCCGATGTTGAGCTAGTATTGGGTGACAAGGACACGGCAATCTGGGTGTTGTCTGCATATGAAACCATAGTAAGGCCGAATGAACAAATGATGTCTGCTAAAAAGCAGACGTACATGTTAAAGAAAGAGCGTGGGGCTCAGAGTTGAGTCCTGTGACACTCCACATCTGAGCTGATGAACCTCCAACAGACAAGGTCCTTCTCTGACCTGGAAACTTCTATTGTCAAGGAACAAGGTCAGTCATTTTAACACCTTTCCAGTGACACCTGCCGCTTCCAGCCTATGTTGGATGATAGCATGAAAGACAGATTCGAAGGCTGCGCTCAAGTCGAGAAGAATGAGTGCAGCTGATACTCCCTGATCTAGTGTCTTCTTGAGGTCCTTCGATGCCAGTAAGAGAGCTGTCTCTGTACTGCACCCGGGTCAAAAGCCCTTTTGCGTCTGGTACAGGTGGTTATGAGTTTCCAAGAGATTGATCAAATTAATTGTCTGCTAGTAATGTTGATTACTTTGCTCAGTTGTATTTGTTTACTTATCACAGCACACTTCCTTCAAAATAGACTACGATAGTTTCAATAAATATATTGTAAACTTCTTTTGTGTCTTTCTTTTGTTTACTTTGGACATGCATGAGTGAGAAACAAAAGGTGATGATTTGTTTCCATAGTTCCCTTGGGGAATAGAGGTTCATGTTCTAGGTTTGCCAAAATCACCTGCTACTCTGGAAAGGTTAGGAGTTCAGGTGAGGCACTGTGAGCTAGTCGGATTTGGGCCTACATGTACTGATGAGGTAGAGAGACTCAGCCCTAAATTCTGATGGCCTGCTCTCCCAAGGCGCGGTTCTGCTTTCAAGCAGAATCCCAGCAGCAAAGGCCCCACCTTTCTGTTCAGGCCCTGTGTTCCTGGGCAGAGGCCAGTCAGATGGCTATACCTGCAGAATATATCTTCATATAACTGCAGAATATCTTCCAGCCTAGTCCAACATGCCTGCAGCTCATCAGAGCTGGATATTCCTCTCCCCTGTCAATTTTGTTCTTTATCCAGAGCATACAAGTTTGCCTGTCATAACTGGATTGCTTTTCTTCCATGAAAGGTGTGCTGGTTCTTGCAATGGTGATGGAGTTTAAATGTCATATTATTCTACTAGGCAAGGAAGGCTATTATTTAGTGATAGTGCTGAGGAAGATTCTGTGGGAGACTGTCTCTTTAAGCTGATGACCCTTTAGTGGCTCAGGAGCATTCTCTAGCTGTGGGTGGTTTCACAATTCCATCTACCGCTGCCCTCTATGCTAATCATGATCATACAGCTATCATCCAGGGGCAATATAGCAGCTACGAAATTTAAAGGCATGGTTCATAAATAAAGGATGCTGCAGGGAGGTACGGATATTCAGCCATTTGTTCCAGCTATTAAAATCCTTTCTAAAACTCTTAAGAGTTGGGCTGCTGAAAGGGCTGGCCCTTACCTCCCTAGACAGGCAGCGAACTGAAGCTTGTAGGTCTTTGTTAGAGCTATAGGCCCTGGTAGGTCACTTTGCTTTGCATTTTGGGAGACACAAGTCAATCCAGGAAGCTCAGGTATTATCTTGGGACACGCCATTTGTGTTAATGCAAACTGCTCTTTATACCCAATGCTGATTTTCAGTGTCCTTTGGTTATCTTTGTAAGAGTCCTTCTAATTTTTATTTTGCTACTATGGTGGCAATGTGTGGTGATGAATCGCACACAGGATCACTGGTAAACAGCTTTATTCGTTACAGGACACAGCACAGAGAGCGTGGTCCCTCCAACGCCAGCCACAGTACCAACTGCCGTTGGTAGAACCCATGCACACAGTCAACAATTAAAAGGAACACTGGTGAAGTAATTTAACAATCAACTAAGAAGCACTGCTAAAAGCAAGTGCCACATTACTACACCCCCCCTCCTTTCTACTCAAAACAAATAAGTGAAAATAAAGCAATGGAAATCACAAAACAAGAAGAAAGAAAAGAAAGAAGTGGAGAAATAAGTATCACAAGAGGATGGAGAACAAAGGATCAAATCTGAACAAAATCCTCCAAATAACGGGGAGGTCTACGTAACCTGGGAGGCCGAGGAACATTTGCATCACAATTAGTAGGAAGATCAGAGGCGAAAGAACTGGAAGCATCCCCTGAACCCTCTTCCCTCCTGACCTCAACCGCAGAGGAGGACAGCTCGGCATCACTCATCAACATAAAACCATTTAAATGATCGCTAGAATGAACAGAGATGGGTTGACTGACCAAAGGATCCACACAAACATCTCGGCGATATACAGCAATCTTACGTTTGTTCCATTTGTTGCCATTGTCCAAGAGTACATAATTATCAAATACTTGCTTGACCTTAAAAGGGCCCCAAAATTTAGATAACCCTTTGCAAGGTCTACCATGTCTCACTTTGACCGAATACCCTACACGTACACCACCACGGGACGCTTTGCAATTTGTGGCCTGAGAGGGAGTAGGCTTGGGAGAAACTAACCAAGCAAGTAAGAGTTTAGTACCTGGCTTTCTTCCACGCATTCTTTCAAAGGGGTGGACCCAGTGGCAGAGTTGATGGTTGTGCGATGAGCCCAAACCATCTCACAGACCATCACACCAACATCTTTACCACTCTGCACAGCCATAGAAATAGTCCCTTTTACCATCCGGTTGGCACGCTCAACCAAACCATTTGCTTGAGGGTTGTAAAGCGCCATGCGGTGATGAACAATACCACAGTTAGCCAAGAAATCTCTCATCTCATGAGAAACCAGCTGGGTACCATTGTCCGTTACCAGGGTGTGGGGAAGACCTTCTTCATGAAAAATGGTCCTAAGTTGGTCAATGGTGCTCTTCGTGGTTATGTCAGACATAAACTTGACAATGAGCCATTTAGAAAAAACATCAATCAAAACCAAAGCATTCCTCAACCCTTCCTCCACACCATGCATTGGCCCAATGAAATCCAAACAGACAGTACTCCATGGAACACCCGGATCATCAATGTGACCCTGTGTTGAGTCTCTTCTCGCTATCTCTACATACTTCACACCCAACAACTCAAGAAGTGATTTGTTCGTCCATGCCAGGCCACCAAAATCGACATCAGAAGTGACCTTTAAAGAAAGACGTGACAAACAGTCAGCTTGAGCATTCTTCCAGCCAGGAATGTGTAAGACCCGATAACGATATTCTTGGAGTCTAGAAGAAAGTCTGGCCAATCTCGCAGAACCTCTACCAGCACCGCCAGGACTAAGTACTTTGACTAAGGGTTTATGGTCTGTACGAATACAGAAGTCAGCACCCCACAAAAAGGTCCTAAAGTGTTCCACAGACCAAGCAGCTGCCAGAGCCTCACGCTCAATGACTGAATAATTGCTCTCACAATCAGATAAAGAGCGTGAGGCAAAAGCCACAGTTCGTTCACCCCCCACACGCGTTTGAGAAAGCACAGCACCAAGACCGCAAGCACTGGCATCCACTGTCAAAAAGGTCTTTAACCTGTTTACCGCGGCGCAAATTCCGCCGCGGTGCGGGTAAAATAATGAGTGGGCGTGGTTCGGACGGCCCCCGGCTGTCCTCCGCACACGCCCGCCGTGACGTCGGACGGCCAGGGGCCGTCGGATGCATGGAACGGGTTAAAAGGGGGCCAAAACGTTTGCTTCGCAAATGTCTCTCCTAATGAGGTCAAAAGCATTTTGCTGAGCATCACCCCAAACAAAAGAACACCCCTTCCTTCAACAGGGTCCTGAGAGCATCAATTTTAGAGGCAAAACCTTTAACAAATTTAGAATAGTACTCTATCAGTCCCATAAAAGACCTCAACTGGTCTTTGATACATTGAACAGGAGTACATCTGATTGCCTCTAAAAGATCTAACTTGGGCCGAACACCCTTCCCAGAGATGGTATGTCCTAGGTACTCAATCTCCTCCACCAAAAACTTACACTTTTCCTTCCTTAGTGTGAGACCCGCATCCCTTAGCCTGCACAGAACCTCTTTCAACGTTTTATTGTGTTCTTCCACAGTTTCACCAAAAACCAGAATGTCATCTTGGAAGAACTTTACATTTTCCAAGCCCTTGAAAACACCAGCCATAATTTGCTGAAAGACACTAGCAGCGGAAGATAGGCCGAACAGTAGCCTGGTAAAACGAAAAGTACCTTCCATGGTTATAAAAGCAGTGAGATTCTTTGACTCATCATGAAGTTTGATTTGGTGGTAAGCACTCTTCAGATCAAGTTTAGAAAAGTACTTACCACCTTTCAACAACAACAACAATTCATTGATATTAGGGGGTGGAAAAGTGTCAGCAACAACATGTTGGCTTAGGCTGCGAAGGTCCACACAGAACCTGAGCTTGCCATCACTCTTCTTTGTGATGATGACAGGAGAGACCCACTCCAACGCCTCAACAGGTTCTATAACCCCTTCATCAAGCATGTCACTCAACAATTTCTTCACGTCATCCCTGACCACTACAGGAACCCTTCTTAACTTGTGTTTCACCGGAATGGTGCCCTCTTGTAACACAATTTTATGAGTGTAACCCTTCAAAAGACCCAAGCTTTTTTTGAACACCACATCCATTTCTGCAAGAATACTGTTCGTTGCAGACACATCAGGCACACACAAAACATGTCCAGGGGCATGTGGATCAATAACAATATGAAGGACAAATTGGTGACTCCACCCTAAAATGGGTGGGCCATCTTCTGCCACATAAATCTTCCCTTCGATCTGTCTGGATTTGAACACAATGGGAGCAGAAAAGAAACTTACAACAACGATTCTCTCCCCCTGGTAGCCCTTAGGGTCAATGTCTTTAGGCAAAAGTGAGACCTGGGGCCACTCCTTCTCCCACATCCACTTAGGCAGAATAGTATACAAAGAATCACAGTCAATCATCAATTCCACTTCTTTGCCTAAGATATTGAAGGATGCTTTGGGGCGGCTCTTCCTCTCTAAACTCGCAATGTCCGGCAGAACCATTAAGAGACAGACATCACCATCTTCATCGGTGCAGAAGTCCTCCGTAACAGCAACCCTGGATTTACTGAAGTCTCTGCACATACGAGCATAGTGCCCTCTACGCCCACATTTCCTGCAATCTTGCGTAGAGGCAAAGCACCATTTTGCATCACTGGAGTGGAAAGAGCTGCCACATCTGTAACAACCCTTGTACAAGGACGTCTTTTGAGGCTTAGGAATAAACTTATTACTACCCGTTTTGCTGGGTTCATCTTTCTTGCCAATGGCTGCAACAGATCCTTCAGAATTTTCTGCTTTGCTCATCTCTTTCATGCAACGATCGGACTCTTCAACGACTTTAGCAATGGAAATAGCATCTTTCAATGAAGGATTCTTGGCTACCCAAAGGCGCTCCTGAGTTTTTTTACTATGACAATGAACTATGAGTTGGTCCCATATCAGTTCGTCAGTCATCTGACCAAACTTGCACTTAATCGACAACTCCCTTACTACAGAAATGAATTCATCAAGAGATTCCCTAGGTTTATGTGGCCTAGTGTAGAATTTATACCGAGACATAACCATATTTTCCTCTTTGGCAAACCTCTTCTCTAGACGAAGTTTGGCTTCTGTAAAAACATCCTCAATGGGGTTACTGTCATTGCCTAGCATTTGCGGAGAGTACTTAAAAATGTGATGAACCTTTTCACCAATTGTGCCTAACAACAAAGCTTTCTTCCTTTCAGATGAAAAGTCAGTACCATCCAAGGCTATTATATAGTTGTCAAATAAATCAATCCACTCTTCCCACAGCATTGTCGGTTGACCAGGTTGGGAAAGGAAAGGTGGCGGAATGACTATAGCAGACACAGACATATTGGCAGAGAAGCACAGAGGAAGTACACAAAAACTTGACGAGAAAAAAAAATGTTTTGTCTTTGGTAAAATCACTGCATGAAGAAAAGGTGCCAGCAGGTGGCGAGCTACTAAAACCAACTTTGAAGTATGTAAGGTACTTTCCTCAAATTAACACGTGATGCAGGACAGGAGAGAGCAAAATGGCAGATCACAGGCAGTGTGGAGTAACTAGAGCTGGACACCGTAAAAACCTTGGGTACCAGAACTAACAGCGTGAGCACACGTTGCTACCAACATCTGTTAATCGTTGCGGGCAGTTCCGAAATATTCCACGCTCCCAATTGCTTAAAGAAAAATTATGTTGACATCGTGAGCATCCGACGCTCCCAACGCTAGTCAACCGCCGCAGGCAGCACAACGCTGAGGTATGACACGCTGAGATATGACACGCTCTTAAATGTGAGCGGAATCACAGCGCTATTGAAAATGTAATTTTTCATCCTCAAAAACAGAAAACGATGTGCCACAACAGTTCCAGAAACAGTCTACTTGTGCCCACGGGAATGTAACTCCCATTCAGGAAACGCTGGCACGAAACAGGAACGCTTTAAACGCTGGGCAAATTCACAGGTAATTTGAAGTCCGCAGCTGGGAACTGAGCTCCGAGGGGTTTTATTGCTGTATGATGAGTACGACTGAAACGCTGCTGAACATGCTTCTCACCTCAAAACGGCAGCTCTGCGGCTCCCCACCGGATCCGCCTCAGTACTCCATAACTACTCATGGGACACGCTGTTTTCCTCTGTTGCTGAGTTCCCTCGAAGACACCACCTGTGGCTGGCAAGCGTCGCCAAACATGTGGTGTTAAATCGCACACAGGATCACTGGGAAACAGCTTTATTCGTTACAGGACACAGCACAGAGAGCGTGGTCCCTCCAACGCCAGCCACAGTACCAACTGCCGTTGGTAGAACCCACGCACACAGTCAACAATTAAAAGGAACACTGAGGATGTCATTTAACAATAAACTAAGAAGCACTGCTAAAAGCAAGTGCCACATTACTACACAATGCACTTGGTAAAGCTAGACATCCTGCTGCTCTCTAAGCCATGCTTGAGGATCTTATGGAACAGAGATACTTTATATAGGTTGAGACTTCCTCCTTGAAATTGACTCCAGATTTCATGTGGTCCAAAATATTTGGGATACACAATCTGCAGCCGTAAATTATGAGGAAATTGCAAATCACCACAGCTTCTGTGACCATATAGAGGAACCACACCGAAAACTGAATTCCTTTAAAAGGTCAGGGAACCCTTAGATGACTTGGAATATGCTTTTAATGTATGTCAGAGGGTATTTTATTTCTTATAATACATGGTCACCCCTCACCCATCCCATAAACCTCTTAAATTCTTGGGGTTTGGCTCTTTCAACTTTATTGCAGGCAAGAAGCAGTGGCGGCTGGCAACTACTGAGAGTGAGGGGGGGGGAAATTACATCAAATAAAAATTTTAAAAAGTTCCTTTCCGTGCAGCAGCCATTCTCCTCGCTCCGGTCCTCTTCTTCTCTGTGACGTCAGGGCCCCAGCCAACTCCCTTAACCGATCCTGGCACTTCTCTGATGCTGTTAACCAGCATGAGAGAAGCACCCGGATTGGAGGGAGCAGCCTCTGTCGGTGCCCCTGAGGGCACTGGAGGCCTGCACTTGCTCCCAAAGCTGGGTTGAGAGGTTTAAAGTGCACATGGCTGGCTGGCTGTCACAAGAGGGCCAGCCAAAGGGACATGCGCACTTTAAAAGTGCACAGGCAGTCCTCTGCACACCACTCATCCCTGCTACCACTCAGCAGGCCCCATCCCGTCCTGACAATCGGTTAGGGATGGGGTGACGAAAAATAAAATGATAATGAATTAACTTCATTACCATTTTATTTTTCGTCTCTGGGGGCATTTTAGTGGAGCAACGCTCTTCTGCCTAAATGAAGGCGCTGACCCTGGCTAGGAGAAGAAAAGCAGAATCTGTACAGAACTTTTAAACACACCAAAAAGTAGTTAGTATTTTCTGCAAAACAATATTGTTGTTATTGTTATTGTTATATGCATTTGTAGCGCGCTCGGCTACTCCAGAGAGTGTCCCGGCGGAACCTGAGAGGATCAGGCAGCCAGAATTATATTCCAACAAGACAGACGTTGTCACATCAAGCCGCTGCTAAAAGAGTTGCACTGGCTTCCAGTGGAGCAACGTTTCAAGTTTAAAGCCGGTTGTATTCTTTTAAAGCCTTGCACGGGATCGGCCCTAAGTACATTTCATCAAAAATTCATAAGTACATCCCCCACCGTACTTTAAGATCTATGCACATAAACTACCTAGAGGTCCCAGTTTGTAGACGAAAAGAACAGGAGGCTCACGCTTCTCAATATTAGGACCCAAACTCTGGAACGCCCTTCCGCCCTCATTGAGACTTGAGTCAGATCTCTTTCATTTTAGGAAGACGTTGAAGACCTGGCTCTTCACCCAAGCTTACAGTTAGACAAGGACCATCCGTACCAGTAACTCCTTCAGGAAAGCAACTCCGTCAGCGCCAAGAAACTGTTGGTGAACGAGCGCTATAAAAGTTCCCATTAACATAACATAACATAACATCATAAATCAGAGCTTAAAACAGGAAGGTTTTCAACTTTTTCTTGAAAGTGCGGGAGTCTGGAATACTGCGAAGAGCCAAGGGCAGTGCATTCCAACCTAGGGCCGCTTTTCTAACAAGGGAGCAACCACCAAGCCTTTGCCGAAAAAAACGTGGAATCTGGACCAGTAATTGAGAAGAGGAGCGCAACTGTCTCGTCGGCGCATAAAAAGAGAACCTATTTTGCAGGTAACTAGGTCCCCGGCCATAAAGGGCATTATGGGCAATCGACAAGACCTTGAATTTGATCCGCACCTCCATCGGAAGCCAGTGCAGGGTGCGCAGATGGAGGCACACGCTACTCCGCCTGAGAAGATCCAGTAAGAGGCGGGCCGCCGAATTCTGCACCACCTGGAGCTTATTCAACAGATAGCTGGGGGTCCCTACATACAGAGCATTAGCGTAGTCCAGGCGAGACAAAATCAAAGCCCGGACCACGGTTTCCCTAGCTGCCATTGGGAGAAGAGGGAGGAACTTCCTCAAAGATTTTAAAATCCCAAAGCAGGACCCCGCCAGCTTCTTGATATGGGTGGCAAAGGTTAAGTTTTCCTCAAACCATACGCCCAGGTTTTTAGCGGCAGCACCCAACAAGCACGGCAGAGGAAACCCTGAGGGCCATAATAGCTCTCTAAATTTGGAAGGAAATTTCCCATACAGAAGTATTTCGGATTTCTCTTCATTGCATTTTAGCTGGGCCTGAGCCAGCCAGCCAAAAACCGAGAGTAGGCAGTGTTGGGCAGAGGAAACATCAGCATCGGCACCCTCCCAAGTAAACAAAAGCTGAGTGTCGTCCGCATAGGCAATCACCTTAGCCCCAAGCTCCTCCGCTAGATATATCAGCGGGGTAACATAAATGTTAAAGAGGAGGGGGCTAAGGGACGAGCCCTACGGGACACCGGTAGCTACTGGTTGGGGCGAGGAGGCGCACGGTGGAAGCCAAACCTGCTGTGACCGGTCCGCCAGAAAGGAGGTAAGCCAGCTTAAGGCCGAACCAGCAATACCAATCTCCGAAAGGCGAGCAAGAAGTAGGGAGTGAGGCACCGTATCGAACGCCGCCGAGAGGTCCAGCATAATCAAAGCTGCCCTCCCGCCGGCGGCATATTAGACTCAATGTAATGTAAGTCAGGTTAAAAAATGTTTTGACTCAGAATGTGTAGAAACATGAAAATATTCTATCTTCCCTGTAATGACCTATAGAATGGAAAAAAATAAACAAGTTGCCAAAATTATCTAATTTCTACTATTCACTTTTTATTTTTAGAGAAATATATCAGAAGAAGGAAAAGCCAGTTCCTGTTTTCCTTTTCAGGTGAAGCCTACCAGATAGTCCAGCTGTCTGGTTCCAAAAGATCTCCTGTGAGCTTACTTTGGTTTTTAGCCCACCTACTACTTACCATTGGTTGGCTTTATTGTCACTCTCATTTACTCCACCCTCCTGGAGCAGAGCCTCTTTACTATTACTCTGACTGACCTGTTTTAATATCCTCCATATCGAACTATGTTTTCTTTTAACTTAAGCACTCCATGAGAGTTCATGTGTTTTCCAGCAGTCTCCCTCAGGTTCTTCTCTCCACCCCACCTCACCCCATTATACCTTATTGCTCTCTCTTGCCTGTGTGTTTCTCTGCCCCCACTCGTATTCCTCTCTCGCCCATGTGATTCTCTGCCCCATTCTCCATGTTGCTCGCTTGCCCCTGTGCTTGTCTTCCCCCACCCATGCTTCATGTTGCTCTGTGTTGTTTTCTCTCGTTTGCTTCCCATGACCTCTTTCTTGCTTCCCTCTGCTCTCTGTCTTCCTTCGCCCACGCTGTCTGCCATGTTGTTTTGATCCGTGTTCTATGCCCTCCCTCTGCTTTGTTCAAAGATGAAAAATACTTTTATGCTACTTTTATTTTATTTACCAATCCATCTCAGGATGGTAAATAAAAAGGAAAAAAAGACCTTCGCTGTCAGGAGTAGCACACGAGGGAATGTCTTAAAGTGTTAGTGAAAGAATCTTCTTTCACATCAACTGCAGTTCTTAACAAACCCTCTCAGCTCACTGCAGAAATGTAAGAATAAGCAGTGGCTCCTGGGCATGGGGTTTACGCAATACCAGAAATATCACATGATAATATCATTCATATGGTGTTAGTGCATTACTGAAACAGACAGAAAGTGTACTTATTACAGTAGATTGTATTTGTAATTGTACATTGCATTTATATAGCACTTACTATCCCAGATGAAGAGCTGAAGTGATTTCCGGTGAGCAGCATGCTACCCCAGAACTCAAGATTGGAGGTTGATAGTAGATTAGTAATTTTGTGTTTTATTTTCTTTGTGTATTAAGCTGTTATAGGTTTGCGCTCTTGATTAGCCGGGTCTGGTGGCTCAGTGGACTAATGCGTCTACTGCAGGGGCCTGTGTTCGACCTCATGGTCACAGGTTCAAATCCCGGCGGGTCCACTCAGCCTTTCATCCATCTGAGGTCGATAAAATGAGTACCGTTGGGTAACAACAAACATCTGTTATTCAGCGCCAAGATACCCGTAGTGGTGAATGTGCGCTTTACAAATACACATGTTGTGTTATTAGCTGTGTGTTTTAGTAGCGTTTAGAGTATGGATAGAATGATGGAGATGGATTTGAAAGGGGAAATAGGAAGTTTTTGTAAGTAATGGTCTTGTCTGCCTGTTAGTTGGATGTCATGGCTAAAAAGGAGGGGAGTGTTCCAGAAGGTGTTTGGGAGTGCATAGTAGTCAGAAAGGATGCCAGGAAGTCTATTACGCACAACAATGCACTACAACCATTTAGCAAGCTTTGGGATGCTTCCCAACAGCATGTTGAAGAGCTCCCTGCAGCTGCACAGCAAAGCAACAGACCTAGGTAGTTTAGCCACATAAATAGAACCCACTGGGTAACATACAACGATTCACCACTGGTAAATGATAGGATTAGCTATGTCATATGCCACTAAGCCATAACCGAAAAGAAGTGCAATCATATTAATGAACCTCCCTTAAGCATTAATCAGAAAACTCAAACTAGACATTAAGATACCCGATTACCCTGACTCCAGTCAACGTGGTGCTCCAAAACTGTGTGGAAAAGTCACGTTTCAGATTTCCAAAACCACTAATGGGAGTTATACACCCAACATATATACATAACACGCCACGCTACTCAGCCAAAATACCCACACACACTTCTGCACAGCAAGCGAACAATTCCTGGGTTCAGGTTAATCAGTACCCCAAGGCTTATTCCACAGTAATGGTGAAATAAACCATCAACTACACATGTATCCAAATACAGGGCTGGGTCTATGTCTGCACTGACCTGCTTTCAAGCAGCCTTGACATTTGGGATATGGAGCAAGTCTTGGTATGTAGTTTGCTTTTGGGCAGTTGCCAAAAGCGTGAAAACAAAAAACTAAATAAAGAGAGAACTTTGACTGTGTATTTTAACTGATCTGCTGGGAAGTCTGGTGCCAACAACCAGAAGACCTTGGGGTTATTGCATGTCCAGAAGTCTCAGTACCGATTATACAATACAGCACAAATATGCAGTAGGGCTGAGTAAATTATGTAACAAGAAAAGACATAGTTTGCAGCATAATGCGGCACATTTTATAATAGTATTACTTCACTATTTTGTCATTTTTTCAATTGTTCATACTGTCTGGGCACTAAGCTACCAGAACGATTGTGATTAAATTCTGCCACACTCTGTATATTTCCCACAATCAGAAGGTGCTCACTCTTAAGGCCAATCGTCCAAAAGACCCCAAAGTTAACAGACTGTAAAGCAAAAGCAAGAAGCACACTTGTATGTATGAGTCCTAAAAGAAAAAATATCATATGGGAAAATTGTACCCATCCATATTTAGTAGACAAACAGAGTTACAAAAACATTATGACACAGGGACTAGACATCAAACAACATTTGACTTCTTCTGCGAATTTGTCCATTATTTTCTTTTTTCTTGCACTTTTTAAAAGCAGGGACAAGGACACAGCCAACACGCTTCGTCCTTAAACATAGGGACTTCTTCAGGGCAGAAAGAGGTTTATTTGTTTCACTATCCAAAAAGTTGCGGAGGAGATAACTAAACACTTCCCCAAAGTGCTCCAAAAAGTGTCCCATTCAAACTGTATTTTCAATCAAAGATAGATTTTGTCAAATGACGATTACATCTAGCATGATCCAGTCTCACATTCTTTAGCAAATCACAAGTCCCAGCATGATTAACATGCAAAGAACCCTGTTCCTGAGCATATACCACAAGTCGAGAGACTCAACTTTTTGGATGGCACAGACGATCACTGTTGGTGCGAAGAGCAGGTATCACTAGAACTTTGTATTGGTGGCCATCGCGGGTGGCAGAGTTGTGGCATGAACTGGCCCATTCGCAGTCATGAGGAGCCCAAACTTCAAGATTTTTACCTTTTCTTGTACACCAATACACTCTGATGCCAGCCAAGGTTCCAGGACCTGGGGAGGCATCTATTGGGGACATGGGACTCACTCCAGAAAGGGCCAGCAGGGCTCAGGCAGATCCAGGTGCAGGTACAGGCAGGTACACGTGCAGCAGGTCAGGTGGGCCATTGCAGGGAAGCCTCTTTCCAGAATTTTAACTTGAAATCTGACTTTACATCAAAGAGGATTTTAAATTACAATTCATTTGAGTGTAAATAGCATGTCTCTCTCTGCTCCCAATCTAAAGTTAGCACTTATTAAATGTAATAAGGTAACCCAGTGTTAGGCAATGGAAGAGATATGCCTTACAACAGTGATAAAAGACTTTAGGAGTTTTTAACTGCCAGGGCATGTAAGTCGTAAGTGCACACGTCCTACTTTTTAAATAAAATGCACCCTGCCCTATGAGCCTTTAGGGCCTACCTTAGGGGTGACTTATAAGTATTAAAAAGAAGATTTAGGCCTGGCAAAATGTTTATTTTGCCAGGCCAAAGTGGCCATTTTAAACTGCACTACAGGCTGCAGAGGCAAGCCTGAGACGTGATTAAAGGGCTACTTTAGTGGGTGGCACAGTAAGTGCTGCATACCCACTAGTAGCATTTAATTTACAGATCCTGGGTACTTGTAGCACCATTTACTAGTGACATAAAAGTAAATTAAATGCAACAATCAGGTAGATGTCAATTGTACCATGTTCTAGGGAGAGAGTACAAGCACTTTACCACTGGTTAGCAGGGAAAAAGTGCACAGAGTCCTAATGCCAACAAACGGGTTCAGAAACAGAAGGCAAAAAGCTGAGAGTGACACTGAAAAAAGGGCCATATCCATTACAAGGTGTGTACTAAAAGAGTGTTATTTTAGTTTAATAATTTTTTTTATTTAAGCAAAGAGAAGTAATATTAATTAATTTTATTCTATTTAGGAAAATATAAAAAGGGGTTGTACAGAAATTCTGCAGAGCTCCAGTTGTCTCGTCCTCTCCTTATTCCCCTAGATGCAGTCCCCCTGCCCAGACTGTGGGCAGTGGATACTTTTGGAGGATGAGGTGTTTTTAGTTGTTTGCGTCCATAGTGGCCCTACTGTACAAAGTGGTTTTCACTAATGCCTGTGTCATTTTGTAGACGCACCCAAAGTGCTACAAAATGATGTAGTCGCAGCGCCCTTTTCTTTTTTCTTATTTGTATGCAATGCTGCACGGCATTGGCAATACTGTACAGCATTACCAAAAAACATTGGCAATGCCAAAAGGTCCCACAGACAAGACTTATCGCCTTTGTCAATGCTTCGTTAAACTGTGGTTGTAATTACGCTCTCTGACCTACCTTTCACCCTGGCTGCTGGCTCTTGCTGCAGGCATTGTGACATCAGAAACTGTATCAGATCTTTACACTTAAGTAGCAATGCCATTTCTTTATTACAGGTGACTAGAGACTTCACAGCTCCTGTGTAATAAGAAAATAAGAGACACAATTTTATAAAAAGATTTCAAGCTATCATGTATTATATAATTATCTCTTTTCTGCACAGAGTTATAAACCATAAGGGGCTTAGAATCTTCTAGATATTCGAAGGATTCTTATTATATTGCTTGAACATCTCTCCTAGTCTGCCAAGTCACTGTTTGCCACGTTTAGTCGAACAAGGAAGGGGAATAAAGCTTTCACTTGACTATCATTGGTTGGGTCAGCCTGGCGGCCTCCAGGGCCTATGAGGTGGCCAGAGCTCCAGTTCAGGGTAGAGTATGCCCATCTCTTGGGTAGATTGTAAAGGAGCTTCTCTCTAGGATGTCTGCAAAGCTGCCACCTGGGCTTCCCATCAAATATTTGTCAGCTATTACCATCTTGCACTTTCATCTGCACAATTAGTAGTGTTTAGCAAAAGACATCTTGTGGCTGTTACCCCTTAAATACTTTACACATTAATTGTTGCTAATATATACAATGGTGCTGCAGTGTTCTTTGTCTGTTTTTCCTTTGATATGAAAAAAATGTGAACCAATATTATTGAGGTTCTGACTGTAAAAATTTAAGGAACTTGAAAGGTCACCCGTAGCTTGTTATGTCGTCATAGTGTAATCATAGTGATGAGTAAAATGATGAGAGGTTAATTTATCTTTTATCTACTGGTAATTTTCATTCAGGTATGCCTTACTCATCCCAATCCTGCTTTGCTTAGTCCTGCTCTAAAAGCATCCTTTCTATGGTGAAATCATGGGACTGGCACACGATGGGGAGAAAAATATCACAGAAGATTAGCTGCTCCAGAGTGGGCCCATTGGCTGTTTATTCTAATCAAAATTGGAGGAAAATGCCTCACTTCTGAGTAAGGGGTTTAACAAGAAAGACTAGGACTCAGTGTAACAAGGATTGCTGGTAAGTACACTGGTTATATTTTCTGCTACTAAGGACCTTATTTAGATGTCTGAAGTTGGACTGTGAATAAGTCAGTGTGGTGAAGACAACACCTCTGGTACACTGATAGAGGCATGTCTTCCCCATTTAGGAATCCACACAATAGCGGCAGGGCAAATTCTACTGCAGAAGCTCCCAGAAGTCACAGTGAAATCACCTTTACAAATATGGGTACTGCACATCTACCTCATAACTAGAGGTCACATTCCCAGTATCCACATTGTAAATGTTCTTGATATGCTGAGATGGACATTAGAAACGCTTTCTGTGCCAGGTGGTCTTGCACAGAGGTAGTACCACCAGAAAGTTTAGCAGAGTGACAATACTAAAATGGGTAGAAAGTTCAAAGTAATTTCTGGTGACACAAACCGCTGGAGGATCTTCCCCTCACTGTTGTGTAGTGGGCCCCATGATTGGGAAGGAGATCTTTTATCGCCCTCTAAATGTGTCAGGAAATGAGGCCATTTCGAACATTTTGCTCAAAATGTTAGGACCTTGCTGTTAAGCAACAAACATAAATTGCATAAAGAGATTTCCAGTACACAGAGATTGCCAGCCATGTTTACATTGTTATATTCGTAACACAAGGGGCAATCCAGTAGCCCTGGGACCTGGGTAGTACAGTAATATAGGAAACAGTGGTCCTTGAAGGGCAAAATGTGACCTTAACTTCCCACATCCAAGAAGATAGGACGTGTATGCCGGTGCTCAGCTTTCATTTGCAATCGCGCAATTCCTATTGATACGGAAAGCCTTACAACTAGATTGATTCGGGTGATCCAAATTGATTTTGGGATAACACTTTATCACTTCGCGTGGGTTATCATCTCTGGAGAATACAGATGGAAAATGCTGGACACACCTCCCCCCCCAGGAGGTTGTAACTGATTTTATATGCGTACCTTCCAGGAAGTGTCATAACAAGACTGACAATCGCCTTGCAGTCCATGGACCTTGATTGGACCCCTCTTCCACAGATTTCTCGAATAACCATAAGAGGCTTTATTTAATTCTTATAGATTTCAAGACCTATGATTTGTGGATCCATATCTGAATGTACTGTTTGTCATTTGCTGCATGAGTACTACCAAATGGGTGTTTCCCATTCCTCGTAGTGATGATGATCCGGCTCAAATAATATCAAGGGGTGGAAACGTTGACACTATAGTAGTGTACTGTTTATGAAATTCAGGAGCCTGCAACTCCATGTTAGAGTTTAGATCAAACAACTGTGCATCCTCCACAGTCCCTATTTATGTATATATTGTATCGCACAAGCACACCTTTTACTCACTTACTTCACTTTCACTGCCCGTTGCGTCATTTGGGAACACCTCTCGAATTTCGAAAGTATATGGTTACAGAGTTCTTCATAAGATTTCAAATGTTGAGTAATCAAACAAAATATATTCTGTCTAGTATAACCAATCTATTGATGGTTATTAACTAGGTTTTCGTGGAAGTTGAGGTCACACTTGCCCCTTCAGGGACCATTGTTTCCTATGTTTACATGGTTGGCATCATTTCTGACTTTGAGCAATAATTTTTAATAGTCTTGCTACTGTGTTGGAAATATCGATATGCTAAAATACTGGGGACCAAAATTTGTAAGGCTGAGTTTATCTAGGTAAGTATAGATTTACTTTACTTAACTTTTTTAAATAGGAAAAAAGTGCTGCAAATGAAAGCGTCTGTTTTTTTCCCTGCAAATGGTATCAACAAAGGGTTTGTGGGGCTGAAATCACCATTTTCCGAGCCTTTAGGGACTGACAGACTTTTGTCAAAAAGCCAACATTTTTTACACAGTTTTGGCATTTTACTGGGATATAGCCTATTTTTGCAATTTTTTGTGCTTTCAACCTTCTTCCAGTTAATGGTAGAAATGGGTGTGAAAGCAATAATGGATCCTGGAAAGCTATACATTTTATAAAAGTAGACACAATCCTGAATTCAGCAAGGGGTCATTTGTGTAGATCCTTCAAGGTTTCTTTATAGAAACAAACAGTTGAATATAGGAAAAATTGAAAATTAGTTGAAAAAAACAGCCATTTGTGCCAACGTTTTCACCTGTAACTTCTTCTAATTATGACAGCTGTTTGAAAGCAATATGACGTTACATTTGCAGTACATTTCTGGTTGTGGGGATATATAGGACTTGTAGGTTCACCAAGAACCGGACGAACCCAGAGCCAATAACCGAGCAGCATCTTGCAATGGTTTTTCATTATGTACCGGGTATACAGCAATTAATTTGGGAAAATATATACATGAAAAAATCGGTATGAAAGACAGCTATGTATTTATGAAATTGGAACAAAATATAGAGTTTAGAAACAGTAGATATTTGCACATTTCCGAAATTGTGAGTAACCATAATAGCATGAGAATTATAGGTCATTTTTCAAAATGAGTTCTTTTTTACACATTGTCTTCCATTTGGATGGCAGAAATGCATCAAAAGTCAATAGGTAATAACAGTTGCTCTACAATTCTGTGTTACTCTAAGTCTCCTGATAAAAATGGTACCTCACTTGTGTGGGTAGGCCTAGTGCCCGCGACAGGAAACGACTCAAAACGCAACGTGGACACACATTATTTTTACAGTGAAAACTGACCCTTTTTTTGCAAAGTGCCTAGCTGTAGGTTTTGAACCCTAGCTCTGCTGGCACCTAGGGAAACCTAGCAAACCTATACATTTTTTAACACTAGACACCCAGGGGAATCCAGGATGGGGTGACTTGACTGGCTCCCACCAGGTTCTGTTACCCAGAATCCCTTGCAAACCTAAACATTTGTCAAAAAAACCACATTTTCCTCACATTTCTGTGGTGGAAAGTTCTGGAATCTGCCTGGATCCACAAAATTCCACCCACCCCGCGTTCCCCAAAGTCTTCTGAGAAAAATGGTGCCTCACTTGTGTGGGTAGGCCTAGTGCCCGCGACAGGAACCGGCCCAAAACGCAACGTGGACACACCACATTTTCACGGTGAAAATGGACACTTTTTTAGTAAAGTGCCTAGCTGTAGATTTTGAACCCTAGCTCTGCCGGCACCTAGGGAAACCTAGCAAACCTATACATTTTTGAAAACTAGACACCCAGGGGAATCCAGGATGGGGTGACTTGACTGGCTCTCACCAGGTTCTGTTACCTAGAATCCCTTGCAAACGTAAACATTTGTCACAAAAAAACACATTTTCCTCACATTTCTGCGGTGGAAAGTTCTGGAATCTGCATGGATCCACAAAAATCCACACACCCCGCGTGCCCCAAAGTCTTCCGAGAAACATGGTATCTCACTTGTGTGGGTAGGCCTAGTGCCCGCGACAGGAAACGTCCCAAAACACAACGTGGACACACCACATTTTCACAGTGAAAACGGACCCTTTTTTTTGCAAAGTGCCTAGCTGTAGATTTTGAACCCTAGCTCTGCTTGCACCTAGGGAAACCTAGCAAACCTATACATTTTTTAATACTAGACACCCAGGGGAATCCAGGATGGGGTGACTTGACTGGCTCCCACCAGGTTCTGTTACCCAGAATCCCTTGCAAACCTAAAAATGTGTCCAAAAAACCCACATTTTCCTCATATTTCTGTGGTGGGAAGTTCTGGAATCTGCGTGGATCCACAAAATACCACCCACCCGCGTTCCCCAAAGTCTTCCGAGAAAAATGGTACCTCACTTGTGTGGGTAGGCCTACTGCCCGCGACAGGAAACGGCCCAAAACGCAACGTGGACACACCACATTTTCACAGTGAAAACGGACCCTTTTTTTGCAAAGTGCCTAGCTGTAGATTTTGAACCCTAGCTCTGCCGGCACCTAGGGAAACCTAGCAAACCTATACATTTTTGAAAACTAGACACCCATGGGAATCCAGGATGGGGTGACTTGACTGTCTCTCACCAGGTTCTGTTACCCAGAATCCCTTGCAAACCTAAATATTTGTCCAAAAAACCACATTTTCCTCATATTTCTGTGGTGGAAAGTTCTGGAATCTGTGTGGATCCACAAAATTCCACCCACCCTGCGTTCCCCGAAGTCTTACGAGAAAAATGGTACCTCACTTGTGTGGGTAGGCCTAGTGCCCGCGACAGGAAACGGCCCAAAACGCAACGTGGACACACCACATTTCCACAGTGAAAACGGACCCTTTTTTTGCAAAGTGCCTAGCTGTAGATTTTGAACCCTAGCTCTGCCGGCACCTAGGGAAACCTATCAAACCTATATATTTTTGGAAACTAGACACCCCGGGGAATCCAGGATGGGGTGACTTGGCTGGCTCTCATCAGGTTCTGTTACCCAGAATCCCTTGCAAACCTAAAAATGTGGAAAAAAACCCACATTTTCCTCACATTTCTGTGGTGGAAAGTTCTGGAATCTGCGTTGATCCACAAAATTCAACCCACCCCGCGTTCTCCAAAGTCTTCTGAGAAAAATGGTACCTCACTTGTGTGGGTAGGCCTAGTTCCCGCGACAGGAAACGGCCCAAAACGCAACGTGGACACACCACATTTTCACGGTGAAAACGGACCCTTTTTTTGCAAAGTGCCTAGCTGTAGATTTTGAACCCTAGCTCTGCCGGCACCTAGGGAAACCTAGCAAACTTATACATTTTTGAAAACTATACACCCATGGGAATCCAGGAAGGGGTGACTTGACTGGCTCTCACCAGGTTCTGTTACCCAGAATCCCTTGCAAACCTAAAAATGTGTCCAAAAAAACACATTTTCCCCACATTTCTGTGGTGGAAAGTTCTGGAATCTGCGTGCATCCACAAAATTCCACCCACCCCGCATTCCCCAAAGTCTTCTGAAAAAATGGTACCTCACTTGTGTGGGTAGGCCTAGTGCCCGCGACAGGAAATGTCCCAAAACGCAACGTGGACACACCACATTTTCACAGTGAAAACGGACCCTTTTTTTGCAAAGTGCCTTGCTGTAGGTTTTGAACCCTAGCTCTGCCGGCACCTAGGGAAACCTATCAAACCTATACATTTTTGAAAACTAGACACCCCGGGGAATCTAGGATGGGGTGACTTGGCTGGCTCTCACCAGGTTCTGTTACCCAGAATCTCTTGCAAACCTAAAAATTTGTAAAAAAAAACACATTTTCCTCACATTTCTGTGGTGGAAAGTTCTGGAATCTGCGTGGATCCACAAAATTCCACCCACCCCGCATTCCCCAAAGTCTTCTGAGAAAAATGGTACCTCACTTGTGTGGGTAGGCCTAGTGCCCGTGACAGGAAACGGCCCAAAACGCAACGTGGATACACCACATTTATCAGGGTGAAAACAGACCCTTTTTTAGCAAAGTGCCTAGCTGTAGATTTTGAACCCTAGCTCTGCCGGCACCTAGGGAAACATAGCAAACCTATACATTTTTGAAAACTAGACAACCCCTGGGAATCCAGTATGGGGTGACTTGACTGGCTCTCACCAGGTTCTCTTACCCAGAATCCCTTGCAAACCTAAACAATTGTCAAAAAAAACGCATTTTCCTCACATTTCTGTGGTGGAAAGTTCTGGAATCCGCGTAGATCCACAAAATTCCACCCACCCCGCGTTCCCCAAAGTCTTCCGAGCAAAAATGGTACCTCACTTGTGTGAGTAGGCCTAGTGCCCGCGACAGGAAACGGCCCAAAATGCAACGTGGACACACCACATTTTCACATTGAAAACTGACCCTTTTTTTTGCAAAGTGCCTAGCTGTAGATTTTGAACCCTAGCTCTGCCGGCACCTAGGGAAACCTAGCAAACCTATACATTTTTTAACACTAGACACCCAGGGGAATCCAGGATGAGGTGACTTGACTGGCTCCCACCAGGTTCTGTTACCCAGAATCCCTTGCAAACCTAAAAATGTGTCCAAAAAAACCAAACTTTCCTCACATTTCTGTGGTGGGAAGTTCTGGAATCTGCGTGGATCCACAAAATATCACCCACCCTGCGTTCCCCAAAGTCTTCTGAGAAAAATGGTACCTCACTTGTGTGGGTAGGCCTACTGCCCGCGACAGGAAACGGCCCAAAACGCAACGTGGACACACCACATTTTCACGGTGAAAACGGACCGTTGTTTTGCAAAGTGCCTAGCTGTAGATTTTGAACCCTAGCTCTGCCAGCACCTAGGGAAACCTCTCAATCCTATATATTTTTAAAAACTAGACACCCAGGGGAATCCAGGATGGGGTGACTTGGCTGGCTCTTACCAGGTTCTGTTACCCAGAATCCCTTGCAAACCTAAATATTTGTCCAAAAAAACACATTTTCCTCACATTTCTGTGGTGGAAAGTTCTGGAATCTGCGTGGAACCACAAAATTCCACCCACCCCGCATTCCCCGAAGTCTTACAAGAAAAATGGTACCTTACTTGTGTGGGTAGGCCTAGTGCCCGCGACAGGAAACGGCCCAAAACGCAACATGGACACACCACATTTTCACAGTGAAAACAGACCCTTTTTTTGCAAAGTGCCTAGCTGTAGATTTTGAACCGTAGCTCTGCCGGCACCTAGGGAAACCTATCAATCCTATATATTTTTTAAAACTAGACACCCAGGGGAATCCAGGATCGGGTGACTTGGCTGGCTCTCACCAGGTTCTGTTACCCAGAATCCCTTGCAAACCTAAAAATGTGTCCAAAAACCCCACATTTTCCTCATATTTCTGTGGTGGGAAGTTCTGGAATCTGCGTGGATCCACAAAAATAACACCCACCCCGCGTTCCCCAAAGTCTTCCGAGAACAATGGTACCTCACTTGTGTGGGTAGGCCTAGTGCCCGCGACAAGGAAACGGCCCAAAACGCAGCGTGGACATACCACATTTTCACGGTGAAAACTGACCCTTTTTTTGCAAAGTGCCTAGCTGTAGATTTTGAACCCTAGCTCTGCCGGCACCTAGGGAAACCTAGAAAACCTATACATTTTTGAAAACTATACACCCATGGGAATCCAGGATGGGGTGACTTGACTGGCTCTCACCAGCTTCTGTTACCCAGAATCCCTTGCAAACCTAAAAATGTGTCCAAAAAAACACATTTTCCTCACATTTCTGTGATGGAAAGTTCTGGAATCTGCGTGGATCCACAAAATTCCACCCACCCGCATTGCCCAAATTCTTCAGAGAAAAATGGAACCTCACTTGTGTGGGTAGGCCTAGTGCCCGCGACAGGAAACGTCCCAAAACGCAACGTGGACACACCCATTTTCACAGTGAAAACGGACCCTTTTTTTTGCAAAGTGCCTTGCTGTAGGTTTTGAACCCTAGCTCTGCTGGCACCTAGGGAAACCTATCAAACCTATACATTTTTGAAAACTAGACACACAGGGGAATCTAGGATGGGGTGACTTGGCTGGCTCTCACCAGGTTCTGTTACCCAGAATCTCTTGCAAACCTAAAAATTTGTTTAAAAAAAACACATTTTCCTAACATTTCTGTGGTGGAAAGTTCTGGAATCTGCGTGGATCCACAAAATTCCACCCACCCCGCATTCCCCAAAGTCTTCTGAGAAAAATAGTACCTCATTTGTGTGGGTAGGCTTAGTGCCCGTGACAGGAAACGGCCCAAAATGCAACGTGGACACACCACATTTTCACATTGAAAATGGACCCTTTTTTAGCAAAGTGCCTAGCTGTAGATTTTGAACCATAGCTCTGCCGGCACCTAGGGAAACCTAGCAAACCTATACATTTTTTAAAACTAGACACCCAGGGGAATCCAGTATGGGGTGACTTGACTGGCTCTCACCAGGTTCTGTTACCCAGAATTCCTTGCAAACCTAAACCTTAGTGAAAAAAAAAACACATTTTCCTCACATTTCTGTGGTGGATAGTTCTGGAATCTGCGTGGATCCACAAAATTCCATGCACCCCGCGTTCCTCAAAGTCTTCCGAGAAAAATGATACCTCACTTGTGTGGGTAGGCCTAGTGCCCGCGACAGGAAACGGCCAAAAACGCAACGTGGACACACCACATTTTCACAGTGAAAACTGACCCTTTTTTTGCAAAGTGCCTAGCTGTAGATTTTGAACCCTAGCTCTGCCGGCACCTAGGTAAACCTAGAAAACCTATACATTTTAGAAAACTAGACACCGAGGGGAATCTAGGATGGGGTGACTTGTCTGGCTCTCACCAGGTTCTGTTACACAGAATCCCTTGCCAACATTAAAATTTGTCAAAATAAACACATTTTCCGCACATTTCTGTGGTAGAAAGTTCTGGAATCTGCGTGGATCCACAAAATTCCACCCACCCAGCAGTCCCCAAAGTCGTCCGAGAAAAATGGTACCTCACTTGTGTGGGTGGGTCAAGTACCCGCAACAGGCAAGGGCCCAAAACGTATTGAGGAGACATCAAAATTGCCTATAACAAAACAACCTGGTTTTGCAAGGGGGGTCACCTGGGTTTTTGGCCCCGTGCTCGCCGGCTATCTAGGGAAACCTACCAAACCCACGCATTTCTGAAAACTAGACACCCGGGGGATTCCACGGAGGTATGGCTTCCGTGGATCCCCCAAAGTTTTCTTACCCAGAATCCCCTGCACACCTCAAATTGTGCTGAAAAATCACTTTTTCCACACATCTTTGTGTGGGAAAGTTGTGGGATCACCGGACTGACACAAATTTCCTACCACCCAGCGTTCCCCCAGGTCTCCCGATAAAAATGGTGCCTCACTCGTATGGGAGGCCCAAGTACCCCGCGACAGGCAAGGGCCCAAAATGTATTGAGGAGACATCAGAATTGCCTATCACAAAACAACCTGGTTTTGCAAGGGGGGTCACCTGGGTTTTTGGCCCTGTGCTCGGCGGCCAGCTAGGAAAACCTACCAAACACACACATTTCTGAAAACTAGACACCCGGGGGGTTCCAGGGAGGTATGGCTTGCGTGGATCCCCTAACGTTTTCTTACCCAGAATCCCCTGCAAACCTCAAATTTAGCTGAAAAAATCTCTTTTTCCACACATTTTTGTGTGGGAAAGTTGTGGGATCACTGGGCTGACACAAATTTCCTACCACCAAGCGTTCCCCCAGGTCTCCCGATAAAAATGGTGCCTCACTCGTGTGGGAGGCCCAAGTACCCGCGACAGGCAAGGGCCCAAAACGTATTGAGGAGACATCAAAATTGCCTATCACAAAACAACCTGGTTTTGCAAGGGGGTCACCTGGGTTTTTAGCCCCGTGCTCGGCGGCCAGCTAGGGAAACCTACCAAACCCACACATTTCTGAAAACTAGACACGCGGGGCATTCCAGGGAGGTATGGCTTGCGTGGATCCCCCAACGTTTTCTTACCTAGAATCCCCTGCAAACCTCAAATTTAGCTGAAAAAATCACTTTTTCCACACATTTTTGTGTGGGAAAGTTGTGGGATCACCGGGCTGACACAAATTTCCTGCCACCCAGCATTCCCCCAGCTCTCCCGATAAAAATGGGGCCTCACTCGTGTGGGAGGCCCAAGTACCCGCGACAGGCAAGGGCCCAAAACGTATTGAGGAGACATCAAAATTGCCTATCTCAAAACAACCTGGTATTGCAAGGGGGGTCACCTGGGTTTTTGGCCCCGTGCTCGGCGGCCAGCTAAGGAAACCTACCAAACCCACACATTTCTGAAAACTATACACCCGGGGGGTTCCAGGGAGGTATGGCTTGCGTGGATCCTCCAATGTTTTCATACCCAGAATCCCCTGCAAACCTCAAATTTAGCTGAAAAAATCACTTTTTCCACACATTTTTGTGTGGGAAGTTGTGGGATCACCGGGCTGACACAAATTTCCTACCACCCAGCGTTCCCCCAGGTCTCCCAATAAAAATGGTGCCTCACTCATGTGGGAGGCCCAAGTACCCGCGACATGCAAGGGCCCAAAACGTATTGAGGAGACATCAAAATTGCCTATCACAAAACAACCTGGTTTTGCAAGGGGGTCACCTGGGCTTTGGCCCAGTGCTCGGCGGCCAGCTAGGGAACCCTACCAAACCCACACATTTCTGAAAACTAGACACTGGGGATTCCAGGGAGGTGTGGCTTGCGTGGATCCCCCAACGTTTTCATACCCAGAATCCCCTGCAAACCTCAAATTTAGATGAAAAAATCACTTTTTCCACATATTTTTGTGTGGTAAAGTTGTGGGATCACCAGGCTGACACAAAGTTTCTACCACCCAGCGTTCCCCCAGGTCTCCCGATAAAAATGGTGCCTCCCTCATGTGGGAGGCCCAAGTACCCGCGACAGGCAAGGGCCCAAAACGTTTTGTGATAGACAATTTTGATGTCTCCTCAATACGTTTGGGCCCTTGCCTGTCGCGGGTACTTGGGCCTCCCACACGAGTGAGGCACCATTTTTATCAGGAGACCTGGGGGAACGCTGGGTGGTAGGAAATTTGTGTCAGCCCGGTGATCCCACAACTTTCCCACACAAAAATGTGTGGAAAAAGTGATTTTTTCAGCTAAATTTGAGGTTTGCAGGGGATTCTGGGTAAGAAAACGTTGGGGGATCCACACAAGCCATACCTCCCTGGAATCCCCAGGGTGTCTAGTTTTCAGAAATGTGTGGGTTTGGTAGGTTTCCCTAGCTGGCCGCCGAGCACGGGGCCAAAAGCCCAGTTGACCCCCCTTGCAAAACCAGGTTGTTTTGTGATAGGCAATTTTGAGGTCTCCTCAATACGTTTTGGGCCCTTGCCTGTCGCGGGTACTTGGGCCTCCCACACGAGTGAGGCACCATTTTTATCGGGAGACCTGGGGGAACGCTGAGTGGTAGGACATTTGTGTCAGATCAGTAATCCCACAACTTTCCCACACAAAAATGTGTGGAAAAAGGTCTTTTTTCAACTAAATTTGAGCTTTGCAGGGCATGTTGGGTAAAAAAAAACAGTGAGAGCAACGCAAGTCAATCACCCTTGTACTTCCCCCTTTGTCTACTACTCAAAAATGTGAAGGTTTGCCTAGGTGACGGCTGAGCTAGGGCACAAAGTCCCATGCTACCCATATTGACAAAAATAAAATCTTACAAAAGGCCATTACACCGCCACAAATATAAATCTAACACTAATTTGATAAAGCTAATCCACCACTTACACTGATTGGTTTTAGCACCTCCAGAAATGCTGGCTTCAAAGCACAAATACTTATCAAAGTATATAAATATTGAAGCCAAGCCTTCTGAAGGGGAGCCATAAAGCCACTTCACGGCACCAACCACTTTATGGTCCATTCACAAGCCATTCATACATCACACACAAGACTTCCATACCGCCAGCCACGGGCCCAAACAACCAGATCACTTGCACTCACACAAACATACCGCCGCCATGCAAGGGCCCATCACATTCATATGCCACAAGACATAATGAGTTTGACTACATTTTACCACCTGTCAAGTCTCCACCTCCTTCTTCCTGAACGTTACCGAATGCATGCCGAGTGAACCTTTACTAATGGCTTCCATGACAGCCACATGAGGCTCAGGAAGACATGTCTTTCATGCACCTTTAGCGCACTCACTATGCTAAATCCAACTCCTTCCAGTTTGTGGATGCAAGTTGGGGGGTGCCCGAGTATGCCGCAAAGTCATTCCTCGAGCTGAGCAAGCATATCTACCTTTGAAACTAAGGCAAACATGCTGGAAATTTTCAAAAGATAACATCATAAACCATGAAGAACGGATGAATGTGAAACACGGGTAGTCCGTGACAACGTAGCATATGTCCAATCCACGGTTATGTGCAGTGACTGTAATGCACTTCTCATACAGCAAACTGACCATCTACTAAGTTCTAACGGAGGATGAACATGGCAAGCAGCATTGACCCTTAAGTACTATACTAAATTCAGTGCGAGAGTGGCAGCAATGGATTTGAATCCATGGGTGAAGATGAAGTCATGACGTGTATCTATACTACCTTTACAATCTGCCTTCTACCTTTGCAATATTCCTCGGAAAGCACACCTACCATAAGCTGTTCTAACCCGTTCGCGTGTCTGTCCTCATCAGAGTCCTGACTAATCCTGTCTAATTGTCAAGAGACCCTATACTAATGCCTTCCATCTCTAGCTACTTGAAGCATGAGAAAACATTATTGTCACGTGCTACCAATGCTCTCACTGTGCTAAATCCAACTCCTTCCAGTTTGTGGATGCAAGTTGGGGGGTGCCCGAGTATGCCGCAAAGTCATTCCTCGAGCTGAGCAAGCATATCTACCTTTGAAACTAAGGCAAACATGCTGGAAATTTTCAAAAGCTTTCTAAAGCGAACACCATAAACTATGAAGAATGGTTGAATGTGAAACACGGGTACTCCGTGACAACGTGGCGTATGTTCTGTCCACCAGTATGTGCAGCGTGGGGACTATAATGCACTTGTCATTGGCGAACAGCACAACTACCACGTTCTCAAAGCAGATAAAGGTGTTGAGAAGTCCATGATTTCCTGAAGTAGAAGAAGAAATATTCTGCAGCTGCTTGCGTAGTGAAGGAGTGGCCCACAGACAGTAGGTATCCATTCACACCAATTGAAAGGTTTACCTATTGGCAGCTCCACCTCAGTCAATTTCCCAGTATTTTGCTTTAGTGTGATACAACATAAAGCAAGTAGGAAAACAGAAGGCAGGCTTACTTGGGCACTGGGGACAGTAAACACGAGTCTCCTGCCTCTTTCCCTGCATCGAGCACACTTTACAACAACGACATGGTCGCTCCTTTTTGGGTGTTGCAGGAATTTTATCAGCAAAGTGTCGCTCCTGCAGCCTTGCCACGTCCTCCAGAACACATGAAGTGGAGGCTGCTGCTTCTGTAGCAGTGAGACTTTCAATCACAGACAACTGAAAGTCAAGGAAAGACATGAGTCTTCCTGTGGTGGTCTGACGATAAACAACATACGCATTGTATGTTGCCATCTGGATCAGGTGAGTAAACAGTTTCTTATACCAAGTGCGAGTTTTACGACTCGCATTGTATGGCTGAAGAACCTGGTCGTTCTTGTCCACTCCGCCCATGTACTTGTTGTAATCAAGTATACAGGTGGGCTTGTGGACTTCGGCCATCTGACCCCAAACCGTGACAGGGGAAGTGCTCTCAGCATGAATTGTAGTGAGCACGTACACGTCACGCCTATCTGAGTACTTGACTGCGAGCAGTTCATTGGAACGCAACGCAGTGCTCTGGGATTTCTGGAGCTTTTGCAAACAAGCTCCTGCGGGAATCCTTTGCGGCGACAACGAATTGTACCGCAAGCCACGGTGCCAGCTTTGTAGAGCTCACTGAACAGCTCTACTCCTGTATAGAAATTTTCCACATCAAGGTTATAACCTTTGTGAAGAAGTGGCTGGACAAGCTCCCATACGATCTTTCCTGTGACCCCTAGCGTGGGAGGGCAAACTACAGGGTTAAGAGTTGTGTCCTTCCCTGTATACACTCTCAAGCTGTACACATAGCCAGTCGAGCTCTCACACAGCATGTACAGCTTGATGCCATAGCGAGCGCGTTTGCTCGGAATGTACTGCCTAAACAGCAGCCGCCCTTTATACAAGATCAAGGACTCATCAATGGCTATATTCTTTCCAGGAGTATAAACCTCTGGAAACCTGGCAGACAAATGTTCCACGACAGGCCGAATTTTGAACAACCTGTCATGGTCTGGATGGTCCCGGGGCAATGCAGCAGAATTGTCATTGAAATGCAGCATGCGCTGCAATAGCAAAAAACGATCTCTGCTCATGTATGGTGCGAAGATGGGGGTTAACCAAACCGTGCGAGTAGACCAGTAGGATAGCAAGGTTGGTTTATGCACTACTCCCATTTTAAGCGTGAGGCCAAAAAATATCTTCAACTCCCCTAAAGAAGTGGGAGTCCACTTGCGCGCCCTAGAATGAGGCCCAAGAGTGCCTCCTTGCTCCCTCAGAAATTGTTCGGCATGCAAATTTGTTTGCTGCACAATTTCGTCAAGGAAGTCAACATCCAAAAAGAGATGGACATAGTCAATTGGCAAAAAATTTGCCGTATCGACTTTACATCCAGCGTCACCAGTGCAAGGCGGAATTTGGGGCTGAACTAAATTGGGAGGCTGCCAAGACAGCGCTCCGTCTGTGCTTGCGGCCGCACGTGCCTGCACTCTGGGTTGCTCTAACCTGTTACTGGTGTCCTGCTGTACAGACTGTGCTGGCAAAGGGACAGCACGACTGACATCGTCTCTTTCAGAATCGCTGGAAGATGAATCGTCGGATGGAACTGCGCCGACTGAACAATCCCTCCCAGATTCGGCTCCATTGTCCTCTCCCTCAGATGCTGTCTCAGTATCTGCTGCCTCAGTCTCTGATCCTGCCTCAGAGCTGGACTCCAGAACCAGACTTAGGGCCTGGGCAGCATTCATCCAACGATATGCCATCTCTGCTAGTGCCTAAAACTATCCTTTTAAAACACTATCCTACATAGAAGGCAGATAGGTTGTTGGTTTCAAAGTGTAGGTGGGTGTGTGCGTGAGTGAAGTGTTTAACAGTCAATAATGACGAAGTCACCTTACCTTTCCTTTGCGAAATCCGTACGCTCTCCAAAAAGACTAAGAAAGAGAGAAAAAAGACACAGTATTACTTTACCTTGCCACATACCCATCATCGCAGCCTTTTAGCGCTGGTGGAAGCCAGTGCGACCATCATTTTGGCGCCAAGATGCCTACGGGTGAACATGTGCTTTACAATTGCACACTATGACATCCTTTGATTCCCTCACTACCATCCTTGCAAACGTGCCCCTCATCTCTCCATAGCCCCTCTCTCACATACATTTCACCTGTTTCAAAGTGTTTCTACTGCGTGGTTTCTCTAATCCACTTAACTATTCACATAATACAGATCTGTTCTTTCCTGCATACCCTTTATGGCGTCAAACCTGCCACTAGACAAAAGTCAGATATCTCTATCTAGCAGGAAATATTTTTTGTACTCTGCAGCAGTACCACACTTTACTGCCTTTCATGTAACTTCAAAGAGACTCATTATAGTTCTTTCACAGTCTCATATTTTCAGCACTGAGAAATCTCTGTAAATATATATATATATATATATATATATATATATATATATATATATATCCACACAAATCTGTCGTATCGGTCCGAAGATTATTCGAACAAAATCACCAAAGTGCCGTGGCTCCAATAAACAAACGTGTTTATTCATGAAAGTAACAGGTAGAATCCTTACCCGATATTTAAATTCAGAAACACAAAGGATGCCGCAGTCCTGAGACAGGTTTCAGAGTTGCTTTATTTTCACCACCACTACTGTTGTAGGGATTCTGCACATACACAGAGCTATGCACAGGATAATAGGACCTCGGAGTATAGTGGTGAGCCAACCATACACCTTAGCACCAACAATCCCAACCCGTCTAGCATTAGCGTCTCATTAGCAACGATGCTACCAATGATTAGACACCCCAGAACACGGTCTCTCTCTCTCAGGACTCACGGGAGCAAGAACACCCTTTCATAACTCACTCATACCTGTCCACAACGTGCGTAATAAGAGTCACTGTATAGTTTAAAATGTTTATTTCAACTACCGTGCTCTAAGATGCAGTACACGTGCCAGTACTATCAGCATAATGCATAAGAATCAAACAATAAGCATAGATACAATTCCATAGAATATAAACGGGGAAAGCATTTCATAAAGCAGTGGATATAGGCCTAAATGACCATACCACCCTCCCCGTGCTAGTAGCGAGTTTATTATAAAAATAGAAGACCTCTGAGCTTTGTCGGGCAGACCCTCATACCTCAATATCTAGATGCTAGGTTTACATCATCAGACAAGCACAGCTCTTCTCTCTGGAAAGGTTTTTCTCCAAGTGCCTCTAACAGTGAAAACACAATATTAAAAGCACACAAATTTCTCCAGCGCAGCTGCACTCAGTGTTATGTCTAAGTGCGAGGGGCTGACCAGATCAGGAAGAACAAGGTACATTGTTTTTCGACCTTGTACATGATGTGCAGACGAAACCCAAAGGGAATAGGAGGAAAGGTGAAAGGCAGGAATGCAGACAGTTCTAAAAAAGCCGGGCACAAGCAGAGGCTGGAAAAACAAAGGCACAAAGTAACGTGCGCAAAAAGGCATCATGGCAGCTAGGCCTAAGCTAACTGAGCAATGCAGACCATGAGTCCACAAACCACACGACACTACCACCAGTCGTGGTGAAAATAAAGCAACTCTGAAACCATTCTCTGGAGTGCGGCATCCTTTGTGTTTCTGAATATATATATATATATATATATATATATTCACTGAAAAAACCGTAGGTTTCAGGCACGTTATAGTTACAAATTAGCATTTTAAAAACCTTTGAAATTCACTGAAAAACCATAGGTTTCAGACACGTTATAGTTAGAAATTAGCATTTAAAAAACCTTTGAAATTCACTGAAAAAACCAGAGGTTTTAGGGACAGTTATAGTTAGTTGGACATTGCACTCAGTACAAAACCCGTGAAATTCCCCCGTTATAGTTAGTTCAGCTAACTATAACTCGCGCCCGCAATGCACTGCTGATGACGTCACATATTACATCACTCATGACATGGTCAGTGACATCACTGATGACATCACTGATGACATCTCAAATGACATCACTGATGACATCATCCAGTGACTGTGTGTTTCTGTAAAGTTTAAATATGTTTAATATATATAGGGAAAGGCGTATTGAAGAATGAGTGGGTGTATAAGTGTCTGAATGGATGATTTAGTACGTGCGTGACTGACTCTACAAGTGAGTGATTAAACGTATCTTACTGAATGCATGGGTTAGTGACTAAACTGTGTGAATGTCTGTATCCGTCTGTTGGTGTGTAAGTGGATGCATGGATTTGCGAATAGCTACATGAGTGTTTATATGGGTTATTTATTGGTTCTATGAGTATCTGTATGGGTGCCTGAGTGTTTGTGTGGATGGGGTGTGTGCGACTGTGCATAGATGTGTGAGTGGGTGATTCACTGGGTGGATGGTTTCAAGAGTGCATCTGTGATAGACTGTATGGGTGGGTAAGTGTGTGTAAGAGTGTGTTAGTGAGTGAATGTATGTCCCAGTGGTACATGTGTGAGTAACTAAATATGTGAAAGGCAGTATATATGTGTATTGGAGTATATAAATAGCTATAAGCGAGAGTGAGTGATTGTGATAGTGGCTGTATGGATGAGTGTGTGCTTGTATCAGTGATTGTATAAGAGCGTAACAATGTGCTAGTATTTGTATGATTAAGTGAGCTGGTGTGTGTATAACTGTATAGGTGAGTAAATGGCAGTGTGTTTAATTATTTGCATGACTGACTAGGTGTGTGAGTACCTCTATGGATGAGTGGCGGTGTTTGAGTGTCTATATAGGAGTAAGAGTGCATATGATAGTCCTGTACTGAGTGACCATACGTATGAGTGACTGTACGGGTGAGTGAGTGGATGTGTGTGTGTAGACCTAAGAATCAGTGAGTGGGTATGTAGTTATTGGTGTTGGAGTGTCTATGGTTTTGCGAATGGCACTCTGTAATTTAGATTGGGTGTATCAAAGGTTATATTAGGGTGTGAGGAGCTGCATCAGATTATCACGTGGATGATGTCATCAGTGATGTCATTTGAGATGTCATCAGTGATGTCATCAGTGATGTCACTGACCATGTCATGAGTGATGTAATATGTGACGTCATCAGCAGTGCATTGCAGGGCGCGAGTTATAGTTAGCTGAACTAACTATAACGGGGGAATTTCACGGGTTTTGTACGAGTGCAATGTCCAACTAACTATAACTGTCCCTAAAACCTCTGGTTTTTTCAGTGAATTTCAAAGGTTTTTTAAATGCTAATTTCTAACTATAACGTGTCTGAAACCTATGGTTTTTTCAGTGAATTTCAAAGGTTTTTAAAATGCTAATTTGTAACTATAACGTGCCTGAAACCTACGTTTTTTTCAGTGAATTTCAAAGGTTTTTTAAATGACAATTTTTAAATGTATTAATTTTTATATTAATTTTTTCATACTGATTTACTACATTTTTAGAAACAATTTCTTTTCCATATTTTATTTTTTAAATTACATTGTAATTACATTATACATTACGTTACAAAAAATACTTTCTCAGAATGAATTACTTTAGTTTAAATACTTTGCACATAGGCAATAGACTTTTAAGTACAGTAGTTACAGTTGTTGCAATGGGCAACACATTTTCAAACACAATGCAACATTCAGCTCAATGTGAATTTCTAGTTAAATGCAATTAGTTACTTTATGGATTACTTTTCTAACCACAGGACTGGATCCTAGATTCAGTCCTGGTACATCTCCTGTAAACAGTTGAGTAAAAGCGTTTTGGTTACAGTCGTGATTTTTAAGGAATATTATTGTATTTTAAAAGTTGACACTTCGAAACTTTTTCTCATAGAATCACCAATGTTATCCTATGGAAGGAAATTCACTTAGCAGGTAAAAACTGTTATCGTTACTTTTTCTTACTCAGTGTTGGATCCTGGATCCAGCACTGGTGCATCTCCTGTAAACAGTTGAAAGAATGCGTTTAAGTCATACAGGCGATTTTTAAGGAATATTTGTAGTTTGTGAAAATCGACACTTTGAAACTTTTCTGCTGAAAACCAGACAATGGATTCCTATGGAAGAAAATATAAGTTACTGGTAAGTACGGTTAAAATTACTTTTCAGGACCAGTACTGGGCTGAAAGATACAGCACTGAGGTCTCTCCTTATAACAGGTGAGTAAATCGGAATTCGTATTTCGGCTGATTTTAGAGGAATATTTGTATGTTTCAAAAATCAACACTTAGAAACTTTTTCAGCAAAAAGCAGGCAATGATATCCTATGGAAGGAAATTCAAGTTACTGGTAAGTACGGTTAAAATTACTTTTGAGGATCAGTACTGGGCTGAAAGATGCAGCACTGAGGTCTCTCCTGATAACAGATGAGTAAATCGGAATTCGTATTTCGGCTGATTTTAGATGAATATTTTAAAGTTCCAAAACTCCACACTTAGAAGAATTTCCAAGTGAAACCAGTCAATGTTAGCCTATGGAAGGAAATTCAAGTTACTGGTAAGTACGGTTAAAATTACTTTTCAGGACCAGTACTGGGCTGAAAGATGCAGCACTGAGGTCTCTCCTGATAACAGGTGAGTAAATCAGAATTCGGATTTCGGCTGATTTTAGAGGAATATTTGTATGTTTCAAAAATCAACACTTAGAAACTTTTTCAGCAAAAAGCAGGCAATGATATCCTATGGAAGGAAATTCAAGTTACTGGTAAGTACGGTTAAAATTACTTTTGAGGATCAGTACTGGGCTGAAAGATGCAGCACTGAGGTCTCTCCTGATAACAGGTGAGTAAATCGGAATTCGTATTTCGGCTGATTTTAGAGGAATATTTTAAAGTTCCAAAACTCCACACTTAGAAGAATTTCCAAGTGAAACCAGTCAATGTTAGCCTATGAAGGAAATTCAAGTTACCGGTAAGTACGGTTAAAATTACTTTTCAGGATCAGTACTGGGCTGAAAGATGCAGCACTGAGGTCTCTCCTGATAACATGTGAGTAAATCGGAATTCGTATTTCGGCTGATTTTAGAGGAATATTTTAAAGTTCCAAAACTCCACACATAGAAGAATTTCCAAGTGAAACCAGTCAATGTTAGCCTATGAAGGAAATTCAAGTTACCGGTAAGTACGGTTAAAATTACTTTTGAGGATCAGTACTGGGCTGAAAGATGCAGCACTGAGGTCTCTCCTGATAACAGGTGAGTAAATCGGAATTCGTATTTCGGCTGATTTTAGAGGAATATTTTAAAGTTACCGGTAAGTACGGTTAAAATTACTTTTGAGGATCAGTACTGGGCTGAAAGATGCAGCACTGAGGTCTCTCCTGATAACAGGTGAGTAAATCGGAATTCGGATTTCGGCTGATTTTAGAGGAATATTTGCACAATGGTGAAGGGAGGGGCGGGGCCTGAGGTGACATCTGTGCAAACGCGCCCCGTGGTGCGTTTTAAGTTGGGGGATTAAGTCCCCTTGAATCATGAGGGTCCCTACGGGCCAACTAGCCCACCAGGAACCTCCAGTATGCGCCAGGGGCTGCGTTGCAGAGACATGTACAGAGGCCACACCCCTTTTTACACCTCTCTGCAACGCAGCTCTGTGGCGCTTTCTGGATGTACCTGTTGGGCTAGTTGGCCCCCAGGGACGCGCCACGGGGCCTGTTTTCACACATGTCACCTGAAGCCCCGCCCCCTCCCTTCACCACTGTGCAAACGCGCCCCGTGGCGCGTTTTAAGTCGGGGATTAACTCCCCTTGAATCCTGAGGGTCCCTGGGGTGCAACTAGCCCACCATATACCTCAAAAAGCGCCATAGAGCTGCGTTGCAGAGAGGTGTAAAAGGGCGTGGCCTCTGTACACCTCTCTGCAAGGCAGCCCCTGGCGCATACTGGAGGTTCCTGGTGGGCTAGTTGGCCCCAGGGACCCCAGTATTCAAGGGAATTCGTTCCCCTCTGCAAACGCGCCAGGGGGCGCGTTTGCAGAGTGGTGAAGGAAGGGGCGGGGCCTGTGGGCCCGATCGTTTTTAATTTAATTTATTTTATTTTTTGGGGGAGGGGGCCGCGTGGCCCCCTCCCGGGCCACTACTTGCCCGGGGACCCCATCCCCGGGGCTGGCCCTCTCGTTGGGGACTGTGGGGGTCCCCAATCCCCCCACAGTCCCGCCGGCTCCCCGTGTCCTACGGGAGCCGGCATTGCTTTTACAAATGGGGAGCAGCTAACATGCTGCTCCCCATGTGGAAAAGCAATCGGCTTTGGATATTGGAAGAGAGAGCAGGTTCCTGCTCTCTCTTCCAATATCCGAGCAGTTTGCAATGACAGGACGGGAGCCGCGAGGCTCCCGTCCTGTCATTGCAACAGCAGTGTCCCGGGGGTAGGCACCCGGGACACTGCAGGAGCCGGCCCTGGGGGGTGGTGGTCCCCAGGGCCATCAAGGGCTCCAGGAGGGGGCCGCGCGGCCCCCTCCCATTCAGTGCACAGCCCCGGGAGGTGGTGGTCCCTGGGCTCTGGGGGTCCAAAACGGACCCCCATTGTAATTTTCTTAGTGCCCCGGGAGGTGGTGGCCCTCGGGGCATGTGGGGGCTGGAGCCCCCACACAGGTTTTTAATAAAAAAAGAAGCCCCGGGAGGTGGTGGTCCCGGGGCTGCGGGAGGGCTCAGAGCCCTCCCGCACCATTCTACATAAAGCCCGGGGGTGGTGGTCCCCGGGGCTTGGGGGCCCTTAGAGGCCCCCACACATAAAATTAACCCCCCAGCATGCCCCCGGGACTTGGCCCACCCGGGGCCAGTGACTATCGAGCGCGGAGACCGCGCTTCGATTTTTTTTTTCGGCAGGGTTCGCGCTCCCTGAGCGCATCCTGCCAATTTTTAAAAAAATAATAATTTTTTTGCCCAGGGGTCCTTGTGGGACCCCTGAGCAGACCTAGGGGTCAGGGTGTTTCTACCCTGCCCCCTTTGTGCGCTTTGCGCACTTGTTTCTGTCCCTCGGTTCTACCGAGGGACAAAATGGCTGCCAACACTTCCTGATTTGGAGTGTTGACAGCCAATTAACATAAAGCTCGTGCTCGGGAGGATCCGCGGCCCTAGATATATCTATCTTTTTACTTTTCATTTTCTCAGCAACTACTGAACGGATTTACACCATTTAACAAAAGGGTTCTTTCTGAACCAAGAACTACCTCTTTGCCAAATTTGGTGTAATTCCGTTCAGCAGTTCGGGCTGTAGCCGTGTCTAAAGTTTCCTATGGAAAATTGCATGGGGAAAACGCGTTTTGGGACCCCCTTTTTCTCGGCCCCCGCATGACGAATCCCCGAGACTTTCAGGGTAGGAGCGGACCGGAGCGGGCCACAAAGTTTGAAAATTTTGCGAAGATACGTCAACCGGCAAGAGAGTTATTTCAAATAGAATGTCGCGGATTTCCTATGGATAATAGGTTGTAACTATAACTATCTACTGGCGACCGCCAGTAGATAATATATTTATATATATATATATATATTCCAGGCAAAGTCAAAGTAAACGCGCTCTCTGGGTGTAAGAACGCTCAGACCAGGTAGTAAGTTGCAATTTACTACCTGGTTCGAGTGTTCTTACACCCTGAGAGCGCGCTTACTTTGACTGTGCCTGGAATTTATGTGCGGGTATGCTCTGCCGGCGTGTGCGCCAATTTCCTTGGGTCCTAACGCTCCGGAAAGAGCGACGTGGTTTGGATATATATATATATATTTATATATATACATATCTATATGTTTTATCTCTGCATATATTTATATATATGTATCTATATACATATATATATATATACATTCACTGGTGTCTCACACACAACTACTTTCTATTCAACAAAGCAGTGTACCAACAGCTTAGGGGAGTAGCCATGGGGGCCTGTTTCTCACCCAGCTACGCATGTCTCCATGTGGGGTGGTGGGAGGAACAGGTCCTCAAGGGAGAACATAACAAGGCTTGGCAGGACAACATCATCACCTGGCTGAGGTACATCGATGATGTTTTTTTAATCTGGAAAGGTAACACTGAGAGTGCCAACATGTTCATCATTCAGATCAACAACAACACCTTGAATCTAGAATTCAATGCAAACATCAGCAACACTTCCATTGAATTTCTTGACGTTACTTTGTACATATCCAATGACATCATGCACTCCAAACTTCACAGAAAGCCCACGGCAGGTAATTCTGTCCTGCACGCCTCCAGCTTCCACCCCAGGCACTTAATAGCAAGCATCCCCTACGGAGAAATGCTTAGGCTACGGGGGATCTGTAGTTCCCCCACAGATCTATTGATATGTCAAAAGGAGGCAGCTAACAGATTCAGAACACGAGGATATTCCACAGCTAATATCAACAAAGCTATGAAAAGAGCTAATGCACAACCTCGAGAGGCATTCCTCAAGGGAACCGGGGGACCTAGTGTAGATAGTGATCCTAATCTCCCCAGCGTGGGGCATCCTTCTAGAGGAGGCACCGTCAAACTAGAAAATAGCAGTATCCCGACTAGTGAGAACCAACAGACAGTCAGCACGAGACTTATCATCACCCACAACACTGAAGTGAGGGCTATCAAATCAGTCATCAACAGACATTGGGGAATCATTAGGTCTGACCCAACCCTGGGCCCTCTAGTTGCTCCTTACCCAGACATCACATATAAACGGGCCAGATCCATGCATGACGCTCTCGTCAGAAATAGCCCAGAAATTAAGAGCACAGCAAACTGGTTATCCGACAGAAAGGGGTTTTTCAAGTGTAACAGTTGTAGGGCATGCAAATTTGGGAAAAACATAACACAACTAGATTCCACATTCAGACTGACACCTCTCATCATCAAACACCACCTAACATGCAGAACAGAGTATGCCATTTACATTCTTGAATGTGATTGTGGTCTCCGCTACATCGGGAGTACCAAGTTAGCAGTACACATGCGCATCCTACAACACCTCAGAGCCATTGTGAATAGTGACCCCACATATCCAGTGGCCAGACACTTCAAGGAGACACATCATAATAACCTGGAACACCTGAGGTACTCGGTCATTGACTGCATTCCAACACTCAGAAGGGGAGGTAACAGGGAGAAGCTGTTACGGCAAATGGAAAGTAAATACATTTTGCAATTCAACACCAAGGCGCCTGCGGGCCTCAACACCAGTGAGGACCTATACCACTTTCTGTAAACCTACCGGTATATGTATTCACCAGGGGTGCTGCTATCCAGGCACCTAGGACTAGAGGTCTGTCACATCTGTTGTCCTGTGGGTAACATATGCTTGACTGAGTATGTTTCTTTTTCAACTTAGTTTACTCTAATGTTATTGATGTACTTGTTTGACGTCTTGCATTTAAGCAGTTATTTTGTAAATTTGTCGCTTGCAACTTATTACATACACATTATCTGTAACACGCACACCTTTGTCGCCATACACTTTAGGTTAGGCTGACTAGATCCACACATAAAGGATATTAAGGTTCTCCTTGACTTATATGCACATGTTACCTATAGTCACAACATGGCATATAGATATTTTTAACCACAAGTCTTTTGGATTGGAGGAGATTTTTAATTCAGGTAGTTATTTTCACCACTTAATTCACTGTGCACTTTTCACGTACGTCTCCTCCACTCTCCCCTATGCACACCCTCTCCACCACTCTCACCATGTGCGTTCCCTTCACAATTTTGCTTTGTAGTAGCCGCTTACCTTTGTCCTGTTAGGTGCTTGCTTCTGGGCCCCATGTTGCCAGGACGATGTATTGTAGCACACAACATAGAGGCTTGCGCAGCAGACAGCACTCTCAGACATTCTGAAATTTTTGGCGCACACATTATTTCAGTCCCGATTTTTCACCTCCAAGGCTCCAGGCACGGTCTTTCATTTTCTAATTAACTGGCAGGGTCATCCCAGGGCCCCCGAGGCTGAGACTTTATGAGCCTAAACCAGAGTCATAGGCACTTAAGCACGCCACACGCCAGCATACGATAGAAGGCTGACACCTTCATCGCACCATATTCTGATAAACACAAACAGATTGAGATGTTTGTCTACTCAGGCCGCGCAATAGCCAGAAAGTTGGGAGTTTTTCTCGTGCATGCATTGCATTTGTAATGAATTTCGCCGCCACAGGATTTATCTTTATTTTTTGCATAGTCTGTTTTTCCTGTTGTTTCTATGCCTTGTCATGTCACTAGGAGCTCGTTTTCCTGCTTGCAGTAAAATGACACGTATGACTTTTGGTGCTAGCTGTAGTAAAATGCTTACTCATGACAATGGACATAGCAATCAGACTACTACATCCAAACCACACTCACCTGTATATATACTGCACATGTCTGTTCATAGCGCTATGTGATCAAGGCTGCATGTCTGGCAGCCGAAACGCGTCATGTTGGACCTTTTTTTGATGTGTGAATAAACTACCATCCTGTTTTCACACCAGCTTTTGGAGTCTGTGCCCGTGTGTTGCGCCGGAGTGCCTGTCGTGACATTGGGATTTCTTCGTGATATATATATATATATATATATATGTATATAGATACATATATATATATCTTTCTCTCTGTAGACAACTTATGTATATATATGTATCTATATACACATATATATGTATATAGCTACATATATATACATATATCATCTACAGAGAGAAAGAGACTCTATATATATATATATATATGGCAGCAGCATTGTTTGGGGAGCACAAATAAACATTGCATATTGAAGATTGACGAGGTCCGCGCTCTTTCTTTGTGCCCAGGGAAACTGACACGTGGAGAAGGAGTTTGGTGAATATATATATATAGATATATATATATATATATAGATATAGATATAAAGAAAGAGATATCTCTCTTTCTCTATTTTTTTTATATCTATGGCTTCCCTGGGGGCCGATTGTGGCCCCCACGGAAAGCACATAGATATAAAAAAAATAATTGCCCCCACAGGGGGTCGGCCACTGAGCAGGAGGACCGACCCCCTGTCAATATCGCCGCCATTTTTTATTTTTTTTCCGGTTTTTTTTATTTTGGGGGGCGATCGCGCCCCCGAGGGAAAGCCAAGTACTTTTTAATTATATAATTGCCCCCAAGGGGGGGGCCGACCCCCCCACAGAGATCCCTGGTGTCTAGTGGGGTTTCCTGGCCGTGGATCACAGGGCTGCCGCGATCCACGGCCAAGAAACCCTTTCAGGAAGGCCTCGTTTGAAAGGGGAGACTCTCCCCTTTCAAATGAGGTCTCCCTGAAAGCTGGGGAGGCTGTTTTCGGCCTGATTTCCCCATCGGAGTCGAGCGCGGCCTCACCTGCGGCTGTCCTCGGCTCCGGTGGGGAAATCAGTGACGTCCCAGATGGGCGGGAGGGGGGGCAGGGGGAGACGCGGAAAGCCTTCCGGAGGTTCAGAGTGGGCCCTCCCTGGTGACGGCCAATGGACGTGCGCCGCACCAGGGAGGTAGTGCTTGCGTCGGCCATTGGCCGACGCAAGCACCAAACGGGTTAAACATAATAACCCTTTATTTACCTATCTATATTTACATTCAAGAGATTTCGGTCCTTGATAGGCTACGATTTTGGCACATCGATATTTCCCATGGGATATTTAAATAGAATACCTTCCTAACTGCTGCAATTTACAAAAATATGAGCAAATATTCCAGGGACTTTTAAGCAAAATCGTTGATACGAATCTTGTTTTAGAAATTGGCTATCACATCAGGTGCATGATACAGTTGGTATAAGATGAAGCCTTATGTTAATAGGCTTCATTAGAGTTTTTGCAAATATTAGTATAAGTACCAATATCAGTTATATGTAAACATCTGCAGATCCCTTTCCTGGTTTTACAATAAAAAACGAGTATTCAGACTTTTGATTTTGAAGTAGTGGGGGACATAAAAGCTTTAAAACCTTGTTCTTCAACAGTTGAGGATGTATTCATTGATTAAATGTATTTGTAAAGTGCAAAACTAGCAACACATTCAAAAGAGTGCTTTAAATATAACACTGTTTTACAACATCATTTACAACAATGATATCTCATAACCTAATACAAAGATTAATCCATATTTGGTTCCAGATTTGGGTTAATAAACATATGAATACTTTTCAATATGGCCCGCAAAGCTAATATTTGCATTTAGCAATGCGTATAGTGTTTTTATTTTGTACATAATTTGTTGGTCTTTTTTGTTCTATTTAAAACTATTCTCCAGAACATGTATGAAAATAAATCACTCTCTTTGTCGATCATTGACATTTAGTAATTCATGAGTCAACAAATATGTTAAATTCTGCACATTTTGCTTCCTGCTGGATGGAGACTGTGCTAGGTTGTGCAGATGTAGCCACTAATGCTCAAGGCGCCAGGATGTGTAGGGTGGTTAGGGTTGGATGTTCATCGAGGGCTAACCCAAGGAGAGGGCAAGGAGAGGCAGCCAGGGCTCTTTAACCCAGGGCCCCACACTGCAATTGGAAATGCATTCATATATATCAAAAGGAAGGTGATACTTTCAGAAAAGACTGATACTGGCTGGAGCCACTAGATGGCGCAATTATACTGGAGCTCCATGTGTTTCGCTGTGGATTTTTAGGTCTGACTCTCAGCTAGAAAGCGCATATGATGTCTTGAAGAAACATGTATATACTTTGTGGGTTCCATCCTGCCCTTATTTGCTGGCTCCATCTCTCCTATTCTTTCTCCCCATTTGTCCATGGCATCCATGCGTCATGTCTCTTCCTGTGTTTAGCCCTCCCTGAAAGCATGGCCCAATTACCTCAATCCATCCACTGCTCCTATTTTAGCAACTGTTTTAGGAACTACTTTTTTATTTGAATTTGAGCACTTCACACGAGCGCTCATGTTTTCACTCACACCGTGCGCCATTTCTGTAAAAACCCCTGTAAATCTTGTTCTTATCTCGTCACATTTGCTGTGCACTCAAAGACGGAGGTCAAATGTTAGACGCTGTTTTCCGAGGGCGCTTGTTCCATCGCCCAAACCCCTCCTGCTTTACTGCTTGACCCGTCCCCCACCCCTTCCCTCATCGCTGCTTGCCTCCTCCGTCCATCATTGCTTGTTATTGTTGTGAGGCACTCTTTCCGTCTCCTCCCCTTTGACTCCTGCGTTCTTACTTTCTTTCTTTCTTCGCCTCTCTGACTCTGTCCTCTTTCTCTGACCGGGCAGTGGAAAAGGACCTGGCTGTAAGGCTACCTCTTTCGATCCATTTTGTGTAGCATAGTATGTGTTCTTGCCATATTTTGAGTTAGAATTGACAACTTTGTGGATTATTCTTTCTGGTTCATGGCTTGTGTTTGAATATTTTTATTGCACAAATTTAGCCAAGCCCAACACAGCACTGTATGAGGCCAGAGGCAACACGGATGCAGTCAGTGAACACTACAGTGTGAAAGGGATTGCAGAATTTGGGAAAAGGAAAGACTTTCTGTGGGTCATCTGTCTTTGGCATGTGTTTAGTTATTACACTTTAAGGTAAAATGCAGTACTCATCTTTTCGACCTACATGTTCAGAATGTAGTGGCGTGCTAGCCAAGTCTTGTTCAATGTTTGTCTGTGTCTCCTGCGCGCTCAAGATGCCGGAACTTGTTTCTGATGGGCCCAGAAGGTGTCAGGAGGTAGGCGATGGCGCCAGGGTCATTATGTTGCGCACTTAGAGTCAGATAGAGGAGGTGTTATGTGAACAGTTTCTTTCCCTTTGAGGGCTGGGTAGTATGGTGTAATTATTCCTGTTTATGCAGAATAACAGGGTATAAATGTATTTGCATGCTTAAAACCCAAGTGTTCAAGTATCTTTCAAAATAATGTCCTGTTCACTCCAGCACAGCTGCTATCACACACCTCCCATGCTGCATAGTGGTGCACACTACAATGACAAATTCAAATTGTTTCCCAAGTGTGAGTGTTTGTGCTTTTCCAGCACTCGTCTTTCTGAGCTTGTGAGAAGTGTGCGCCTTCTGACAGACTAGCATCAGTACACATAAACACCTAGATCGCCGTTGCAGATCAGTGTCATATCCTCTGCAAATTACTGTTATGCACTAAAGTCCCTTGCCCCTTCCCATCCAAGCTCTGACGCCAGCCGCCTTCATTTCTCTACTTTGCCGTATTGCTTACGGTGCTGGGCATAGAACGGCTTTAGAGGCACACTCTTGCATGGCACCATCCGGACTGTAAATCGCACTGCAGACACACACCGCACAAATACTAGCATCAGCTCGGGCTTTTATGATTGCCATCTGCACTCGTGAGCTGAACACAGGCAGGTGCTTCTCTCCATAGCGCCAGGCTGTGCTCTGTAGCGTGCCTTTGGATCGAGCTTCTCTATCCTTCCTTCCATATGAGATGCCCTCAGTCATCTATGAGTGATTTGTTAACTTGCCTGAGGCTGTGCCATCTTTTACATGACTTTCAGCCATGCTGAACAGCAGCCATGTGCTATTCAACATGGCTGCAAGACATTGACAACATCAATAGCTCTCGATTGCCAAGACCTATTGGCTTTGCCAATGCTTGTTTATTTCTTTTTGAATGGCGCTTTTATGAGGCCCTGAATGGTTTATGATCCTGGCCCGCCAAGGCATTTGGCAGGGCTATGTGTGGATGTAATGCGGGGAATTTTAGGAGGGACTTGGATGTAAATCTATAGAGGGCATGCACCTCTTTAAGTGGTGCGGCAAATATTCACACATGCTTTTCTCAAATCTGAATATGCTCTGATATTCAAACATATAAATTTTGTGTTTGTTTGGAAGTGACTGTTGCTATTGGTGATGTGTGCGTACTGTTTGGTATTCATTCAGCAAAGTCTTGCCTACTGCAAATTTGTGGAACTACCGAGTTTGGTCCATTGAGAATGCAAAACCCACTATAAGCAAAACTTTGAATCAACCAGTACAAATGTTTGTTTGTAAATTTACTACTATTTGTCTGCACTTTTGTAGTATAGTAGCATTGCTTTTGAGTAAAAATCTCTTCAAACATGTACAATTGTTAGACAGTGAGTACACATAAAAAACAATCCTCCTGTGCAGTAGCTCCCATTAAGAATGATTATCTTGAAATCTGAGGGGCAGATTTACAAGAAAGTGACGCATCTGTAGAGATGCGTCACTTTCCCTGCGCTACCCTGAGAAACCCTTGCGCCACCATGGATGCGCTGTATTTACAATACGACACACCATGGCGCAAGGATTGACAGATGCGTCAGAAATTTTGACGCATCTGTTGGGGCAAAAGTCACGCATTGCTGGAGTCGTGTCGCAAGCACAACGCAACTCCAGCAATGCATTTTGAGGCCTATTCCCACTACACTGCATCACTCCTTACGGCTGCTTCAAGCAGGCGTAAGGTTTTGACGCAGTGGCGTCCTAGAAGTGATGCAGTGAAATCTTGTAGATTTCACTGCGCCACTTTTACGAGGCTTTCCTGCATGGGAACGGCCACCCTGCATGCATTATACCTGACGCAGGTATAATGTGACGCAGGGCTTTATAACGTGAAGCATCTCCCTAGATGCGCCACGTTGTAAATTGGCTGCATTTTTTACGCTGCCGCTGTGTCACAAAAGTAACGCAACGGCGGCGCAAAAGTGTTGTAAGGGGCTTGTAAATCTGCCCCTGTGTATTTATGGTATGTCAGACGGCAGCTTTGCAGACCGGGTGTGCATAAATGTTCATGTAAGGTGTTCTTACTAAAATAAAGAAGGTTGTGTATAGATTGTTTTCCATTGTGACATTTGAATTTCCAGTTTGGGGTTATTTTAAGTTTTTCACCAGTATAGATGGTTTGTGAATGACTAAGACCCTGACTACGAGTTGGCTGAAATTTGTTGCAGGGATGGGGTCTGAAATTTAGGATTCTGGCATGTAACCATGCACCAAATGAGGGTTTTCGTCCCAGGGATGGGGAACAACTCTAGGAATAACTGATGCCAGTTCCTTTACAAGGCAGTTTTTCCCATTGCAGGGAAATAATTGCAGACATTTTCCATCTGCTCTGAACAGGTGAAAAGCGTCAGTGGGAGGGCGGCAGGTGGGGTGGTGGGTGGAGGTCTGGGGTGTCTGGAAAAGCGTTGCTGCTCCCTCTCAGGCAGGACCATGCCTGATGCTTTTCACAGCTCCTGCCCCTGCAGTACCAGAGTGACTTGTAATTCTGAATTGCGTAATTTCACCCGGAATGTTTGCTGCAGTTTAATCCCTCAACTGGTAATGAGGGCTCAGATATACAAATACAGATGCATCGGCATAAACATATACCTACAGGAGGTTAAATGTTTGTATCCCTGCAGTGTGAAGATCCAAGGAAGGACTGTGTTTTGCCCAGCTGGCTGCCAAGCTATTGTTGATTCGGGAACGTCGCTCATCACTGGTCCCTCTGCTCAAATTAAAAAGCTACAAGAGTATATTGGTGCCACGCCATCATCATATGGGGAAGTAAGTATGACAATTCCTGAAACTAAAGGTAAAAGGGCATTTGTGAAATCACTGTGTATTTTATAGGTGTGATGTAAACAATCTCGACTTCACATAATGAAACCATACCTAAGCTACATACCCCATCAGGTTTCCATGGAAATATGTGTATTTATTAGGAGTATGCAAAATTGGTTTTTTTCTACGTTGAGGAGTGTTTTTGCATAGCCTAAAAAAACTGTGGGTGAAAAATCCCACGAAAGGTAAGTTTTGATGGACACAAAACAGGTAAACTCTATTTTTTGTGCAGGGGAAAAAAACTCATGCAAAACCTTGTGTTGTGGGAAATTCTGCGAATTTTTGCCAGAAGAATTAAAATGCCATTAACCCTTACTACTTATGTAGAAATGTGTTAATGCATACTTAGAAAAATTTCATTGGTAGTTCCACAGTTAAGTACTTAATTGAACTTCAACCTTTAAGGCATATTTTCAATTGGTAATGGCTGATCGAAAGTGTGACCATCCCACCTAAAATTGCACCACAACATTTCCGCTACTCTGGAACAGTAAAATATAAAGAGTTAGGTTTACTTGTATGTTTAAATAAATGGCAGTCATTCAGAGTTTTATTATTTTATTCACTAAGACAAAAGCCTTTTGGCACATTCCAGTGTGATAAAATTAATGTACATTCCATTGAAGACAAGCATAATTAATACAAAAGTTGTACCAACGAGGGAATGCCATCCGTTTTGTGAGTCATCAATATGGCAGAGCGCCTTTGTGTGGCTATAAGACGGATATTGAGGTAACAATTAAAGTTGTCATTATACAAATGGTGGTGTGTATGAGGCGAACAAATGATGATAGCTCTAAAACTAATCTAAGCTCCTTTTTTTGGGAATATTCCAAGCAGATACGTTGCCAATAAACCTTGATGTCTCTAATGAATACAATGTGTTTTATCAGTTGATACCTTGACCCCACGTCTAGTATGGCTTCTTTGTTTCTTATTAAGTTTGCATGGAGAATAATAGTAATGCCATAGTACAAAATATTGATGCTATTTCAAGATCAAACAGAGAAACCACGATTGTTCATTTTTGATGTATAGCGTTTCTGTGCTGATCGCATGTAGATGATTTGCTTCAGTATGGACAGCAAAGATCTCTCATATCATAAGGGTTTTTCATGCTGAGGTTTGAGGGAAATAAATATCTTCATCCAAAATCTAAATTACTTCAGGATCCTAGACATTGCTTGTTGGTGATGCAGCAAAAAAAAAAGTCTGATGTGAAATGGCTAAAAAGGAATACTGTTGAAAATATTGTTGATGCATTTTTTTAATTTTTTTAATTTTTTATCATTTTGACAAGAAAAATCAGCAATTTTGTACATTTATTTACAGAACCAATGAGATATAGGTACAGACGGTGCCATCGTGCAACATAACCAGTCACTAGATTGGCAAGCTAAAACATTGTACCAAAGCTGTGTATCATAACCAGCTAACCTCTCGGTCACAGGTGGAGAAATCATAAAGGTACTGTAGAACATTTAACAAACTCAACCCATCCAGCTCCCGTCACTACTCATTTGTTTGACTGCAATTTAAGATGGGGATTTCTATTTCACTCTAGTAAGACTAGATCGCTTCCTGGTCCATCCCCCCTGGTGCCCCATATAGAGCCTTATAGCAGGTCTCGATTTCCCCATGGATGGCTAATTGTGAGTTTGTCAGGGGCCCGCTCATGATCGAATTGCACCTATAGAGGTGCATGGGGTCTCAAATCGTAAGAGCCAGTCCAGTAGCCCACTGGCATTGTCACCCAAATCATGCTGATGTTGTAACATATGTCTCGTAATCTTAGGCCGAAAAGCATTTCAGTGCCTCCCTGTAGTTCACTTTAAACCCTACCATTGAGGGATACAAAGCCGGGTCAGCCTCCCACTCTCTGTCCACCGTTCTCAGCCTTTCCTCCAAAGCCATCACCTCTGTCCTCAGTCCTTGCCTCATTCCATACTGTATGGCTATACATGCCCCCAGCAGTACCACCTATACAGCGTCCCATTCCACTAGTTCGTCTGTAGCAGAGCCCTGGTTATCTGTGAAATACTTATCAATGTGTTCACCCACCTTTGTACTAAATGGAGTGTCTGCCAACGCAAGCGGTTGTAACCTCCACATGGGTATCACCGGTTGGGGTTTTCCCCATGAGAATGAGACCAACAAAGGACAGTGGTCAGACAACATCCTGCCTAAATACTCCAACCCGTGCATGTACCCACTAGAGCCCCACTGCCATATATCAGATCCATCCTCATATGGAGAGTGTGTAAGGCTGAGTAATCAGAGTATTCACATGTGTGCGGAAGTCCATTGTTGTAGGTGCTTGGCGGTTGTGTGTTATAGTGCCCCCGGCACTGGGGGTGTCGATCAGTCACACAGTGAATCTGGGACACAGTTAAAGTACCTACACCAGAAGACTACGGAATATACAGATGCAAAGAGGGCAGGGGTTAAGGTAGTCAAGAACAGAGGTTACCCCACATTTGCAGTCTACAGCCCCACTAAAGTAAGAGGTTCACCATCCAGGATACCCTCCATTATGATGAAGTGGCCCTCTGGGTCTACTGAAGTGTGTCCCCTCACAACGGGAACCTCAGGAGCCACCCACAGCATAACGCTCATGGCGTAAGCCTAGTACGCTCTGCCATATGACTGGCCACAGCAGCACTTGCATAGTCTAGTAAGTTCCTCTGCCACCATATGAGTTTCCTGCAAGCGGGCAAACTGGACCTGGCACCTTTTTAAGTATGCACGTACCCTGATATTTTGCTATATGTTCCCAGCCCCCTCACATTCCATTTCATGATGTGGTATTCCTTTGTCGCCATATTTGTTTTGGGTTTCGTGAGCCCTCCAGATCCATGCACACAGAGGGAGATCGGCATAGGAGAGAGCACCCAGAGCCAGACAGAACCAAACAAAGCAACAGAATAAACATTCCTCAACAACCCCTCAACCTTGGCTGCCCCCTCAACCGAGCACAACCAATCAGTGCCTGCAATGATTTGGCAACCAACATATTCTCATTCTGGTAACTGGAGTGTTCCATCTGGTCTAACATTTCACTGTGCAGTTTGTGACCACGCCACCATGGCAGCATGAACATCTCCTGCACACAATGCTGCAGGCATCCCGCGCCCCTCCGCTCCCCTCTGCCACAGCACCCCACATTCAATAGAGTCAACAACAAAGGATATCTAGTTGCTCAGGTGCCCATCAATACGTCTGCTGTTATTGGTGTGACCAACAGGCCCCCACGGAGATTTTCTGGTAATTCAAGCACCTGGAATGTAACCACTGACTGCCCAGGTCTCCATTTGTACAGCGCGCAGCACCGAGCACAGTGGCTGCAGAAGTACTCGATGTCCTGAATGACAGCTCCATGTACTGGTCTGATGGAGTGTTGCATTTCTGCACTGATGAGCTATAATGGAATGGGGTATTCCTGACCCCATGTTTGTTACTGACTCTCCCAGACCAACTGGCCTTTCATATACACTCATCTGTCTGGATCCCCGAGACACTCCCCATCCCCTTTAATCCCCATTCCCCACCATTTCCCCACAGGGCAGCAGTCTGCCTGGGGAGCACTTACCATCTGGCCATGCAATGCTAAAACACATTGACATTCCTGCCAACTTGAATACAAATCTCACCATGTGAGGTGGGAGGCGGGTCTTGGAGAGGGTGGGGCCTCGTGCCGAGAAGTATCTAACAGCCACTTTTGCCCACACCATGCCCCCAAGCTCCCTCCTCCAAAAACAAAAAAAATGGCTGAGGCTGGTGTCGATGCCCTGGGGTCAGGGCTATTTCTACCAATAGGCAAGACTAGGCGGCCGCCTAGGGCAGCAAAAGGGCTAGGGTGGCAAAAGGGGGATTTTTTTTCCATATAATCTATAATAATCAGGGCTGTCAATCATTCATAGCGCGAACGCGCTACTTGTGACGGCCCTGCTTCTTGTTGCTGGCCTGCCCCCAGAGAGAATGGACCAATGAAATTACGAGGGGCAGGCCTGTCATCATTCGATTTGCCTCTTGGCGCGCAGCGGACTCGGAGTGCTGTGGAGCTGAGAGGAGGAGTCAGGAGTGTCAAGGCAAGGACTGGTTGGCCGATCCTGCAGCCTGCTTCTGTTGCACGTGGGAGTCTTTAGGTGCCAGCAGGTGTATTACGGACACGGTAGGATTAATTTACTGGTCGAAATCATGTCCACTTTTCCTTCTCTGACGCTGTCAGTTGCCCGTCTCTCTTCCTCTTTTTCTTATTCCCTCTGTTTCTGTCTCTCTCTCGCTGTTCCTCACTGTGTGTGTGAGGGAGGTGCACGCATTGTAAATATGAGCGAGCGAGGCATTTCTTGGCGCGCTGTCTGGACATGGAATCTGTAGTGAGACGTGCAAAGCCTACAGCCGCTCTCTGCTCGCTCCCTATCTCTACAGCAATTGGGGTTTAATTTGTAAAAACAAACCGTGAAATGCCGCCCTTGTTGTCCGAGGTGCCGGCCCTGTCTTTACACCAACGGGATAAGGGCAAAAGGGAAAGCTGAATAGTTTCATTTCACGTCTCTTCCTCCCCTGCAAGGAGGTCTGTCTGTACACCCACACTCCTGGCCTAAAAGCTGTTTAAAGAACAGCAGGAGCATGTCTTGGGCAGGCGGGCAGGGGGAGCCAAAATCGCATCTGCATTCTGATCTAAATGCGAGAAGATAGGCGTGAAACATGTGAGGCGATTAGCTGTTGTAACGTCGCATTTTTTAAGCACACGCTTAAGAGGCTGCGGCGCCAGGCTGGTCAGGCCGGGAGTAGCCAGTGTCTAAAATCACTTTGCATTGACCAGGATACAGCCCTGTAGGTTTTTTTTTTTCTCTCGGGGATGGGGACACCCTCTTCAAAGAGAAAGGGAAAAGGTCCTGTGAGGGAGTTGAAAGGAAACGGGGAGGGGGCATCGTCTCCTCGCCCACTCTCGCTCCGACTGTCTGGAGTTTAAGGACTGATTTGCAATGCCAACAGCCCCAGTCATTTGGGTGTCCCTGAACGGTTCCGAGCAGCGGCACCTCCTTCAGACAGGGGCGGTGATGGCCCAGGAGGTTAAAAACACACAGCAGGACTCTGCTTCCAAGAGTACTTGAGACACGGCCTCGCCCCTTCTTCCGTGCTCTGGGGTCCGTAGGAGGAGCGAGGTTGATCAGACCCTACAGCATAGGGAGCAACCATTCTGCATCTGTGCAGGCCTCGCAGGAGCTGGGCGCTTTTTTAAAACTCTGTTTGCAATATAAGCGAGACTTTCCTGTTCAAAGCTCGTGTAAGGCATGTCTGCTGTCAATCAAACTGAGGGGTGTTATGGGAATCAATGTTCTTCTAATACGGCTATAGGTGCAGTAGGCAGCCAGATGCAGGCAACGGACACACACGTGTGTTCGTTTGCTTGCGTAGTTGTTTAGGCCTTCAGTGGCTTTCCGGGGTTGGTGTGTGAGGGTAGGTAGGGGTTACAGACTGTAATACCATACCTTCTTGGGGGGGAGCAGTCAGAGTGTGTAGATGGAGACAGGCATGGCCAGTGATTGTATTAAGGAGATGCAGGGTAATGTGTGATCATGCCATTGTGTTGTTTGTGTTTACATGCGTATGTGTATATATATATATAACCCCATGTCTTGTACATTGTAAAACCAAGCAGATTCAGGTTAAATCTTTAAAAATATTCCAGTTTCTTTTGTTTTGGCGATGTGATTGTGTTTTGGGTGACACCTTCGCATGCATGGCGAAGAATGCATACATGTAAAGATGAAATAATCAGTAAACGGAGTGCGAGCGCGCTCTCGGACTCGTCCCCCGTCCAGGGGTGTGAGTGCCCGGCAGCCCGCAGCCCTCGCACTCACTGGGCCCGGGTGGTGTGAAGTCACGCGGAAGCCTTCCCTGGCTGCCGACTGTGCCCTGCCGGCCCCTGGAGCCTGGCGTGGCGGAGGGCTGCTCACTCGCTGAAACCGTGCTTCAATAAACGTCTCTCACCCTCTGTTTCTTCTACTTTCCTTCATTCGTTCCCTTGTGAAATGGATCCAAAAAAGAAAGAAACACTTTTGTTGGAAGTGTTTCTGACATTTTTCTGTTCCAAAGTGCAGCCCCGGGAGGGAGAGAAAAAACAGGTTCAAAATACAAAAAATAAATAACTAAAGCATTACAGAGCGTTCGCAAAGTGACCAGATTGGTTTTATTAACACCCAAACACAGTAGTGCCACTTTACAGAGTTTACCAGTGAAGCGCTACTTTTGTTTTCTCGTCTTTCTTTGAACAGCATTGTTTTCCGTGTTTTGAACAGCATTATTTTCCGTGGGTGGGGAAGTGCACCATTCCTGGAGGTACTGCAATACCTGGTTGATGGGTGGAGTCCTTATCAGCTCTTTTCCTTATTTTAGTTTATAAAATTTGTACTGCGGCTCTGTGTGCAGAGATGTGGTCTTTTTAAACCATACTGCTCACGGTTTGTAAGGATATAAGCAATGGACAGTGAAAAGGGTCCTTTCCGGGATCTGTAGTCGTGCTTAAAGTTTCAGGCAAAAACACTCTTGATTTCTGAATAATGAGTAAAAGTGTTAGGGTAACCATTTTGTTCTACTTACTTTTCACATGCTTTACTTAATCTTGCATTCCATATGAGGGTTTGCTTTTTCCAGGAAGTTGTTACTTTTTTTTTTCTTCAGGTAGCATATTACTTTTGTGCATAATTAGTAGTAAAAGGGAAGGGGCGGCATTTTTCAATTCTCGCCTTAGGCGGCAAAACACCTAGAAACGGCCCTGCCTGGGGTGTTTTCACACCCCTTAACTGACGTCAGCAGTTCAAAGCCTTGAAAAATGAGCTGGAAATCCATGATTTACAGTGGTTTTCAGCTTGTTCTCCTTGCCACCGTGTGATCTCTTACAAGCACTTTGTCATCTATATGAACGCTCATGTCCATCGCTCTCCTGTCACCAGAGCCTTTGTCATTATTTAATTTTCACTTTCTTTGGCTACTCTAGTAATTAATATCTTGATAGTCCCACGTTGGAGTGTTCGCTATGGTATCTCGGGTAGGTCTCCTGAGTAACATTGTTGCTGGCGGACAGTTTGTTGTGGTGGGTGGACTGGTTCTGTATGCTCACAAGAAGTGGTGTAGCACTCACTTAGTTTTGTCGCGTAGTTCAGTGGTTATTCTCAGTGTCTTGTTCAGCGTGCAGATGAAATGCTCGACCTTGTCATTGGCTTAAGGTCATCAAGGTGTCATCATGTGATAGTGGATGATTAGTTAATTCATGTACTCTCCAAAATCAGATCCACAGGAAGTTGGGCTGTTGTTGGTCTTGATAGAAACTGGGAGCCCATAGGCTGCAAATATCTTTTCCAGCTTGGGTTTGATGCGATCATACGCTGTGGACTCCACCATCTCAACTACAGGATACTTCAAAGATGCAACAATGATAAGCAGTTGTTGTCCATCTGGCAGACTGTAAAAGTCAGCACTGATTTTGGACCATGGTTCAGTGCAGGTACATTCTGTGATGATTGGGGTAGTGGTGGTCTGGGTATCTGTGGCTTGGCAGTACAGGCAGTTTGCTTCTATTGGTTTATCAATTTTGTGAAACCACTTCTTTTGCCTCAGGCGGGCTTTTATTTTGGCCATGCCTTACTGTCTATGATGAGCTAATGTGCTGATGCTTTCTTGCAGTGCCTTTGGGATCACTATTTTGTTTCCCCAAAGTAGTATGACTTCTCCCACGTGGCATAATTCCTTTCCAACCCTCCCTAGGTCTGCTATGGTCTGCTGTGTGTCCTCATCTCTCCCAGCATGACCTCAAGAGCTTTGGGTCAGATATTTGTGAGATCAAGTGGACAAAAGTTTGTGTGGAATTAATGAAGTAATGATTGTCCAGGGTGTTCTTTGCTGGATGTTTAGAGAAGTAATGAGCCAGATTATACAAACCTGGCCCATGCTTGATCTCCAAGTTACACCTTTCTAATTCAGTGCCCATTTCTCGATCCTCTGTGGGGGACATTGTGACATTTCTTTGAAGAGCGGCACTAGTGGTATGTGATCTGTCAGGACTGTAAATTATCTCCCAAAGAGATACAATTGAAAATGATTTCATGCCAATCTAATTGCCAGTGCTTCCTCTTCAATCTGGGTATATCTTTGTTTGGTGTCAATCAGTGCCCTGGTGGCAAATTCTATTGGGTTCCACCTGTCCCTCTGGTGTCCTTGGAATGACATTGCCCCATCAGACCAACAGGGCTAGTGTCTACAATTAGCTTTGTCTTTGCTTGGGTATCAAAATAGTGCATTACAGCATCTTTCAGGATGGCCGATTTTCTGTTCTCAAAAGCGCTCTCATGTTCTTGTTGCTAGTCTCACATGGATTCCAATTTAGTGAGATTTCAGAGTGGTTGAGATATGGTTGCCAAATTAAGTATGAAACGACCACAGTAATTGATCATGCATAAGAAGCTGCACACTTTGGAAAGGTTCTTAGGCTCAGTCGCTTTCTTTATGTCTTCGACCTACTGGGGTCAATGCTGTGTCCTTTGGCTAAAAATATGTACCCAGAAAATTTTATATTTGTTTTAAAAGTTTGTATTTTCTCAGTGTATGGTGTGTCCTGCTTCTCTTAGTCTTAGAAGCATGCTGCACAGTCTCATGTTGTGCTCAGCTCATGACTGGCAGTAGATGATTATGTTGTTGCTTATATTGATGACACCCATCAGTCTCTGTTCCAGCATTTTGTAACAGCTCACTAGCGGAGGATACTACAAAGTTCAGCCGCTTGTACCGCTGACATCCACCATCAGTGCAAAAGCTCTGCTATAACGACTGTCTTTATCGAGCATGTGCTGGTGGTATCCCGTATTTAAATAAAAACTTCCTTGCATCGTTCAGGTCTGCCAGTATGCAGTGGCAGTGCCAGTAAGACTGGGAGTAATATGTTAACAAAGACATGACCAGGATTGTAGTTAAGTCAGTCTTTTAATAAGTATTTAGGAATGACCCCTGGCCAGCTGTTGCTGCTCAGACAACCACTACAAGCTCAGCTTCTGATACTCCGCAGGCTGGAGTCTAGAAGTGGATGCTCAGTTGCTAGGAACCCCAACTGGCATGATTCATATCACATTAAAACATAAGACATTTCCCGTCCTTAAATCTTTTAACAAAACAAAGCATAGTACAACCCAACAAGATTTGAATGTACTTGTTTTGAAGAACATAGTCCTTTATCCACTTAGGCTTGCCACTCACTTGATCACTCAGTTCCTAGAACCCTGAGCTCGTTCACTTGATCAGCATCCACCATGGTTCTTGACCCCAACCATTTTTGTAACTCAGCTGTACCACATTCAGACACTCTTCTAATATTCCACCATTTTCCATATGACAATATCACTGTGTCTCCTTCCACTTCCATTACTTCATGGGGTTCAGAGAACTTGGAACCACCTTTCCTCACAATGGCACCTGAACACACTCTGACCCACATGCCCTTCTCAAATCGTCTGCTACTTTTTTCACTTTGTCATTGAATCATCCACAATAACTGGCCTGATACTTCTCCACTCTCTTTCTCATCTTAGCATAATCTAATTTGGATTTCCCAGATCTTGACATCCAAGCAGGTGTAATCACTGTACAAGGTACTCTTTCTCTCATAAGACTAAACAGTGATTCACCTGTGACAGTATGTGGAGTGGCTCTATAGCTCCAATAACATGTTCTTAACCTGTGTTCTCCAACAAAAATTACTGGACAAAGCCAACTGGACAGAGTTACCCAACATGTGGTTGAAGCGTTCTATTAAACCATTACCCCTTGGATGATAAAGTGGAGTCTTAACAGTGTTTTATTCCCCATCTTTCCAGAAACCCACCAAATGCCTCTGATATAAATTGTGGACCATTGTCACATACAACCTCCGCTGGACACCATTCTCTCCAAAATACATCCTCAGAAAAAGCAATTACACTACTGGTCTTTACCTCCCTCATGAATGCCACCTCCGGACATTTGAAAAATAGTCCACCATCACAACAGCAAACCTTTCACTTGGTCCCAAACACTTAAATGGACCACAGATATCAATCGCCACTTTGTTCCATGCCCGATCGGGCAATGGCACTGGCCTAATGGAGGATTCCTGCACATGATGGGATATGTCACTACATGTGCAAGGAATGCATTCTCTCACAAATCCTTCAATTTGCCTGTCCATGCCAGGCCACCAAAAATCTGCATGTGCCCTTCTCTTTAAGGCGGACATGCTGCCATATCCTTTTTTGTAGTAACTCCAACAACCTCTTTTTCAAACTCTCAGGCACCATCAATCTACCTCCCCTCCTCACAACTCCATCAACCACCGACATCTCAATCAATGTATTGTTGAATACCTCCAGATCATCCACCATTTTCCTCTGCTGTGCATGGGTCAACATATTCACTAACTTAATCAACAAGGAATCTTGCAATACCGCATCTTTCTATTCGGTGTTCCCAATAGCCTTACACACATCCAAAACCTCTGCCACAACCCAATCATCTTCCACTTCAACCTCCACATCTTGCAGCGGTAACTGGGACATGCATCCCGCATTGACAGTTTTCACCCCAGCAACATATTCTAAAGTGAATTGAAACTCCTGAAGGCGATAAAGCCATTTTGCTATGCGTGGTGTGGTCCTGCCAGCAACGGCTGTGGAGAACAACTCTATCAAAAGTCTATGATCTGTGCGTGGTTTGAAGTTTCTACCCCACACAAATATCCTGAAATGCTGCACTCCCCACCAACACACCAGTGCCTCCTTTTCCACAGTAAAGTAAGTGCTCCCCAGTCCTTTGAAAAGGTTACTGAACTCTGTGATGATTGTGTCATTCTCCTTCCGTGTTAATGCAGTATGCAAAAGAAATGAGGCCCAAAGTTTTGGCCTTGGAGCAGCTCATGTGCGTGCCTGTGCCCTCGTTGATGAGAAAGAATTTTGTCTTCAGGATGTTGGTCTCATAATGCATTGTCTTGGTAGAAACACCAGCCACCAGAAGTTCACAACTGCTGTATGCAAAAATTCAGGTGGTTGTTGGTTGGAAGACTGATTTGTTGTACTGAGTTCCTTCCATGATATTGACAGACAGTCCTGTATCTATAAAAGTGACAAGGTGGAATCCAAGGATGGTGATGCTTCAATTGAGCGAGGGTTCCCTCCCCTTGGATTGTTATACTAGAGACGATATCAGGAAGATGTTCTCATGGTACTTTTCACCTTGGCTGGACCCGTGAGGGATCATATTGATTTCCATGGATTTAGTTGGCGTTGGCAAGGGGTCAAGGCTCGAGTGTGTAGCTCTTGCAACTGTAGGAACAGCACCTCTTTTTCCAAACCAACTTCTATTAACTCCATTATTTTGCAAAGTGGTTCTGGCTTTCACACATCAAACATATTCTGCCTTGACCTTGGTAGTAATTAAGTGGGTGATAGGGGAGGGGAGTTGGCCTAACGGCTAGAGCGGTCGACCTCAAATCTGGGAACCGAGTTCGAGTCTCGGCAAGGACGCTCAACATCCTGTGATTCTGGGCAAATCACTTAATCTCCCTGTGCCTAACAAAAATGAATGTGTCCTCATGTAACGCAACTGGTGCTTGTGTAAAGCGCTCTGATACCCGATACCTTCGGGTCAAGTTCGTGCTACATAAAACTCTATTAAAAATAGTGGTCCTCCTCTAAAATATCCGTATGCATGTGGGGTGCTCTTTGTGCTCCTGGTTCCCTTTCCCTGGTGATGCAGGGGCACCTGGACTTCCTCATTGCCTTTTTGTAGTGCCAGGCAATCGGGTAAAAGGAAAGGCATGACACAGGCTGGTTACTGTTTGGGACTGACACATGAGTGCGCTCAGTGTTCTTTTATTATTCCGGTGACCTCACACCTCAGCGTCACAGTAGCTTTTTCAACTTTCATGTCGTGCTGGGGTGCAATACAGCCTCCAATGATTTCCACTCGGAGGAAATGATGCAGCATCTAGAAAGCTGAGTAAGTCTGCTCTTGTCAATCTAGCGTTCAAGTAAAATTGAAGTTAAGAATGTACTGGTCTGTGTGTTGGTTGATTTGCTTCAAGCCCTTGAATGGGTTTGTATTTTTATTTAGCCCAGGTCATATTTGGCCTACCAGGTTCACGGAGCACAATTCAGCACCTGTGGGACTAGACACCTTTTAGAATGGAGACGGATGCAGGTCACTTTGGAATGTTCTGGGCATTGATTGCATGCCAGGATCAATGCATCTGTAACGTCACTATGAGGCATTGCTTATAGTCTTTAGACTTATCTATCTGAATTATGTTTGTGCTAATGAAACTCAGAAATAGAGCGCTGGATATCAAGTTTAGCCAAGGTAGTCCCTAATTGCAGTGTAGTAGTGACTAATGATTGTTGGTTCTCAAACATGCCTGCAGATGTGACTGTTTCCAGTGATCCAGGGGTGTAACGACGGTGTTCCCTGTGAACAGGCTTGACCATGCGGTAGGACTGTCAGCATAGGGTTCAAATTTCTAAATGCACTTAGAGAAGTCCGCACTAAGGATTGGAGACTAAGGGGCAAATTTACAAGGGGATTGCACCACCGGAGCGTCACCTTTTACGATGCTTTGGTGGCGCAATGCCCTTCTCGATATTTACAAAGCGGCGCTAAGCCACTTTGTGTAACTTAACACCGTCTTGTAAATATCGTACCCTTCGATGCGGTTTTCTGCCTCAAAGGGGCGTGCAATGGGTGTTGCTGTGGGCGTACCCACGCAACACCCATTGCTTTTTGACACTGCCCCAGATTTTTAAGAAATGGTAAATCTGAGGCAGCGCAAAGAACTAACGAAAGGGTGGCATTAGAATGGCGCAACAAGAAGAAATACTTTTATTTCTCCTTGTTTTTTTGCTCTTTCTATGTGTGTTGTAATCTCCATAGAAGGATCAAGTCGCCATTAAATATTGTTTATGTGTCCCTTCCTGCACATAAACAATAGTTCCTGTAACGCGGGCACCCTTACATCATGGTGCATTGGTGCCTGCGCTGGCGCTAGGCAGCTTTTTCAGTGCCAAGCGCAAGGGGAAAACACAGGGGTGCACCGTATTTTTGTAAATATGGCGCATTCCTGCATTTTTCAAATAATGCGGTGCAGCTGAATTGCTTGCAGCGCTGCGTCATTTCTTTGTACATATGCCCCAGAGTGTCCACTGCGTCTGACTAAGAAACTCTAACGCTGCTGTTGTGGTGCCAAAATGAGTCACTTAAAAATCACAAACCACATTCCAGGTGATCTTCTCTGTTACCCATAATATTCACTGTGAAGTTAGGCTCTTAGAGAGAGGGTTTGGGGGGAAGAGGTTCTGCGCTGGGCCACTGCACAAGGCGCAGGTCTGAGGCGAGAGGAAAAAAAAGGGCTTCGTAAGAAGTCAATCTCGTTAGATTGGGCTCCCCTGTTGGAGCAGTTCAGGGCACACATATCCGATGTCTAACAGGCATAGAGGAATGTTTACTCTCTCCACCTAACTGTCAAGCACATTAGGCGCATACCCATGCACTACCATACCGAGGCCCTTTACACGCCCCCCATAAGGTACACCATTAAACAAAATGGACCACTCAAGCTAGTTTCGGGAGGGGGGGGGTTTGTTTAATCTTCTTGTCTGAGACTGTTTCTCTCTTTGTAAAACCGCATACCAGAGTATATTGATTGCCTACTGTCTTAACCCTGCCAACTGATTTGTCTTATCACGAACGATGTATGCTTTATAAACATATCTGTAATGAGATAGTAATAAGGCTAGGATAAGTGCATGAAATACCTGTAAATTGAAAATCAATAAAGTACGTTTAAAAAATATATATATATTCACTGTGAAGTTGAAGTTAGCAGCCATAGATTTTAAAGGCATAGAGGCCCAGTGACCTCTTCATTTCCACAATCTTAGGTAACCGAGAGGGCAGCAATGTACAAACAGCATCCACGGGGAGTCAATGGATGTAGTTTAATTTATATGAAAGGGAACATGGTGTTCTGCCAAAATATCAGTTTTTTTATATTGAACTGCACAATATCGACTACCAGCACATCATCATGGTAAGTAGTCGTAGAGTTATGAACAGTGGTGGCTGGCTTGTCCCAAGGGTTGTAGGGCAGGTGGGACATTGAAATAAAAATAAAAAATTAAAACAACCTACATGTGACACGACGTCCTCCTCCTCGATGGTCTTCTCTCCTCGAGGCAGGCTCTAAACTTCCCTTCATCAATCAAAGCGCTGCTCTCACCAGCATGAGAGCAGTGCTAGTATTGTTCGGAGGGGTCTCACTCGGCACGCCACAGCGCCCTGGAGGCTTTGGCTCTCTCTAAACTAGCTGTCTAAAGACAGCTGGGTTAGAGAGGTTTAAAGTACGCATGTGTGGCTGGCCATCGCAAGACGTCCGGCCAAAAAGACATGCGCACTTTAAACTGAAAGTGCTGTGCTCTCTCTGCTGCTGTCATTCAGCAGCAGCCCTGCCCCTGTCCTGACGTTCCGTTCGGGATAGGGCGAAGAAAAATAAAATGGTAATGAATTCAAAATTATTTTTCTTATTTTTTCTCTTCAGTGGGGCGACGCTCCGCCACTCAAATGGAGGAGCCGCCCCAGGAACTAGTTCATTTGTACTTTCTGTACATATGCTGACCTTGGCGGTATGTTGGTAGCCGATCTTCTGGGGTCGATATATGTGTAAATCGCTATTATTGACCTCTACACTTTGACATACAGCTGTATAGATGCTCAGATGCTATATGGCTTCTTTTGAACTCGTTAGGGAGGGAGGATTTAGAGAGGACGAGTGAGGGAGAAGACAAGGTGCTTGATCGCATTACCTTATAACCGGGGAAGTAACGCCATTTACAAAATATACAGGTTCCATAGATTTCCTCATGCTTTGCAGCTCCAGAGTTTTGAATCTGGGTACAAAGGACAGACGGTGAAGACACCAATCAGTAACTCATACTCTTGTGTTTCAGTACTTTCTCGACTGCAGAAGACTTTCCAGCATGCCAAGCGTCACCTTCACCATCGCCCGCAAGGAGTATACCTTAATGCCAGAGCAGTACGCCATGAAGGTATGCACAGGATTTCAAAGGTTGCTGCGGTGTGCACGAAAAAAGAAATACATTTATATGTAAAATCATACTGTTTTTTTTTCTTGCCAGGAAACAATAAGACAGACAACGAAGTGTTTCAGCGGCTTTCAAGCGATGGACATCTCTTCCAGTTCTGAGCAGCTGTGGATTTTGGGAGATGTTTTTATGTCGAAGTTCTACAGCATTTTTGACCGTGGGAACGACAGAGTGGGATTGGCAAGATCTGTTCATATCAAAGAACACCTATGATGTGCCAGTGTGAGACCACGCCTCCACGCTTGTTCTTCCTGTGGTAACATACTGTAAAAAGACAAGAGGTGGCGAAGATTGGTGTATCTGAAAATAACAATGTGTGCAGCCCAAAAAGAGAGGGCCATTTTTATCCTCAGTTGCGTCGTTTTTGCACCGCGCAGTGGGGTACATGTACGATGCAACTACTAAATGTGATTTATCAAGCCACACAAGGCCACCTTCCGTGGCCCTGAGTAGTTTGATAAATCTGGAGTAACGCAACGCAGTGCAAATCGCTGTGTTGCGTTACTTTTCCCCAGGGTGGTGTTTCATGGGTGGTGCGTGGTCCATTACTGGTAGACCTGGGAATGTGTGAAATCTGCTACGCATCCACAGGGGAGGCGCAAGGAGGAGAAATATCTTTATTTCTCCTCGTTTTTTCCTCTTTCTATGTATTCTGCAGAATCACATGGAAAGAGGAACATTCCTCAGGGGATTATTTTTGTGCAGGAAGGTGTTTCTTCCCGCACAAAAAAAATCCTGCTTACAACGCATGTTCCTTTGCACCATAGTGCAAGAGTGCCTGCATTGGCGCGAGGCAGCACATTGTGCATTAGCGCTGGGAAAAGGTAGGAATGCGCCGTATTATGTTAAATATTATGTTAAATATGATGAATTCCTGCCCTTTCCATGTCATGCAGCACACCGTGGCAAGGTGGCTTGCTGCGCTTCTCTGCGTCACATATGGATAAATATGCCTCAGAATGAGAATCTGCATTAATTCAATGCAGGGTCTGAGTTTGCAGGTACACTTTTCAGTAAGTACAGTGCATCTACGAAAGCACTAGCACCGAAATGAGACATTAAGAAGCGTGTAACCTCATTGCGGTCTGATATTATAATAAATTTCACTTTTCTGTCTCAGTGTTTGCACTGTACCCAGTGAAAATATTATCCAGAAATTGTCATTCTTCCCTTTCTATTTGCCTTTCGATGGCTCTACTTGCCTGTGAGGTTGACACACACTTCGACTCTCTAACCCACTCAATTGCACAGAAGTCATGTTGTGCATGTCCGTAATCAACCACTGCGGTCCATAATGTGGGCATAACAAATTAATTCAATTTGACCTAAAGGCCCAATATTTATATTGGTAACATTGGCATTCTAGACAAAGGTATGTATGATAATAATGTTATTCCCATGGGTCACTGCTTTCACTCACAAAATTCAGGATTTAATAGAAATTCAACAGGCAAAAGAATAGAATTAACACAATTACAACCTCCTTCCTCAAAATATGCCAGAAGTCTTGAACACTAAGAGCCAGATGTTCGAAAAAGTCACGCAATACAGAGCAGCCCCTAAAGAGGCTGCGCTGCGTTACGTGACAGGGAGGGAGCAGGAGAGCGCCATATCTTCAGAGATATAGCTCTCTCCTCCCCTTTCTCTGGCGCCGATGCTGATTTCAGCTGCTGTGCGCCACGCACACACCTTAGCGCCATAGCGCTAAGGTGCGTGCCTAAATCTAGCATAGGTTTTGTGCAGGAATGCTATCCTTCCTGTACAAAATACTATGCCTAGACAAGTTTCAAAGCTGTTCCCACTTTGTATGTGTGCTGCACAGTGCAGCACTCCTGCAAAGTCAGAAAAGCACGGAGAAATGAAAACTTTTCTCCTGTTAACGCCTCCTTTAAAGTGGCGCTAACTTTTGGCGCAAAACCCTGTCTACAATTCTTTGTAGATATGGTTTTGCGTCAAAAGGCATGGGTGGTTGCATGGGAATACCCATGTACCACCCATGTAACGGTCCCTCAGCGCTAAGTAACCCAAAGCAGTGCATCGCGCTACTTTTAGGGCGCTTTGCAGCGCAAAACAAGTTTTGCGCTGGAGAGTGAATTCAAAGAAAACATTTTGCACTGGTTAGTGTCACTTTTGTGACGCTAACCCAGCGCAAATTGTTTGGAAATCTACCCCAATGACCCTCGTTACGATTGGCCTCTTATTTCTGATCGGGCTGGTAATAGGAGTTATCTGTTCCACCAGCAGTGGCATAGCAAAGGGGGCTGGGGGGCGGAGGATCGCCCCGTGAGGCACAAGTTTTAGGGGTGGCGGCCCTCCCCCCCCCCCCCCGCTCTTACCTGAGGCTGTCGGGGGTGGCAAAGGCAGGAATCGCCAGCACCCCCGTCTTACATTGGCCGCCGCAGGTGGCAAACGTAGGGGCCACCATGGGCGGCATAAGGCCTTGCAACGTCACTGTCCACCAGTATTACAAGACCCAGGGTCCCAGTGTCTTTCAGGTGGAAGCTCAAGCTGTTTAACAAGAGTTTTTTTCCCTAGTATATTTGCATCATTTTCCTGATACTTCCCTCTTGAAAGCAGATGGAGTCTCTGGCGAAATACCGCGAGGGCGGAATAAGGACTAACCAGGAGAACTAACTGGGACAAGAGTTACTGATTCCACTTGTAAGGCTGCATTTCTAAGGGGCGCGGAATACCATGTAGCTTCATCCCACTATAGTTACATTTGCCCCCCAGTTTCTTTAACTTCAAGGGGTGAAGCTACCTGGAATAACTTCGGGGCACTCGTAATAAAGACCCTGGCGTTTACTTACAGACTATGTAAAATCATATCCATTCCCACAAACAACTGCAATGGTGAAGCACAGAACTGCCGTTTAATGATCCAAAGCGAAGCTTAAGCAAAACCAAACAAAGGTAAAATAAAGACTCCTATAGGTTGAACTGCTCTTCCATCAGGTCATTTTCAGCTGTTCATAAAGAGCCAAGAGGCTGATGTTGAAACAGGGAGCCTTCATAGTATAACTCATTCTACAATGTGACGCGTAACCAAATGAAAAAATATGAATTGTGCAAAAAAAGCAATGACCAGTACGTAGCAACCTGTGAGTGCGAATGTCACAAAATTGGAATGTCAGGAGGCAGGTTTCATCAAAATGTACTCCATTTAAAATGTGTTGGGACCAAAATAACTACCTAAGTTTCCTTCATTCTTCTACTCTGAAAAGATCAGCTCTCGAGTGATAAAATAGAAATCAATGCTGCAGTCTCAAACATGCTAAACGTGAGATTTGGGGTAATTTCTTGGCAGCAAGCAAAATGGATGTTTTTTCTTCTGTGGCACATCCATGTATAAACCAATTACAGCAAAACTGGCATTGTGGATGCCACAGTAGGAGATACCATAGTCTATGGAACTAGACTAATCATGCATTCCTGAGATAACTAGCACCCTAGTAGAAAGGCAAAATCCATAGGAAGGTGAAAACAAATTAGGAGTAGAAAGCCTACACATCCTTGGCGTCCCAGTGAGAGTGGAAGAGGACGTCCTTAGGGATTTCCTAATGCTTGTTTCCTTACAATGTGGGTTTCTTCTCATTGCAGCTTCATTCAAGGATCTGTCACTGCTATAAAGAAAGATACCTAAATTGGCAACAGGGAATCCAAAATAGAGTTTAATCGTCATATAACCTTGAAGCATGAACATGGAGAGTCACAAACTGATAAGGAGACACAGAAGCATGCAGATGTTTTTATCCTCAATGTGTCAGAAACAGCCAACAGGAAGAAGATTTTTGAGGATAAAGTTAACAATACATTTATATTTCTAGGGACAACCCCTTTAGATTTTGGGGACACCCCCTTGAAGACCAGTAGTATGTGTTATGCAAAACAGAGAGGACACAAAAAATCATTGACATCCTCAAAACAAGCATTGGCATAGCCAATAGGTCTCGCCTTTGGGACCTTATAAGTATTTAGTTATGCAGCAGGTCCCAAAGGCGAGACCTATTGGCTATGCCAATGCTTGTTTTCTACTGCATGCAGGACATGCTTTCTGCAACATTCAGCGCTTGCATCCCCGAAATTATGAATCACTGTATGAGACATGCTTGTGGCTTAAGGTGGAAATTAATTTGGACGTGGCGAAAGAGGAGGGGTTTGATGAGCAGCGTGCCTTCCATATAGGGTGGTCTTTTACTGGAACAATAGACACGGCTATTACGAAGACCACTGTGCCGCCCACGTGCACTGTGTACAGAGAACGGAGCATAATAGCAAACTGGTTTACACACTCGCCGGTGTCACTCTGCTCGCACGTGACTAAGGGGATTGAGAAGATTCGAAATGAATCCATCTCCATGTGCTCACTGCTCTTCTGCTAACCATTGGAGGAGCGCCCCGCCACTCACAGCACCGAGCAATCCCTGCATAGGGTGTTCTTGAGCAGCAGATCGGGAAATCATTCTACTCTGCAAGCGAGTCAGTGCCTTCGTTATGCACTTTAAGACTTCAGGGGCTAGCAGAACCCGAGCCTCCCCTAAATTGTAGGGGTCCATACACTCTCCTGAACAAGGCAAAAACAGAATCCTTCAAATATTCACCCCAAAAGTGTTGACATTTTTAATGTCTTTCCCTGTCCAGAATATCCAAATCCAGCATTCACAATTTCATAGAAATCATGCAGTGCAGTCATTCTACGGTCCTTCCTCAAATTAACCATCGCAAACTCAGTCTCCTCCATCAACAAGTCTGCTGGATTTTAGAACATTCCCAGCCACGAAGAGATCATCCAAACTCTAGGTTTTGGACATCATCATCTTATTGTGTTTGTACCTAAGTGGGATTCGGGTCACTTGTGAGAACATTCTCTCACTACATTCAGCATTATCAAACCATCTGAATCATACATTAGGAAAGGTCATTCAAATACAACTAACTTTGCAATGCACTGCTATCACCATTGCTCAAATATACAAAGGCAAAGGAAAGAATAAATCTCGAGTCGCAGCACAGGTAGATTCAGTAAGCAAAACAAAAGCAGTCAGAACTTTCACACAAAAAAGGCCACTGTTCACTGCCAGATATCTAATGCATACAACTGATTAGCCCATTTTACTCTGACGTCTTTTTCGGATAATCAGACTTCTGAGAATAGCACTCATCTGAGCACATTAGCACTATTTGCCTATTTATATTGCTTCGGTACCTTGAGACGGAATCAGATAGCGCAGAACCAAAATGTTTTTGATACTACAAAAATCAAAAACCCTGAAACATCACTACATTTTCAGCTGACAAGAAAAACACTGAACGAAAGAGTAGCGTTTACTGCAAATTATTATTTAGTGTTTGGAAAGTTGCAACCCCTACCAATAGTTAGCTATTTTGAGTTGAGCCACCGACATACACTATTGATAACGATGACCACCAGCAACAAGCTGGCATCAATGTTGGGAGGGAGGGTCATTATCTCATACCCTCACAAACTGAACACAAATGCTCCCCCCACCTTCACACAAAGCCTAAAAAACGTAAGCCTTGAAGAAAAACTAGCAATGAAAACTAAACTAGACATAGCATCTTTCCATATAACATTGCTGTTAAAAGGTGTGACTTATCCACCTCACAAGAAAGCATCGCTGACTAGAACCAAAGCTATAACGAGCCTGGGGTGGGACCAGCGGATGGTGGGGCAGGACACGGGGGTGATGTGAAAACAAGCAGAGACTGGCTTCTCTAGAGAACAGGACCACTTCTCCCGCCAATGACCCGCACTCACCGGGGCCGGGCTGCCAATTCTTCCCGGTACCGCCGCTCCCGGTGCGGATCTTTTTCCGGTTCCTGCGCGGGAAGCTGGCTCCCCTGGCAACCGCACGCGGCGGCACGCACGGCCCGGATAGCAGCGACACGGCCGTCACTGGTGAGGCGCCACTAACACAGAAGAAGGACGCGGGCCGGGTGATATGGTATCGAGCCCGCGGCGGCCATCTTAGAATGTCAACGTCTCAATCATAGCGGGCGGCGATCTCGTAGTGAACTGGGAGCGGTGCCTGATTCAGTTACAGCTTAACACTAAACATACATTTAGATTTATTTCTAAGCGTAGACTGAAAATTGTACAAAATATTTAAGCACTATTTTTTTTTTTTGCAGTTTTATATTGCGCGAACTCGACCCGACGATATTGGAGCGCTTTACTTGAGCACTTGTTTCATTACATAAGGATACATTCATTTATGACTTCTTTATGCTTTATGAATTGTAATTGAATAAGATGAGTAAACAGTAACACGAAACTTAAAACTAAGATATAGATTGGAAGATAAATTATGCGCTTTGAGCTTGTATTTGACGGAGCAAAACTTCCCTAAAATGCGCACTTTTTTAAATAAATCATACAACAGTTGACGTCACGCAGCAATGAGAACTAAGGAGCTCTGATGGTAATTCCTGCCTGCCGTATGGAAAGTGCCCGGTAAGCAGCAAAGGAGGACTCTGCTCCGGCACCCACCATTTATTTACTGTACGAACTGAAAAGCAAATACACACATTTGGAAATTGCGCTCCAGGAGTTTTACGATATTTAGCACCAAGTGCACAACATATGGGAACACTATCAAGCAAATTACATCACTTTTAAACAAGAGAGGAGCGGGGGCGAGCGAGCGCGGCAGCCTGCAGAGCTGACCAGACGCTCGTGCGTCATGGCCTTTTGCCTGCGATTACGTGCAGGGCAGACATCTGTTTCCAATTACGATAATTGGAAACAGATGTCGGCCCTGCGCGCGTAACAGCCCGAAAAAGGCCACGACGCACGAGCGTGTGGTCAGCTTTCAAAACCCCTTACTTAAAGTCTCGCCAGAGCAGCGCTTGCGCGCTACTCGAGGCTCGACCTAAAGAAGACATTTTGGGAAGAACAGTTTGGCGGAAACATAGATAAATGAAAGAAGATCCATCATTACTATAAAATCAGCATACCCCACACTGACTTCAGCTCGTCATGGATGTCGAGCCCTTCCTTTACGGAAGGAAAAAGACGGCATGCAACTGTCATGCCAATGGCAAACAGGAATATACACAGGACAGGCTTCCCAAACACCATACTGCAGTTCCACAAGACTCATACCTATATCTATCAAGAAGTCACCCTAAACGTATTCCCCAGCAACAACTACACAACCCACATTAGTAATAGCTACTAGCACATGTGTAAAATGCAACTACCAAAACTGCGCTCTAACATAAGATCAAGGCCATGGTTATCACCCAAAATGTTTTATGGTAAACATTGTTAATAAATAAGTGCCATAATATATATATAGATGTATACACATTAATTCCCGGCCAAAACTTACAGAAACCAAACACAGCGGTACTCCTGGCATTGTGAGCTCACAACTCTGGGCCTTATTACGTCTGACCACCGCCACCACTATGGGCCTGCCCGCAGTATTCACAGTGTGGCGGTCAGACCGCCACAGGGCCGCTGCATCAGCTGGGGATCCAGGGTCCCAAGGCGGTTGTGCAGTGGAAGGGGGCAGTAATATGCTGGCAGTGCCGCTGCAGCACCGCCGTGCATATTACGAGTTGTCTGCACTGCCCCTTTCATGGCGGTGAGTCCGCCATGAAAAGGGTGGCGGAGAGGCAATTAAAGGTAACCTTGCTGCTCCTTTGCCTGGGGTTGCATGCGGGGGGGCACATGTTCTGCCCCCCTGGAATTGCATCCCAGCACCTGCACGAACGTGCTGCAGGCACTGTCACTGCAGCATTCTGCCGTTAATGCTAACCTATGAGCCTTATACAGCTTCCACTGTGTGACCGCCGTAGCACTGCCTGCCCACCATGGATTACAGTAATCCGGCAGGCAGGCACTCGACGGGCTTGGTGGTCATCCTGTCGGCACGGTGGGTCGACAGAAGGGCCAGAAAACTTATAATAAGGCCCTTAGTATTGATCACACCAAGGTACATAGATGAATGCCATGACATCGCCAACACTTATCATCTACCACCTTTTACTGGTCCATATATATATATATATATATATATATATATATATATATATATAATTGAAAATAAAGCAGCCTTGCAGAAACCCACCGAAGTGAAAGATTGTTTTGTGAAAAGACTACAAACTCCGTCATGCATTGCGAAAAGGAACTCACCTGTGAATCCCACCAGAGGGTAACGGAACTCATTAGCATGTGACTAAATATGAGTTTGTAGTATATCTGAGCGTTGTTATCCAGCCTATGAATAAGGAGCTGGGGGCTCCGAAACGCGTTAGGCTAAACCAGGCTAAATCGATCAGGAATGCAAGATGCCGGTTTCCTCCAAAAAAAGAATTCAGCTGAATTGGACTGCTGTGAGTGCGTCCTTGAAAGCAGGGCAACATGGATACATAAATCACGGCAGTCTAGCCGTGGAGGACTGCACCATCATTTGGAATGGAACATGGGGCCACGGGTTGGAAATGTGCTTAACCCACGAGTGCCACAGCAGTTCTTTAATTTAAACCGAGCATTTGTTTCCTGAGGCCCACTGGAGTGCTTGAAGAATAATAATTGAAAATAAAGCAGCCACGCAGAAACCCACCGAAGGGAAAGATTGTTTTGTGAAAACACTACAAACTCCGCCATGCATTGCGAAAAGGAACTCACATGTGAGTCCCACCAGAGGGTACTGGAACTCATTATTAGCATGTGACTAAATAAGAGTTTGTAGAATATCTGTGTAGTTGTTATCAAGCCTATGAATAAGGAGCTGGGGGCTCAGAAACGCGTTAGGCTAAACCAGGCTAAATCGATCAGGAATGCAAGATGCCCGTTTCCTCCAAATAAAGAATCCAGCTGAATTGGACTGCTGTGAGTGCCTCCTGGAAAGCAGGGCAACATATATATATTTTGCTTCCCTTCCTTCTTGAAAGCCTCCAAGGACAGACGAAGACACATTTGAGTGGAATTATTTTTTCTCAAATTTATTTGTTAAGTACCAAACATCAAATGTGTTTCGACTATTGCTAGCTTTTCTCAATGATGACGAAACACCCTTCGTGTTACATATTTAAAACCTTGACAGTACCATGTGATCATAAACAGTGTAGAAATACTAAAATACACACTTTATATGCTGAACGTCATCAGAAAAGGAGGTACTGGCATCTATATTCTATGGCCCCAGTGGCCCAATTCATTTAACATTTAATCATCAGTACGCTCGTGAAACTTTGATGAAAGATATACTTTTGGAGTTTTATATACTTAATAGGAAATTATAACATAACTGCCGACATATTTAATTATCAAACCAATGTTTTTTAGATATATCAAGGTGTTCCACATTCTCCTTAAAAACTACCACCGTTCTATTCTTAAGAACATTCCCCCCGTAAATGATAAAAAATTCTATTCAACCTGAATTTTTGTCGAATTTGTATCAGCCAATTATCAAATTTCCATCAAATTTTTATTTTCTTTCTCCTCCATTTTCTCCATGTTTCTCAAGTGGGCACTACTGATCTTATGTTACTCCACCGTCTTGGCAGCTAGCTCATATTATTACTCAATCTGCATAAAGTGCTATGTGCAATTAGTGCTCTCCTAGCATCTATCACCCAATGTGTTTCATCTACAACTGCATTTTCCATAACCTTCGGCACTCCTATAGCCATGAACTAATACTGAGTCGGGGGCCTACTATATTTCCCTCTTATCTCTGGGTGTGTCTCAAAGCTGGGTTGTGAATTCTTGTCGAATTTTTATCAGTCAATTATCAAATTTCCATTACATTTTTCTTTTCTTTCTCCTCCATTTTCTCCATTAATAAGTGCCATACTATATAAATAGATGTACACACATTAATTCCTGGCCAATAACATACAGAAACCAAACACAGCAGTACTGCAGGCATCGTGAGCTCACAACTCTGGGCCTTATTACATCTGACCACCGCCACCACAACGGGCCTTCCCGCAGTATTCAGAGTGTGGCGGTCAGACCGCCACAGGACCGCTGCGTCAGCTGGGGATCCAGAATCCCACGACAGTCGTGCAGTGGAAGGGGGCGGCAATATGCTGGCAGTGCTGCTGCAGCACCGCCGTGCATATTACAAGTTCCCTGTCCACTGCCCCTTTCATGGTGGTAAGCCCGCCATGAAAGGGGTGGTGAAGAGGCAACTAAAGGTACCCTAACAGGGCCCCCTGATGCTCCTTTGCCTGGGGGTGCATGCGGGGGGACATATGTTCTGCCCCCCCTGGAATTACACCCCAGCACCTGCACAAACGTGCTGTAGGCACTGTCACTGCGGCGTCTGCAGTTAAGGCTCACCTATGAGCCTTGTACAGCCGCCACTGTGAGACCGTCATAGCACTGCCCGCCTACCATGGATTACAGTTGTAATCCGGCAGGCGGGCACTCAAAGGGCTTGGCGGTCCTCCTGTTGGAGCTGCGGGTCTACACAAGGACCGAAAAACTCATAATATGGCCCTTAGTTTTGATCACACCAAGGTACATAGATGAATGCCATGACATCGCCAACACGTTTCATCTATCTCCTTCTACTGGTCTATATATATATTTATATATACACATACATAAAAATAAAACATGCCTTGGGAATTGGAATTACAACATGTGATATGAAGAATCATCTTCACAGACTGCGGGGTAAATAGGAAGACTAGGCCAATGATAGAGTATTTAGCAAGAGCAAGACCACCAATCGAGTGATAAGGAAACAGTCAGAAGGGGGGGAAGGGCAAAGAAAGGAGGAGTAAGGTAGGAATCGGTTTATGCATGTTCCCCCTGCATGTGAATCTGGTTTGAGATGATTTTTGTTTTTGCTTCTGAATTGCTGAACACCTAAGGCTGGTGTCCTTTGTAACAATACTGTGTTTTACGACAAATATGTAAAATGGGAGAGATGTAAATTAACATGAACAAACAATGGAAACAATAAGATGAAACAATACCATAGGTATTTCAGGACACTGTTAAGAATCAGAAGCGTGAGACTTCTCAGTATACCTAGTATCATCTACTGTTCATCATCATGAAGAACATAGGTTGAGTCGTAGGCCTATTACTCTAGTATTCCTTTCAAACACTCGGCCAGTCTGAATTTTGGGTGATTTGCTATCAGCTTTATTACAGTTCGCAGGTGTTTTGGGGGTCCTGAAAGTGCCTTCTCCCTCACAGAATAGTTTTATTCCATAAAGTTGTGATCAAAATATCGACCTGCAAAAATATCACATTAATAACATCAACAACTATATTATAAAGTTTTTATAGTGAAGTATAGATTTACTATTCTTAATTCCATATATACTTTCTTTGACACTATAGTGATAATTGATGTTTTTGCATTTTGATATTTCGATATGGTGATCCCACCGACCCACTGAATTTTGCATTACTAGGCAAGAGGAAGAATGTTCAGTTAATATATCATTTACATTTTACAAGATGGTCTGTCCACTTATGCAGGCCTTCATTTCCCAGCTGTTGATTAGGTAATTTACAGTTGTTTAATGATTGGCCTTTTTGAAATTTTCCTTTCTTGATTTAGGGCCGGGTGTACTAAGATCTCATTAGCAAAAAGCAGTCCAAAATTGTTCACCAAATTTTTGTGAATTAAATCAGATTTTGTGAACCGGCTGATGTACTGATAGGTCGGTTGTCACAAATCGCCCTACCACATCCATGATTATGACAGCTAAAAGGCTTTGTACTTTTGTCCCAAAGTTCTTTCAGTTCAGCTTCACCTTAACGTGAGCCACTTTCCTGCAGTATATTTTGTAGCCAGGTGCTGTGAGGAATTTTAATGAGGTGCTCTTGTTCGTTTAGAAGAAAACTATGAAACCACAAAACAAGGATTGTTGGCTGAGATCTATCTAAGTTTACCCACACTGAAGATGCTATATTTGATTTGAATTGTTAAAGTGGGAAAAAGTTTTCACAATTTACAATGGCCAATTACAAAGAAACAAAGAAGAACGCCCTAGCAAACCGCATAGAAGCTGGCACAAACTGCAGCAAGTAGCTCTTTGCCATCGTGAAGAAGTTCTACAACTCCGCAGCCGCAGAGAACTACATCACCCCCTCCCAAGAACTGTGTGACGCCCTGGTGGACTTTTTTCACAACAAGATCTCAGTCATCTACGAAAACTTCAAACCCAGCCGCCTACAGCATCAGCCTGCTCACAACCACGAACACTATCCCCGAACACCTTCTTACCCATTGGGACCCTCTCGCAACTCAAGCCACAACCCTGTCCCCACCACATCTTCAACCTTGGAAGCAAGAAGAATGGTGACGAGCTCAAGAAAGTCCTGAACACCTCCATCACCTCGGCCTCCTTCCCTGAGGACCAGAAACACACTGAAGGGAAGCTCCTCCTGAAGAAACCATCCGCCGACCCAACAGTACCAAAGAACTACGGGCCAATCTCCCTGCTCCCCTTTCCAGCAAAGGTTCTCGAGAAGGCAATCAACCAGCAATTCACCGAACACCTGGAGCACAACAACCTCATGGACCCCTCTCCAGATTCTGAGCCATCCACAAGACCGAAACAGCCCTGATCACAGCCACAGACGACATCATGGCCCTCTTGGACCACAGAGAAATGGCAGCCCTCATCCTCCTGGACTTGTCAGCCACCTTCTACACCATCTCCAATCACATCCTGATCCACCACATCGGAATCCAGGGAGACGTCCTCAAATAGATCGCCTCATACCTCACAGGAAGAACCTAGAGAATCTGTCTCCCACCGTTCACCTCGGAACCTCAGCCCCATACTCTTTAACATGTACATGACCCCCGTTGCCAATACCGTCAAATTGCACAGAGTACACATCATCTCCTACTTCGATGACACCCAGCTCATCCTCCCACTGTCAGAAGATCCCTCCACCATCAGAGCCAACTTCTACAGATGTACGATGAATGTCACTGACTGGATGAAGTATAACTGTCTCAAGCTCAACATGGACAAGACGGAAGTCCACATCTTTGGGAACAACACCTCACCATGGTATGATGCATGGTGACCTGCTGAACTCGGCCCATCGCCCGCCCTGACAGACCATGCCTGCAACCTCGACATCATCTTGGACAGCAAGCTATCTATGAAGAATCAGGTAAACGCAGTCTTCCACACCCTACACATGCTCTGCAAGATCTTCGGGTGTCTCCATGCAACACCAGAAAGCCTTCGTCACCAGTAGGTTGGACTACGGGAGCACACTGTACATGGAATCATCGCATGCCTCCTGAAGAGACTACAGACAATACAAAACTCAGCGGCAAGACTCATCCTCGACCTCCACAGACGGACCCACATCACACCCCACCTCAAGAAGCTACAGTGGCTCTCCATCCAGAAGAGATGTTGACCCACACATACAAAGCCCTGCACAACGAAGGACCAGTATAAATCAACAAATGCATGAGCTTCCACCAACCAACCAGACACCTACGATCTGCCTCCCTCTACCTCGCAGACACCCCCGGACCCGCCGAGGCAACAGCGGAGGACACTCTCTCTCACAACTGGCAGCCAAAGCTTGGAACGACCTTCCCCTGCACCTCAGAACTACCCCATCGCTCCGGCATTTCAGGAAGGGACTCAAGACCTGGCTGTTCGAATGAAAAGATTACCATGATGCAGTTAGTAACTTCAGCACCTTGAGACCCTCACAGGTGATTTGCCGCACTTTATCAATCCTTGATTGATTGACATTAGAAAGGTACATTGTGAAAAATGACAGTGCGATTCTGCGATTTTATACTCTGGCCATTAAATGCCCAAAGAAACTTGTTAGATGGAACTTCCATTTTACAGTGAATGGATGGATGCTTGGAAGAAAAACATCTGAGATATGTTCCAAATTTTTTAATAGTAAACATTAAAAACAGTTAAGCATCAAGTATTCCAGCTCACTTACGACCTGTGGTAACTATAGATTTCGGCTTTTGAAATTCAGCTTTACCGAATGTAATTATGATGTTGTGTACTTCACAGTAAAGTGCTAGCTGCATTTAAAACTTTGGTCGTGTAAACAATGTACAACCATATATTAGCAGTGTTATTAGATTACTTTCAGTAAATTGAATTCCATTAAACACAGGACCTGTAAAGAGTTATGAGCTGCAGAGGAGAATATTGATCCAGAGTGAGAATTCGCTACTGGGATGTTAAGGTGTGCAAGTAGGAGCAGAGTGGTAGCAGCAGCTACTGTGTAGATCCCTCCTTCGTACTCATACTTCTGGCCTTGTATGTGACTAGACTCTATCCATTACTCTGCCCTGAAGGCTTATGATTGCTCCTCATGTTCTATTACTAAAATTCATTTTATTAATATAATGTGAGCATCATTCTCATGGCATCTTATCACCTTCTCCGTTACCCAGTCTTACACTGTGTCTACCACTTTCCTCTAATCATCATATTTCTAAATTCCTTGTGCAAATCCTAAGCCACCTTTGTTAATGCAGCTCTATTATTTTTTGTTACTTACACATTAACTCCCTTATTCAGATCCGACCTTTGCTCAATCAAGGGTCCTTGTGAAATCCTGTTAGCTAGCATGTGTGTGTCCTTTTTTAAAGTAATGTCTCATTCTCTTTTGTCTGTCCAAGTATTGGCCTCTCTGATCTGTTGGATCTGCTGTCCTGGTTGTTTCGGCAATCCTTCTTCTGGTTCCTTTAGAGCTTTTGTCTCCTTTGCTACTCCATCGGCAGCCCCTAGTTCCATACTTGCTTTGTTTGCTATTCATCATTCTTCTCGTTTCATGGAAAGTTGCTTCATCTTCATTGCCTGTTCATAGGCTGTTTTAGGTTGTTCCTGAACGTGCCATGCTTGGTCATTTCCTCCTTTTTTCCTTTTTATTTGCACTGTCATCTGTAATCACTTTTTATTGGTTTAATACCATTTTTTATTGCACTCTCATCTATAATCACTTTGTAAAAGCTTCACCCAATTTATTCAGCTGATGATACACACAACTGTTTTGCCTTTTCCTCTTTAACAAATCTTTTCCATGATCTTTTAACGTTTTATCAGTGATGAGAACATAGATGCAAACTCATTTTCTTCATTAAAATCCCTCTCAGAGATCTATTCAACCCTATATCACTGCACAAACCTACCACATACCTTCATATGTATTTATCTGAACTAGTGTGATAAAAAGTGTCCCTTTCAATGTTAAATCTTTCTGTGCTCGTGAAAATTGATGTGTGGACCCTGCATCCAGTTCAACATCCCATCAGCAAGACAACAGAGAGACAGGAGGATGTGAAATGTAGGAAAGCAGAGACAGAGGGAGAGAGCATGGATTAAAAATGAACCTGCAAGAGTGAATAACGAGACAGAAATTGTGGGCAAGTGGAAGAAAGCGGCAGAAGATGGGATCAAACCTAGGCAACTTTGACAGTCAGCAGTCCTGGTATTCAGCAATGCTGCAGACAGGCTCATAAACAACTTTGGGACCCTGTGCTTTTTTTAAACAAAATATACACTGCACATGCTTACTGTCCAAGTTTAGAATGTTGAGTTCTGAAATTCTCTTTGAATTGAAACCCTGAATACACATATGTAAACAAGCATTTGCAATGCAATAGGTCTCGCATTTACGCGAGTTTGAGTTATTGACATTGTAAATGACAATGCTTTTATTTATATTTTGGTTTTTAAAACATAAATAAAAGGCATTGTCACTTACAATGCCAATAGCTCAAACAGCGTAAATGCGAGACCTATTGCATTGCTTGTTTAGTCGCAGGGCTTGCTAGATGACTCAGTAAGTTAAACATCCGATGTTAACATCTGTCTATGCCCTGCACATTATGAGTTCACACCCCCAGAGGACCAGCTCCACATTTCTTTCATCTTCCAAAGTTCCATGATTGTTGTACCGTGAAACTTTCGAATACACATTGACATCGCTTGCAAGCAGCATCCACTCCAAACACTCCAAACACTCCAAACACACACACACGTTCCTACCCACCCTCCCCATCAATGCATCCCGTTATACAACGCCTAGATGGGTGGCCCTCCCTTCAGCTCCAGCAGGGAAGATTTCAATGTATTCATGTGGCGCAACATGCGGAAAATTGTTTATGATAGAGAGCCTGTACAGGCTGAGAAAAAAAAAAACGAGTAAAACAGGAGGTATTTAAAATTTACTGATGGAGGCTATGAAAACAGAGGGATGATTTTAATTTGTTCAAGTGACGCATCATTGAAAAATTGGTTTTCACAATAGCGAGCGTGGACGGGCTAAGTAAAAAAAATTCTATAGCCTTAGTGCCTGCAACACTAAAAAGAAATTAGGATCCTGTAAATACCACGGTTTCTTTAAAAAAGAAAGTTAACTTTGGGTCAAGGGAAGTTGCTGTTGTGCCTGCAACAATAACTACAAATTAAGGCATTTAAAATGCGGTCGAGGAAGCACACAAAGAATGTACACCAGTGTCTGGGATTGGTGAGGGAAGTGTTAAGTGTAACAGCATGTGGTAACTAGGAGGGGGGGGTGGAGGGAGGAGGCCCGAAGCAGGAGCTGTGAGCGGACACCAGGAAATCCCTTTCCATAAAACGGAAAGGTAAACAAAGCGCTTGGCAAAGGGCGTGAGGGCCAAGGCAGACTGCAAGGAAAGTGACCGAGCCCGGGAAGGTTTGGAGGGCAGGACCGGGTGGTATGGGGAAGGCCGCTGTTAAAAGTGAAAGCGCGCTGAAATGCACTGCAAAGAAAAACAAGCACTGTTTATACGCTAAAAGTGAAAGCGCGCTTCAAATTAAAAAAAGCAATGTAAAAAACAAACCAGCACTGTTTATTTATTTAACGCTATAGTCGGGGAGCAACATGGAAGGTTTGCAGGGTGGGGCCAGCGGCATGGAGAAGGCTGCTATTGTTAAATGTGAAAGCACGCTGCAATGCGCTGGTGGTGGGGGCCGAGGAACTTCAGCCGGCAGACTGCAAGGAAAGTGACTGAGCGCGGGATGGTTTGGAGGGCAGGACCGGGCGGTATGGGGAAGGCCGCTGTTGTTAAAAGTGAAAGCGCGCTTTTAATCAGTTCTCAGTAACACATTTCAATAGCATTCATCTTACCGACGAGGAGTCCTGGTGGGCGGGGCCTAAGGGAGACAGGACGAGGAGCACGCATGACGAGCATCAGACGAGGAGTCCTGGTGGGCGAGGCCTAAGGGAGACAGGGCGGACACCAACCCCGCTTCCAGAGAAGCCGGACACAAAAGCGACAACAATAGTTCTCGCCAAGGCGAAGCAGTGCATGCGCGCTGCAACGCAGGCGAGACCTAAAAAGGCGGAATAAATGGTGATTCATTTTCCTATCAGCATCGCCTGCTTGTTGTTCTTTTGTTTCAGGGTTCACTTATATGCACAGTGTTCAAAGTGACAGCTAAGGACAAGAATTATTATGACTGTCTTTGCTAACTGCTTCTTGGGTTTTGGGACAAAAACCAAATTAACCCATTATTAATTTCTGACCGTTATATTTTCCTACAGTGAAATGCGAACTGCCAAATGAATGGAAAGATCTAACTTGATGTGTCTGGATTCCAGTAGCCCTTCCCCTGTGGATTATGGGCATAGGGTCTGCTTGGTGGCCTCTGCGCTGTGCCAGTATGCTGGTGATTTTTTTTATTGAACAGCTAATGAAAACCACAACCTTGTCATAAATATTTCCAGCACTAAGCATACTGTTGTGTGGCACACTTCTGTGGCATGCTTCATTCGCTCATAGCTGTGATTAATATGTCATGTCATGTGGCTGAGGCTGGTTGGAGGCTAGTTAGAGTTGGCGAATGTCTTAGGCTTGCTGCTCTGAGGCCCTGCTGCGCTCTAAGGTGGCAATACGATCCGGTGTGAACACCATAGCTGCGGCCACCATGACCGATGCAGATGAACTGCAGCTGAGCCATGCCGAACTGAAGAACTGGAGTTTGGTTTACCACCTGCCGCTTCACACGTTCGCTACCCGCCGCTCAGGCCTGCTCCAAACACATGGCTAAGAGGCCTGGGAAGCTTAGCGCTGCGGGTCTGAGCAGCCTATTCAGACCCGTGCGGTGAGGAGCACAGTGGGGCTGCTGGGAAGAGGGGCGAGGTTGCAGTGCAGTAGGCACTGCACCACAGGGTAGAGGGCCAGAGTGCCATGGTGCCTAGAAGCTCACTATCCCTTGTGTGATCCCCTTGATTTTAGCCGGCTACTGTCGGAGGTCTAGGTCTTCTCCCTGGCTTGGCTCCTTTCCTGAGGGTAGAGTTTGCACCTGCCTGCTAGTGATGAAGCACAATTTATAAAAATCACAAACACAACACATTTACTAATTAAAGACACAAAGAGCTGAAAGTATACTTTGCACACATTAGACACTGTAACACACGAAAATGAGATAAGTGTAGTAGAAGCACCGTAAAAGCGTGCTTAGAAATAAGATGAAGAAAATATGCATACAATGCAATACTAATACATATAAACGAGTTGCACTAATAAGAGTTCTTGTAAAAATTTCGTTTACTGATGCAATTAAAATGGCCTAGGGTTTCTAATGCTTTCTGTTGAGAATGCACAATTTAGAAAAGTTGGTGAAAATGCGTAGAAACATGATATGATCTTGAAATTAATACTAGAGCTTTTATATTTTATGAAAAATGCAAAACGAATTTGTGTTGTAAATTTAGAAAATTATACACACTTGAATGTTGAGAAAATGAGTGGTAATAGGGTATTTCTAACATTAGCTATTTTCATGTAGTAATGATTTGTGAAAGTTCTATAAATTCTTAATTTGAATTGACTAAATTACATTATATTTGATGTTGGTTTAGATCTAATTTAATTTAAGCGTATGATGCTAACTAAGGCCTTTTCGAAATGCTTGTTTTTTCTAGTGCTGACCTTTCCCCTGATTTAATGGTTCATTTTTCACTAGTGAAATGTTGCTTTATTTGTACTGTTCATGTGTACAACGTGACATTCCTGAATGTTTCTTAAACGTTCACAGTGAAATATTCCTGTGGGGAGAGAATTTCAGCCATTGCTATAGATGATTACTTTGTATCTTTTTTTACTGATATTAGGCATATGTGGACTCTCAATCTTTCGTTTCTCATGACCAGCATGGGAAACCATCTCGTGTTGCAAGTCATCTAGGTGCCATTATGTGCATTTGATCATACAACAGTCTTCCGATGGTGGTGTGATGCCACATCACTGGAAATTGCTTGAGACTTTATAAAAGAAGAAACCCCAAAGGAGGGACAATGCCATTCTGATTCTCCTACTCTGAGATCCGGATGCCATACTGATCGATTTTTGATGAACTTTTCTCTTACTTTTGGACTGCCTTGCTGATGCTACAGTTTGTAGCTGATGGACTGAAACTTTCTTTGCCAAACCATTTCCATTTTTTAACTTCCTTTTATTTCCTTGTTTATGCTAATAGGCTCGCCCTTAATGGGCTTTACATTTTAGCGCTTTTCCGTATCTTCGTAGGACTTGAGCTGTTAGACAACAAACTATCCTTCTGCTTTAATTGTGGTGGGACTTTGTAACTCTGTAAGCTGATTCTAATTATAACCATCCGAGAAAGCCTGCTTAAATGTTTGGCACTGTTATACAAGCTGTGATAATTTTTACTGAACCTTTCAAGAAATTGCTCCTGGCAATGAACTTTGAATCTTTAGTACAATAACCAAATTAATCTAATATAAGTCTGAGTCTGTTATTGAGTCCTGTTGGCTCTTCCATTTAAACTGTGCTGTTTACTAATGATTTAAATGTGTTGAAAGGAGAATCAGCAAGCAGAACATCAAGTGTTACTTCTGTTTTGCATTGCTGTTGCAGAGCTTTTGGTCTGCATAACCCTAAGTTACTTTAACTTATTTAGGAGGTTGGGTCTGTTGCTATATTTGTTATACACAGCATTGTTTTAAGAGTGGTGTACCTAAATCTGATCTCCAATTTGTGATTTGGCTATCAATTAATGGTCCTCATTGGACAGCTGACAAGGTGTTTGGTTAGCCTAATTTCCACCCCTTCTATCAACGGAGAAAGATTCGTCAGAGGGTCATTACCTCTGTGGTAAATGAAAGTGCTGCATATTATCTAATCGTAGAGGGCCCAGTACGGTTAGAGTAGTGAGGGAGAGTAATTGCACAATAAACATTTTTACCACACTTATGCTGCAACACTGGTAAACTTCACCAGGCGGTGTAAAAGGGCTCCGGGGCTGGGGGGGGGGAGCAGTGACTGTGACCTACCTGTCTCCCTCCTTGGTGTTGGCCAGTAGACAGAGGTCGAGTGATAGGTAAGATGCCTGCCAGTGACTTTTGTGATTTTTGTGACCCCTTGATACTGCAGGGGTTGCCCTGTTGGTGGTGGAGTCAGCCTCATTTGGCCTCTGACGTAGGCTGTTTGTAAGGGCATAGTGGGGGTTTCACCTCATTATCTCCAGTAGCAGGTCAGCATGGTGAAATATAACAGGAACTCACCAGAACCATCTGCTATTCAGGGCTCAGCATTGTCGTCAGGTGAAGATCAGCGCTGGGAGGAGGAGGAGGAGTCTGGGAAGCTTAGTCCAAATGTACAACCCAGCATTATCTTAAACGCTCAAGGGGCAGTTAGTCCACTGCGAGTTCTGAGATCACGAGTTGTGAAAAGGAGAGAGTTAATTAAGAGCCTTGGTGTTACAAGGGTACCGAGTTACTCAATTAGGTAATTTTTGAACATCAAGTCAAAAAAGGGGGGCCATTTGTCAATTGCTGTACTTGGGCGGTGACTGAGTTAGCTTCTGGAGTTGATGGTTTTAAAAAGGACCAATCAATAGCCAAATCATTCTCTCTTCCTACTGCTGGTGATCCTAGAGGCTAGAACATTGTGGATTCTACTGGGAATGCACTGATAGGCGTTACTCCAAGGAAAAAGAATACGTAAGGTGACTGTGGAAGTGCATTCTAATGCGGCCATGGAACCAGGATCTAACAAACATATTAATCATGTGTTGCCTGAGCAAAGACTGGACCAAGGGGTAGTAGAGGAGGTCCTGTTAAATGCCCCTTGCTCCTACTCTAAACCTTTTAAAAATGCTGTATAATGGAGAGTAAATAATGTAAGCCTGCTTAGTGGGGGACATGGAGGTGGAGCTAGTTATTGGTGACTCTGGGGCAGTTGAGTGTTCAGGCAGTGAGAGGAAACATTGCACTTTCATGAACCAACTAAGTGATAAGTCAATCTTGGACAACTTTGAGAGAGAACGAGGTGAGGAGGATAAGATAGACATGCCCCTATGTTCTATGCTTTCAGATAATATGGAATTATGGGATATAAATCGGTCATCAAGTCCCTGTGCAGCCCTTGACGACAAGGCACAAAGTAGAGCCAAAGAGAGTGCTAAAGTAAGGAGACTCTTACTCCCATACTTAATTGATTTATCATCCTCTCTGGAGGAGAGCGTTTTTTTACTTAATGAAATATAGCCAGAAAATCCTAAAATATTTTTAGAGAGTACTCCAGTAGATCAAAAAATACATCCACAAGGTGAGCAAGTCACAATTAACTCCAACTGGATGGCTTCAATGAATGAAATTTTGGAATCTGTTGTTCAACTACTGTCTAAAATTGTGAAGAAGACTGAACATAATGTTGACATAAACTTAGTGATTTTACAGTTTTTATCATAATTAAGGATGACATGGGGAAGGGATAAGAATAAGGAACATTTGGGTAGTGTGATAGTGTACCCACTGCAGAAGGGCCGGTGTGTGTAAAAAGTAAACGTGCACCTGTGATCTGCAATAAAGCAACTCAGACTGACTTGTAGGATGTTGCACCTCCAAGTGTGGCTACTGATAATGGATTACAACCCCTAAGTAACAAACCAGAAATTTTGCCATGTCAAGTTTACTCTGGAAAAAATACTACGGGTGTTGGGAATGAAGTTGATCCAGTGGAAAAGATGTTTCCACTTTTCCAAGGAATAACAAAGCTATTAATGGCATCATTAAATCCCAAACTGAAGAAAAACCGGAAATACAGAATAACAAAAAAAGGAAAAAGAGCACTGCGATTTGAGCCTGACATATTAAAGGAAGCTGCAGAAAAGAAGGTCGGAGAGTGCCTTGAAAACCAGGAAATACCTCTGGAAAGCAATTCTGCACTGTGGTCACTTTCAGACACTATGCCACCAGGTGATCCCGGTCATGGACAAGTCCCCTAAGATTGTGTAGGTCCGATAATGGCGACTAACGGGTCAAGGCAAGGTGGCTCTGACCACAAGAAAGTGCATAATGCCATAGACATGGCAGTTACTACACACTGTAATGTTGTATTGACCGCAATAGTCGGGGTCGAGGCCTGCCACCTAGATTGCAATCAACGGTGGGGGAAGGGAACTGCAGTTAACCCCTATGATGCTGCCTTAATGGGTCCTTCAACTGGTGGGCATTTTTGTGAACTTTGTTTCAGAATGTGTCCTAAATAGATCACAAATTGTATTCCCTAAATCAAGGGCTATTTCATCTTCTTGGCCATATGTAAAGGCTCATTTTCACTCTAGATCGTAGTGGATGAAGTTCTTAAATCAATTGATGAGCTACAACGGGCATGCTTTGATATCTACTAGGGGAATGCCAGATTATGATAATACCCAAGAGGGATGTAAAGGAGCACAGTCTAACCACGCCCACTATGATCTCTCGCTGGTGGGAATGGGGGGCTACAATGATATTGGGCCTGAAAGGATATTTATTATAAAATCAGAGAAGGGGAGACAAATCTACAAAAATCGAGATGAGCCATCAGTGAAACATGATAATGATTGAAACTGGATTGTGAGAATATCAATTAAAAAAAAGTGGCTTCAAGACCCCTATTTTGCCGGTCCTTATGATCTAGGAGTTAACTTCTTGTCATGGAATATTGCTAGATTTAAAAGGAACTTTAAATCACTTTTGTCCGTTTTTGGTAATAAAAATGTTATGATCATTGCGCTGCAAGAAACCTTGGAAATGGAGGCTGTGGCGTTAAGTGATTAGATTCTTTTTGTGTTAATGCAGTTAAGGGGCAATGTGGTCATTCTGCAGAGGCTTATCCCTCATATTGTCCTATTGTTCTTAAAATATTAAATAAAAGGTGATATAGTATTTTTAGAATTTAGCAACTTTTTAAAAATGTCAATATCAGGTCTTTTATCAAGTAAGAAGGCTTAAGAGGGGGAAAAAGAAGGCATAGACTTAGGGCCCGATTCTGATGCGGGTTGGAAAAGCTTCCCAACCGAGGGCCTGATTCTGATGCGGTTAGGAAGGCCTCCTAACGGCATTTGCTCCTTCCAAATCGGATCGGGAACGTGTCTTCCCGACCGAGGGCCCAATTCTGATGCGGTTAGGAACAAATGTTCCCATTGAAGTCAATGGGAGTTCAACCAAATCGTATCTGGAAGCATCCGGATGCATCCTACTCCGATGGTCGGACTTTCCCGATCCGAGTGGGTCCGAAACCATTTCTCAACCGATTCGGTCGGGAAGCTTTTCCAACCCACATCAGAAATATATGTATTTTCATTCCAAAAAAAGCCAGAAGAAACAGCTAAAAGATCTGGTTGTGTTGTTGGAAAAGGTCACTTTGAAATCTCCAAATATGCCAATCATATTGGTCGGTGGTTTTATAGCAAAGATGTCTTCCTTTTCTATGATTGATGAGCTACAGTTGGAAAAGGAAAATGTCTTGGGGATTCCAAGCAAGGCCATGATGACCCAGCATAGGGGTGGGAAAGGTAGGAAACTGGACATAGTACTAGATAGTTTGAATTTGACTATTATAAATGGTAGATGTTCAGGGGATCAGTCTATCTTGTAATATTATGATAGACTGATTGCCTCAATGTCAGACACAGCTATGGTGGGCCTAACCTGTGGCAGGGCAAGAAATGGCATACATAGATCACCTATAGAGAGAGGTCAAAGTTAGAATTAAATAAGAACATCAGGAGGCCTATGAAGAGGGTTGTGCTAATAGGGGCTTTTAATCAAACAACATAGGAAGAACTACAGAAAAGAAATAAGACACATTATTTGGAAGAAAAAAGAGAGAGCTTGGACGAAGGCAATAGTTTCTCTTTTAAGAGGAAGAACAAAGGTATTTTGGAATAACATCAGCAGTGTACTTGGGCTGATGAAAAAAATAGAATCTTCGCCCGTGGCCGAAAGAGAATGGGTCAGGTATATATCTGACTTACATAAGCTAAAAGAAGAAAATAGATGAGTTATGGGGAATTTGAAATATTGCTCACCCAATTTGGGGTTGGAGGAAACCTCTCTGCTCCCCACAGTAAGTGGTACTGAGGTTTTGATGAAAAAAGATAAGAAGCTCAGGGACTCAAGGTCTAGATGGCATATCCTTGGATATAATAAAACTTAACTCTAGTTTGTGGGCCCAAGTTCTGATCCCAGTGTTTGGAGCTATAATAAGGTGCCATAACATACCAGAAACCTGAAAAGGAAGTATCAGGTTCCCTTTGTATGACAAGGGGGGCATGAATCACCTACCAGCTATCGTATGATTACCCTGTTGGCATCTCTAGTAAAATCTACGCAAAACACCAGTTAGGTTTACAGGTTGAATGGGTAGTTAGTGAGAGTTTCCCACCAAAGGTCCAACTAGATTTTTGTAAAGGGCACTCATCAGTTGATGGTTGTTCAATTCTCAATCTTCTGGCTGAGGAATATGCCTTTAAAAGGAAACAGCCCCTCTATGTGTCACATATAGATTTGTCAACAGCATTTGACACAATAAATTGGGTGCTCCTTTGGGAAAAAATGTGGACCTGGAATATTCCACCTGACTTTTTAAAGCTGATAATTAAATAACATGAGGGCTCATGGACAAGGGTAGAACTGGGGAGAAATGGAACATTGTCGAGAAAAATAGTTATTCCTAATGGTCTAAGACAGGGGTGTATATTGGCCTCCGCTCCTGTTTTCAATTTATATTGCTGATGTGCCATTAGAACTAAACCAAGTTTATTTGTTTCCACCTAAATTAGGATCAAAGCTATTGTGCCACTGTATTATGCAGATTGCACAGTTCTATTGGACCTCAGTCCTTCAGTGGCAACTTGAAGCATTGTCAGATTATTGCAAAGTTAATGATTTGTGCATAAATACATCCAAAACTAATGTTTGTTTTGAGTAGAATGACACAGAATATAAGGCATAAGTGGTGATCAAGTAGAGGTGGTAAAAGAATACAGATATTTAGGACTTCTTTTCAGATATATTTAGAATTTTAAAGCCCACACACATCACCAGCAAGCTCGATATAAGGCTATTGCAGGTGCCTTAGAAAGGATGGACCTTGCATTGGGGCATAAGTCTGTAGAGGTATTAAGAGAGACCTACAATGCAAAAATAGTATATTTACTGCTGTATGGCTGTGAGGTCTTGACTGTGAAGAATATAGCCCAGCTGTAGATAATAGAAATGAATATTTTGAAAAGATGGCTTGGCTTGCCTAGAGGCTCAGTGAACAGCGCTCTGAGTTTGAAACTGGGTCTCACCAATATAATATTCAAATATAAGAAAAAGATTCTGAATTATTGGGCTACCTCTCAAATTTGACTGACGGCTCCTTGAGGCAATTAAATAAACCATACTTACAGGCAAAGGACACAGGCCAATGTGCTGCCAACCTTCAGATTATCAAGGATTCCCTGGGTACATCATTAGGGCCAGTTTTGCAGCGTATGTCAGTGTTTCAGCAGAAATTAATAGTAAAACTGGTGATAAAAGAGAATTCTAGAAATTCTGACCTAGAAAATGTGGGGAAAAGAAACAAATAGCTTAATTTAATGGACACAAATTATGGTGGGGCTATGCAATTGTATTTGCGTTACATAAAAGCGACAAAATTAGAAAGTGGTTATTGAAGGTCTGGCTTGGGCAGGTGCCGGCCTTCACAAACTGGAAGTTGGTTAATTGAGTTGGGTTGGACAGCTGCATTTGCCCTTTCTGTGAATTTGCTTTGTTGTCTCTATCTCATATAATTGTATTTTATACACATTTTGTTAAAGAAAGAAGAGGCTAGTCCCTGTTTTTTTAACTTTGCATGTTTGCCATTTTAGCGATTTAATGAAAGTAATTTTAAAATGTAATAACATGAGATTGTGTCACGTTGTAGGGACATTTTTAGGTCGAGCTTTCGAGACCTGTTGTATCTTCTTTGGGAGGTAAAATCCAACCATTGCTTCTCATTTGTTTGTTTCAGAGTCCTTTAAAAATCCTCGGTTGCTAGTGGTCAGTCATTCCTCTTGTCCCTCCCTTTTATCATTCGTTTCCTCCCACACAGCACTGCCTAACTACTGTATCTTTACCCCTTGCTGCTTCATCTGTGTTTTGTGGGACTATTTTTATGTTCCTTTCCTGCCCGTTTTTGCTGTTGCCTGTTTTTTTGGTCACTCTGTTTATTATTTTGTCACAGTTGCTGTTAATGGACCAACTGCCCCTTTAACGATCCTCATGCATGTGTCACGCTCTTTTAATTTCCTTCAGCTGTAGCGGAAATGACCATCTGTTGTGCTCCAATCGGAAAGTAAGATCTTGTTTGGTTTGGGCCTGCCTCTGGCTTCTGTTCACGCACGTTCATGCATTTCCCTTTCTAATAAATTTTTACTGATCTTCACATGTGCCGGAATTTTAATTAAATGCAGCTCCTAGTTTAACTCTTCGCCTTCCCCCGCCCACATATGTAGGCTTAGTGGACTGGGCTCTGGATGGCTCCAACAACAAGCAGTAGCGGTACGTTAACAGGCAGTAATATCACTTCCTGAGTTTCCGCTCGTAGATTGTGTGCACTTTTGTTTCATCCCGAACGTAATTTTTTATTTACAATAGAGAAGTACATCCAGCCATTTTTTCTTTGAAAAATATCCCCCGAGATCGCATTTCTCATTCGGCTCCCAGTCATCCCCCCACCACCACCACCCGCCGGTCGACTTCACTTAATCTCCCCTAAAAGCATAGTTTAATGTGAGTGTGTTCAGCTTTGGCACCTGGCCGTGCCGTCCCCACCCATCACTGCTTACAAGGAGGCTGTTCTGTGCACTGGGGGTGCTAGGGTTAAATTCCAACAACCACACATTTTAAGTCGTCAATTCAGCCCCTACATTTCATCCCCGGGTTGCTCCCCTGACAGCACTAGATCAGATCACACAATGCGGTATAGTGGGGGCGTCAGGATTCCTCCATGGTGTAAAGCAAAATGATCAGGCACCCTGCAGAATATGATCGGCTGAGCCTGCGAGATCTGGAAGGGCGCCACCGCTAGGACGATTTGATTTTTAAAAAATTCTTTAATTTTTAGATACTAAACTTTCCAGCTCACAAAATGATGCCGTATACTACACTGAATGTATATAGTGCCTACTCCCTTGACAAAGCGCATCACACGGAACTGGCATTTGTCACATGGGCACACAGTAAAGATGCTGTTGGAGGGCCCAGCCATCCCAAGAATTAAAACTAAGGCACCCTTATACTGACTGACCTTGTACTCCTCTTCAGAACAAAAAGGCAATGTCTGCTAGCTGCATGCATGAGAATGGACTGCAGGAGAATGAAAGCTATGGTCGGTGCTTTACAGACTGACGTTTTAACTTTCAGAAAGTCGTTTGGCACTACCAGTTGTCTGTAGAGCTCAAACTGCGTACTTGCGGCATTCAGATCCCAAAGAAGGCAAGTTATTTCCAAGTCAGACACGCCAGAGATTTTTCCAATACTGTCTGGCCGGTAATAGGTTAAATGCATGGGTATGTTTTTTGTTAAAACTGGAAAAATACTTGAAGACACATTGTCGCGCTTTCATCCTGAAGAGTATGACTCATCATTTTCTAATTGTAAATAGGAGTGTTAGCATTCAAAGCATATTTATCTGAAGCCATGTAATAGAACATTCCGGATGCAAAAGTAGTCCCCATCTAAACTAGCATTCTGTTGTCAGAAGAATGAAAGGCCGAGTTTGCCACGCCTTAGTTTTGAAACTGCCCTGCAGATGGCATACAGGTGGTCATTCACATAGGGTAGTATTCGTGGATAATTCAAGAAAAGCTGTCACTCGTCCTTCAATAAAAGAGGCTAGTAAACAAGCATTCAACTCCACATAATTCAACACAACGTCACACAGTTAAGTGTCAGGCAATTCCACAACACACAAATCCACACTGCATAATTGCACTACACACAACAAATTTCAACATCTCATAATTCCACGCCACACAATTCCATTCCACATCATTCCACTCCATGCCACATAATGACACTACATATAATACCACTCCATGCAACATAATTCTACTCCAATCCACATAATTGCACTCCACATAATTCCACTCCACACCATGCCACATAAATCCACACAATGCCACACAATTCCACACCACACAATTCCACACCACGCAACATATTTACACTCACATAATTCAACTCCACATAATTACAATCCACTTCATACCACTTAACTACACTCCACATAAATCCACTCCATGCCACATAGCAACACTCCACATAGATACACTCCACACCATGCCACATAATTCCGCTCAACATAGATTCACTCAATGCCACACAATTCCAAACCACAGATTTCAACTCCACACAATTCCATTCCACACCACATATTTCCACACTAAACCACATAGTTCCACTCCACAACACATCATTCCACTACACATCACATATATCCACTCTACACCACAATATTCCACATCATGCGACATAATTCAACACCACACCACATAATTCCACTCCACTGCATGCCACTCCAAAACACACAATATCATTACACGTAATTACACTGCATCACACACAATCCCACTCCACATAATTCCACTACACAACACCACATAATTACTATCCGCATAATTCCACTGCAAACCATGCCACATAATTCCACTACACATAACTGCACGCAACACCACACAATTCCACAACAAACAATTCCACTGCAACTCACATAATTCCACTACACACCACATAATGGCAATGCACACATCATGCCACATAAATCCAGCCTTCTCCTAATTGTCACTCTATTGGCTGCCTCCCCTTCACGCTGTGCCTTGAGGCACTTGCTCTTCCCGTGCCCGCATGATTAAACAAATGTTGAGCATTCGTTCATTTGTGTCAAGTGAGGGTTTTACAAATGCAGATGCACAGAGCCGAGCCCTGAAAATGTTTGCCATGTAAATTACACAGCAATACCATGTAAAATATGGCAAACTCTCTTCAAAAGTCAAAGAAGTGTACTTCTTTAACATGTGAAAACTTTTTCTTAAATCACATCTGCTTCCACTGTGTCCCTAATATGTGTCCTGTTCATGTGATCCCTCCCTCTGTTCTCCACTCACCACATAATATGACACAAAATCACATAATTCATCTCAACTACACAATTACATAACACACATCCAATCCACACCACACAGTTCAACAGCATGATACATAATTCAACAGCACACCACATAATTAAACTCCACTACATACCACACCACAAAATATCATTCCACATAATTACACTCCATAACACACAATCCCACTCCATATAATTCCAGTACACTCAATACCACATATTTATTATCCACATAAGTCCACTGGACACCATGCCACATAATTACACTACACAAATCAACTCCACACCACACAATTCCACAACTAACAATTCCAATCCAACCCATATAATTCCACTACACACCACATACATACCCTCCATAACACAGATACATTGTCATTTACACCAATATCTCTAACTTGAGCAAATGCGAGACCCATGGCATTTCCAATGCTTGTTGTCATTGTTATCCGAATGGCTGGCCACTTTGAATTGATTATAGTTATAGATTTTTATTTGCATAGCTCTGAGTATCAATTTATTATGTATTTATGAATTGGGTTTTAAGTAATAATATGTAGTATGATGTATTTATACATTTTATGGCAGAATGTAAAATGTGAATTGTTTGTGTTGCGTTATTGACATGATATCAAACTATTAAAATAAATACACCTAAATCTAGCACTAAGAAGCACTAAGATAGTTGTTTACTGTTAGTCCTGTCAACCTTAGGGTAGTCTACCCTTAAACGTTTTGCCTACCTATCTCCATGTTTGTGCTGAAATTCATTTTTGATGGTCTTAGGACTCTGTGCACTTTACCACTGCTAACCAGTGCTAAAGTGCTTAATCTCACTCCCCTAAACATGGTTTGATTGGCTTACACCTGATTGGCATATTTAATTTACTTGTAAGCCCTTGTAGAGTGGTATACCATATACCCAGGACCTGTAAATTAAATGCTACTAGTGGGCCTGCAGCACTTATTGTGTCACCCACTTAAGTAGAACTTTAAACATGTCCCATGCCTGCCATTACAGGATGAATGCAGTTTTAAACCAATTCAACTTGGCAATATTACCCCTTACCAAGCCTCAGACTCTCCTTTTATTTCATATGTCACCCCTAAGGTAGACTGTAGGTAGCCCATAGGGCGGGGTGCTTTATATTTCCTAGTAGTGAAAAACGTCTAAATGCGATGTTCACTACTGCGAGGCCTACTTGCCGCATAGGATAACATTGGGTTGCCTTATTACATTTAATAAGTTTCAACTTTTGATTGGGACCAGGTATCCAGTTCATGTTAGGTATCTATGACATTTTAATTAAAAATCCTCTTTATTGGTAAAGTCAGATTTTTAATTACAATTTTGAAAAGGCCACTTTTAGAAAGTTGGTATTTTCCTGCTCTTAGCCCTTTTGTGCCTGCGGCCTGTTTTGGGTCACATGACTGGGTTTAACTGACAGTTAGACTTTGTGACTTCCTCCCAGACAGTCAAACAATAGAGGGATTAGGTGTGGCTGTATGAGCCATATGCTAGCAGGATGGGGCCAGCGGAGCTGAGCACAGCCCCATTTGCAAATGAATTGGGTGTGCACTGCCTCCACACAATGGACCTATCACCTCCACATTGCCACTGCAGTCAGCATGGAGCCAGGGCAGGGGAGTGAGGAAATTCCATGCACTTCAAAGAACCTTTCTAAAAGCTTCTCCCACCTACCAGAGGAAGGGCATCATGGTATAAAATAGGACCTTCAGACCCACACTTCAGTTCACTCTTGGACCTGCAGAAGAACACACAGAGGACTTCCTGCTGCTGCGACCTGCTGTGCACTCTGCAAGACTGATTTGATGTACCTTGAAGGACTACTTTGCTGTCTGGAGCCTGCCGTGAACCCTCAGAGGGCGGCCCTGCTGTTGAACACCTCATCTTCACCTGTACCCAGAACTACCAGAGTGACTTCAAGGGCTAGATTGCTGGCCAAGTGTTCAGAGCCACGGGGACATAAAAGGCTCCCACCATCTTGAACACACACCTGGACACAGCCTGGTGAGTCCTGAACCTCCAAGTGGTGTCCCACCAGTCCTGGGCCCTTGGTTGTGGTGCTAAAGGTGCCCAGATGGCCAAATAAAAAAACTGAGGAGTTAACACTTTTTTGGCCAAAAACTGCTCTGAGAACCAGGAGGAGACCAACGTGCTCGCCTACCCACCCGAGATGCATCGCCGGTCGGATTAACTTTACGGCTTCTCCCGCTACGTTCTTCTCCACAGCAGCAAATGTTGTTCAACTGTCCTTTGCCAAAGGGTTAAGTGGCCTTGAGAAACTGTCTTTGGCTACAGCACTCTGAGTCGTCCGCTATGGACCTTTGAGTCATCCCGCTGGAGATTTTCAACTTACATAAAAGAGACTAAGTTTGAATGTAGAAAATTTCACAGCAGCTTTGACTCAAGGCTTCCAGACGACAGCGCTCCCTCCTTGGACACCTCCTACAGCCTTGCTCTGCTGAAATGTACCTTCTCTGAACATTTTTCTCAACATTTTTTCCAAGTCCGAAGATAAGCACTCACTGGGCCCAATCCACTGCTTGTATCCGAACCGCGCTCCATCACGGTCGATATATTTTTCGACTTTGATTCAGTCTCGCGCAACTAGATGTCCGCTTTTGGCGCTTTGATCTTTTAGGTACTCTTTTTACTAAAAACGTTAAAAATTCATAACGTCTGTTGTACTGATTGGATATTAGTTGTTTTGGTGTCAAATAATTTATTATATTCCTCTATTTTTCTAAATTGGTGTGAGATTTTTCTTGTGTTATGTTTTCACTTGATTACTCTTTTTGTGCTACATAAATACTTTACATATTGCCTCTAAGTTAAGCCTGATTGCTTTTTGTGCCAAACTACATAGAGGTTAAGCACAGGTTAATCTAGTGACTGTTTGTGGTTCACCCTGCAAGAGATTGTGGCTGTTACTTGACCAGGGCTCATACCCCAGCCAGCCAACTACCCAATTTCTCACATTTACCTTTTCTCTCTTTAAAATCCATCCACATCCACTTCCATTTACAAATTTGAGGAGCCTGTGCTACCTATTGTGGGTAGTCCCCACCAGCTTTAGGGGGGTGGGAACAGTGGTGCCGTACTTTATTTGCCAGGCCCCCGCTCACTGCTAAATTGCCAGTGAGAAGAGCGTGAGGACTAGCAGGTTGACTCGTCTCATCTGCACAGCATATCTCAGTGACTCGCTGGAATATGTTGCACAGCTATAAAAAAAAAACACAAAACATCTCATGTTGTTACTGTTTGCTTTGCCCTTCATGCTGGAGCAGTTTATTGACTTGTGAGAAGCAGTTCAAATGCTTAAAAAATCAGAACTGTGATCCTGAGCAAAATGGGTGTGGGCTCAGAAAGTGGGAAAAAGTGACGTGTATTTATAGTACTTGGAGGGGCCGGCCTGTGATGGAAAGCACTGTGAATATGTAGATCATAAGTTTAAACAATGCATTACACACTGTATACGATAGGCAGCACATAGTATAAGATAAGCTACCACACAAGTGAGGCCTGTGGACTGGTTTTTTGCAACACTAAATTAAATGTATGTATGAATGTATGATTCATTGTCTCTGTGTAATATGGGCATGTGATGTAAAACGCTTTGACCCCAATAGTAGTGCTATGAAAAAAAGAATACATGTAAAAGAGGACCTATGGAGAGAAGTGGGATACCTTTGGATGTGGTAGTGAGGGAATCCATGGAGAAGAAGGTCGTGGGTGGGCGTCAACAAAGACAGTGGTACTGAGCTTCACAAACACTAAAGACGGCATCTGGCGGGTTGTTAGGAGCACACACTCCTGATGCCCTACAATATGACTCAGGAAACAGATTATGCACTAGAGATGTGTCTGCACTGGTGAAACAGTAGCACACAAAAGGATCACATCCCTTTACAGTCTCGAAGTTACCAAACCAAATGTAGCATTAGAAAAATATAACCTGGCAAACGTCCAAGAACTTGCACAACTTTGGCTGACCTTAAGACTGTCTGTGGTTGTGAGTAATACCTTAGGAATGTCCCTGGATTATTCTTGAACGCACACTGTGCAGACTTTTATAGTACCTGCCTTGAACAATGTCCAAAACGTCTGTCAGTGTGCAGTTGCGAAATGCTGTGCTGCTTTCTGATACTTAATTTTCTGCCTGTGAAGCACTCCATGTTTACGAATTTCAAAACAGCGAAACCTCATTCTTAAAGTCAACAGAAGGAAAATATGTCAAAATGGAACTTGAGCTGTTTCTACCAACAAGTTCTCAAGCAAGGACGTCTCCTCCGTTTCAGCTGGGGACTGTCGCCCCACTAGAAAAGCCCCAGGCAAGAGCTGGAAAATAAAATGGTACTAAAGTTTATTTATTAGCATTTTATTTTTCAGCAACCAACCAACAGGCGGGACCAGTGGTGCCGAGAAGCAGCAGGGAGCTGTGGGTTAGGTTTAAAATGCACATGTCCCTTCTCGAACCTAGCTGTCTTAGACAGCTGGGTTAGAGTAAGCGCTGGCCTCCAATGCTCTTGAGAGTGCTGAGTGAGGCCGCTCCCTCCAACCCTGGTGCTGCTGTAATGCTAGTGAGAGCAGCGCCAGGATTGGTTAGGGGAGTTGGCTGGGTCCCGCGTTGGAGACTTCCATCAAAGACCGAAGGAGGAGGACGCCGCATCGCGGAGGAAGGTAAGTCTATTTTTATTTTTAAACTGTCACCCGTCTCACCACCCTCTGTACATGCCAACCGCTACTGATGAGCACCCACCTCATACCACATTATGTAGCTCACTGCTTAGCTTTTAGGTCTCACTACAGATAGCTTTAGCTGTCTGTTGCAATAGAGCTCTTATCATCAATACACCAAAAGAAAGTACATAGAGAGAGTGGGCTGTGGGCCAGCCCTCTTCATCCCCAGTCGTTCAGGTGTTTTTCATAATTTGCCATTGTTTGGATGGGCCCTCAAGGCCGTGGCATTTTGAGGATGGTTATGTTATCATATGTGTGTCCCCGTTAGATTTGTGTGGTGGGATCAAGTAATCCTTCTTTGAACTGATGCAATGTGATATGTATCTTGAAAATGGCACTTCGTTTTTGTTCTTTCATGTATTTACATTGTTGGCACAACAACATTTTGCTGATTGGTAGCTTTACTGCTTGCTGTCTGGATGTCTCAGCCTAAAAAGGCACAGTGCTATCACTGTACACTCTTGCATGTTTATTTGTTATAATTTGAGGTCACGATAACAGGTTTTTGGGTTTGCTGCTATTTTGTGTTCACAAAGCAAAACTGTGCAGCCAGGCAATCTTACAATTGCAACCAAAATGATGGTCCTTTGTCTGAAGTATTATTGTGCAATAATTAGCTATATATGTCTTTTAACTTCACCACTTTCAACGTAAACTTCATTATCTGTCTCAGTTTGACTCCACTCTCCCCTGAGGGTACAGTTTAAACCGTTAAGGCAGTCTGTTCATCAATGGAACTCTTTCAGAAATATATTATAAAGGAGCAGCACCGACATGGAACCGCATTAATAAACCATTATTCCAATTCCCCTCCATGACTGGATGTTTTATATTGCATGCTATGGACTGGACAGGCATGAACAACTTACAGCATCAAATATAATAAACCATTTATCTACAAGCAAAAAAGAGTGCTTTACTAATAACAGTAGGTACTTGTGCTTCTCATTAATATTGCCAGCAAGAACCTAGAAAATGCTTTAAAAGCTCAAACTTTTAAAAACTGTTTTGTTCTTGCACATGCAACCTACCATGTCTAACTTACTGTACCTACCTACCATATTTACACTAGTTACCTCCAACAACTTCCAAGTTCTCACATGTAAGCTACTTTACGTAATCTACATTAACCGACCTACTGTACCTTCCATACCTTACTTACCTACTGTACCTAAACTAACATACTTAATTTATCATGTACACATACCACACCTAGTAACCCACCATACTTAACCTACTTTACCTGACCTGCCACAGCTATCATAGCAAGCCTATCACACCTTCCATACCTAACACATCTCATCTACCATACCCAACCTACCTAACATACCTAACCTATCATACCAAATTATTTACTGTTCCTAGATGTTGTCTGGGAGTTAAGGGATTAAGAAGCATGCTACAGAAAGTGCTTGGCTTCAGCAGTGCGGCCCTTTAGGGCAGGTGTCAAATGGCTTCCAGGAGAGATAGTTGGGCCTCTGGGCCGTGTTTCTTGCGGTGATGACTGTGGGGGGGTTTGCGGACCAATCAGAATTCTGTTTACCAGCAGTGACTCTGCAAATTCTTCTTGCCAGTAGTGGTAGTATTCATCTCTTGAATCTGCTGCAGACTGCAGAGGTATACGCTGTGGGACAAGCTAGGTACAGTTCATTCCTGACCCGTGCAGAGAGACCAGGTGGGACCCTTTCAGCACAGGCCACTCCTGGATCACTCTCTTTTACTTTTAGCTTCCTCTGGGGTTCGTCATGCAGGGAAAAAGCTGCATTTCAAATCTTGGACAGTCTCTCCTCTTGCAGGGCCAGGCACACTCCCTTCCTCTCACAACAGACAGGCAGTGTTCTACGCTCTTCCGGAAGACCTCCTCCTCCAGTAGGAAGCATTGCTTTATTGTGATGTCTCCTACCTCTGGAAGCTGGCTGTCAGACAGACACCACTCCTTGTTGCACAGCAGCCTTTGAATACTCTTCGGTGCACTCCCTTCCTAAGACAAAAAGAACTTGGAGCAGGATCAAAGTGGGGTGGTTTGGATCCCATTTTATCCATATAGACAGGTGATGTGGAGCCACTATCTCAGGCCCAGATTTATTAAGACTTTGCTTGGGATTTGTGTTACTTTTTCATGCAACCCGATGCAAAGTCGTCTGTTGCGATTTACCAACCAACAGAAATCACAATTTGCGTTGGTTTGTGTTGGAAATGGCCCTTTTTGCAGGGTTATCCCCAAACGTTTTGCTTTTTCCTCCTATTTTTCCCTGACCTGTTTGTGTTGGTTTTAGGACTCTGGGCACTTTACCACTGCTAATCAGTGCTAAAGTGCATATGCTCTCTGTGTAAATTGTGTTATGGATGGGTGTTTCCATGATTGGATATTTGATTTACCTGTTAGCCCCTAGTAAAGTGCACTGCGTGTGCCAGGGCTGGTGAATCAAATGCTACTCGGGGGCCTGCAGCACTGGTTGTGCCACCCCCGTGAGTAGTCCTGAAAACGGTAACTCAGACCTGCCATTGCAGAAGTCTGCGCGCAGTTTGTAACTGCCATGTCGACTTGGTCAGTGCACACACTGGCCGGTCCCTAACCTTCCCTTTTCTTACATGTCAGACACCCCTCAGGTAGGCCCAAGGTACCCCTGTGGGCAGGGTGCAGTGTATGTGAAAGGTGGGACATGCCCTGGTGTGTGTGGCATGTCCTGATAGTGAATTACAGCCAATTTCGTTTTTCACTATTGCAAGGCTACCAGTTCCCCATAGGATAGAATGGGAGGTTTGTTTATAACATCTTATAAACATAACTGGCCCAGGGAATTCGGTAAGAAAATAGAATTTAGTATGCCTGAACTCAGAATCTCAGAATCTAAAGATGCATCTTTTAGTGAAGGTGATTTTTACATTCTGTGTTTGAAAATACCACTTTTAGAAAGTGGGTATTTTCTTGCTCAGTCATCCCGTGTGCCTCTGCTGGAATGTGGATTGCCTGTCTGGGTTTTGGATGACAGAAGGCTGGGGGAGCAGGAGGGGCGCCAGATGGTCTAGGTAGGTCAGGAAAGGGCTGAAGAGACCTGGGTTACGATGGAGGAAGGGGGAGGAGATTTCCTTGCACCTCAAAGGGCCTGCTCTGCCTCTGACAAATGCCTTCTCCACCTCCTGCCAGGAATTCACACCAGAGAAGGTAGAACTGGTCCTGACGGGCACAGGCCCTCTCTGCCTAAGAGATCAAAGGATTTTTGGACATAAATGCTGGGTCCCAGACCCCTGAACTTTAGAACTCATCTGGACAAGAAAACTGCCAAGAAGAAGAGCCGGAGAAGCTGCGAAAAGGAACGACTGCTTTGCTGGGTGCTTTGCTGGGCTGACCTGCAGTGGCTGCTTCTGTATTGGGCAGTGAAAGGCCTGGACTGGACTTTCTGCAACCCAATTTGTGAGTCTCTCCAAGGGCTTGAGGTAGAGCTTGCCCCCTGTTCACGAAGTCTCAGGAACAGCAAAGACTTCATGTTCTTCGACCCGCAGCACTGGGGACTGTGTGTTTTGTGCTGCAGCAAGAAGAACGCCAACTCAACGACGTCTACGACGCCGCTGTCGACTCCGTGTCCTGAAGGCACCGCAGAGGGCACTGCCGCAACGCCGCACCGCAACCTTGGTCTCACCGACGACGCCTGTTGATGCCGACACCGAGCCGCTGCTTGCACCACGACCTGTGGGCACCGCACTCCGCACCGCCTTGCTTCACGCCGAAGCTTTGGCACCGCAGAGAGCACCGCCGCAATGCCGCACCGCAACCCTGGTCTCACCGATGACGCCTGTTGATGCCGCCACCGAGCCGCTGCTTGCACCGCGACCTGTGGGCACCGCACTCCGCACCGCCTCGCTTCACGCCGAAGCTTTGGCGCTACAGAGGGCACCGCCGCATCGCCGCACCGCAACGCTGGTCTCACCGACGACGCCTGTTGATGCCGCCACCGAGCCGCTGCTTGCACAGCGACCTGTGGGCACCGCACTCTGCACCGCCTCGCTTCACGCCGAAGCTTTGGCACCGCAGAGAGCACCGTCGCAATGCTGCACCGCGACCCTGGTCTCACCGAAGACGCCTGTTGACGCTGCCACCGAGCCGCTGCTCGCACCGCGACCTGTGGGCACCGCACTCCGCACCGCCTTGCTTCACAAGGATGCCTTGGCCTTCCTGACGCCGCCACTTCCCACCGAAATCGACGCCGCTGCTTGCACCGTGGTTCCAGGGCACCGCTCGTAAGTCACACGACGCACCGCCCTCATCCTGCACCGCAACCTTGGCCTACCGATGCCGGCGCCATCGACTACAGTTCGTCAGCCGACGACAGCGCTTCAGCAACGACGACGACGCTGCTTGCACCGTGACCTGCTAGCACCGTGGCGAGCACCGCCTTCATCTCGCACCGCGACCCTGGTCTCACCGACGATGCCATCTGATGCTGTTGACAAGCCGCTGCTCGCACCGCAACCTGGGGGCACCGCACGCTGCACCGCTGCGCTTTGCACCGCAGCACCAGACGTCTGCTGGCGCCAGCGCTCCTGATTCCATCAGAGAGGAGCTCGACCACCAACGCGAGTGACTTCAAGGGCCTCAACGCCCTGCATCTCTCACAGGTACTGTTTGCGGGTCTTCCCGACACCGTAGCTGGCCCGCGACCCCGCAACCAGCCAGAACTGTTGGATTTGTTGTTCACGACGCCGTGGTAGCCCGGACGGAGCTATCCACACAAGGAACTCTTTTTAATCAGCGTATTTTTGGAACTGTGAACTTTTAAGTATAGTATTGTGGATTCTCATCGTTTTTGGTCTTGTTTTAATTATATAAAAATATTGGATATTTTTCTAAACTGGTGTGGTGTCCTTTTGTAGTGCGTACACTGTATTACTGTGGGTTATGTGCAAATGCTTTACACACTGCCTCTAAGATAAGCCTGGCTGCTCGTGCCAAGCTACCAAGGGGGTGAGCAGGGGTTATTTTAGACGTGTAACTCCCTTATCCTGACTAGAGTTAGGGTTTTTGCCTGGCTTTGGCCCACGCCCTAGCCTAGCAAAAATCCCATTTCTAACAGTTTGTAACCCAAAGTAACGCAACGCAGTGCAATGGGCTGCCTTGGGTTACTTTGCATCAACAAGGCATTTTCATGCAAACACCCATGGGTTTTGACGCAAATCCTTATCTACAAAGAATTTTGGACAGGGATTTGCGCCAAAATCCTTCATCTCCCTGAGGCAGGCTTAACGAGGAGACATGTGCTCATGTCTCCTCGTTTTTTCTCTTTACACGTGCTGGATTTTGCAGCACACATACAAAGAGGAAAATGCGTTGAAGCATAGTTTTTGTGCAGGAAGGGGGCCACAAAAACTATGCTGACTACAACGCAGACACTATTGCATTACTGCTCAAGGGTGCCTGCGTTGGCATATGGCAACCACAACTGCCCCAGCACAGTGAGAGAGCAGAACAGCACCACTTCTAAGTAGGTATGGCGCAGTTCTGTTCTCACCCATTCACGCAACACAACTCATCAACTTAACTTGCTGTACTGTGTTGCATGAACTCTTTGGAAATATGTCCCATAATTTCCAGGTACACATTGTGTATTGCAATCTGCTGTATATTTAAGTGTGATCTGCTTGCCTGTCCGGGGCTGTTAGATGATGTTCCATACTAGTGCATTATTGCAATGTGTGCAGTTGTAACATTTCATCATGCCGCTATGTGTGAACTCTTCCTTCTTCACATTTTTTGACAATAGTTCTTTTAAATTTCTGGATCTTTTGTAGGCGAATAAAGGAGGGTTGGCAAATATCCCTTTAAAATCCGGTTCAGTCTGTAAGAGCTCCCACCGTTTAAGAATTATATTTTTGATAGTCACGGACTTGGTGGAGAATGGGTGGAGAATAGGTTGCTTCATCAACAGAACCTCTCTAGCAGTTGTTTGGACTCTTTGTTCAGCCGATATACAGCAGATTGCAATACACAATGTGTTATTTATGCCAGTAAGTGTTCACTGCGGGCTTTTTATGTGGGAAAAACAGAGAGGCAGATTAGAATGAGAATTACTGAACATAAGAGTCACATCAGAACCAAAGCTTTGAGTTCACCTTTGCCAACACATTGGACTGAGTCCAAACATACTATCGCTCAAATGCGTTTCACCATCCTAGAAGTAGTGACACAGACACCAGATAGGGAATTGACCAAGTTCCTATTACAACGCGAAATCTACTGGATACGGTTTCTGGTTACTCTCAGCCCAAAGGCTTTGAATGATAAGTTGGAACTGTCATGTTTTCTTTAATTGAGTTAGACTTCTGGTGTTTAATTATAGTCGTCACTCACTCATTCATCATGTTCATGATTACACTCTCTAATTGTTCATTTTTATGATCATGTACGTGTTCTATTTTCCGCAATATGTATAACCCAAAGTGGATATTTTGCATGTTATTCTGTACAATGCTTTTTGATTGTGACTGCTTTTGATTGAACATTCATCATTAGGAAGAGAAATAGATTTTATGTCATATATTTCAGCATGTTTCCTAATGATACAGAATTACTTTTCTACCATTATTTAATTCGTGTAACACGAGTTTTGGTCCACATGTATTAAGATCAAGGTTGATTCTTTAGGTGTTTATTTAGAACCGTGTTCAAGTACCTACTGGGTTCTTATGATCATTACCATTTCCATTTCCAACAACCATCACAAGTTGTTATTTATGAGTACCTTATTTTATTATTTTATTTTTATTTATTTAAATTCTCATTTACACTACATCTCAACCTTTTCACAGTACCTCTTTTCACCTAACTTTATTTGTTGAAAGATCGGCAAACATAGAAGCCTTTTTTCTTTCTCGTCAAGTCTTTCCTCTCTTTCGCCACTTTTTTTAAATACAATGTTACCAGGTTTACGTGCATCAAGCTGCACACACTGCACCACGGCTTTCAGTCTTGCCCGTAGGATATACAAGTAAGAATTATTCGGTTAAGATTGATTAGACGGTGTTTACAATCGTTTGATTGTATGAGCTTTATGTCTTGAGTCCCTCTCGTATTGTTGGACGCGATCCTGATTCGCGTGTTTTTCTTTCTTTTTCCCATTTGTTGAATATTTGGCAGTTGGATCCCCACATTTACTTTCAGCAGTGTGTGAATCACGCTCGCGCAATTTTCTGGTAAGATTTGTTTCACTGGGATTGTGAGGTAGCACAGCACTTCGTGCAGAATGATGTTTAAGTTTTGGTATGCGTTCTCATTCATAGGAACGGGGTCCGACCATCATTGAATTGACCACCGGTTTACATCACTGCTTACTAGCGGTGATTGATGATTAATCAGGTAGATTTAAATTCCACCCTGACATTGTACTTCGTTTGCATGATGGGAGTATGAATTTCTTTTCTTTCCAATGTTGGATGTAGCACCACATGGTGGTTGGTACCCTTTATCTCATTTTTATTTCACGCGGTTTCACTTGGGTCATGATAGTTTTTTAACAGCACGTAAAGTACTGCATGACTTATCTCTTTTTAATATTTCTTTTTTACTCTTATGATGGTTGATGGCAAATTCATATGGAGGAATGTCCCTCTAGTTATGAGGTTGTTTAGTTACTTATTTGACAGTTTTAAGTTGAATTTCTTCCGGTAATCAGTACTTCATATATGTTTCTGTTTGGAAATACCCCTGACAAAGGGTGATTGTGATAGCCCGAAATGCATTGGGATACATTCTACAGCTAGTCTATGAAGAATGACAAGACTAGTTGATTGATGGAAAACATTTGAAATTAAAGCGACTTGACCAGAGACGATGTCTACGCTTGTTAAACTACATATGATTTCTGTTTATGAACAATTATGTTTATGGATGGTCGAGACACTACCATTGATTAAAGTGCATTGATGCATGTTAGAATTATTGTTTAGTCCCAGTTTTTGAACTAGTAGTGCACACTGTTTCTGGAGCAAATGTTCTAGGTACTTCTATTTCTGATCGGGGACGAGGGTGATGCCCACTTACAGACTGCACACGAAACTTAACAAATCAGTTTACTTTTGTTTTTACTAGAACATTATCCATTTAATACTAGAGTGCAACACAACATTCCATTTGTATTTTTCTACTTTCTCGAAGTGGCATTTCTAAGCTATTCATGACAAATCCCTCTGTACCACAGGAGAGGGTTTGTCATTGTGAATTCAACTATGGGAAACATCATGAGGCTGCTCCACTTATGCCACTATTTCAACTTGAAGTAATTTCAACCATTCCCCAATGTTGGCCTAAGGGAAGAGCAAACCTCATAGGTAGTGAAATCACACATGGGAATTCTTCACTACCTGGGCAGGGAACACAGATGTTTACCTGCCCTACGTTTCACCTACCACTTTCTTCACCCCTTAAGACTTACCCCAGGGGTGCCATAGTGGTAGTGAAAGGTCCCCTCAGGATTGGCCAGTGGTTTAGAAAGGCCAACCTGAGCATAAGTGCAATTGCGGACACAGAGGCCTGCAAAGGCAGGCCTGACACGTTTAAAAACCTCATAGGTGCAAGTGCCCACCCAATGTTTAAAAATATCAGGTAAGCACCATCTCCTAACATGTGTAGGACAGGCGCGCGCACTTTCACACTTGATTTACAGTGGAAAAGTGCCCACAGCCCTAAGGCCACTAAAAGAGAATCAGCAAAACCCATGAGAAATAAAACAAAAAGTTTAGGGAAACACTACTTCAAGGGTGTCAGGTGTAACACCTCTAGACACAGCCTTTGTGCAAAGATGATGGGACTTTTTTTGTGACCGCAGGCGGCGTAAAAAATGCACCCCATTGCGCCCTTTTTACAAAGTGACGCATCTAGTCACTTTGTAAACCCCTGCACCACATTATACCTGCACCAGGTATAATGTATGCAGGGTGGGTGTTCCCCCGCATAAAAGCCTCGTAAAAGTGCCGCATTGAAGGGCAGTGCGCCACTTCTGGGACGCCATTGCATCAAAAACTTACACCTGCCTCATGGCACGCGTAAGGGTGACGCAGTGCATTAAGGATAGGCCTCCCCCACGCTTTGCTGGAGTTGCGTCATGCTTTCGACACAACTCCAGCAATACGTGACTTTTGCACCAACAGATACGTCAGGATTCCTGACGTATCTGTCTTTCCTTGCGTCATGGAGCGCCATACATTAAATACGGCGCATCCATCGTGTAGCAAGGAGGGTGCAGTAAAAACTGTTGCATCGCTGTTTTGTCGCAGAGATGCAACAGCTTTCATAAAGGAGGCCCGATGTTTCTTACATTAGGTAGCACTAAAGTTATTTACAAGCAGGAGCTCACAAAACATAGACACAATTAAGTGTGAGTTCTTTGCGCCTTGCTGTCATCAGCCTCCTTGAAGCAGTACTCCGAGATGGTCAAAAGGGCAGGCCTGGTCTAAAAATCTCTCCACCTTGAACAACATCCCACCCCTACCATCTAATAAATGGCAGTGCTCTGGAAGAACTATTCAGCAGCCCCTTGCTTGTCTCTTGGAATTTCTTAAGCTAGCCCTAAGATTAGGGGTATCCAGAATGGATCCCACTGTCTTCAGCAGTCAGACTTACACACACACACAGAATGCATCTACTATCCCTGTATCACATGCGCACGAGACACACAGGCACTTGGGATGCACAGTGCCAGTGATTTCACGTATCTGCAAAAGCTAAACGTGGGGGAAGCTGGCTCCTCAGCGTAACTTTTCTATCTCTAATTAAAGATAAACATGTCTGAGTACAACCATAGTATACGTTCAGAGGAGAATCGAGAAACCCTGCAATTGTTTTTAAGTCTGCAACGCCTTCTTCTGTTGGTTTGTATATATAGGCCTGAGAACCTTCATATCTCCCTGTCCACTTAAACATGTTCTTTCTTTTCTAAAATCGTTCATCAGCCACTCAACGAAGACGGACTGATTTGCTGCTCTTTCAACTCGGGACCAAGTCTCTTAATTATTTGCACCAGTGCTGCCACGGGCCAATGTTGTACCAGTTTCAAACAAACTTTTGCACTCAACATAACTGGTACAAAATGCCAATTTATGAATTAGTCAAAAGGTGTGAATCGAATGTTTGTACTGGTCATCGCAGTGGCTATCAAGGATGCCATGAGACCCTTGAGCAAGCAAGGAAAATGGGACCCCTCACTGCTGGTTAGGTAGTAGAATATAGCAAGGCTCCTCAGGCCCTTGCGCCCTGTGCCACTGCACCTACTTCACTATTGGTAGCTATGCCCCTGGGTCCTGGGCGCCCTCGAGTGCAATGTACCTGATTTGATCAGTATGCGGTCGACGTTTGAGCCATTTCCCTCCCTTCCACAGCTGCTTTCAGACGGTCTAAAATCCATGTTATCTTTTTTATTTGACGAGTATTAAAACTTTCATTAAATTAAAAAAACAAGCTAGTATCTTATTAAACAACCAAATTTGATTTATGGTGTCAATAAACGTTTGAAGTGAAAGAGGGCAAGGGCGTTAAAGCAGAATGGAGGTCAGAGAAAAACATACAAGGGCCTACACATGTGAACTACAATAAAGAGCTCTTTGAGTACTACAAAAGTAACTTGTTAAAAGTACATTCCAGCTTACAAATTTAAAAAAAACACAAAAGGCACTATGCCAGTTCCAGTCGTTGAGTAATTTATCCAGGCCAAGATTTTTTATTTGCCCTCTGGGATTTGTAGTCCTGTTGAGTAAATTATAAAATCAGTTTTTTATGTCCAAGAACGCAAAGTAAAACACTAGAATGGATGAGATGCACACATACAGATCTCGAAAACTTGAGAACTCTGCCCTAGGCGCACCCTCTTCTTTTTTTAAATAATGGCGGTCCATAAGGAACTTTGAATATGTCCTGTGCCTGGTTCAAGAGCTTTAAGTGGAGCGGTACCTGCCAGTGCTCAGCGCCAGCAGTACTTAAAAGTTGACTTTGAAACGGGCCTCTACTGAGCCCTATATTCATTCATGTTCTTGACTTTCTCGACAGTGACTGTAAAAACCCTAAATTATTTCATATCAATGATGCAGTCCCTCTTTACGTCTCCCGTTTTATTTCATTTTGCATTCTCTAAATCGATTTGCGTTTTTCCCAGATGTAATTGTGGAGTTTTGTTTATTATGCAAAATAAGACTTGTATATTTCAAAATATGAAAGCGTCTCCTCTGATTGCTGGATGATCTCTGGCCACGCCCCTTTTAGAGATCTTGTTTCCACCTTTTTTAGCCAATCAAAACAGTGCTTTATATTATAACCATGCCAGCTGAGAGATGGATTATTCTGCCATTTCAAAATCAAATGCACCCTGGGGCGGGCAACAGTCAATTTTCTTTGCAGAATGGACGCAATGCAGTGAATTAAACTTCCTCCTGTACCAGCCTTAGAACTCACATTTTATTTTTGCAGTTTTTATATAGCACGAACTCGACCCATTACATGAGCACCAGTTGCATTACACAAGTACACATTCATTTTTGTAGGCACAGGGAGATTAAGTGGTTTGCCCAGAATAACATGATGTTGAGCCTACGCCAAGACTCGAACTCGGTTCCCCAATACACCACATCCACGCCCCCTGGTATATATTGACAAATGGGTGGGCGTAACCAGACCTGTAGAGCCTACATCATCATCATCCATTCTACATTCTACATCAGAATTGAAGGTCCAGCTTCAAAATAGGGTGCTACCAAGGTGCAGGAAGATTTAGTTAACACTTATAAAGCCATAGGGCAGAGCTTAATTTGTGCCAGTGGGGCCACCAACACTCATTTTTGGCGACCAGCACTTATTTTTCCTCATCAGATATTGACCAAGAGCAAGAGAGGAAAAAACATACAAACGGGAAAAAGGCAGAGAAGAAAGAGGGAAAAACATCACTAAGGGAGAAAGCAGGAACCTGCAAAAGTGAGATAAAGGAGCAGTAAGTGTCTGACATTGGATTAAAAAGGACTGAGGTGGATTGGACTACGGATAAGTTGTATGTGGTGCCCTGCCGCTGCAGGCTTTATACATCCAATCACCTACCTTCCCTACCCCATCTCCTAACCCCTGCCTCCCCAATATTCATAACCTTCAAACTTTGACATCATGACTTATTTACCTGTCTGCTCATTTGGTTTTAAACTTTGCCCCCTATCTAAAATGACTAATTAACCTATGCTCAACTTGCTGTTCCTATGACTTACGATGTGGGTTTGTGGGACTCTCTGTTTTTGCCTGCTTATTCTATTTTAATCAAATTAACTTTAAGTAAAGGCCTGCAACCTTGTGGGCCTTCGGCCTAATTCCGCACCTGTCTGAAGAGACAACCAATACAAGAAAACAGCCCCTACGCACCTGTTGCAACCAGCTTGCCTAGCGATTGACCAGGTAAACCACTACTCATCTTCCCCTAAACTCAAACAATTGGGAAGGGAGGGTGGGCAAAAATTCTTGGCTAAATGTGGGCTGCCTCCGTGTCCACCTACCAACAAAATGGTGGATGGCATCCCCAAAATGCCTGACTATATACCCTTGGGCTCATTCTGTACCAAATGCAGCACAAGCAAGCCCAGTCAACTAGACTGTGCCTGCCTTTTCCCAATACCTCCGGGGGATAGGCCTCTCTTCACTCTGCTGTCCCCAAAGCCCTATTTTATAAATTAAGGCTTGCCCAAGGGACGAGTTTACATACCCACACAACAGGACTAAAATCCATGTAGAATAACTGGTAGCCTAATTTACAAGTAACAGGCGCATTAGTTAAGGAATGCCATAGTTGCTTTGTACGAGATTTTGCAAGATTCTTCTGAAAGTATTCGAAGGAGGCCTAGCTGTTTTCTTGGACAGAAGCACTCAAAAAGGAGAAAATCTATGTTGTACTGCAGCACTGCCTCTGTGCAGCATGGCTGAAATAAAAAAAAACCCTATCTAAAGTGACTAATTAACCTATGCTCAAATTGCTGTTCCTATGACGTAAAGGTTTAACTCCAGGACTTCCAATGTGGGTTTTTTGAGACCCTCTGTTTCTGCCTGCTTATCCTTTCTTAATCAAATTAACCTTAAGTAAAGGCCTGCAACCTTGTGGGGCTTTGGCCTATTTCCGCACCTGTCTCAAGCGACAACCAATACAAGAAAACAGCCCCTACACACCTGTTGCAACCAGCTTGCCTAGCGATTGACTAGTAAACCACTACTCATCTTCCCCTTAACTCAAAAAATTGGGAAGGGAGTGTGGGCAAAAATTCCTGGCTAAATGGAGGCTGCCTCCGTGTAAAAGTGCTGTAGGTTCTGTGCCTGGGGATTAGAGGGATGGTACATGGTATGTAGAAGGATGGAGCTACTTAGAAGTTGACTGAGATATTGAGGCATTTGAAGGACTGAAAAGTGTTTGCAGAGGATAGACAATTTGTATATGACTGTTAGACCACCTCCTAGTTTGAGTTTCCAGTGAGTCCTAGCGGTGTTGGAAATATGCAGAACCAAGAGGTCTAGTATGTTTTGTGAATGTTCATTGTGTCTGGATTAGGTGATGCAAACAATGTTGATATTATAGTCAGAAGACTGGGAATTTCAGCATGGTGAGCGTTCACAGATCTACCATGTATCTGCATGCATTGTAGATGGAACAGGGTATTACTGACTTTTATGTTGGATGAGTGTTTGCATATAATGTTACTGTTAGTCGGCTAGCATTTTTTGTAAGGAGGAGCTTGAGGTATGTTATTGAACGTCTGATGATGGGGATGGGCAGTGTGAGGATATCAGTCACATATTGAGAGTGTGGGTGACTCATGATGATGTAAGATGGTGTAATTGCCAACTCTTGGCCTATTTGCATGTCTATGTGCTAATGCTGTTTTAATGCAACGCTTTTAATCATAAAAAACAAGTGTCACCGCAGGTGAGCTGCCAGTGGTTGAAGTAATGGAAATTTCATCTGAAGTCGAACTCTTCTGGATGCAGAGTAACACAGAGTAAGAACACAAAAACACGGTTACACAGACTACCTGACATACTAAAGCCCAGCCTTTGGCTAATTGGCAATTTGTTGGCTCACCCACCGCTACTACAGTACTGTGCATGACAGTTACTTGAGTTTCTCCTGTCTCAGTATCTCGCTTTGTGGAGCAACATCTTATGTTCCGAGACTCTGGCCAGTTTCCAGGGGTCTCAGAAGGATAACTATGCCTACCTCTGGTTTTAATATAGCCTTAGAGCCCGCTGTTGCGGGCTCTACCCGCCATTAAAGGCCCGAAGGTGAGGGCCGTTAACAATGGAGCGGGCCTTTAATGGCTGGTAGAGGCTGCTACGGAGGGCTCTAAGGCTATTAGAACATTGCGCCCCTACATGGCAGAATGTTCTAATTTGTAAAACAAAGGCCTCGGGAGCCCAAGGGGGTTGAAATCCCCTCGGGCTCCGTGAGGCCTTTGTTAAACATTGGAATGTTGATGCTCCGGGCTTCTACCGGCCATTAGAAGCCCTGAGCACTCCATTGTTTTCAATGGAGCTCTCAACATTCCAATGTTCTAATATGAATGAATTAATATAAGTTTTATAAAGCGCGAACTAAGCCCAGGGGCGTCAAGGCGCTGCGGAAAGAGGTCAGGAGACCGAGGTGCACATATGTACAAGGCTTACGGAGTTGAAAGAGTGAAAAGCCAGGTCTTCAAGGCTTTACGGAAGAGAGAATGAGATTCCAGAGCTGAAATTGAGAGAGGAAGGGAGTTCCAAAGCTTAGCTGCAGCCACAGAGAAGGCTCTGCCCCCCCATCTAGCTTTCCTAAAACTTGGAACTATCAGCAAGTTCTTACTAGCCGATCTTAACTGCTTGATGGGGACATATCTCCAAAATCGTTTTTTAATGCCTTCTGACCCCGTATTGTAGAAAGCCTTATGAACAAGGCAGAGGGCTTTGAATACAATTCTCCGACCAAGCGGAAGCCAATGCAGATTACTGATAGTGGCCAAGACTGAGTGATATTTGGGAAAACCCATCACCAGCCTGGCAGCAGCATTCTGCACTAGCTGAAGTCGATGCACAAGCCCCTTATTAATACCCAGATAAAGGGCATTACAGTAGTCTAATCTAGACAACACAAGGGCCACAACTGCCTGTTTTCTGGAGGAAAAGGAAAGAAATTGGGAGATCTTTCTGAGAATCCTTATCATCCCAAAGCAGGTGGAAACTGTTCTATTGATTTGGGGGCCCAGAGAGAGGGAGTTGTCAATTATGATGGCTACATTTTTTAGCACTGAGGCCAGGGCGGGGGCAAGGACCAAGCGTGTCCGGCCACCAAGCCTCCAACCAAATATCCTGATGGTTTCCAAAAATTAAAACCTCAGTTTTTTCCCCATTGAGTCTTAGATAGTTCTCTACCATCCAGGAAGCCACTGCCTGCATACAATTTTTAAAATTCGCCGCCGATGCTTCTACGCTGTCAGTGATAGAGACCATAATTTGAGTGTCATCAGCATAGGATAACACTTCTAACCCAAAAGATCTTACCACCTTGGCGAGAGGGGCTACATAAATATTAAAAAGGGTAGGACTCAATGAGGACTCCTGAGGGACTCCACAGAACAACTGGTTGGAAGCTGAGTAGAAGTGACCCATCTTAACCCTTTGCGACCGGTCCATAAGAAATGAGGTGAGCAAATTCAGGGCGGAGCCCTTGATCCCTATTTCCCTAAGCCTCCCAATCAATCTTAAGGGAGAAATAGTATTGAAGGCCGCCGTAAAGTCCAGAAGAATAAGCAAAGTCATGTGACCGGCATCAACCTGACTTCGGATGTTATTAAGTACAGAGGCTAATGCCGTCTCAGTACTGTGTTCACCTCTGAACCAGTGCTGCGAGCCATCGAACAGCTGATGTTCCTCCAAAAATGAACTGAGATGGAAATTCAGATGTTTCTCCAAAAAGTTTGCTGGGACACGTAATAGGGAAATGGGATGGTAATTCTTTAGCTCAGCTGGATCCAGAGAGGGCTTCTTTAAGAGGGGTTTAACCACCGCAGTTTTCGACGAGATGGGATACTGCCCAGATGTAATGACAGTATTAAGGAGTGAGGTCAAGTGTGGAACAATGGCCTCTCCTCCTAATTTCAAAATTTTCAAAGGGCAGGACTCCAGCGGGGAACCAGACTTGATTCCATTTAACAACCGCTCTGTATCCTCTTGCAATAGAGGGGGGAAGGAGCAAAAATAACCTTCTTCCATAGGCGCCACCCAATGATCCCCAAACGGGGAATCCAATGGAGGATCTACAATGGATCCTCCAGCATTGAGGATCTCCAGGGAAGAGTGTATTGCCTTGATTTTAGCATGAAAAAAGCACGCCATTTTGTCACAAAGACACTGGGAAACGTCAGTATGAGCAATGGCTAAGGGGGCCAGAAGAGAATTAATCACAGTAAAAAGTTCCCTTGGAGACTTTAGGAATTCCGTCATCCTTGAATAAAATAATGCCTTTTCCTCAATAATGGCAGTTTTGTACTCTCTCAGTCTAAGTTTGTGCAAATCTCTCTCGGCAGGTTTAAGATCACGGCGCCATTTCCTTTCCTGGTGTCGGCATCCTTGTCTAAACTTTCTCAGTCTCTCTGAGAACCAAGGAGCCACGGGCCGTTTTCTAGCCGTATAGTGCTCTTTAAGTGGGGCAAGGGAATCCAGGAAGAATTGTGCATTAGAAAACCCAAGAAGTCGTTTTGAAGTTACATGTGCATTGTTTAGCATAAAATTAATCAAACAACACTCAAATAATGCATTTTCCTAGTTCCAGCACTATGTCCAAGGTAAGACTATGCTCTTTTACTAACCACCATCATCTGCCCTCCACTCATCAGGGTGAACGCAGTGATTAATCTAGTTGTCTTTTCTTCAGAAGCCATACAACAGCATGGGCATACCTTCTTCTTTCACCTCTGCTGGCACAGGCAGCCAGAGCCAAATGACAAACTCTGCATTTACAAAAGTGAGCATGTGCACTCCTCTGCCATTCAGTGTGTGCACAATGAGGACTTTGCAGTGCCTCCGTAGGTGCTTCAGCAGTTCTGCTGCTCAGAGTCTGACTCCCACAGCTGAGGGAATCGGACAGATTTAGCAGCAAGTTCCCAATGCTGTAAGTGCTTCTATGGTATAGTAAGCAACGGGGCTGAAACAATTTTCAGACTGGGGATGCTGCCATCAACGTTACACCACTAAATTCATAGGGATTCTGAAAAATCCAAGCATCACACAAAGTACAAGTGTTGCAAATGAGCCATGCCATTTCAGCAGGAGAGTGGTAAGGGTGTAGTATGTAACTGTTGTTGTATTTAGGAGCACACTGTCACAGATAAATTACTAAAGCACGGTGTGGTAGCACACTGCCATTTACAGACAGCATGCTGTCCATTGAAATAAACTAAATTTGCACGGACATACAGTTTTACTGCTAAAACTACACAGTGCACAAACAGTAATGCGTGGAAGTTGGGTTTTAGTGAATATTTGTCATTTGCACATGACCAAGTAAAGTGTCCTGATTTGTTTTGGTCTTATTAAAATCTTTGTTTCCATCCCACTTCCGAATGAGAAAAAAACGCTTAATTGTTGACTTCATAACTGTCTTTTTATTATTAAATATTTGTAAAGTTCATTTATAGGTATTTACAATTCGATATTGAATAAGCAGCAATTTGTCAGAAGACTTAACTGACATTTGACCTCCGTCTTTGAACACACAGGAAATATGGCAATACAAAAACAAAATGTAAAGTAATCTTTAATGTTCATTCACATTTGGAACTCCAGCTTGGTTAATTTGGGTGTGCTGCAATACCTCTACACCACTATGCCAAACGCCTATGCTAGAAGAGGCCCTCTCAGGGCTCAGAGGACTCTTGTAGTTGGGCCCCCTCCCACCTCTGGACCACGGTGCATTGTTCCAGCTGCACCACTGATATCTACGCCCTTGCCTGTCCCTTTATCTCACTCTTGCAAGTTCCTGCTTTTTCCCTTTGTGCTGGTTTGTTTTTATCTTTCTCTCCCTCGCCTTTCTGCTTTATAATGTTCCCCTCTCTTGTGTTCAGTAAATGTCTGATGCAGAAAAATAAGGGCTGGCCCCCAAAAGTGGTACAATTTATGCACTGGCCCCTGCTTGCACACCTGCAAACAGCATAAGGGCACACACACTAGCTTCAACAACTAACTCACACGCCATTCAGTGCAGGGACAAAGCTACTCTTCTTTCACTGCACTGCTTCAGACAACCTGTGCTCAGCAAGACTACTCATACAGGTAGAAGCACACAGTAAAATGTGGCAAAGGTCAACATTCCAGGACTACATTAACTAGAAACGCATGTGATGAGCTAGATTCAATAAAGACACAATTAAAAAATTCCTACTCCCCACTATGTTCCAGCCAAGGCGACTTGACTCATACCATGACTTCAGAGACTATGCCCCTAAGCGTATTACAATAATATATAACTCTGTCATAACATGAGTCACCAGAGGGACAATTTACATCTCACAGCTATTTATCTGCAAAGCTGTATGGCAAGTCACCACTATACACAAACTCGATGTGGCTTGCCACATCATCTCCCATGCACAATACAGCGGATAGAAACAAATAGCGGGAGGCTTTTTTGATTTCAGTGGTTTCTTCTTGCTATGGTGGCAATACATTGCACAATCATCGTCTTCAAAAAGCTATGAAAGTGACCTTTTTTCATCCTAACCTGTTCAGTATATACAGAGGGATGTGATGCTAACCTATCCTTCACAGCATAATTAAAATACTTTCCATGTTTATGGCATGGCACAGCCATCTTGGACTCCTGTCAAATCTAGTAAAAAATGCAGAGACCAAGATATAAGAACCTTCTAAGACAGTCACCCTCACAAACAGGGCACAGTTCATCTATAGATTACTCCAGGGACTTTCTTCTATCCCCCATAAAAAGACAGTTAATGCACTTTGAAGACAATGCTAGTGACACCATAATACACCATGGCACACAGAAAACATAGATACCATAGGGTGCATGTCTGCATATGATACACTATTGAGTGGGACATTGGGGTGCTCAAACAACAGTTCACCTGCCAGCATTAGGCTATGGTTAGAAGAAAAGTAAAGCAAAGGAGGACTTCACAACATGGCTGTCAGCAGATGACTTCCTATCCTGGATAACCACAAAAACCCTTGTCAGGGCCAACACAACCACCACTTAGGCATGAAATGGTAAGGCAACCACTACAACACTCCACTCCTGAAACGGCTTCTGAGCACATGCCTGTTATGTATAGTCAGCGATTTGAATGTTGCTGCACCACTATCGACATAACTCCTCACACCAGGTAACTGCAGCACACCCTCCCCCTTTTAAAAGTGAATAATGACGCATTAGCAACCCATGCATGTGCCTCCCTTGATGGACCATCTCAACTCTGACAATTCTTCAAAGATGTTTCCTGGTGAGCCTGTATGATGTGGCATCTTCCCATTCCACCCTGATGCTGGAAGTCTGTTTCCCCAACGCCCTTCATCCATGTCCTTCTTTCTTCTGTCAGCAATTCCGAATTTCACTAACAGTCTAATTGGCCAACATCCTTTTTATTGCGTTCCAGTTTGACTTTTTTGAACACTTGTAAAGAATCACTTGCACATGCTTTGTCATGTAGCCTTCTGACGGATTTTTTCTGAAGGGAATGATTTGACAAATGTGAGGATCAGCATTTGTTCCTTGATGAAGTTAGTCATTTTAGTTGTTCCCGTCGTTCTGGCACTGTCATCTCTTTGGCCGTGGTCCCTTGTTGGTTACAGTTGTGGAGCTGGTGACATCCGTCTTCTATGGCCTTTTGGCTTTGCAACTGAGTGAGATGTGTATTGGAGGGGCATTGCATACTGCTTATTGTCGTGGCCCAAGAAGCCCCCATCTCGTGTGGTGTACTTTAGGTTGTTCTTCGCTGTTGAAGCGAGGATCCTTGCTGCTGCTGTACTCCTAAAGATGTCTGTTGTTTTCAGCATGAATTTTGCGTTTGGTCCATTACATTGGTGCGTGTGGAATCATTGGTGAGACTGTGTCCATCCTTGCAAACCTTTTATGGCACGGGGAGCAGGTGAACCTCATCAGTTGACGGTGGACGTCTGCAGGTATGGGGTTTGTTATGTGTGGTTGACCGATGCAAAGTAGATGATGTTCAGTACTTCACTGGTGGGTGTGGCTTGAATGACTGGTATTTACTTCAACAGCAATGCTGTTTTTGAACTACAATCTTAGGAGCTTCAATAGGCAGTGTAGGTGCAGACATTGGATTGAATGTGGGTGAAATCAGAAATATGTTTGCATTGAGGATATTTTGGCAGCTACACACCCTTCTTAGTCTGCCCTACGTGCATGGGACTGTGTGGCTTTCAGTCTGGTGAGCGTGGTGGTGCTGGGGCTACTCTGGGTCCTATGCATCTACTAGAGACTAGTCATTTCACAGTGCATTGACTCTTGCTGGTGACTTGCAACTCTGTAGAAGATGTTTGCAGAGGTTTGCTTTGCAGGCCCAGGGTTGCTGTGGGAATGACAGGTAGGTAAGCTTTGTTGTCTGAATGTAGCACGGCTGTTTCTAGGACATAGTTGCAGGGGAATTTACATACTGTCCACAGGGATGTCCGATTTGAGAGCTGTGCCCCATGGTCCCTAGTTTGGCTTGTGTCTATGTAAGTTTTTATTTTGTATTTGTTTTTATTGACTTGATATCACGCATAAATGCCACAAAACCATCCAGCTTCGCAGGGCCTTAACCACATTTTAACAAATAAATTACATAAGATGAAACAGAGTCACAACTTCACAATAAAATGCCACAATACATTGTTATGAACGGAAATAGCAGGTCTGACAAACAGTTAAGCGGATTCTTATAACACAGATGACAGATTTTACAACTATAGTTTCAGTTTAATTTTAAGACAGGTTAGGCAGATGGCGCAATGATGGAGGAAGAAACGCATTGATTTACACATGTGTATGATTCTTTGTCTCTGTATAATATACATGCGTGATGTAAAGTGTTGTGACATCCTACCTGGGATTAGTAGTAGCACTGTAAAAAAAAAAAAAAAGAAATGTTAGAGAGGGGCTAAAGAAGGATGAGCGACACCGTTGTATGGTGAGGTTGAGGAAATCCGTGGAGAAGGAGGTCACTGGGGTGGGGGGCATCCATCAAAGATTATCACACCGGGCACCACCAATATTAAAGCCCGCTCTGTGAGGGCCAGATCATACCAGGACTCCTCGTGCAGTTTAAAGCAGGGATCTACCACCTTGACCTAAATATCGCTAACAAGCACTAACCATTTGATGGCTTATGGAGAAAGCACTTGTAATGCAGAAGAAAGAACATTTAAACCATAATACCTCGTGGAGTATAGTCTGGACAATGGCCAGTCGCCAGTCTAATGAACTGTCCCTAGTTGATAAATTTTAACTTTATATTTTTATCTTAAGTGTGTTTTCTGGAAGAAAAGATACATCTTTGGACAGCAGCATGGCCCAGTGAAGTTCTTCAAGCAACAACGCTGGACTAGATCTTCAAAGTGATTTTCCATGTTGCAAGTCAACTGTTATTCAGTAGCCGGACCCCTGTCAGAAGACTTGGAAAAGAATTACATTGTGGATAGGCACCTGGGAATTGTGAGTGTGGGCTGCTCTCATGCTCCAGCCTAGAATAGTACCCCATGAACATGTTCAGTTCAAACGTACACCGTCTTATAAAGACCTAGTGCTCCTTTCTAGGGTCCTATGAGGTTCTGCTCCATTAACACACGCCTGCTTTTAACAGCACTCTTGGGTTGAATGTAGGTGCATCAATGGAATGACAACTCCTCACTGGCTATAACTGATGGTACCTTTTGCCTTGAATCCTACTGGAGGGGCTGAGCCAGGGCTTTAAGTGGGCCGGGTCCTGCCGGTGCTCAGCACCGGCAGTTCTAAAAAGCAGGTGATGAAACGGGCCCCTGTCAGGCTCTCCATTTTCCCCCTCATACTCAGGATGAAAAAAATATCTCAACTCTGCAGCAGTACCACCCTTCACTGCCTTTGAGGTAACTTCAAAGAGACTTGTTATAGTTCTTTCACAGTCTCATCATTTCAGAACTGAAGCATTTTTAATATTATATACAACAAAGCCATAGTTGTAGCTTATTTATCGTATGCAACTAACAACCATTGACAAATTCTGACTATGATATTTAGTTGTATACCATTCGAATCCACCACCCTTTGGCCTGATTTTTTTAAAACTATTTTATTGAGATCTTTGTTTTATAAAAGCAAGAAAGATACAAAGGGCATGATTCACAAGGGTAAACTTTCACTGTTATGTAAGTTTACTTTTTTTGAAGTATTCACAAACTGCCAGATTAATTTTACTAATAGTAATTTTATCACTGCTCGGACTACGCACTCGTTGCAGCTACACATAAAAGATAGGCCTGCCTTAACTTCTTATGTGTGGAGTTCTCTGCTATGACTGAGGGGTCTGTACAGTCGTAAAATTATTATTAGTACAATTAAACTCGTAGTTTGTGCATACCAAAAAAATAGTAAATTTACACAAAAGTGTAAGTTTGCCTTTGTGAATTAGGCCCAAAGTATGTAATTTGCGCATAACAGGTATGCCGGGCAGAGATGAGGCTATTTTATTGTGATAGAGAGTCTGGCCAAGAGGAAGGCCAGGTCTAGGAAACAGCTTGCTACTTTACTTTACTTAGGGTGCTTATACAGCCCCATTCTACAGTACTTCAGCCTGTGTACCCCTGTGTGGATAATCGTGGATGCCAGTATAATGCTAATCTCTATCCAGTAGACACACACAGCAGGGCACTCCCAGAACACGTTTAGGGGCACATGCATCAAAGCTTTTTGTGATCGCAAACGGTGCGTTTCGCAAAATGGGCTTTTGCGATGCATGAAACAATTTGGCATGCTCAATTTCGGTAATCGCAATTTTTTTAGATTTCCCAAATTGCGATTGCATTTAAGGAATCGCATTTTGCAATTCCTTAAAGCAATGAAAGATGCACTTCCAAATAGCGATTTCGCTATTTGGGGGCGCAATTTACCGTAAAATAAAACAACTTTTGCAAAAACTTTGAAAAATGCACTAAAGTGCATTTTTCAAAGTTTCATGTCACACACACACATGCCCTTGGGGCATGTGTGTGTGCAACATGGGTGCATAGTACAATTTCACGGGTGCAACAGGGTGTCCTTTTGACACCCTTGCACCCTTGAAATTGCATGCGCAATTTGCGAGTACCAATTGGTACTCGCAATTTGCTGCATGCAATTCCCATTCATTCCTATGGGCCTGTAGGCCCATAGGAATGAATGGAAGCTCATTCCTTAATTGCATCTCGCAATTTGCGAGTCGCAATTAAGGAATGTATAGGAATCGCTATTTTTATAGCGATTCCTACATGCATAGGCTTTTGCACGTCCTTAATTGCGATTCCTTAATAATCGCAATGAAGGACTCGCAAAATCCTACCTTGATGCATGTGCCTGTTAATATCTGCATTGGGATGGGGCAGCAAGGACAAGCAGACTTAGCAGTAGTGTAGACTTGCCTTACTTGCGCAAGAGTTAGGTTGCACAGTCAAGGACGTTGGGCTGGATGTACTGAAATCTCACATTATGGGAAATCTTGTACGGTTAGGAAAGTATCAGCTCTCATTCCTCTAGGCGAGAGGCCTGCCAATGTCAGCTTCCCATTTATTGCAAAGCTACATCAGGGGAGCGGCTGACTGACTGATCTGGGATCCAGTGGTTAATAGAGTTTGAAGTTAGCGGCTCAGTGTCAGTGAAACCCCAAATGGAGCCTCTTGCAACAATGGGGGATCTGAGACCCAAGAACTGGCCCACTTGTAGGCTTCCCCTCTGGTCTGATACATTGCTGTCATGCACCACTTCCTTGATTCTGTTTATTTATCAATCAGGATAGCAGATGGGGTGAAAATAGAACGGAGGTCTCCAACCCTTTTCTGTTATGAGAGATACTTATAGCATAACATGTGTATTTGTAAAGCACACGTTCACTCAAGGGTATCTTGGCGCTGAATAACAGATGTTTATTGTTACCCAACTCAATGATACTCATTTTATCGACCTCAGAAGGATGAAAGGCTCTGTGGACAAACCAGGATTTGAACCTGTGAACACAGGCCCCCACAGTGGGCACATTAGTCCCCTAAGCCACCAGACCTTGCATACTTATGATCAATAAAAAAACCATCCCTAGCTACTAAATAGTGTTGTAATAGTAATTACCACAGAAAACATTATGCTAGTGTCCTCCCTGTGTTAAAGTACCCACAGTGATCACCTCTGCATCAGGCAGGTTAGCCAGCAGTAATGTAAAAAAGAAAAGCTGTGTCAATTTGGAATACCTGTACATGGGTAATACATAACGGCCATATTGTAAATGCCCCTGGCCCCAAGGTAATAATATTTGTAATTAGACTCCCCAACACCACCTGATTTATCACTCAAATATCAGCTTTAAATATATTTTGAAAATTCTAAATCAGCTTGTCAGTTTTGGTATACATACATTAATTCTGTCAAGCAAAAGGTTCAAATTCAGTAGGCTGGACTGGACACAGGAGAGCTACTTCTAGACAGCTGGAGAGCTACTCACTGGAGAAGCCTGAAATAAACTATAATTGAGATGAACAAAAGTTCATGAATTGAATGCTTGAATTTATCTCAGCTTCAGTAATTGCTCTAGGTCACATTCCTGTCCACTATTTCTTTGGCCAACAACCATATGCAAAAACACTTGACTTCTCCCTTAAGGGGCAGTTCAGTGCAAATTACAAGGCCAAATCCCAATGAACCTCACATATGCTTCATTGTTATTGGGCCTCATCAGTGAGGTTCAGCTTAAGTACTATTGCACAACAACCCACAACACTCGTTTTTGGACAGAACCCTGTTATTTGTTTATGTACTTATTTGAAACTTTTATACATCGCTACATGTCTTCTGGTTACTTCAGATGGCTGACGTCACAAAGAGGTGAAAACAGGTTGATCCGATGGAGAGGATAATTAAGCATCTGATGGGTGTGGTAGAACTTTGTCTGCTGTTCTTCAGCCGCTGTCCTTTTATTGAATGTACTCTTTGGGCTATTTACTGAAATGAGAAAAAAAGTGATGGATGGTATGCTTGAATTAAACTCAGCTGTTGGTAGCTACTCTGGCCTAAATGACAGTTATTGTTTTGCTCAATATGCCACTACTGTGAAGGGTCTGTGGCTCAGTGGACTGATGTATACACTCCAGGGATCTGTGTTCGACCTTGTGGTCACAGGCACCACAGGTCCAGGTGAGTCCACTCAGCCTTTCATCCTTGAAAATTCAATAAAATAAGTACCATTGAGTTAGGTAACAGTAAAAATGTGTTAATCACTGTGGGTTTGCAAATAACATATCATATTCAGATAAGTTTTAACTTAGCCCCGAAAGAAAATGTCCAGCCTGAGCTACTAGACTTTATACAGTTAATATGGAAATGCAACCAACTCCAAACATGTTTTACCTTGTGCTAGAAGCAACTTAACTCCTATGGCACAACAAGCAAAGCTCTATACGACTGGGCGTACCCATTTCACTCAGAGTAATTACCAAGGAGTCAGATTACTTAAAGACTTTTGTTCCATTACAGTGTATTGCTAGCTCATAAATAGTATGGAAAGGAGAGGAAGACTATCTCCAGTCTGGTGTGTTCAACAGGAGGTGGCAGGACAGGATGTACTGGGAATGGAATACTATCTTGCATGGAATACTCCATTCTCACAGTCATGCCTTGCCCTCCTCCCTCCAGGCCTCTTTATATGTTCTACTTTTCACCAACTTCCAATTAAGAAAACAAGCATTGGCAAAACCAACACTTGTATGTGGGACCTATTGGCTTTGCCATTGGTTTTTAGCCAAGCTGCTAAAGAATAAAATATAAAGCCTTTGCTTTGACGCGGCTGGCCAAATAATTGTTTAGGTGCATGCAACACATATACATGCGCCAACAAAATGATTGTAGGAAAGTAGTATCTGCTTCTTATGGTTACTCCCACTTTTTGCTGATGTCACACTGTTTTTGACTAGTCTGACTGGGATCCTGCTATCCAGGACCCCAGTCTATCTGCTTTCTCCCTTAAATTGCTATGTATGTACTTTAGGTACACTCCAGATTGGATACTGGGGCACCCTTATCAGTCCCTGGTAAATGGTACACCAGGTACCCAGGGCATAGGTACACCAGAGGCCTCCCATGGGCTGAAGCATGTATTATGCCACCCCTGAGAGGCCATTCAAATTGACACGACCAGCCTGCTACCGCAGATTGTGTAAGCTGGGGCTTGCACCATTTACTTAAGATATAGGTTCACTATATCTATCTAAATCACTACACTTAAAAACCTATCAGTAACCCCTATGGCAGGCCTTATCAATTCTGAAGGCAGGGTGCTGGGTTTTATGTGAGAGGGTGCCCCTGCATGAGCAGAGCCCCTCTGCAGCCTTCGGAGACCATTCTCCGGGGTTGTCTGTGATGCAGCCCCACATATATGTTTAAGTGCATTATAACCTCGCGGTAAATGCTAACTTTAAACCGGCCGCTTAGAAACATGTTGTGTTTGGTGTCAAACACCTTGGAATCATACCTCCACACCAGTAACTGGTGTGGGAGGTATGATTCCACCTTTAGAACCACTACTGTGGGTCACCGGTCTACCCGGTACCAGCTTTCACGACCTGGGCAGCACAAAATGGGATGCTGCCAGCCACATACACGCTTCTGCCCTCCTGCTGCTGAGCCAGGCTCGTGCAGAGGAAGGCATGACAATAGGTGTCCTGTCACAGGGAGGTGTGACCACCTCCCAGACAGGGTTTAGTGTATTGGGGCTGGTGGAGTGCACTCTGAGAGTGCCAGAAAGTCTGCACTGGGGGCACATTTGGTGACCCTGTGCATAGTCCAGCTCAAACCAGTTCTGGGAGCCATTGGCTCCTGCTCTGGCGCGAAACTGGACAAAGGACATGGGTGTAGCCAGCCCTCTGTCCTGCCCCTCCCCTAGGAGGGTCCACAGAATCTTTCCAACCCCTTCCCATGGGTATAAAGTGGGCAACCTGGCTACAGGACTTTAGATTTTACCTGGACAAGATTCTGCTAAGAAGAAACCAAGTACTGCGACTGCCTGCATGATGCTGGACGACTGAAGAATCTCCCTTGGAGTAAAGGAGTTACTCCCCTGCAAAAGCAGGCACCTAAACGCATCTGACCAGTTTGCTTCTCCCATGCTCCTGAGGACTCTGAAGATTTCAGCAACACAAGAGGTGGGTTCCCAAGGTCTTAGAGGTTGATCTGCCCTCTCAGCGATTCTGAGACCAGTATCCCTCGTGGGGACCGTGCAACCTGAACCCCTGTGCAGCGTGTACATTTGCAGTTGCATGTGCTTAGTGACGATTCCCGAGCTTGTGCATTGGACTCCGTGTAGTCCCAACCCCGAGCAGTAATGGCACCAAAGATTTCCGGCCTCCACTCCACGAGTGTCCTGTGGGCTGGTGCTTTGCAAACTCGCTTGAGGTCTCCTCGCGATTCCTGGTCCATTGGCCTCTGGGATAGGTCACCTTGCTAATTCTTGGGCTTACCTGGTTGCTCCAGACGTGCCCTGACTCTCCATTGCTTGGAGAGTCCCCTGGACCTTGCTGGTCCTCACCGTAACCTGTTTCCTATGACCGCGTGGGTTGCAGTTGCCAAGGCTTGTTGGTGCTCCAGCCGGACATCGACCCCTCAGCACTCGTCATCCTTAGTGGGACAGCTCACCTCCGGACTTTGGTCATCCTCGACATCTCCTGGTCTCCGTGGCTGCAGAGTCAAACAACCCTTCTTCACTCCTGAAGCACTCGACATCGGTGGGCATTCGACTACTGAGCCCCTGGTCACCTGATCACCTGAAGTGACCCAGACTCTGTCCCCTCTGCTTTCAGGTTCCTCTCACCTTGAATCCAGGCTTGGATTCCACCGGACATTCTTCACCCTCCTGGCAGCAGGACTTCTTTGCACTCCTCCATTGAAAACGACAAAGGTTTCCGACACCACTTGACCCCTATGCACCCGGCTCCTCTGGGATAGGTAACACGGGTACTTCGGTACTCACTGGTGGGTTGGCCTTAGAACCTCCTATGTTCCAAAGGGTTTGCTCGAAGTCCTCTTAGAAGTGTCCTTAACTTATAAATTTGCAACCGCTACTTTCCCATAGAGTTGCACGGAACACGCGGTCGTGTTCCCACACCGCACACGTCCTCCGTGGGCTCCCTGTGTCACTCCTCTGGGTGGTTCCTTGGGGTCCCAGCGATTCTACGTGCTCTAGGCACTGTGTCTAGTCAAGTCGTGATTGTTATACCATTTTTTTAGTATATGGTTCGGTCTCCCCTAGAGCCCGCTGTGCATTTTGCTACTTACGAATGTTCTATCGTTACAGTATTGTGTGCTTTATGTTTCTAATCTAGTGTAGAGATTAGTAGAGAGTGTTATATTAATAAATACATATTTTTATATAACTACTGTGTGGTTCTCCTTTCATTTGGTCATTCAGGAGGTGATATTCTGGTAAAACAAGCTGCTTTACATTCCTTCAAGATTAAGCCTGAAGGCTGCTCTCCACAGCTACCACTAGGATAGCTTTCTAAAGGTTATCTTTGACCTCATACATCATAAGGGTCGTGTGGCCTGGTACAAGGTGCCCACTTTAACTAGTGGACAGCATATACCAACCCACCTTCTCACATTGGTGTGCAGCGGTTGGGATTCAAGCTTGCTATTGTTTTACCAGATAAATCTCGTTGAATGATTAACTGAAAACCACACATATAATACTTCAATATTAGAATAAGTAGGTTCTACTGAACTTGGAGTTGGGTAAGCCAAGTCGAACTGAGAGCCATGTGTGCATCTAGGAAGCTGAAGACAGGGAGAACAGCAAACACCCAACGTCTCATTGAGATTTTGCTCTTAGATGACCTTAGGAAGACCCCAGGGTCTGATGAGGTAGATAGAGTGGGTGGGGCAGGGAATGAGGAAAGGGCAGGAAGTGACACCTTCTTTGACCTGAACTCAAACCCTGACCAGGAGAATCAAGATGATTCTAACCTAGACAACCAAGATCTTCCTTCAGGTGGGGGAGAAGGCCCCAGTGGCCCTCTCTTTACTCTTTACTCCACCAGGAAGAGTACAAGGTTTACCTAGAAGATCCAGAAGATCCAGAGCTCCCTCTGTGGAGTCTAATCACTCAGGTACTTCTGTAGGGACTTCCATATCAAATAAGAGGGAATCCTCTTATGATAGACAATGCCAATTTCTGGAGCATGAGAGAGTCAAGCTCAGGCTCAAGAAAGAGCAATTGGCCCTAGACAGGGAAACCCTAGAGCTCCAAAGAGCAACAAGAAGATTGGGACTAGAGTCCCATGGTGGCAGCCACAGTGTCCCTAGAACTAGAGAGTATTCTCATGATCATAGGAACCTGAACAAGATAGTCCCTCCCTATCAGAGTGGGGATGACATCCACAAAGGGATAACTGCACTAGAGAGGGCCTGTAAAGTACAGAGGGTCCCTCAGGAGCAGTGGGCAGCTATCTTGTGGCTCTCCTTTGCTGACAAAGGTAGAGATAAGCTCCTCACTGTTAGAGAAGAGGATGCTGAGAATTATTCAGTCCTGAAGAGTGCTCTCATTGATTAACCACTGAACAGTACAGGATTAAGTTCAGAGACACCCAGAAGGCACAGACTCAGGACTGGGTTGACTTTGTAGATTGTGCTACTAAGGCTATGGAAGGCTGGTTACTTGGCAGTAAGGTGTGTGATTTTAAAGGATTGTACAATTTAATTATGAGGGAGCAGATCCTTAATAATTGCCAAAATCAGTTGTTGCATCAGTACTTGGTTGATTCTGATCTGACCTCTCCCCAAGAATTGGGAAAGAAGGCAGACAAATGGGTCAGAACCAGGGTGAAGCAGAAAACTCAGAATAAAGGTGGTGACCAAAATAAGCAAGATGCTAAGACCTCAGATAAGGGTGGGGAGAAGGGTAAAGACCAGAAGTCTTCACAAGGGCCCCAAAAACCTGCATCTGGTGGGGAGTCACAATCTAACAAGGGAAAAGCCAAAAAGAAACCTTGGTCTCATCTCTGTAGAGAGAAGACCCATTGGACAAAAGATGCCAATTGTCCAAAGGCCAAGGAATCTGCTCCAGCCACCACTGCCCCTAAGGCAACTGTTTCCCCTAGCTCAATTCCAAGTGGTGGTATACAGAACAAGGGTATAGTAGGGTTAACCCTGGGATCTGAGATGGATTCTGGCCTAGTCAGAATTCCAACTCAGGCTGTTCTAGTATGTGATGGAGGCATGGATATTGCCTCCTTATTTGTCAGCCCCAGTAATCTGGGCAAGTACAGACAGCAGCCTTTGATCAATGGTATGGAGGCCATGGCATACAGGGACACAGGTGCAAGTGTCACAATGGTGACAAAAGATCTTGGTGAGATGTACCAAGTGACCAATGTAAGCAATGTCAGGACAGACCATTCCTTGGCAGTTGTGAATTTCACCTGGGGAGGCGTAACTGGCCCTAAGAAAGTTGTGGTTAGCTCAGACCTCCCTATAGAATGCTTGTTGGGCAATGATTTGGAGACTTCAGCTTAGGCTGAAATGGAACTCAGGACACATGCATAAATGCTGGGCATCCCTGCAGATGTGTTTGCCATGACTAGGTCACAGGCAAAAATGTCTTCCACTGAACAGGCCCTGGATCCTGGAATAATGGACCAGGTGCCTTCCAAGAGAAGGAGCAGTAGGGGTAGGGCAGTGTCTTTCCCCCCTGCCTCAGAGTGAGGATCAGTCTCTTGAGGGAGATGATCTCAGTCCCTGTGAAGGAACTGTCTCAGAGGAACTTGAACCTGACCAGGTTGAGTTCTTGGGGACAGGGGGCCCTTCCAGGGCAGATATGAGCCAGGAGCAGCTGAGCTGCCCCTCTCTTGAACCCCTCAGACAGCAAGCTGCTGCTGAGGCTGCTGGGAGTGCCAGTGGGTCCCATAGGATCTACTGGGATGATGGACTTTTATACTCAGAGGGTAGAGACCCCAAGCCTGGTGCTACCAGGAGGTTGGTTATACCTCTGAAGTTTAGAGGCTTCCTATTGACACTGGCACATGATATCCCATTAGCAGGACACTTAGGCCAAAACAAGACCTGGGACAGAATTGTCCCTCACTTTCATTGGCCTCACATGTCAGAGGACACAAAGGAGTTTTGTCGCTCCTGTATCACTTGCCAATCCAGTGGTAAGGCAGGTGGTACTACAAAGGCTCCCCTGATACCACTACCTGTGGTGGGGGTTCCCTTGGAGAGGGTTGGTATTGACATGGTTGGTCCCATGGATCCTCTAACTGCATCTGGGCACAGATTCATACTAGTGGTGGTGGACCATGCCACTAGGTATCCAGAGGCAATTCCCCTTAGGACTACCACAGCTCCTGCTGTGGCTAGAGCTCTCCTGGGAATCTTTTCCAGAGTGGGTTTCCCTAAGGAGGTAGTATCAGACAGAGATGCAAACTTTATGTCTGGTTATCTGACTGCTATGTGGAAGGAGTGTGGAGTGAATTACAAATTCACCACACCCTATCACCCACAATGCAATGGGTTAGTTGAGAGATTCAACAAAACCCTCAAGGGCGATGAACAGAGGAAGCTTCTGGCAAGATGGCGTCTGAGTGAGACGGCTACTACTCACCTCCTCCTCCCTCGAATCCACTTTGATCTTTCTTCCGACTCGAGACAGGATTATGCGAGAGGGATTTCCTCGTTGGTCTCGATGGGCCGATATTGCCAAGAGTAGATCGCCCAGGCCAGGACGTGGAGTGCAGCTGACCGGGAGTCCAGGCAAAGATTGTTGCGGGCGCTGGGAATCCTTGGCTCGCCTGCTGCTGACGACGTACTTCCGGGTTGGAAGGCTGCCAATTCAGGTTGCTTGGCTACGGAGACGCTCACAGAGCGTGTGGATTTCATTGCTCAGCGATGGCAGCACGGGGCGGGACGAGGCAAGACGCGCTCAAACACACTACAAGCACCAGCGCGATGTGACGAAATCGGCCTGAAGAATGTCTGTAAAAAGGTCGATACACCAGCCGGTAAAGGAAGTAAGTCGGACAAGGACAAATTAGACTTGAAAAAACATGTTATACATCCTACACAAAAGGAGATGCCAGTGGGGAAACTTGGGGGTAAAAAGCAACTCGCTATACCCAGTATGTTTCTATCTTCAGGCTCAAGTGACATTGTGAAAGGGAGTAACAATGAGACAGGGGCTCAAGAGGAGGTGGGAGAACAAAGCACTACAAGTGAAGTACATGTTATAACACCAAACGAGCAGAGCAGCTCACAAGTGATATCAGTAGAACCTCCAAATGAAGATACGACATGGGGCTCGATATGTGATAATACTGTGGTAGGAACTATGGCGATACCGGCAGATATTCAGGGAGACGGGGGTAACACTCATGAGACTGAAATCGCTAAGGGAAAGGACTGCTCTATAATGGAAATTGTGAACTCCCCAGTAAATCTCAAGGAAGGGACAAGCAGTACGCTCTGCAGATCAAAGGAAACCGAGCAGAGCAGAATCGGCAAGAAACATAATTTGAAAAGCTCAGAGGCAGGTTATCTTTCCCCTGACTCCATGGAAAATTCTTCTCCCTGACGGATGACTCAGGCGAGTCGAACCCTGGGGTGACAAGCAGTAGTGATGAGGACAGTAGGGATTCCCTAACTAGCAACTGCGGTGCCCCAGTGGAGCATAGATTGACAAGGAGACCAAAACGGGTGTCTGGACAGAAAATCTAATCGTCAGAGAACCTCAGGAGAGGAAGTGGAGGAACTAGGCTGGGACTATTCAACTACCCAATTCCTTTCACCCCATGGATTAAGTGAAAAAGAAACTCGGGTCGAAGGTGAGCTACCAGATAAAACTACCCAGAAAGATGATGAACAGCCGTCTGAGCCTTCTCTTTCATTAATTTTGCAATCACTGAGATCTTTTCAGAACGAGGTTAAAACTGAAAACCGACATGCACGGCTGACATCTAAAAACTACAAGGCTCAATTCGTAAGGTCGGGAAGACCTGCACTGAGATCGTAGAGAGGCTAAGCACAGTGGAAGCACGTACAGAGGTCCTCGAGAATACGGTGGAAAATTTGAAAACCAAATCCTTGCTACATGAAAGTGCCATGAAAGATGTTTGGTGGAAGCTAGAAGACGCAGAAAATCGTCAAAGACGGAACAATCTGAGGCTTTTAGGGATACCCGAACATAGTGAGGGCAATGACATCAGGAAGTTTACTATTGATATGCTAAAAATGCTCTTCCGGAATTAGCACAATGGGATTGGGACAGAGAAATTCAACCCGTACATAGATTTCCCTTTACAATTTCAAAACGTCCGTCAAATTCTCAGTCATATCCACGTGCAATCTTGGTCTATTTTGGAAACTTTCTTCTGCGACAGGCTGTGTATGAGCTGGCCAGACCCAATATGAAAAGAAAGTGGGAGAGCTTCTCTTTTCGCAAAACCAGATTTTGCCCACGCTACAGTGGAAAGAAGATGGAGGCTCAGGCAGCTCATTACACCCTTTCAAAATATCGGAGCTACAGCCTTTTTTGCAGAATCCCGCTAAACTTAAAGTATCCATTCAAGGCCGGAATTATAACTTTACCTCAGAAATCCAAGCACAGAAGGTTTTGGAGGATATATCAACTGAGAATGCTAGACTTACCGAAAAACAATAGATTTTACCTCTAACAAGCATAGCTAAATAGAGATTGTGACGTTGACATGGGTATTAACCAAAAGACTGTTATGTTCTATATTTTCCTGTTAAAAAAAAATGTTCTTCGATTTGTTGAAAACATACGTAAGCACCGGTGGAGGGGAAGGAGGGGGAGTGGGTAAGAGCGGTTTCAGATGCTATCACACAGGCTCAGGATTGAGCCTGATTGCCATAAGAAGGGTAAGGGAGGGGTGGGGGGGTAGGGTGGGGGGGAGAGAAACCTCAGACCTTAGACAAGGGACGAAGCTAAATTGTGTAACTAAGAGAAGCGAGCCATGGTATAAAAAGCAGATTGGAAATCAGGAAGAGCATATTGAGATGGTAATCATCAAAGAGGTGTATAAGCAGCCGGGTTTAGATACAGCTTTTAATGGGTAATCTGAAGATCCTCACTATTAATATTTGTGGACTTAATGATTTAAAAAAGAGACAAAGGGTAGCAGTGTATCTACAAACAATCGGGGCTAACATTATTTGTCTTCAAGAGACCCATATTGAGGGGCCACAACGGCACCTACTTAAAACCCTAGGATATAGATTGATTACGGCAACTACACAAGGGACTAGAACCAGAGGGGTGGCAATTTTGGCGAAAGGGAATGAAATACAGATTGTTAGATCAGCGGCTGATAAATACGGGCGGTGGGCAATTGTAGAATGCCAAGTCAATCTTGTTAAAAAAATGACAATATGCTCAATATATGGAAGCGTCTTGGATGACCCTAGTGTGTTGGAGTTTATCTCTAACGAACTGGCTCACTGGCCACTCCCACTGATAATATGTGGTGACTATAATCTAAACCTCCCTTGTGTGTGGTCTTTAAGTACAGAATTTCTATATAAGGGAAGGAAACCAAAAGTATTTCAGGCCCTCAAAGAGCTTTGTCAAATTCATGGTCTGGTAGATTGTTGGCAAACAAAACACCCAAATGATCCAGGCTATACGTTTTTTTCTAACCCACATACAAAATTAGCGAGACTGGACTATATGTTTGTATCCAGTATTATAAATTCACGGTGTACAATAGATAAACTACCACGGGTGTTATCAGACCACAATCCTTTAATTTTGAATTTATTAGATGGGGAATGAATAGGGTAGAGAAAAGCTGGACCTTTGAGAGAGCTCTTTTGTTGAATGAAGAATATTGCCAACATATACATAAATGGATTCCAGAGTTTTTGGAATTTAACCTAGGGAGTACCTCGATCGAGATAGTCTGGGACGCCATGAAAGCTGGAATAAGGGGGAGACGCTGCGATTCTCCTTAAATCTTAATAAAAAAGTTAAACAGGAAATGGTGGCATTACAAAGCAATTTGGCCATAGCCGAGGAGGGTCTGATGAGGGCTGTACAAGAGGGGCGTGAGATTAAAAGAGAGTTGGAACTAGTTTCTATTGCTAAAAATACTATTAATAACATCTTCACGGAGAAGGCAATCATCAAAGCCACTTTGAACAAGGAAATAACATATGAGTTGAGTGAGCAAGTGGGGCATCAGTTGGCTATAAGTACGAGACAACAGAATACTGCCAACCTAATCAGTGAGATAAAAGATCCGAGACTTGGACAAATAGTTGACCCTAAAGAGATAATAGTTGCATTTCATAGATATTATCAAAATTTATATAGGAGATGGGCATAAGACAGGATGAGATTGTGAAATATCTGGATCTGGGTACACCTCTACGATTAGGACAGGAAGATCAAGATAATCTAGACGCTCTACCACAATGGGAGGAAATTTTACTTTCAATGAATAGTTTGGCTAAAGGAAGGCAGCTGGAATGGATGGGATACCAACGGAATTTTATATACAATTCTTTAAGCCATTAAAAAGTATTCTAAGTGACCTTTTCATACATATATTTCAGGGTGGTAGACCTCCGGGGTCATGGTCCCGGGCCAAAATTGTGGTTTTTCAAAAAAAAAACAAAGATGCTACAGAACTTGGATCATATCGTCCCATCACCCTGATTAATGGGGATTCCAAAATCTACTCGAAATTGTTAGCTAGCAGATTGGCGCCAATTATCCATAAAATTGTTTCGGGTCGCCAGCATGGGTTCATCCCCGGGAGGTCTACCACCGACCACGTCCAGAGAGTGATTACACTTTTCGATATCACCGCAGTAACAGGAGACCCTATGGCACTTATATTACTAGATGCCGAAAAGGCTTTCGATAGGGTCTCCTGGAATTATCTCTGGGCAGCTATGTCGAGAAGCGGTATTAGAGCACCTTTTATCAAAGCTACACAAATGCTTTATACAACACCGGAGGCCGTTGTGATGGTAAATGGGATAGTCTCAGACAGGATAGTTATTACTAGAGGGACAAGACAGGGGTGCCCATGCTCGCCTCTGTTATTTGCAATTTTTATCGACCCCTTTATTCACAGACTGGAAAATAACTTATTAATATCACCAATACGGACATTAACGTGGGATACCAAGACACTGGCTTATGCGGATGACATAACATTAATTACCACGGATCCGGTTATAGCAATTAAGGTAATAGAGGATGAGGCTAAACATTTTGGAGAGATTTCAGGGTATAAGTTAAACCGAGATAAAACCCAGATAGTGATTAATAATAAACTTCAGATGAGGGATGATCGAGTAGTAGAGAAAGCGATGTACCTGGGAGTGAAAATCACAGCTAATCTGGATAATTTGAGTCGAGGTTAATCTAGATCCATTAATTCGACATACTGAAAAGATTTAAACAGGCTCAATAATCTATATCTAACGTTAGGGGTAGGTGTAACGTGATTAAAATGATTTTTCTTCCAAAATTCTTATATTTTTAGGACAATCTGTTTAGAGTTTTCTCCACATTGGTTTAAAACTATAGAAAACATGTTCTCACGGTTCATATGGGGATACAAAGACCCGCGCTTGTGCAATCAAATTTTTAACATTGCCAAAAGATAGAGGTGGTTTTGCCCTCCCTAATTTTAAATTTTATTGGTTGGCCACAATATTAAATTACTGTAACAAACTATTGTCGGATAATAGTGGCAATCGAATTAGTAATATGATACCAACACCTCAAGAACTTATTCTTGGCGACAAAGTAAACGGATATTTATGGCGGTATATGTATGACAATCACTTTAAAAAGTTCGTTTTAAAACACTCATGGGTATTCACAAAGCTTGGAATATTGTGCGGAAAGTTTTGGGCATAGGAAGATTATCATTTTATACATTACTATCTAAAAATAATAATCTTCCGGAAATATTTAATGACGTATGTATGAATAGATGGATAAACTTAGGGATAACACAATTAGGATGTTTTTACTCTACTTTTGGGCTGAAATCATTTGATGAACTTAAAACTGATTATGCATTAGACCAACGGGATTTTTTTAAATTTTTACAAATTAGAGATTTTTTATCAAAGAAAGGGGGTGGCAGAGCTAAATTCCAAGAGATTCAAATTATGGAAAAGATAACTAATAACAGAGTTGTCAAAATTGGAGAAATCTATAGGTATATAATGGCAATAATTCCAGATGATTTGGATAATTTCTCCAATAAATGGCAAGAGATACTAGGGATAACGCCTGAAACCTTTTTTAAATCATATGAATTATCTCAGTCTATATTGATGTCTGCAAGACTACAAGCCCAGTATTACAAGACAATTTTTCAATTGTATTATACTCCAAATAAGATAGCCAAATGGGGGACCGGTAAGGGAACGGCATGTCCACGGTGCGCCCTATATGAGGCCGATAGTGTACATATATTTGCATTATGTCATCATCTACAGGCACTAATTTCTGAAATATCGATGTTCCTATCAGAGATTTGTAAAGTAAGAATAGAAATCACTGTGGGAGAAATAATGTTGGGCATTGATGGAGATATTCGCTCAAAAAGATTCCAAGGATTGATATTTATGTCAATGGCAGTTTTTAGAATGTGTCTGGCCTCTGCATGGTTGGATCCAAATCCGCCAGTATTCCAACAATGGCATGCCCGCCTGCTGGCAACGCATAACTTGGAGAGTGCTATTTACAGAAGGAAAGGCAGGACAAAACGAAAAAAAGGGTTAAGTATATGGGATCCCCTAAGTCAGTGGATACAAACACGATAAAAAGCAAAATTGTTGCTCAGGTGTACCAAGTAATGGTATTATAAATACCCATATTGAATTTAATATTGAATTTATAAATTTAATGAATTTAGCTGCACTAGCGAGATTTTGTATGTGTTGTCACTTTATTATGCACGATGTAATTTGCTGTGTTAATAATTTAAGGTCTGAGGAGGAGGGAGGTGGGGTTGGGGGGGGCTATGTATGTATTTAAACTCAATAAAAATATATTTTTTTTAAAAACCCTCAAGGGCCTGATAAAAGGTCTCCCTGAAAAGCTTAGGCGCAGATGGGACATCCTTTTGCCCTGCCTTCTCTTTGCCTACAGAGAGGTTCCTCAGAAGGGGGTTGGCTACAGCCCTTTTGAACTTCTGTTTGGACATCCAGTTAGGGGTCCCTTATGTTTGGTTAAGGAGGGATGGGAGTTACCTCTGAAACCCCCTAAACAGGACATAGTGGACTATGTACTTGGTCTCCGCTCCAGGATGGCTGAGTATATGAAGAAGGTATCCAAAAACCTTGAGGCTAGCCAGGAATTGCAAAAAGCCTGGCATGACCAAAAGTCTGTTTTGCCTGTATACCAGCCAGGACCGAAGGTATGGGTGTTGGAGCCTGTGGCCCCAGCAGCTCTTCAAGACAAGTGGAGTGGGCCCTATACCATTCTTGAGCAAAAGGGAGAGGTTACCTACCTGGTGGACCTTGGAACTCCCAGGAGCCCCCATGGGGTGCTCCATGTGAACAGGCTCAAGCCATATGTGGACAGGGCAGACATGGACTTGCTCATGGCTACTGTTGAGGGACAGGAGGAGGAGAGTGACCCCCTCCCTGACCTCCTCTCACAGAACCCTGATGATGGTTCAGTTGATGGAGTAGCCTTGGCAGGCAGCCTCACTGAACAGCAACAGACTGATTGTAGGAAGGCCCTCAATCAGTACAGACATATGTTTTCACTGACTCCAAGTCAGACTACCTGGTGCACCCATGAGGTGGACACAGGTGACAGTCTGCCTGTTAAAAATAAGATTTACAGGCAACCTGACCATGTCAGGGACTGTATCAGGACTGAAGTCCAGAAGATGATGGAACTGGGAGTAATTGAGCCCTCAGATAGCCCTTGGGCTAGTCCAGTAGTCTTAGTACCAAAACCTCACACCCAGGGTGGTAAGAGAGAGATGAGGTTCTGTGTTGACTACAGGGGACTCAATGCAGTCACTAGGACTGATGCTCATCCAATTCCCAGGGCAGATGAACTAATTGATACTTTGGCCTCAGCCAAGTTCTTAAGTACATTTGACCTTACAGCTGGTTACTGGCAAATCAGATTAGCTGAGGAGGCTAAACCAAAAACAGCATTTTCAACCCCTAGTGGGCACTACCAATTTGTGGTGATGCTTTTTGGCTTGAAGAATGCACCTGCCACATTTCAAAGGCTGGTGAATAAAGTTCTCAAAGGTCTGGAAGCCTATAGTGCAGCTTATCTAGATGATATTGCTGTCTTTAGCTCCACCTGGTCCACCTGAGAAATGTTCTAGAGGCTCTGCAGAAGGCAGGCCTCACTATCAAGGCCACCAAGTGCCAGATAGGGCAGAGTAAGGTTGTATACCTATGCCACCTTGTGGGTGGAGGACAGGTTCAACCATTGCAGAGCAAAATCCAAACCATCATAGATTGGGTTGATCCAACTACCCAGACTCAGGTCAGAGCTTTCTTGGGCCTGACTGGGTACTACAGGAGGTTTGCCAAAGGATATGGCTCCATAGTGAACCCTTTGAATGACTTAACTTCCAAAAGAATGCCTAAGAAAGTTCAGTGGACAGTTAGCTGTCAAAAGGCATTTGATGACCTGAAGCAGGCCATGTGCACTGCTCCCATTCTGCAAAGTCATGACTATTCCAAACAATTCATTGTTCAAATTGATGCATCTGAGTTGGGGGTAGGGGCTGTGTTATCACAACTGAATGAAGAGGGTCAGGATCAGCCAGTAGCTTTTATAAGCAGAAGGCTGACCCCCAGAGAGAAACGTTGGTCAGCTATTGAGAGGGAAGCCTTTGCTGTGGTTTGGGCTCTGAAGAAGTTGAGGCCATACCTGTTTGGCACTCACTTCATTGTTCAGACAGACCAAAAGCCCCTCATATGGCTAAAACAGATGAAGGGTGAAAACCCCAAACTTTTGAGGTGGTCCATTTCCCTACAGGGCATGGACTATTCAGTGGAACATAGACCTGGGAGTAACCATGCCAATGCAGATAGACTCTCCAGATATTTCCACTTAGAACATGAAGACTCAACTGGTCAAGGTTAGTTTAATGTCTTTGTGTTTGGGGGGGGTTGTGTAGGAAAGTAGTATCTGCTTCTTATGGTTACTCCCACTTTTTGCTGATGTCACACTGTTTTTGACTAGTCTGACTGGGATCCTGCTATCCAGGACCCCAGTCTATCTGCTTTCTCCCTTAAATTGCTATGTATGTACTTTAGGTACACTCCAGATTGGATACTGGGGCACCCTTATCAGTCCCTGGTATATGGTACACCAGGTACCCAGGGCATAGGTACACCAGAGGCCTCCCATGGGCTGAAGCATGTATTATGCCACCCCTGAGAGGCCATTCAAATTGACACGACCAGCCTGCTACCGCAGACTGTGTAAGCTGGTGCTTGCACCACTTACTTAAGATATAGGTTCACTATATCTATCTAAATCACTACACTTAAAAACCTATCAGTCACCCCTATGGCAGGCCTTATCAATCCTGAAGGCAGGGTGCTGGGTTTTACGTGAGAGGGTGCCCCTGCCTGAGCAGAGCCCCTCTTCAGCCTTCGGAGACCATTCTCCGGGGTTGTCTGTGATGCAGCCAGACATATATGTTTAAGTGCATTATAACCTCGCGGTAAATGCTAACTTTAAACCGGCCGCTTAGAAACATGTTGTGTTTGGTGTCAAACACCTTGGAATCATACCTCCACACCAGTAACTGGTGTGGGAGGTATGATTCCACCCTTCTAGAACCACTACTGTGGGTCACAGTCTACCCGGTACCAGCTTTCACGACCTGGGCAGCACAAAATGGATGCTGCCAGCCACAGACACGCTTCTGCCCTCCTGCTGCTGAGCCAAGCTCACGCAGAGGAATGCATAACAATAGGTATCCTGTCACAGGGAGGTGTGCCCACCTCCCAGACAGGGTTTAGTGTATTGGGGCTGGATGGGTGCACTCTGAGAGTGCCAGAAAGTCTGCACTGGGGGCACATTTGGTGACCCTGTGCATAGTCCAGCTCAAACCAGTTCTGGGAGCCATTGGCTTCTGCTCTGGAGTGAAACCCTCTGTCCTGCCCCTCCCCTAGGAGGGTCCACAGAATCTTTCCAACCCCTTCCCATGGGTATAAAGTGGGCAACCTGGCTACAGGACTTTAGATTTTACCTGGACAAGATTCTGCTAAGAAGAAACCAAGTACTTCGACTGCCTGCACGATGCTGGACGACTGAAGAATCTCCCTTGGAGTAAAGGAGTTACTCCCCTGCAAAAGCAGGCACCTAAACGCATCTGACCGGTTTGCTTCTCCCAAGCTCCTGAGGACTCCGAAGATTTCAGCAACACAGGAGGTGGGTTCCCGAGGTCCTAGTGGTTGATCTGCCCTCTCAGCAATTCTGAGACCAGTATCCCTCGTGGGGACGGTGCAACCCGAACCCCTGTGCACCGCGTACATTTGCAGTTGCATATGCTTAGTGACGATTCCCGAGCTTGTGCATTGGACTCTGTGTAGTCCCAACCCCGAGCAGTAATTGCACCAAAGATTTCCAGCCTCAACTCCACGAGTGTCCTGTGGGCTGGTGCGTTTCTGGTAAAACAAACTGCTTTACATTCCTTCAAGATTAAGCCTGAAGGCTGCTCTCCACAGCTACCACTAGGATAGCTTTCTAAAGGTTATCTTTGACCTCATACATCATAAGGGTCGTGTGGCCTGGTACAAGGTGCCCACTTTAACTAGAGGACAGCATATACCAACCCACCTTCTCACAATGATGCTCTGCTTTTTTTTTCTTTTTAGCTGGTTGAATCGGTAAGTAAAAATAAAAAAGTATGAACGTTTTTTTTAACGCAAATGGGGCGTGCAACAAGGGAGGAGGGTTGGGGGCAGAAGCAGTATGGAGGGACTGGGTGAGAGAAAACAAACGGGTGAGGGAAAACAAATGGGCGAGAGAGAGCAACGTGCAGATGATGGAGAAGAGCACACAGGTGAGACAAAGGAACACAGAGCATGGCAGGGCTGAGAGAAGCACATGAGGGATAAAGCTAGAAAACACATTAACACTTGTGGAATGCTTAAACAAAATTACAAAAGTAGTGCTTGGAAAGAGAGCAGTAGTCCAGGAGAAGGACAAGAACAGGAAGAGGAAGGAAAGCCCATACAAGCTGACGAATAAGAAGCAAGCAAATGAGAGTGACAATAAAGCCAACCAATGGTAAGCAATGGGCGGGCTCTAAGCCCACTGTAAACTAACATTACATCTCGCAAGAGACAGCACATTCACTGTCCAGTAGGCAAAACCTAAAGAGGAACATGGTTGTTAAGATTGATGACATTTACATGGTGCAAAATTATGTAAAAAACATAAGTGAATTTGTAAACTTTACATATTGTAAACAGGGTCTTGAAAGCCTCAGATATTTATTTTACATTTTGTAACAAAAAACAAAATGGAATCATGCCGGCAATTTCATCAGCCTGTTGCGTAAGTTACGACTCTGGTGTAACCCTACAAGGGGTGCTTTCCCACCTGCGGGTGACATGGGTGAACTTGGTGCAATGCACCAGCCATGACTGTGAAAGACAAGTTATTGTAGCCCCACAAACACTATTCAATGTATAATTGATATAGAGTGTTGGACCTGTCAGCCTTAGGGTGGTCTTCCCCCAATCTTTCTGCTTTTTGCCTCCACAATCTTTTTGTTGGCTTTAGGACTCTTAGCACTTTACCACTGCTAATCAGTGCTAATGTGCATGTGCTTCTTCCCTAAACATGTGTGTAACTGGTGTATACCTGATTGACATATTTAATTTACTTATAAGTCCCTTGTAAGGTGGTATACCATATACTCAGGACATGTAAATTAAATGTTACTAGTGGGCCTGCAGCACTGATTGTGCCGCCCACTGAAGTAGCCTTTTAAACCTGTCCCAGGCCTGCCACAGCAGTGCCTGTTTGTGCAGTTTACTGCCACTTGGACTTGACATTTAAAACTACTTGCCAAGCCTTAAACTCACCTTTTATTACATATAGGTCACCCATTACGTAGGCCCTAGGTAGCCCTAAGGGAAGGGTGCTGTGTAAGTAAAAGGTAGGACATTTACTTTTCTGTTTTGCATGTACTAGTAGTGACAAACAGCCTATTTCGATTTTCACTAGTGTGAGGCCTACTCCTCTCATAGGTTAGCATAGGTAATTCCTTAATCCACTTTTAAACTGTAATTCCTGATCAGAGAGGAGTAGCTTTTTCATGTTTCATATGTTTGGAATGGTATTGATAAATCCTACTTACTGGTGAAGTTGGATTTAACATTACTATTTTAGAAATGGCACTGTTAGAAAACAGTTGGTGGATGAGGGCCTTCATAAAAAGCAAAAGTCTTGTCCCTAGCATGAAAAACACATGTTTTTTCATTACGCCGAAACACACTCTATAATTTTAAAATCTTTTGAACAATAGCTAGTTCTTTTTGATTCTCATTAAGAAGGGGACCCCTGAAGGCGAATGATAGACAGGTAGGACAGGGGAGAACAACCAAAGCAGTCTAAAGGAACAACCTGTCTATAGATAGTATAAAATGTGCCCGTTAGGGTCACTCAATAATCAACAACGCTGGGCTAACATACAAATATTTTACAAAATGTGTAAATTTTTATTTTCATTATTAGCATTCATATAGTTTATCAAAAATAGCAAAACAAGGATAAAGACATATATATGATAATACACACCAAACATATAAATATAAATACGGTCCCACATTTAAACATTCATAACCAGCACTCATTCAAAGTGACATGCACACTCAAACATTCAAACCAGTCAGGAACACTTTAACAACAGACAGATCCATGAGATTACAAAATAATAGAGGGTCCTATACAGAAAGTTAGTATTAACAAAAAAGACTCTCGTGCGTTCTCTTGGTTGAAGGTTGTAGCTAGATCCGGAAGCACGAGATTATTCAGCGCCAACACGCGTTTCGGTGTCTAACCCAATGTGGGTCACATCTTCATCAGGGCGACCAGATACATATGTGGGACACAAGAGAAGAACCACCTTAGTGTGGGTCATCCAAACAAATAAGTAGGGCAATCAAGAGTTTATCGAGACCAGCTCAACAAGGGTATCAAAATGGTAATACAGGATAGATGCATAGATGGGCTCCTCAGGCTCCAATACGCAGTAGATAACAGTAAAAATAAACGGGCACTAGGGTCCAGGGTCCGTGGGCCTGGATGCTCATCAGCGCTCAGTCAGATCAATTCATTTCAATCAGTTCTTGAGATGAACAGCGCGGCGGCAAAGGTCCTCCAGACGGCGGGCGGGACAGTCGGCTCCCGGAGACCATCATCCTGTATTACCATTTTGATACCCTTGTTGAGCTGGTCTCAATAAACTCTTGATTGCTCTACTTATTTGTTTGGATGACCCACACTAAGGTGGTTCTTCTCTTGTGTCCCACATATGTATCTGGTCGCCCGGATGAAGGGGTCACCCACATTGGGATAGACACCGAAACGCGCGTTGGCGCTGAATAATCTCGTGCTTCCGGATCTAGCTACAACCTTCAACCAAGAGAACGCACAAGAGTCTGTTTTGTTAATACTAACTTTCTGTATAGGACCCTCTATTATTTTGTAATCTCATGGATCTGTCTGTTGTTAAAGTGTTCCTGACTGGTTTGAATGTTTGAGTGTGCATGTAATTTTAAATGAGTGCTAGTTATGAATGTTTAAATGTGGGACCGTATTTATATTTATATGTTTGGTGTGTATTATCATATATATGTCTTTATCCTTGTTTTGCTAATTTTGATAAACTATATGAATGCTAATAATGAAAATAAAAATTTACACATTTTGTAAAATATTTGTATGTTAGCCCAGCATTGTTGATTATTGAGTGACCGTAACGGGCACATTTTATACTATCTATAGACAGGTTGGTTCCTTTAGACTGCTCTTCTTGATTCTCATATCATACCAAGGGGAAGTGAACCAGCCTATTTTCTATTCCTCCCTCTCCTTTTGATACCCACTACTGTTAGAAAACAGACATTTCTCTGCACTTACTGCTCTGTGTGCCTGACAACCTGTCTCTAATACATGTCTGGGGTGGGTGACAGCTACACTTTGTGCATTTCCCCTAGACAGCCACAACACAGGAAGGTATGTCTGAGTACCCATCTACATACATCTGCATTCTAATGACCTTGCCTGGGCAATATGGAAGGGAGAGGCTAACACTTCACTTGAATAGGTAGCGTGCTGCCCCCACACAAAGGGCAGCTTTACCCCCCACCCCCATAGATAGCCTGGCAGACAGGACTAAGCTTAAAGGGGAACCTGTGCACTTCAGAGAGCTGCTTTGACGTCACCCTCTACATCAAAGGCACTTTTGGGTATATGTACTGGGTCTCTGACCTCCTAAAATCAGACACTTCTAGATCTTGAAATGAACCTCTGTCAGAGGGACTGCTGTGCTGCTTTATGGACTCATCTTTGGACTGCAGACTTGGAAAGCCTGCTTTTCTCTTGTGTTGCCCTGCTGCTTGCTGCTCTCTGACTCTGCTGAAGGAGAGCTGGACTCTGCCTTCCCTCCAAATGATCTCCAAGTGCTTGTTGGCTTGCCTCCTGTTGCTTGAGACTCAGGGAATCAAAGTCTCTACCCCTGCTTCTGTGCCTGGCTCACTGAAAGTGGCCTAGATACTTGCAACACAGAATTTGTCGCAGCTCTTGTCTGTGTGTAACAGAACCGGTGCATCAACCCGGTTGTGGGAGTAAAATCTACCCATCGCATCGGAACCAGCGCTTTGTCTACAGAGAATGACTCTTCGGACAGGGTAACACCACAGAGGCAGCTTGGTGAGATCGATGCATCACCTTGAATGCGTGTCAGAATCTGGCGCATCGCTCAACGCCTCTCAACTCCAACACCCATCTTCAGAACTGAAGCATCACCTTCACTGCGTGGAGAAGATCAACGCATGTCGTTGCTTGCGACCAGGAAAGGTACTTTGTTCACCAGGGCCTGTGTGAGTCCAATAGCCAGCCTGCACTTCCACGAGGTCGGCCCGAGCTTTGACGTTGCCCTGGTTCAGCGCGACATAAAGTAACTTTTTAGCGCTACTTGCTTCTAAGCACCTTACTGCATTTCTTTTTTTGTACTCAGTACTTCAACTTCTATACATTGGATTTTTGTCTTTTTGGTCTTGTTTTGTTTATAATGTAATAACCTATTTTTATAAACTGGTGTGGAGATTTTTGTGGTGTATTCATTGTGTCACTGTGTTTGGATGTTGCACAAATACTTTACACATTGCCTCTTTAGATATGCCTGACTGTTCTGTGCCAAGCTACTAGAGGGTGAGCATAGGTTATCTTTTAGTGTGTATCTAGCTTACCCTCACCAGGATTGTGGCTTCTGCTTGGACAGGATGCATACCTTTGCCAACTAGAAACCCAATTTCTAACATAGAGGTATTGCATTTGGGTTACTAACAATCCCATAAAGGGATCATGGGCACCGTGGAAACAGCAACAAACCTTATTTGTTATTCACAGATTCACATACACAGTACTAAGAAGAATGAACACTTTTAAGTTAAAAGTATTTATCACTACAGAAACAATCTGTATCTCAGTACATCTAAAACAACTATACAGAATATTATAAAAATAGCAATGAAACATGTTATAAATAATGAGAACAAAACAAACATTTCTAGCATTGCTAAAATGTCATTAAAATGTCATCTAGAACCTAACACCCTAATGCCTACTTCTATGCGCTATACTATGAGAGTATGAAAAACAGAGCAGCTTGCAGGGAGAAGAGAAGCACTGCATACCCTGTTGACAGCAAAGGCTGTCTTTATCAGCGGAGGCGTGAAGACAGTGTTCCCTGTGAAGGGCAAACACCCACTGCGGCAGCAGTCAGTCGGTCTTCCTTCAGAACTTGGCTTTATTAGCTTCAGTCTTCAGGAAAGATGCATCATCTGCCAAGTGTGAAGTGCACTGACAGCAGGTGAGACCGTCTATGGCAGAATCTCGGGTGATAATCTGGGTGAAGGAACTCTCCTGACAAGTGGTCAAGTGGAGTCCTTATATCCTAAGACATTGGAATTTCTGAAATAAGTTTAGGAACGTCTGACAGAGATTATGTGCATCAAGGTATGCGTTTAAGACGTCTCCTTATGGTCATATAAGGCAAAAGGACGTCAATTCAGAATACATTATTTTGGTTTTATGTCTGTATGTGTTCTTAGTATACCTTGACATGGTGAGAGTAGACATTTGCAGTGGCGGCTCCTCCGCTGAGGCGGAGGAGCATCGCGACACTGCTTTTCAGCAGTGTAAAAAAGGATAAATTAAACGATAACAACATGATGTTATTATGATTTCATTTTCCCCTGCTGAGGCGGTTTTGTGGGGCGAGTGGGGCTGGGCTGCTCTGCTCACAGAGCAGGGGGAGGAGTGGTGGGCGCTCTGTAAGACCACATGACAGTTTGGTCAGCCGTCTTGGGCCGCCCAAACAGTCATGTGCACTTAGCATGTTCTCCACCAGGCTGCATTACAGCCTGGTGGAGAAAATGCACAGGCTAATAGTCCCCATCTGAGCACCGAACCACGGTGCTCAGATCAATCATGGCACTGCTGACAGCAGCATTGTGATTGGCTTAGGGGAGCCTGTGTGCTTCCTGCTACCGTTCCGGCTAGATGCGGAGAGACGACAGAGGAGAGTTGTGGTGATGAGGTATATTTTATTTTTATCTTTCTACACCCTCCCCCCCCTCCACCACCACCCCCGATCCGTGCCAGCTGCCACTGGACATTTGACCCAGACAAATGTGGTGTTTGATATTGCAACAATGTAATTAATTGAAGAACTTGACAATATCACAGTTCCTAGAAAGATAAGGTCTGGCAACATCTGCGTTAAAAGGCAGACATGACAATTATTCTGCATAATATGGGAATATGGCAGCTTCCGTTGTCCAATTTAAGGAAGATGGCGGTCTCCACGAACCAATATTGGGTCGGGCCTACATAAGATGGAGTCAAACCTTAAGGACTTTACATCAAGCCAATGATCATAGATCACTTACCTGCATGTGTTCATCTGAGAGTGTTCACTTGCGGTATTTGTTTATAGCCATAACCACGGCTGATAAAGCAGACAGAGGTGGTCTAGTGTTACTCAGTAATTACAAACAGCTGTGTAGTGTTCTGTCCTCGCACTCTCCTGGCGCGTGGACACTCAAGAGGTAGTGTCTCGCGCTGCCCTTTGGCGCGCGAGTCACGTTTGTCATGTCTAAGTATAGGATGACAGTTGGAATGCAGTTGGTGGAAAAACAACGCAGCGCTTGCACGCACCGCGACATTTTGTCTGTGGGATCTTCGGATTTATACAATAAAAGAACTCACCAACATTTGCTGTTTTCTGTCGTTACTACACATCTTCGTGGCGACGAGCGAGGAGAGTGAAGATCCCACACAGCAGCCACTTCGTCAAACAGACTGAAAGGATTGGTCCTGGAATGTCACATAAGGATCGGAATATTCATGAGAAACAAGGCGGACTAATCTGAAGCAGCCAACCGATCAACAGCTTTAACCTAAGGCTTATTTGTGTGGTGAAATCGTTTTGGGTTACAGCCTGCCTGGCCGATCGCAGTCGGGAAAAGTGCACCAGTCTTTTGCCTATGCTTATCCTGCCTGGCAGTGTTTCCTGCTTCAAGAGGAAGACGAATAAGCACGTGACGGAGGTCTACACACGCCCACCAAAGTCCAGAACGGCTTCATCTGTACAACGTAACTGACACCGTCACTGAAGGAATCTGAGGATACGCGCTTGTTGGCTGAAATCTGCGCACCCTGTCCTCTCTCCATTCAACAGTGAGTGACTGACGCTTCCTTTCCTCTTGGCATCCAAATCGACGATGGTGTAAGACGCAATCTGCATCAGTACAGGTACCTCGCATTTGTCTTCTATTTGGGATTAAACAGCGTGAGCATCTACACACGGTGACTCACACACCTCTTTGTACTTCAAATTAAAAGGCAGTTTGGTGTGAACACAGCAACGCGGTGACTCACACACCTGAAAAATAAAATTTATCTTTCATCTACAATCGGTGACAAGCATACTTTGTTGTACTCTTGTTAAAGTAACAGTTTGTTGTGAGCACAGCATAGCGGTGACTCGCACACCAGAAAATGTACATATATATTTATCAGTTACATTCGGGGAATCACTTGCCTCATTGTACTGTTATAAAACTGTCAGTTTGGTATGAGCACAGCAGCGCAGTGAGTCGCACAGCTTAAAATCAACTTATCCTTTATTATTTATTCGACTATGGCACAGTGACACGTGTATTGTGTATTTTATGTAGTATCCCAAGTGTGCACTGTGGAAGTTTAAAAATAAAAAATAAAAAGGTTGTTTAGGTTAAAATCTTACGGTGGGTACTGAGTATTTTTCACTTTGAATGGTCACTTGCCCACAAAATGTAATGTTTTACAAAGGAAAAAATACACACACAGTGTAGTTTATCATAACTCAAACATATTCAGCTTCTACAGTAACTTCACCAGCCAAGTTTGGAGCCAACTCTCAGTATTCAAGCTGTTCAGCCACCACCACCTTTTCTAGACGCAGCAGGCGAACCGCCAATTAAATGGCGACATTGGTTTGATGCCTTTGAAACTTATTTGGGTGCGATAGGAGCGCACAGATTTAGACCGGAAAGGAAAAAATTTCTATTACTGCACTCATTAGGTTTCGAGGGTAGGTCAACTCTCAAACATCTGCCTGAGGTTGTGGCTGAAGACAATGAAGAACTTGACGAATATCAATCCATAATCAGAAAATTAGCTAAGAGATACGATATACAGCCTAGCATTGTAGTATTAAGGCATAAATTCTTCAAGCGAGTGCAAAAAAATGGTGAGGATCTAGACGCATACATTACAGCTCTTAGGAAAATGATAGCAGATTGTGAGTTTGAGAACTTTAGCGAGCAGCTAGTAAGAGATCAGTTCATAAGCCAATGTTCTGATAGAGCGATAAGACAAAAACTGCTTTTTCTTGAGAACCCCTCTCTAGAAGAATCCATCAGGATTGCAAAAAGTATAGAGACTTCTCAAGTTTCCATAAAGGAACTTGAAAACAAGACATTTGAGGTTGCGGCACCCGTACGCACTAATTACAAAAAGAAAAGAGACATCTCCCAGAACAATTTTTTTAGGAGGACTGACATATGCTTCAGGTGTGGATATACTGCTCATTCCAGGAATGGTAGACCATGTCCAGCAAAACACGTAACCTGCAGATCTTGTGGGAAAATTGGACATTATGATAAAGTATGTCAGAGCCATAAAAAAGAGAATCCCAGAATTAACATTGTCAAAGAAACAAGTGACAGCGATAATGAAGAAATCTTAGCAGAACTTAAAGATATGGTTCTTGTTGTCTCTGACGGTGAAATAAGGATAGGTGATCCCTCAGAATGCATTGACCCATATGCCAACATACTAGTAGGTGGTAAGATCCTTTGTCTCTTAGTAGACTCAGGTGCACGTATCACCATGATTACAGAGTCACTTTTTAAGGCCAATTGGAGTGAAAGACAGTTGTTTCCGGCTGATCGTGCTCCTGTATCCTACGAGGGACGCAAGATCGATCTCTTAGGGTACTTTGAGGACATCATGGAATTTAAGGGTAGGCGTATCGCAGGAAAAATATACGTAGCCATACAGGGTTTGAACATCCTTGGGTGGTTTCATCAAGGTTTGTTTGACATGATGTTGTGTCCCGGAGCAAAGGAACAAGTGCTAGCCATTCGTGATTCCACCCATGTAGAAGAGTTACTGAACAGGTTCCCTAAAGTCTTCTCGGGGGAGTTGGGTAAAATAAAAGGGTTCAAACACAGAATAAAAGTTAGAGACGGTGCGTTACCCACCAAACACAAACTCAGAAGTGTACCATTTAGCATCAGAGAGGATCTTGAGAAAGAACTATTGTCCATGTGTAAAAGAGGTGTAATCGAGCCAGTTGAATCTTCAGATTGGACATCTCCCTTAGTCATTGCGCGCAAAAAGAACAATGAACTCAGAATATGCATTGACTTGCGCAGTCTAAACAAAGAGATTTGGATCGATTCACACCCTCTTCCAAACATCACAGAGATGTCAGCCATGGTAACCGGCGCTAACGTGTTTTCAAAACTCGACCTGGCCTCAGCATACCACCAGGTAGAACTCGAAAAGGAATCGCGCCACCTCACCGCCTTCAACTCACCCTCTGGCATGTATCAATTTTGTCGTATGCCCTTTGGCCTCGCTTCAGCGGCGTCAGTTTTTCAGCGGCTAATGGTAAATCTTCTCAAAGGTGTAAAGAATGTTGCCATTTTCCAAGATGATGTGCTCATTCATGGTACTGACCAAGCATCACATGATGAAACTCTAAATCAAGTACTGTCACGTTTCCAAGATTATGGGGTGGTTCTAAAACGTGATAAATGTGAATTTTCTAAGGATTCCATTGAGTACCTTGGGCACACTATCTTATGTGCTGGAGTAACCCCTAAACCTAGCCTTGTTCAAGCCATCTTAGACGCTTCCCCACCCAAAGACAAAACAGGGGTGAAATCGCTTCTAGGATTGACTGAATTTTACTCTCGCTTCATACCTGATTACGCAACACATGTACGCCCCATTTCAAACCTGCTTAAAAACCAAACTAACTTTGTATGGGATGAAGAGTGCAAAGATTCATTTGAATGGCTTAAGACTCAGCTCACCTCTGTCAAGGCGCTTAAACCTTTTGATCACATGCTACAATGCACTTTGACTGTGGATGCAAGCTGTTACGGTCTGGGTGCTATCTTGACCCAGCAGGCAGGGACACAAGAACACACCATTGGGTTCGCGTCTAGAGTACTGAGAACCACCGAGACACACTATTCTGTAATCGAAAAAGAACTGCTTGCGTGTTGGTGGGCCATTGAAAAATTCAAATGTTACCTTTGGGGAAGAAAGTTCACTCTGCAAACTGACCATAAACCTTTAGTCTCCATCTTAGGAAACTCCAGTCATCGCAACACAACACCACGTATAGCTCGCCTTGCCTCAAAACTTCTCCAATTCAATTTTGAAGTCATACACATACCTGGTGGTAGGAACGTTCGTGCCGATGCACTCTCACGATTGCCATCTGTGCAAGACAAGTCAGTTGATGGTGTTAAACCCAACAGCGAAGAGGATCAAGAAGACTGTATAGTTGCTAATATTGAATTACAACATGTTTGTGCTATTAACGAATGTGATTGGTATGACGCTATGGGTAGTGATGATGTGCTTAAGAGTGTTAAGAAATACATAACCGAAGGGTGGCCTAAAGAGAAGAGTCTAAATGTTGATGTTCAACCTTTTGTAAAGATAAGTGAAGAATTATCTGTTGAAGATGACATCATATTCCGGTTAGATAAAATTGTACCACCTTTCAACATGAGAAAAACACTCCTCACCAATGCACATGAGGGTCATCTGGGTGCCACGCTCACCAAACGTAGAGTAAGAGAATATTTCTGGTGGCCTCAGATGGACAGAGATATTGACGCACTCGTCCAAGATTGCACCGTGTGTGCAAGTAGTGACAAATCTCTGCAGACAGCCAACCCTCCTCTCACCCCCATTCCCCTCCCAAACAATCCCTGGGAGAAAGTAGGTATCGATGTCATGGGTCCATTCCACTCCCTACCTCTGCAATCGCAGTACGCTATAGTGCTGGTCGATTATTATTCAAAATGGCCAGAGGTCAAATTTGCATCCAAAGTTGACTCAAAAGAGATTCTCGATTTCATGAAAGAGGTTTTCATGCGGGAGGGTTTTCCCAAATCAGTGGTATCTGACAATGGTGTACAATTCATTTCAAATGAAGTTGAAGGGTTCTTGGAAGAATCTGCCATCACCCACAGCAGAAGCTCTCTCTATCACCCACAAACTAATGGGCTAGTAGAGAGACTTAACAGAGTCATCGGGATTGTATACGTTGGGCCACAATTCACAAGAAGGATATACCTAAGGCCGTCAGGAGCATGCTGTGGTTCAACAGAACCACCCCCCACTCGACCACGGGCGTGTCCCCCTTTGAACTACTTAAAGGGAGAAAGCCCAGTACAGAGTTCAGACCAGCGTGGATGTCTAAATGGCTCAAATCTAGAACTCCTCCCTTTGAACTTGAATACATGGTTAGAAGAAAAGTCCGCGATGTACAAACCAAGCAAAAAACATACTTTGACACCAGAAAACATGTTGCTAATAGGAAATTTATTGTGGGTGACATGGTGAGAATAAAGAAACAAGGTTTTGTCAGGAAAGGTGACTCCAAGTTCGGAGAGCCGGTCCGCATTGATAAAATCTGTGGTAGTGCTGTTCGCATTAATGGACGTAATTGGTGGAACATGAACAAGATTGTGAAAGTTTAGGATCTGGGTGATATGAGGTCCGCACAAAGTTCTGATGTGGATCAAACGCATTTGTCTGTTCAGAATCGTAAAGTTTGTGATGTTGCTAATGACCCTCCTGTCCTTCCTAGAAGAAGTTCCAGGGACATCAGAGTCCCCTTAAGGTTCAGATAGTTCTCTCTGTTTTCCCCTTCCTCTTTTCCCCCCGTGATGTACCCCCTTCTCCTTCTCCAAGGAAAAGAGATATGTAGTGTTCTGTCCTCGCGCTCTCCTGGCGCGTGGACACTCAAGAGGTAGTGTCTCGCGCTGCCCTTTGGCGCGCGAGTCACGTTTGTCATGTCTAAGTATAGGACGACAGTTGGAATGCAGTTGGTGGAAAAACAACGCGGCGCTTGCACGCACCGCGACATTTTGTCTGTGGGATCTTCGGATTTATACAATAAAAGAACTCACCAACATTTGCTGTTTTCTGTCGTTACTACAAGCTGCTTCTGCTGAATTTAGATCACAGACCGATAATCTGCAGAATAACCAGTGGAATGGTGCCCACCGGTCAGTGCCGCAGGAAAAAGCTGCCGGGGATAAGTGCGATAATTATGGATTAGTGTGTCCTATTCCCAACCTTGTTCTAGTTCTGGAGCTCGCTGTATTTTCGACAGCGGTTTTTGATTTTGCAGAATTGTTAAAAAACGCTGGTAACCTGAAAACTAACGTTTCCCGCTTCTCACTGTTAATGTCGAGGTTATGATAAGGGGCCTGCACCTCTAAAACACAGAAAATTTGAAAAACATGGCGGGAATATTGGAGGGAGGAGTGGAAGGTCTCCTATGGGCATAAAATCATTTCCTAGGTCCCACTGCCAATGAAGACA